>CAWUFW010006259.1:0-600000 GCA_963921515.1 Calotriton arnoldi | reverse complement strand
TTCCATTTTGCATGGCCTCTCATGGGTGGCATAATACATGCTTCATCCCATGGGAGGCCTCTGGGGTACCTATCCCCTGGGAACATGGGTACCATATACTAGGGACTGACCAGGGTATCCCAGTATCCAATCTAGAGTGTACCTAATTACATGGCATAACAGTTTAAGGTGAAAGCAGATCAACTGGGGTCCTGATTAGCAGGATCCCAGTCAGACTAGTCAAAAACCAGCTTAGGACCAGGCAAAAAGTGGGGGGTACTCTTGCAGAAGGATCTTACCTTCCTACATAAACTTCTCACAGTGACCAAGATCACCTTGCAAGGTCTGCATCAGTGGGGCTCCAGACAACTCTTCCTCACATGCTTCTTCACCAAAACCCAGTTGCCGGGACTAAGGTCATGTCACTGCTCCTGGTGAGGTAGGGCTGTGGCTGCTTCAGTCTAATGAGATACAGAATGTACCACGTCAGCCAGTCGTTTGCAATAATCGAAAATCATGCAATCCATAATGTTCACAAGAACATTTGCAGGTACAGCTGGCCGTCTCATTGCTCTGCCCATGACAATTTCATGGGAGGACAATCCTGTCCTCTGATCAGGAATTCTGTCAAGACTCATCAAGTCATGAGGCAAGTCATCAGGACACTGCAAAGACGTTGAAGCACATACTTTTGCTAGTCTGGATTTCAGCATGCCATTGATATGTTCCACCAGACCTCAAGCCTCAAATTGATAGCTACAATGCAGTCTCTGTTCCACTTGTAAAGCTGCTCACAACATTCTCAAGATTTCATTATTAAAGTTGGTTCCTCGGTCTGACTTCAGAGACGATAGAAATCCAAACCTCGATATTAACTCCATCAGCAACAATTTTACTACTGTAAGACTGTCATATCTTCTGGTCAAGTAAGTCTTAACCCATCATGAAAAGATATACACAATAACCAGGACAAATTTCAGCCCATTGCACACAGGCATCTCAATTAAATCCAACTGCATCCTGTTGAAATGGCCACCTAATCTCCCTATGTGGCTCAGTGTTACTGCCATCCTCTTCCCTATGTTCATCTGTTGACATACAAACATCTGTGATACAATGCTTCAGCCATCAATCTGAATGTGGGGTTAAACCATGTCTGCCTAAACAATCTGACCATGGCATCCCTTCCTACATGGGCAGGCCCGTGATAATACCTAGCCATTAGTGGTAAAGGAATATTCAGCAGCACAGGCCTTCCATCTCCTGAAACCCAAATGTCATCATCTTTCTTGACACAACCTGCTTTGACCCAACTTTGCTGTTCTGCCTCTGACACCTCTTCCTGAAGCCACTCATCCTCCTCTCATGTATCAGCTGTTGTTAACAAAAGGTTGCAATTGGTCTCATCTGTTCCTTCATTCCCATATTCACCATTGAATGTGCAAGCATTATGAGCACAGTATTTTGCGACTTCATCAGCATACCTGTTTCCAACTGTTACTTAGTCACCTCCGCTGCAGTGTGCAGAACATTTCAAAACTGCTGCTTGAGCAGGCATTTGCAATGCTTCAAGAAGTTTTCTCACTTGTTCACCATTGCAGATGGGGAAACCTGAAGAGTTCATAAACCCCCTTTGGGACCATAACTGTCCGAAGTCATGGACAACACCAAAGCCATACTGACTATCGGTGAAGACCATCACCTTCAGCTGGTCTGAGACACAGCATACTCTGGTAAGAGCAATCAATTCAGTCACTTATGCAGAAAACACTCCTTGAAGCCATGAAGCTTCGACTACGCTTGAAACTGTACAGACTGCACAGGCTGCTCTCAAATTGCATCCGTGGACTTGCAAACATGAGCCATCCACAAACAATGCAAAATCATATTCAGGCAGTGGCTCATTTTGTATATCTGGTCTTTACTTGGTGTACAGTTCAGTAACATCGAGACAGTCATGCTCCACTTCAGCCTCATCAGTATCATTACTATGAAGGGGTAACAGATTATTATTATTATGAGCTTATAAAGCGCACTTTTACCCAAGGGTGTCCTGGCGCTGCACACTGAGTCCCTGGAGCACGGGGGGCCTAATCCCTAAATAACCAAGTCTTCAGCCCCTTTCTAAAAGAAAGGAGCTCCTCGGCATTCCTGATATGCACCGGCAAGCTGTTCCAGGCCTTCGCTGCACAGTATGAAAAGCTATGTCCTCCCCAACTAGCCTTTTTTATTCGGGGTACCACAACTAGTCTGCCCTCGGACGAGCGCAGCGCTCTCCCTGGCACATACCAAGTGAAGCACCGACTCAAGAACTCTGGGCCACTGCCCCTCAATGCTTTGAAAACGAGGCACAGAGCCTTAAATTGAGCTCGTCTTGATACCGGCAGCCAGTGCAGTAGCCGGAGTCCCTCTCGAACTGAGGCAAACCTTGGGATGCCTGTCAGCAGTCTCGCTGCCGCGTTTTGGACCAGCTGTAATCTGTGCAGTTGTTTTTTTTTCAGATTCAGATACAGACTATTGCAGTAGTCCAAGCGTGACAGAATAAGGGCTGAGACTGCTAACCTGAAACCATCGGCCGGAAGAAAAAATTTAATTTTCCTCAATATCCTAAGGATATGGAAGCATGTCGAAACCACTTTACTAACCTGATCCCCAAAATCAAGTTTCTGGTCCATGATCACGCCCAAATTCCTTGCCGTGCACGTGGGGACTGGGGGCATCCCCAGCGCATCCGGCCACATATCCGGCGTCCAGATGTTAGGATTGTTCCCAAATATCATGACCTCGGTCTTCCCAGCATTCAATTTAAGGCAATTCGAGGCCATCCAGCCCGCAATATCTTTCAGGCAATCATGGCACCTCACGGCCATATCCACTTGGGACCCTCGCTGTATGGATAACACAATTTGTGTGTCATCTGCATAGGAAGTGAGTTGCAGGCCAAAGGATCTTATCAGAGCCACCAGTGGGCTGACATAAATGTTAAAAAGCGTGGGGCTCAGAGATGATCCCTGCGGTACCCCACACGGAAGGGCAAAAGGCTTAGATTTATCAAGCCCCAGGTCAACTGTCTGGACTCTGTCGGCTAAAAAGGACTTCAGGAGGCTCCAGGCAACGCCTTCTACCCCCGCCCCCGACAACCTGTCCATCAGAACCCCATGATGGACCGTGTCGAAGGCCGCCGATAGGTCCAACAGAATCAAAATAGCCACCCCTCCCTGGTCCACCGCCACTCTCACCTCCTCAGTGGCCTTAACCAAGGCCAATTCTGTGCTGTGTCCTGCACGAAACCCGAACTGCGTCGGGTCAAGTGCCTTAGTTCTTTGAAAAAAAGAGCTTAGTTGCCTATTTATGGCCTTCTCCACCAACTTGGCCGGAAGCGGGAGACGGGATATGGGTCTGTAGCTATTAGGGTCGTTTTTATCCAGACTGTTTTTTTTTATTAAGGGCAGGATAGAGGCAAACTTCCACCTCCTAGGATAGTTACCCGAGTCAATGATGGTGTTGAACACTGGGGTAAGTGTCATTGCAATGACCTCGGGACATTTTTTAAGTACCGCCACCGGGCAGGGATCATTGGGTGAGCCTGACCGGGCAGCCAGAAGAAGACTTATAACCTCCTCAATCTGTAACCGACTAAAACTCTCTAGTCTATCCGGTGCCGACCTCACCCTCAAATTGAGGCTAATTGTAGCTTCCCCTACCTCTCCCTGATCTTTGGAGAAGGAGGAGAAAATCCCTTCCACCTTATTCCGAAAGAAGGAGGCTAAAGATTCGCACAGTGCCGGACTACTGTGTGTAGCGGGTTTGGTAGGGATCGTAAGCTTTGTGATGGTCCTGAACAATTCTCTGGAGGAAGAATTGGCCTTCTTTATCTGCTCAGCGAAGTAGGCTTTTTTGGATTCTAAAATTAATTTCTTATAGATGGTGAGGCTTTCTTTGTACCTATCTTTATTATTTGGACTATACCCATTCCTCCATACTCTCTCAAGCCTCTTGCAGTCAGTTTTGTATTTTTGCAGAGTGTCAGTAAACCAAGGGGCAGAGGGCTGAGCCCGCCTTGGAGTAACAAATTTAACTGGCGCAAATTTATCACAAGCCCTCTTAATCCACCTTGAGTAACTCTCCTCTGCTTTATCTACATTTGCTGGAATGCTGGGGGTATTTAAGGTTAAAAAGTTACCCATCTCAATCCCATCTATATTTTTCCATGCTCGGGTGGCAATTCTTTCCCTTGGCTTGGAATCGGCCTTGATCTGAGGCACTTGTGAAAGTGTGAAAATAATAGCTGCATGATCTGTCCACGGAAGCGGCAGAGTATCCAATATGTCCAAACTGGAGCTATTAGAAAAAATGCTATCCAGGGTATGCCCCGCTATCTGAGATGGTCCAACCACCCTTTGATCTAGCCCCCCTCCATGCATAAGATCCATAAGTCTTTTATTATCAGGATCTAAGGCATCCTCCAGATGGAAATTAAAATCTCCCATGATGGTAAAGGAGTTTGAGCACAATCCCTCCTCCAGCAAAGCGCTGAGCGAGTCCAGGAACGCGCCTCTATAACCAGGAGGACGATAGATCAACAATGCTTTGAAGGAATTATGAGGGGAGAGTCGGACACAGATAGACAGAGCTTCACATGCTTGATTAGAGGCTATAGAAAAGGAGGGTTCCAGACTATTGTGGTAAATAACAGCTAGCCCTCCCCCTTTTCTTAAGGGTCGGTCCAGCGTATGGCAAACAAAATTTACAGGCAAGGCCTTCACAATATCAGGACCTGAGGTATTGTCCGTCCAGGCCTCAGTAATGAACGCCATCATAATCTGATGCTCTTCAATGAGCAGACTGCATTCCAGGCTATGTTTCACCAGCGACCTGGCGTTTAACAATAAGCATTTCCATGGGGGAATGTTTGTACCTAGGTGCTGCGGGCCCTTCCCCTCTTTAACCGAGACATTGCAGCGGTAGGCCAGAATGTCTGGCAGAGGACAGTGACAGAGCAAACACTTAGCGGCCAGCTCTCCTGGCCGTGTGCTAGGTAAAAACCTAGGGCAGCAGGCCCTAATACCTTCTTGGTCCAGGCTTCTAAGCTGTTTGGGGGAATATCTTAAAGCATCCGGTGTACCAGAACCAGGGGGTCTCGCCCTGAGCCCGATACGAGTGCGGACGGGCTTGCCTTAGGCGCACCTCCGGCGCGCTGGTGGCGCGCCCTCTGCGCGGTCGCGGGAAGCAGGGTTTAAATACCATGCCCAGATTAGCAGGGTTTAGAGTTGCACACCTCTTGATGGCGATATTGTTGGGCGCAAGTAGGATGTGCTTATACTTGGTAAGGTGGCTGTTTGTCAAATGCTGTGTTCAGGTTCTAGTCAGGAGTATTTCAACAGAATGGGGCACATACACAGTTAAAGGATGACCCATTACAATACTTTCGCACCTTTCAATACTGACAGCGCAGCAGCCAAAGACTTAAGACATCCAGGCAGTGCTGCAGTTACTGGGTCAAGGGTAACAGTAGGTATGCAACAGGCCTTCGGGCACCTCCTTGGAGTTGGGTAAGCCCTGAGAGACATAACCCTCCCTCTCACTGCAGGAGAGTGCAAAAGCTTTACTGTAATCAGGCATTCCCAGAGCTGGGGCATGACAGAGACTTTCTCTCAGCTCTAGGAAGGCAACCAAACAATCATTATTCCAGGGCCTGGATCTGGCGCTTCCTTGTCTGTCAGCCTCTGTAAAGGCTTGGCCATTAAGGAAAAAATGGGTATCCACTGGCAATAGTAGCCCACATTTCCCAAAAACATCCTGACTTCTTTCTGCGTTGGTGTATTCATTTGCATAATCACCAAGATACTTTCCTTTGACACCATTTCTTGCTCCCTGCTCAGTATGATGTCCGAGATGCAGGACTTCCTTTTGACAATGCTATAACTTACTCAGGGACACTTTATGTTCATTCTCAATTAAGTGGTTCAACAGGGAAATTGTGTCAATCTTACAAGCTTCTTGTGTGTTCGATGCCACCAACAGGTCATCCATATATTGGACCAGGACTGAATTGCAGGGCATAACCAGGGACTCCAGGTTCTTTTTGAGAATCTGGTTAAAAATAGATGGACTCTCCGTATACCCTGGTGGGACTTGGCACCATGTCAAAACATGGTTGCAGAACGGACATGCGAAGATTAACTGACTGTCCTCATGCAACTGTATGGAAAAGAATCTTGGCAGAAGCCGATGATAGTGAACCACTTGGAATCCGAAATAGAATCACAGCTGAATTCGGTATCACGGGACAACATGGGACTACAAATGTATTGATCTTTCTCAAATCCTGAACAATGTGGTACTTTCTGCTAGGCTTCTGTAAGCTCATGATGGGTGAGTTACATGGACTCCCCATAATCTCCTTTAAAATGCCTTGTTGGTTCATTGACTCAATCACTGGAGTAATCCCAGCAATATTTTTAGGGGTCAGATTATATTGCAATGTATTTTTGGAAAAATCCCTGACTTCTAGTTTCACTGTCTCTCTGAGATCTGGGGGCAACCCTTAACTTGTCATCATAGGAAACAGTTCAATTGTTAAGTTCTCGTTGGCCAATTTAAAAGCAATGTCCTCATCATGAGACTTGTACTCCATACCCTTTGGGATGCAATATATGGTGCAATTCAACTTGAACAACAAATCATGTCCCAACAGACTCACAGGTTCTGGAATCACATACCACAAATTGATGACTCTCCTCAAATGACCCTATTTTTACAGGCACTTCCTCCATTATGGGGTTTGTCATTTACTTATTTGTGACTCCTACAACTTGAATTATTTTTCCCGAGAGGGGTAGGTTTGGGACTTTTCCTGTTCTCACAGTAGATTGAGTAGCACCAGTGTTGACCAAAAATGACACAGGTGACCACTTACCTCACCATCTACAAAGGGGCCACTGTGGTCTACCTCCAAGACTGCGCCAAGCACGCAATCATCCTCCCCCACTCAGGCACCGTCAGGCGGACTGATCGGAGCCATAGTTCTCAACTGTATCAAACAGGGGATACTGTTGGAGTGGATTGTTCTGAAAAGAATTCTGATTCACCTTTGGAATATGGTTAGAATTGAATCTGGGAACATTCACAACCTGTTGTGGCATCGGGGTTGTGGAACTTGAATCACTGGAGCTTGGAGCACGCACAAATTCTGTGACCTCTGTTCCTGCACATTCTGTAACTGCACAGGGTTGTTATTCTGGGGCTGTTCAAACCCTGAGTTCTGAGCCTGATATGCAGGATTAAGGCAACATTCCCGCTTCCAATGCCCCAACTTATTGCAATAGTGACAGGGGTTAGTCTTCTTCAAGGCAGCTACATCAATCCCAGTACTCGGATCATTTGTAATAGCATGACCTCTACCTTGTGGTTGGAATCCACTTCCACCCTGCATCACATGAGCTCCCTGCTGATACACTCCTTGCATAGGGACAACATTCTCTACAAAAGGCAGACTCTGACTTCCTCTCTGAGCAGCTTTCATTTGCACAACCAATAATTTCTCTTTCAATTTCTTCTGCTTCATTTCTATTTCATCATTACAGTACTTCTCATATCTCAAAGACTCAGCAACTGACTTATTCTGCCAACAGATCAAATGCTGCTGAATCATCATGCTAATATCAGGTCTCAATCCTGCCACAAACCTAGACACAAAATGTCCCATATCTTTGGGCTCCAGAGTCTCCATACTGCTGTATTGTTTAAACGCCTGCAACAGGCATGAATTGACTCTTTAGGTTGTTGGGTCATCCTGTAAAACTTGACCCAATGAATATCTTGGGGTGATACCTTTGTTCTAAAAGATTTCATCTGCTGATACTTTTTCATCACCAAGAGTGACGGACCTTTCTTCATCAGGTTTCTCATTGGCTCCTTCTTGAGCCATTCTGTGGCTATTTTACACTCTGCCCACAAATCACTTGGGACCACAATATCGAACAAGGTATTCAGATCTTCCCACAAAACCTTTGCAATTTTCGCAAATCGCTCAACCTGCTTGTACCTCTCCACTGGATTTTCTCTCAAATTTGGGAAATCATTAGTGAATAACACAAAATCACTCCTATTCCAAAGCACATGACCAATTCTCTAAAGGGCAAATTTGAGGCATTTTCTCCCTCTAATATTTGAGGAGGCGGTTCTTCCGTAGGTTTCTTTGGATCTTTTTTTTCCCCGACCATTTACCTCCCCATTCCTCTAACTCACACCAACTCCGAATGTTCTAAATCAGTTCTCTTATCTATATTTTTATTCCACTTACTCTCATGCAAATAATATCCTCTTCACCAAAACATACACAATTACTCTTCTGTAAGGCTTTGGTCGTATTCACATCTACATCATATTTCTGGGCTAATTCAGTTAACCTGTCATAAACTTGTCCTGCAAGTTTGGTAATATCCGTACACATGAACACAAGTTCACGTTCTTGATATGTATCTAATCGGTCCAAATCAAGATTTACACTAATTATTCTATCCAATTCTAACTTTAATTTAGCCACATCCATCAAATTTATTCTCACTGGTAACTAAATTATTCACTGACTCAATTCTGAGCTTCCACTCTCACTTGAAGGGATAATGTGGCTTCATTCATCTATTTCCTTAGCACTATAGAGGTGTTAGACACTATCCCTCTCTAGGGGTGCTACAATTAGCATTTAGGGGTAGCTCCCAGACAAGGTTGACAGTAATTGGATGGACCCTATGGGACCAAATCCTGCCTAATTCATCGTCGTATCTGCACTCGCACCACAAGGGGAACTCAAATTGGTTGGGATAAGAGGTACAAATCCTCCCACGTTCAGACTGGTAGGAGAATTGTTGCCTGAAACCCTTCCTCCAGTAGGAACAGTCAAATTAAGTGTTGTGTTTCCTGTTGAGTCAGGCTTATATATAGGAACTACAGGACCAATAGTAACTGGGACAGTAAGAGCATGCAGACCATTAAGGGCTGTAGTGTTAACAGGGGCATAAATCCCTGAATTTCCTCCCATCGAATTCTGCCTCATATTTACTGGGGTGGCTCCCATCAAATTAGAATTTTTACTTGCTGGGGCAGTAACCACTTAAAGGTTTCTACTAGCACCAGTGCATGCAACTAATAGCAGTCCGGCTCCACACCAACTGACCAATCTCAGCATGGCACAATGTGACCTCAATCTCACTCCTCGCAACAGTTCACCCTCCTTTACAATTTTCCACAATCGCTTTCTTCTCAGGACTAAGCAAACAAAGCAAAACGTCAAGCAATTTTCAACAAACAACTTCGTCTGTTCCACTAAAGAATCAATAGTACATAATTACACAAGAAACAATGCATCTAATTCACAATTCGAATGAAACCTGGGCCTGCTGGATTTCACTCATATTAGTATAGCTTCAGCCTTGTGCAAAAGGATCCACTATTCCAACCACACCTTACTCTCACACAAAGATAGATGTCCCTATCTCAATTATGCCACTGAATACGTCTCACGACAAGCATCACAAAACTCAGCAGACAATTACAATATAGTGTTTTCTACACTTTTTAATATCCCGGGATCTTAGGCCATGTGGAACCCGATAACAAATTCAACTTCTCTACATTAGGTGCCCCATTCATACAATATTCAAAACATCTCCGCAAAACACCATGCAATCTCTGCAAAACACCACAAGCAAAGCCTAAGCCATTACAACGCCCAACACTATTAATACTCCTCCACTGTTACAACTCTCTCGCGAACCACTGAAACTCTGCCGATCCTCCAAACCGAACCATGGACTCTAGGGGCTGGGGCTGCATCTGGAGTGCTTTAGAATAATGTATTCTAACTCCCCTCTACTTCAAGACCTAACCATCCTCGCTCTCCTATCATTCTTCTGTAGCACTCTGTCATTATTGTAACTTAACCTGCAATGGACCTTTTTAAATGCCTGAGAGGAAAAGAGGAGTTAAGTCTGAATCAACAAATTTAATTTACAGTGTGACCCATTTGACCACATATTAAGGACCAGGAATCAGTCCATAAGGTTAGATGAGGTTTATTGCAAATTAAGAGTCAGACGTATGTAAATGAATCTCAAAAGCACATTGTAAAGGTTAAAAATCACCACAGATGTCCAAAGCGTATAATAAAATTCAGTCGATACAGCATAACGCATACCAGATCTTTAGTTGCAGCAATATAGAGAACAAGAAACAAAATCTGGTGATCAGTATATGGGTTTTGCTCCTCCAGTCTATGTGACATTGCAGGGAGGTCTGTGCCCCTCAGTGTCTCTAGGGAATCTGGTCTAATGACTTAAGTGTGAACGCCACTTAAACCCACAGTACATTTGAGAGTTCCACGTGATCAACTCCAGTAACTTTCCACCTACAAAACAGTAGGAATTGGAATCCTCACTTGTTCCTCCTCATTCCACAGTTCAAACATCAGGACGTCCTTGGATGTCTCCCATCTCCAGATAAGACTTGAATAGGTGTTCTCTCTTATGGTTCATTAGCACTTTATCCAGAGCCTCTCTATCTCTAATACACAGTATACCCTTCACTGGCTATGAGATAATGTGAACGCAACTGCAAAAGAAAGAACATTGCAATCTAAAAAAAGTTTCACATTGAAGGTTAATCACTGAAAACGAAACGCTTGAGGCCTTTGGTTAGGCTAACTTATTAAAGCAGTCAATGTGCACTTTCAATACATGGCTATGTGTGCACGCACAGTTCCAATAAATGTAAAACGTTAATGAATATATTATTGCACGGAAAGTATACTTTAAGTAAATGCGATATAACTCAAAATACAGAGATGAAATTCTGCATGAGAAAGAAGTACAAATTGTAACATTAAAATGAAGGTATTAGAACACACACATATGAATGACTACTTTGTACGTGAATACACTCCAGTAGTAGGTTTAATGCTCCATTCTACATAAATATAATTACGACGCACCAAATATATTATGCTAATACACGTAAATACTGCACTTCTGTGACCTATAGTGGTGGAGCTTAGATTGAGCGTCTCCAATATAGACGTTTAAAACAGCATTCCTCTGCGCTGTTTAGGCCCAGCTAATTGTTTCTGGCTTGAATTAAGGACAGTATAATGATGGCTCTGCACAAGACTGGACAGGAACAAAATGTAAAAGGGTAAAATACCCAGTCAAAAATGTTCAAACTAGCCCTGCTTCCTTCCTCCTCACCCTCTCATCTCTCTCTCCATTTTCTCTTTCCGCTCTCTCTTGAAGCCCCACTCTTCTGAAATTACCAGGGGAGGCTGGAGAAAGTGACAGAGGCTCCAGCAGCAGACCCCTGCCCTATAAACCGGCCACAAGAGCTCCAACCCACCAGGGAAATACCCGGTGGAAAAAATGGGAAGTCCAGGCCTGCTCTGCGTAGAGCCGAATGCCTGTTTTTTGCATGCGAGAGGTCTAAATTTCAAATATTTAACTGGGAATTTCGCTCATCTAATGCATGAACTTTGGGCAGGCATTTGGAATTTCGGAAACAGTGAGAACAGATTGCCTGCCTCTGTTTCCGACTTGTTCTGTCTAAAGTCCTTGGGTGAACTCAGAGAGAAATTTCGAGTTATATATTTGAACTTTAAGCACCTCAAGAGCAAAAACTAGCACTGCGCTGATCCATAAGGATTCGGCCCCAGACACTTAAACATGCACCAAAGGGTCTGTTGAAAATGGTGAATGTTGCACCCTATATAAACATCATAACATTGCATATAATATTGGGTCCGTTGGGAGTGAGGGAACAAATGTGATCAGGTGGTCAAGTTGCCGGCTGTGGCTCCTGGTGCGGGATTACCCTTGAAGAGGCATTTTTTATGAAATATTTGCGCCTCTTGCAATACCTATCACCCTGCTGCACAAAACTATTCAAGGTCATAAAAGCACTATGACTATAGTAACTTGCCGCCATGTAATGCTTCATGTGCAAAATTAATATTCTCAACTCCTTGCTTATGCTGCAAATTTTCAGGTGTTTCAGCAAAAATAAGTAAAGGAATATTTAGCACCTATGTTAATACAATTATGTGCTAATACACCTTGGGCCCCAAGGTCTGAAATGTGGCAGCGAATGTGGAAGTGAAAAGCAACGTTTTAAATGTAGTGCGAGACTTAAACATGGATAGTGGTAGAAAATAATGGCATTAACGTAATTGGGTTGGAGTTCAAAAATGCAAATGTAGCCGTTCATTTTTTCAAAGGGCAGCAGTGCCCATGCACAATTAAAGAAATATAAAATAAGGTATAGTAAAAACATTTATTTTCCAAGGGGAAAACGAAATAAGTAAACCAACTCTTTGGAAAAGTAGTAACTTAGAAAAAGTGCAACGAATAAACGTTGGAAAAGCAGCATCAACCGAATGCGTTTTTCTTTGACATTGTATGGTGTCTTGCACCTGTTGTAAACTGTGATATTGCATCTTTCTCAATACTAATGACTCCTGTAATGCCGGATTTTGTGCACTTCCCTACTGTTCCCTAACCAGCTTCCCAACCTTTTGAACTATGATGCTCTCTCCTATTGCTTCAACATGAACACTAAAATGTTGGTACCATGGAACTGCTGTTGGAAACTTGCCCTTCCTGCAGAGTCACCATGGATTGTTTGAATTTTACTGATTCTATTTTTTTCGCTGTAGAACTCTGTGAATTCTTTGCACTACTGCTAGCCTGTGGAAAATTGATTTTACTCTCCGTTAACCATGGTAAAATGTGTACACCGCTGATTGACACATTTAATTTACTTACAAGTTCCTTGCAAAGTGGTGCTACATGTACCCATTCCCACTAAATTAAATTCCCTCATTGTGCCATCCCCTTAAGTAGCATTTTAAAACATGTTGCAGCCTGTTAGCAGATTTACTGTCAATTCTTCCAGACAAAATAAACTCAATTTGTAACACATATAAATCACCCCTATGGCATAACCCATAGGGCAGAGTGCAGTGCAATGAACAAGTTGGACATGTACTTTCAAGCTTTACATGTCCTAGCAGTGATGAACTCCCAAATTTGTTTTTCACTACTGTGAGGCTTACCTCTCCTTTAGGATAACATTGGGATACTTATTACATTTAATAAGTGATAATTTTTTGGGGGTAACATTTAGAAAAGTAATGTCAGGATCCTGCCACAGCTCACCTCTCATGACTATCACAATATGCCGGCATGACTCATATCATACCTCCCAACACTTATGGATGAACAAATATCTTACACCCTGACTTTTGACTATATGACATGCTGTTGGTAATAGCTAGCTGCAGCTGGTTTCCCTGGTTTGTTGAAAAGGCTTAATAGCTTTTACTAATGTTTTACCATGCATAAGCAAGGTCAGATTTCTGGCGCCACAGAACCATCCAGAAAATCCACCAGAATAAGCATCAAGCAACCGGCATAGATAACCTCAAAATGAACCTTCCAGAAGACAGCACTCATCAAATTAATCTCCTGCACCTGTTCCTTGCTATAAGGAATTCGAATGAGACCTTTGTGAACATTCTAAAGCACCTTATAGAAGGCAACCTCATTAAGTTAATTATCTGCACCTGTTCCTTGTTACAAACAATTAGAACGTGACCTTTATGAAAGTTCAAAAGCAGTCTTATTTAAAGACCAGCCACACTCCTCCTCTTCGCTTAGCCTCTTTGCCTGCCACTTACCTGTTTTCCGGCTTCCAGGCCTCTGTCTTGCCAGCTTCCTTGATCCTCCCGCTTCGACCTCCCGCAAAGAAAGTCCCGCATTAATCTCGCACCTGGATGGGAAAAAGAAGAAGAAAAGTAGAGATGCATTGACAGACTTGATTTTACTATGTGCTGAACACAGTCGCAACATCATGCTACGAACAGAGTAACCAGCGTTTTTGTTCAACTTGTACATACTGTTGGCAGGGCTCTGCCAGAGAGGACTTGGGTGATGCTAACTCCCTCCACATTTGCTTGTGGGTTTAATGATGAAATCATACTCACTACAGTTTTGAAAATTTTGATAAAGGAGCCTCTACGGACAATCTACATGAAAACAGAACAACAACAAAACTAAAGGTTGTTTGAGATTTGAAAAGCTTTTGTGAAGTGATACCTTAGGAGATAGAGTTAATACTAGAATAAAGCCTTATTATTTGTTTGTTTATAGGTACCATATCAGCCGGTACCATTCATCAGACTGGTGTGAAGGCCTGCTGCAGTGTTGCTGTTGAGTAGACGAGCCACAGCATCTTTGACTCTACACGCTCTCTCCATCCCAAACCCTTCCCCGTGGGATTTGTCACCTGAGCAGTGTCTTCTCCTGTAAACTAAGGGCAAGTCTCGGGAGGATTCGGGAACTAGCGTCGCCACCACGTTGGAATTATCTGGGATCCAGGTAGGGGGCTTCTGACAAGTCATGTTTGGACTTAAAATAAATCTAATTTAAAATCCTCTTAAATGGTAAAGTCAGATTTTAAGTAAGAATTCTGAAAATGCCACTTTTCGAAAGTTGGCATTTTCTTGTTTTAACTATTTAGTGCCTGCAGCCTGGGTCATATGACTGTGATTAGAGTGGCAGTTGGCCTTGTGTATTCCTCCCAGACACTGAGAAAAGATGGGACTAAATGTTGGCAGGATGGGCCATGCTGCCAGGATGGGAGGGGCGGAATTATTTCCTGCCCCACTTATATTTCAAAGGAGCTGCCTCCACACACTCACAAATAACTTTACACCAGTAGCATGTCACACTAGACCTCTAGGAGCCTAGGCAGTGAGAAGGAAATTCCAGGACCAAATGTGGGGGGAAAACTCAAGAAGTTTCTTCCACTTCAAAGCTGGCACCAGTTATAAAAATAGCACTTAGACGCACGCTTCACTTCACTCCTGGACCAGCGGAGAACACTCAGGAAGCCTGCCTTGTATTTCAGTGGACTTCCCTGCTGCTGGAGGCCTGCTTTGTACTTCAGAAGACTGCCCTGCTACTCACAGAGGACTGCCATGCTGCTTGAAGCCTGCCTTGAACCCTCAGAGGACTGCCCTGCTGCTTTAGGAATATCTTGCTGCTTGAGCCCAGGGCTACCAGATTGACTCCAAGGGTTATTTGGCTGCACTCCTGTCCTGAGCTACAGGGATCCAAAGCTCCACCAACTTGAACCCTGCATCTGCACCCTCTATAAAGGGAGTCCTCCCCTCCAAGTGCTGCCTACCCAATCCTGGACCCTTGGAACTGGCGTTAAAGGTGCCCAAACAGCCAAAACCCCGAACCTTGGGACTTAGAAATTTTCTGGCAAAAAGTGCCCTGAGAACTGACTGTAGACCCAGACCCTTCGACTAGTTGATTTATCCAAAGAGCATTGCCGGTTGCCCTGACTTCTCAGTAGCTCTCACTACATTCTCCTCAGCAGCAAATCCTGTTCAGTGGCTCCTCTCAGAAGGGGTTTCTGGCCGTAAGAGTCTTTGTCGGCTACAGCCTGCAGGTTCACCCCACTGGAGATTTTCAACCTCCAAAAAAGTAACAAAGTCTAAATGTAGAAACCATCACTGTGACTTCGTTCAGCGATTCCCCGGCGACAACGCCTTCTTTCCAGACATCGTCTGCTGCCTTGCCCTGCTGAACTTTACTTTCTCAGACATTTTTCTTCAAAATGTCTTCTAAGTCCAAAGGTAAGCTGAAACTGGGCCAAATCCACCTCTTGTAAAGGAACCGTGCTCAATCGCGGTCAGCCATAACTTTCGACTTTGCCCAAGTCTCAAGCGACTAGATGTCTGTGGTTGGCACTTTGATCGTTTAGGTGCTAGTTTTTACTAAAAACTTTGCAAATAATTCTGGTTCTAATGATTGTCATTTTGGTGTTAAATGATTTATTAAAATGTACTCTTTTTTTCTCTATTGGTATGGGGGTTTCTAGTGTTGTGCTTTCACTTTATTATTGTTTGGACGTAGCACAACTACTTAACACAGCAACTCTAATCTAAATTGAGCCTGACTGCTTTTGTGCCAAGCTACCAGAGGGTTAAGCACAAGCTAATTTATTGACTTTTGTGGTTCACCTTAACAAGGATTATGGTTGTTACTTGACAAAGGGTTTCACCCCCCTCAATGCAAAACCCAATTTCTAACACTAACTATAACTTCACTTTAACCTTTGTTTTTTTCAGTGACTTTCTCTGTTTTTTTAACATGAAGTCATGCGGTTAGGTGCAGGGCCTGGCCTGTGACAGGCCCTGCAACTGACCCACTGGGAGCAACCCACACCCTGCTGCGCATGGCCAAAGTGACCAGACTCTGCGCCAAACTCCTCACTGGCCAAATACCATTCATGGATTTGGGTTGCGGGCAGGGCCTAACTTGCTGCCAGGCCCTGCGCCCAGCGTCCACATGCCGACTATATGATGTTACAATATGAAAGGTGTTATTTTAACTCGCACAGATTTATTGACTTTGTCACAGGGTCCCAACACCAAAATATAACAAGTGGGCCTATTGGCTTTATTGAGGAGTGAGCATATCAACATAGCAAATATTTCATTTTTGTCCAAAAATCACCAATAACTATAATCAAATGTGTATTTTATTAATTCATAAAATGTAATGTTTAATAAAGGTGATTGTTGTGTAAAATGTTTAGTAAAGTTTCATTGAAAGAGAAAACAAATCAACGTCTTTTTTTAAAAACATTTTCAGCTCACAAAATTCAATCATAAAAACACCACATAGAGGGCTTGTACTCCAGCTGAAGGGCATAGAGCTCCAGCTAGAAGTACTTTAGAAAATTTTGGTAAGCACTCACGGGGGCCATGACTTTAATGACCTAGGAGACTTAATGTTTTAATGATGCTTTGGGGTTGATGTATTTCCTGCAGGCCCCCATAGCATTAAAAAAATGTTTGGTGGTGCCCCCGCCTATTCTAGGGCCACCACCAGCAAGAAAATATACTATTCCACAATGCCCTAGGGCATTATGAGGCACTCCTTGCTAGGAGCAGTGAATAATAAATGTGCGGCTATGGCCGCTCATTTACTATACACTTTTTCCTCTTTTTTTAACAATGTTTGTGGGTATTCCGGTCCCAATCGGGTCATCTACAGTTTTAGGGCCTCTGTGCATCCAGCAGGCTACCCAGCTGGCATCCATCATGGGTGCGGACAGGAGATGTCATTTTATTGTTTAGTGGGCACCCCAGTGCCCACTTTGGGTTGGAGAGGGAGGAACACACATTTCCCCTCCTTTTAAAAAAAAAAATCAAAAACACTTCCGTTTATCACACCTAACTATAACGTTACTTTATCATTTGGTTTTTTTCAGTGAGTTAATATTTTATTACCATACCAAAAGCTATCCCCGACCCACGCATGGCCTTTGGCAGGGCACAGCAGGGAGTTGGCAGGCCAGGCTCTCTGGCCAACCCACTCAGAGGCAGCAAACCCACCTGCAGGCAGTCAACCCCATTCGGCGCATGGCCTTTCATCACACGCGGAAATGGGGTTGGCTGCAGAGTCTGGCTCTAAGCCAGGGCCTGCATCTAACTCCCTTCAGGCAGACACCCGTGGTCGTTGTAACGACCGCGTTGTAACAACATGCAGGATGACGGATGTGGAGTAAGGGGTGTTTACCCATTCCCCATGGCCAAATCCAATTATAAAGGGGAGGGCGGCGAGTGACACCACCTCCCCTATAATTTGACTTTGGCCCCAGGGTTGGGGTCCTGAGGCTCATTTGGGTTCAGGGAGTGGGGCCATGCCGCCTCCCCTAAAGGAAGTTTTTTTGGCCCAGTGAACGGGGTCCCCTGGGCCTCCGAAGACTCATGGAGGTGGGCATCATGCCCCCCTTCCCTGTAATTACTGTAGTGCCCCAGGGGTTTGGGTCCCCAGAGCCCATTTCAGCTCAGATTGGGGGGGGCAGTTTGCCCCCTCCCATAATATAAATGTTTTTGGCCCTGGGTGACGGGGTCCCTAGGGCCAATAGTGGCTTGGGGATGGGGTCTGCGCTCCCCCTCTCCATTTTTTTTTTTAAAAAAAGGTCCCGGAGATTTGTCCTCATGTCAATAGTGGCTTGAGGGCGGGTCACGAGACCCTCTCCTCCAGCAAGGAGGCCAAGCCCTTTCGCCAAGTGCACGCTGCGCACGGCCAAAGGCTGTGCATGGATTGTGCTTGCTTGCCTGTGACCAAACCACAGCAGTGCATGGGCGGTTGACTTTACATACGAAAATATAAAATTACTTTACATTTAAAAAAAAGCCTAGAAATTCACTGAAGCAAACAATGGTTAAAGTGACGTCATAGTTAGGAATTATAATTATATCTTAATGTACACGAAAAAACCTTAGCAATTTACTGAAAAAACTACAATTTAAAGTGATGTTATAGTTAGTTCAGATAATAAGATCTGATTTTTTTTTTTTTTTAAACGTTGAAGTTCACTTACAAAGCCAAGGGTTAAAGTGCCGTTATTGTTAGGTGAAAATTTCAGTGCCAATGTAACATTTCAAACAAAAAAAATCACAGAAATCCACCTGTTAGCAGAGATAACTATAGCTTGTGTCCCCACCATGCACTGCTTCTGTCCTCACATAGTACACCACTCATGACATGCTCTATTACATCATGTATGACATCACTGATGACATCTCAGATTTCTAAGTCTTTTTAAACAAAAACAGATCTTTTATCACACCTAACTATAACGTTACTTTAACCTTTGTTTTTTTCAGTGAATTTGTAGTTTTTTTTTAACGTAAATTAATATTTTATTACCGTACATAAAGCCAACCCCAGCCGTGCATTGCATCCGACTGTGAGTGGTGGGGGTTGTTCACAGGGCCTAAAGCAAACCTCCCACAGGCAGACAACCTCACACTGCAAACAGCTTTGCCCGTACACAGCAGGTAGTTGACAATAGGGTCTGACCTGTGGCCAGGCCCTGAGGCCAACCCACCTGGAGGCAGCCAACCACCTCTGCAGGCAGCCAACCTAACGCTGCACACTGCCTTTAATCGCATACAGCGTGGGGTTGGCCGCAGTGCCTGGGTTACAGCCAGGCCCTGTATCCAACTTCCAGCAGGCAGCATCCCGGAGGCAGCCAACCCCACCCCACGCATGACCTTTGCTCATGTGAGGCATTGGGTTAGCTGCAGAGCCTGTATTGCAGCTGGATCGCCCCCTTCCCCAACCCTCAAAAAAGTCCTGGGGACCACATCTTCAAAGGCCATACTGTTTTTAAGGGTGAGGTGGGGCCACGTGGTCCCCCTCCTCAAGTCTCATTAGGCCCCAGGGATCCCATCTACCGATACCATCTGTTTTTTAAAAGGGGAGTGGTCCGTAATGGCCCACCCTCATCAGCCTCATTAGGCCCTAGGGACTCCATCCTCCAGAGCTCTATTTGTTTGAAAGGGGAGAGGGGCTGTGTCACCCCCCATCCTCATTAAGCCCTGAGGTCCCCATCCACCAGGGCTTTTTTTTTAAAGGGGAGAGGTGCCATGTGTCCCCCCTCCCTGAGACTCATTTGGCCCTGGAGTCCCCATTCCCCAGGACTTTTTGCATTATAAGGAGAAGAGGAACAGAGTTGCCTGGCACAGCTTTTGATTCTTTGGTAGATGAAACTCAGCTCTCCTCTATGGAAGTTGTGCCGGAGACTAATCTCATTGTAGAAGAAGGAACTGGATCACAGTGTTTTCCTCTGTTTATTTAGTGGTCAGTGGTTTATTGGGGGAGTGGTGGGAATGGCCTGTCCCTGGGCATTCCCTGGGGTAGCCACCTCTTGATTGTTTGACATTTCAGAGGACTCTCCACCTCGCTGCACCTTGGTGGTGCCATACACTGGGTGGTGTTGTACATGTTATGGCATTGTACTGTCCTATATTGGCTAATACACATTTTTTCTTACAGGGTTCGAGACTAAAAAACCAGGGTGTGGAGGTGTGTACAATTACATACTTGGTTGCCAGCACCTAGGGGGCTCCAGAATGGACAGGAGTCGGGGGGGGGTGCAGAGTTGGGAGTACTTATCTCGATTGGATAGGCTGGGAATATTATGTTGTCCTGTCACATGATATGGGTGGGCTTACACAGTAGGACAGTTCTACTATGTTTGTCCTGTGTGGGGGGAATGTTTCTGTTTTTATGGTATTGCGTTGGTTATTCCGTTCTGTTATTCCAACTGTCCACCAGTTGTAGAAGCACTAGGGAAGAAATTCTGTAATGCATTGGTATATCATATGAATGGGAGGTAGATTTAAGATACTTACTTGGACTGTCTGGGGACTGGGTACCAATATTTAAGAAACAGACTTGAACAAGAAACAATAAATATAGAATGTGCAGGCATACAATATGTAAACTGAAAGATAGTAAACACTGGAATTACATTACATCTAATGATTTGGAAGACTACCAATGTTATTATCACAAAAATATTTTAAATATGTTATATACAATGCTTAAAAATGTGAAATCATCAACATCATAAAACATGATTGTCTTAAACAGTGTCCTGGACAATAGTCAATGTATAAGATTATACATTCATCATACATTCATGTATTAGTATGGTTATCAATCATATAGTCCTATTCAGTGTGCTAATCTATGGCACATCTGACTGAATACACAATGCATTAATTCATTATACCCTAATGCAACAACAATTTAGTTCATTATGTGAACGGCTCAGATTTTTATAAAGGCTCACAATGTATTGACACTACAGCGTTTTGGCGGGAATGACTTCAGGAAGCTGTCACATCATTCACTAAAGTTATAGCTGTATGGCCAATAACTGTTGAAGAATGGAAGGCCTCTCCGGGAAGGGGGGGCTTTAATGATGGGGTGGCCCTCAATATCACATCCGAAGGGTGGAGGTTGAAGTTTGCAATTTCCGTCTCTGTCGCTTAGGACTCCAGAGAAATATCAGCGAAAAAGAGCACTGGTCACCGAACTGGTTTAATGCGTATCGATAAATGAATGTGTTTAAAGAAAAAACTTTTTTCCTTTGATGTAGCTAGACATTCAAAGGTGGCGTGGAAGACTGCACGATGCTGTGCATGGTGTGTGAGGAATTCGGAGTATGGGGACTGGGTACATACATCAAGAGGTATTGGATCTTGTCCTTTCTGAAGCATCACAGGGTAAATATTGCTTGTCTCCAGGTTGACACACCTCAGTGATACAGAGATCTATACGGCGGCCAAGGAATGGAAAGGACAGTTGTATCAGGCTTCCTATTTGACTTACGTTAGGAGGGTACTGATCTATGTGGCTCCGGGGACCCCATTTGTGTCCAGTTATGTGGAGGCTGATGTGGGGGGGAGGTATGTCTTACTGCAGGGTATGCTTAATGGGATGGGTGTCTCCTTACTTAACTCATATGCACCTAATGTTGATGACTACCGCTTCTCTCATAACTTTCTTTATTAAGTTTTTGGGAAATTCCAACAATACAGTCTCGCTCGTTTTTTCTTTTTTTGTGCAGTTATCACAATAGAACCTGATGCATACAGAAATGCTATTGAGGAGGTCAGTTGCTATATCTTCTCAGGTATCTTCTAAAAAGAGAGAAACTCTATTTGCAAGTAACTGTTGCACAACTATTCCCCTCAGGCTCCCTGTTATCCCCTTCCCTCCCACCCCTGAGAATAAAAAAAGAAGAGAGACATAAAACACAAAAAGTCCAACATGTAAGTGCACATGAGCAACGCAGTATAAGTTGTCGTACATAGGCGTTTTCAACTCAGTTTAAGCATCCGTCGAATTTGTATTGCTTCGCACTCCCAGATAATGGAGGCACTCTCCCACACGGAGGACCAAACACGACGAAGCAATACACACAACCCAACACCACCTGGAAAAGGATTTCACTTTATAAAATGAAGCACATCAAAGACTGTTCTCAGAATAAGGCTTGGGGTTTTATTTATGCAATGCTCTCTAACAGAAAGGCTTTTCCCAGATGTCAAATGAACAACATTCAAATGTATACAGAGATATATATATATATATATATATATATATATATATATATATATATATATCTATACCAGAATTAGACATCGAAATAAAAGAGAATCTTTTTAAATTACGACCAGAGTCCTTGTGTTGGCATCCAGGGAAACGGAAAACTGGAGTTGGTGCTTATATATATATATATATATGCAAGTGTCGTAGGTAAAAGAAGTCCAAATGTAGCCACAGTAGTAGGTTCCAAGAAGCTAGTTTATTAATCCAGTTCCAGATGAAGTAGAAGGTAGATAAGATGGTAAGTAAGATGTAAGGTAGCCCCACCAGGAGGAGCCTCCCTACTGCTCAGCCTGCACACACCAACTGACACTCAGCACATCACCAGGCACCCAAGCATTCCGTGACATCACCACACATTCCAACACTCATCCTGGCTGAGCAGTAGGGAAGATGTGACAAAGAGAAAGGAGAGGCGGCAATCAAGTCACAACATATCCCCTTTCTTTACACCAACAAATGAAAGGAATAAAGCATGAACGAAGATAAAGCTTATAACCAAGATAACACAAAGGCAAAGAACATAACATGTAGAAATGTAACAATGCAAAAATGTAAATTCAACAAATTGAAAATACAGCAAAATTTAAAGATAGCCAAAATTACTAAAATATTAGCATCATCAAATAATAGACATAACATTAAATAAGTCCTAAATGCAATAAAACAATAAATGAGTAGATAGAACAATCCTGAAATGATGAAAGCATTAAATTATGAAAATGCATTAAATCAAGAAAATAATTACTTTGAACACACCCATCCCCTTTTCTCACAAAGGAAAGGAAGCAAGCACACCGCACACTATACTGTACATATGCCATGAAATACCGTTGACGGCAACACACATACACACTCCAATAAACCAGGAAAGGAATAGGGTTTCAAGTAAAACGCACAACCGAGTAAACTGTAAGGCGGGCAAACCTAAAACATATACAGTACACTGTAAATCAAACTCAGTCAAACACACATACTATGCACCTGATGTGACCTCCCGTCTCAGGCAATGCATATAGTACACCATAGACAGTAAAGTAATCAACCCTATAGCGCAACAAACTTTTGGCTGTACACCTGACAAGTAAAAATGTCTAGGCAAAACAACAGTACGTGAAGCAATCAACCGTATAACGCAGAAACTACATCGCACACCTGACAAAACAATATGTCTCAGGCAAAACCATAGTAAGTAAAAAAAAAAAAAAATCTAGGGCAGTAAACCGTATAACGCAAAAACTGCGTTGTAAACCAATAAAACAAATGTAAAGGGTACACGACCCCTCAAAGCACACCTAGGTAAACAAAGTATAGGGTACATGACCCCTCAACGCACCCCCGGGAGAAAACCAAGCAACCAAATTTCGTAAAAATACAACCACACACCATGCATGACCAAGTGCATAAGTGATCACAGCTGGAACCATGCGGCAAGTAGAAATACTACTACAAAGCATACATACATGCAAGTTAGACATTAAGATTGGCAGAAAAAAAATAGATAAATGTGAAATATAATGTTTTTTAAACATTTTTAATTGCAAACATAGAAAAGATCAAGTACGCAGTAAACAGAAATGCAGAGCAAAGTTCATAGGAAATGCACTGGCTTGAAGTACAAGTGAATATTGAACCTAATGACACTGGGGTTCGTGCTGCCCTGCACGTTTGAATATTTAACTCAGAACATGAGAACTGAAACACTAAAGCATATGTGGTCAAGTGCTGTAAAAAAACTTTTCAGCAGGAAATACCCTTTGCTGGTGAGCAACCACTGATAGAAAAGTAAACTGCACAACTGCACAGTTTAGAACAACAGATTGCCGATGGACACACAATGTGAATAAGGTCTGAAAAGGGGTACCAGTAAACTCTCAACGTTGAAATAAACACTGGAGGTGCAAGAGTCCGGTGCAGTCCGACAGATATACTGCTGATGTCCTCGCTCACAGCATTTGAAACAGTACGGCAAAAGGTAACTAACGTGCTTAAATATCACAAGACACGCCGAAAAAATGTAAACTTCCGATGGAACATCTAGGTCCGCATCAGATGGAGGAAAACTGTTCCAGTCTCCCGCTGACAGCAGCTTGAGGAACAGCCTGAGGGCAGTAAAGATGGCTGCACGCAAGGAAGGATGGCGTCGGGTGGCTCACGGCAGGTGCGTGCTCCTCTAACTTCGCTGGGCAGGACAACACCGCGAGAAAGCTCGTGAACAGCAGCGATGATGGCACAAGAACTTCACGCGACACTGGACACCAGAAACTAAGGTAAGGTGTGCCCGAGGCAATAGTTGTGTTAGGCTCGCGGCGCGCAGGCAATTCAAATGCTGCATGGAGTAACAGCAATCCTCAGGATACAGATAAAGAGTCACTCACCAATAAAAGACTCCGTTTGCCCCACAGAAACTAATTCAAACAGATTCTGATACAAAACAAAAAACAAAGACAATGCTGACCTTGGATGCGCCTTCTGGTTCCTCATATGCAAGCGCTTCTTTTATCATTCATGAACCCCTTAAACTTATGAAGCACAGGTTCACAGTAAGCCGCAAAATGACTCCACCAAAGTGCCATCACATACACCAACTTCGCAGTACTTGCAAGATGGAGCTGCTGGGCCACTACACTTCAGCTCAAATCACGCCCAGACAGAGAGTTGTTTGGTGTAGTGCCAATCTTTGTTGATGCCAGGTTCAGATCTTGGTAGAAAGGTGTCTGAAGGTTTGCCAGTCTTCAAAGCACACTGGTTAGCACCAAATTGATGTTCAAATAAGTAGATGAAAGGCAAGGTGAAACGCCCTAGGCAGGCTGTCCAGTTAATAAAGGACACTGGTGGGGCTATTAATGGCGTTCTTTTCCTCCAAGTTTCAAGCTTGTTTAGCACATATCTCTTTAGTAGTTTCCAGTAGTACAGTCCATTATCAGTTTTCTTTGTTGTAAGGTCCAGGTTTCCACAGCAGTTTAAATGAAGTTCAAACACACGCAGGTTCTTGATTCAAATCGTCGCCAAAATGTCGTAGGTAAAAGAAGTCCAAATGTAGCCACAGTAGTAGGTTCCAAGAAGGTAGTTTATTAATCCAGTTCCAGATGAAGTAGAAGGTAGATAAGATGGTAAGTAAGATGTAAGGTAGCCCCACCAGGAGCAGCCTCCTTGCTGCTCAGCCTGCACACACCAACTGACACTCAGCACATCACCAGGCACCCAAGCATTCCGTGACATCACCACACATTCCAACACTCATCCTGGCTGAGCAGTAGGGAAGATGTGACAAAGAGAAAGGAGAGGCGACAATCAAGTCACAACAGCAAGCAATAATAACACACTTGGCAAATGCAACTGTTAAATGCATGGATAATATTATGAAATGCAACACAAGCAGGAATAAAACACAAGCAAATTATACTGGACGTCCTGCAAGAAATCAGAAAGATATATACACTAAATGTATCAGATGATTACCTTGGATGTGCACACAGACTCTCACACACATAACAAAGTCAATACTCAAGGAAAACACCTCAGATGATCGTAGCCACTGGAAACTGAAGGTGCACACAGACATTCACACATCACAATGACTGTCACAGTCACTGGAAACTGAATGTGCACACAGACAGCCATGCATCACAATGGAAACAATCAAAAATCAAGCACTTCACCGGGTTCAACCTTCATTCTGGTCCACTCCAGACTGGGGATTCACAGGCGGGGTGAAGAAACTCAGCATCCAGATGCCGGCACTGACGATGTGTCCACCGCCCAGGCTCAAACAATCTCGATTTCCAAGTTAATAAACCTCAGCTTTATAATCTCAAAACACACTAGAAGGTTCCGAGAGGCCTTCCTCTGTGCCAAGGAAATTTACTGGAATTGGCCACCTTCCATGCAAGCATTCCAAAGGCAAAGGAGTTCTCACGTTTCTTCGGCATTTTCATGTGTCCCAGCCTTTATGTTAACAAAGCTTACAAAAGTCTCCGGCGGTACATTCAACAATCTCCACAAAAACAAAGCAACCTTGAACGTGAATACCTGAACAACTTGAGTAATCTGGGGGCCTGCCTGTGTGTGCAAAAAGCTCAAGCAAGACAGTCAGAATTCAAGATGACATGAGGGCATGTCAAAGCCAATAGTAGGAACTTCATTATACTTCCCAATGTACAACACAATGCACATTTGTGCACCACTGCCTATAGCATCACATACTTCATCTCTCAATGTGCAACACAATGCAGATTTGTGCAACACTGCTCATAACACTGCACTTCGAGACCAAAAAGTACATTCCACACCTCTCTCTCTCTCGTCCTTTCAAATGCACATCCCACACGTTTTGTTCCTGGCAAGGCTGTTCTACTCTGTGACAGCTCCCACTTTGCTAAAACTACAGAGAGATACGAAAGAAATTTCAAGGGAAACATGCACATACAGCAAAAAATTTTGTACATTCAGGCTAGGGTAAAATAAAACGCCAAAAGTCAATTAAAATTATGGTAGTCAAAGGTCATCACGTGGTTTCAAACCATAGGAGTGCCTCTACACTACAGAATTGTAAGCAGGTCTTTTAATAATGTTGTCCCCTGAGCTAGTATTAGTACTGGAATAAGTGTAGGGCCCTTGTTCGCGTTGGGCAAGCGCAAAGATGTAATCCCTTAGAAAGGTATCGAAAAAGCGGGCCCCATATATATTCAAGGTTCTTAAAGGTATCTATTAATATATCCATCATGCGTTCCATTGTCAAAGCCTGCCATAGTCGTGCATGCCAATGTGTTATAGAAGGGGCTTCTGTCTTCTTCCATGCACTTGCTATTGCCATTTTCGCTGCCCCCAGACATAACCACAAAATCGATATATCTCCTATTGTTTGTTGTTTTAGAGTGTTGTCTCTTAGACCCAGGATTATAGAGCTTGGATCATCTGGTATTGGGTATCCCAAAATCTCTTTAATTTGTGCCAAGATATCAGCCCAGAAAGGTCTGATCGAGGGGCAGTCCCACCAGATGTGCAGAAAATCCGCTAGCATGCCACAGACTCTCCAGCATATTGCAGATGCTGTTGGGAAGATTTTCTTTAGTTTAGTTGGTTATAGGTACCAGTCATAAAGCACCTTATAATGGGCCTCTCTGATTCCTATAGAATGATTGAATTTGGGTATGTCTCTCCACAGCTTTTCCCATTGGGTATTGGAGATGTCTTGGCCTAGCATCTGTTCCCAAACGTTGACGTGCCTTGGGCAGGGGTGGTCATGAGTTGAGATTAACAGGGAATACAGATAGGAGATAGTTCCCTTTGGCCTGTCCCCTGCTTTCACAAGTCTCTCTATAGAGGTGTTAGCTCTCTGGTTGCTGCTCCCCTCATATCAGCTCTCAATACCAAATGCCTGAGTTGTATATAATGGTAGTGTTCTGATGCGGGAAGTTAGAAATTTCTTTGGCAATGCTCAAATGTCAGTATGTCCCAGTTGTGGAAAAGGTCAGATACGGTGAGACATCCTACCACCCTCCATGCCTCGAATGCTACTGGGTGTGAGGCCGGAGGGATGGCTGGGTTATAATGTATTGGCGTGTGTGGTGAGGGGAAAGTGGTCCATACTGCTGTACGTGTGACCTCATCCCAGACTCTAAGTGTAGTTCTGGTGGGAGTGCTCAAGTATGTGTTGATCGGACGGACTTTTTTAGGCTTCCAGAGCAGATCCCAAATACATCTCCCTGCCACTGCCCTATCCATGTAGAGCCAGTGTTTGTCAGAGAAGCTTACTGACCATTCTTGAATTACTCTAACTGTGAGGCTTTATAGTATAGCTGGAAGTCCTGAAGTGCCAGCCCTCCATTAGTCCTTGGCAGTCGAAGTTGTTTGTATAGAAGCCGAGCTCTTTTACCTTGCCAGATGAATTGTATGAACAAGGAGCGCAGGGTGGACAGGAAGTTGTGCTCTAACTCAACTGGTAGCCCCTGGAATAGGTACAATAATCTGGGGATTACATTCATTTTTATTGCATGTATGCGGCCCAGCCAAGAGAGGTATAGGAATGCCCATCGTCAAGTCATTTTTTAATCGTTGAAGTAGTGGGCGATAGTTAGCCTTGAAGAGATTGGAGAGTTTAGGAGTAATTTTAATACCCAGATAAGTGATTTCTTTTTTTGCCCCTCTGAAAGGAGTATCTTTTATGACTTGTTCCATCTCAGATTGTGGTAGGTTCAAGTTGAGTAGAAAGGACTTGGTCTCATTAATGCAGAAGACGGCAGCTATTTCGAATTGTTGGAGCTCTGTCTGTGATAGTCATCAGTACGTCATCGGCAAATAGAGAGATCTTGTGTTCCTCCCCACCGAAGGGGATGCCATGAATAGTGGGTGTCGATCTGATCTTTGCTGCCGGGGTTCAATACTAAGGGCAAACAATAATGGGGAGAGGGGGCAGCCCTGTTGAGTCCCCCTTTCTAAGTGGAAGACATCAGAGCTTACTCCATTGACTAGGACCTGGGCACAGGGCCTTAAGTAATTAGCTTTAATAAAAGTCCACAACTCGCTCGCAAAAGCCACATTTTCGTAGTGTATGGAATAGAAAGTACCAGTCCACCCAGTCGAACATCTTTTCTGCGTCCAGAGCTAAGAAAGTTGCTGGTATTCATTTTTTAGTAGCTTTTTCGACCAGATGGATTACTCTTCATAAGTTATCATGTGTCTGTCTGCCTGCTATGAAGCCGGATTGATCTGGGTGAATGAGATCTGGTAGCACGTTTTCCAGTCTTGAAGCTATAATTTTCGTATATAATTTAACATCTAGATTAAGGAGTGATATTGGTCGGTACGATTCACATTTTTGGGGGTCTTTCCCTGGTTTTGGGAGGACTGAAATCAGGCCCTCACTCATTGAGGGAGATACACTTCCTCCCTCAGCCATAGAATTAAATAAGGGTATCAGATAGGGAAGTAGTTCAGGGGCAAAGGTCTTATCGAATTGGGCCATCAACCCGTCCGGCCCTGGTGATTTGTGATGTTTGAGCCCTGTAATAGCCGAGCGAATTTCATCTTATGTGATAGGTTCTCCCAGTTGCTCATTTTGGGCTGTGGTTACCTGTGGGAGATCCACCCCTTCTAAATAATCCAGTTGGGCTTTTTCATTTAAGGTCTCTGCGGCATACAGCTTTTTATAAAAGTGGCCAAAAGTTTTGGCCTTCCTGGGATCTCTGACTACTTTCTCCCCTGTATCGGAGAGAATATCTCCTATATATTCTTTTTCCCGCTTAACCCTTAGTTGTCTGGCTAGATGGGTCCCTACTTTATTCCCTTGTTTGTTTGTAGTGCGTTTTAGCTTCAACAGAGTGATTTCCGCTCTATTATTGTATATTGCGTTGAGTTTGCCCCTGATTGATGTTACTTTTCTTTGTAGCTGTAGTGCTGGGTTTTCTTTATGTGCCTTCTCTGCATCCCTCAACTCTTTCTCTAGTCTTTCTTTCGTTCTCTGTTTATTGAGGGCTGAGATCTTGGCCACGCATTGTTTCCTAATCACCGCATTAAAGGCATCCCAATTGTTTGTCGGGGAAGTATCTTGGGGGGAATTTAGTTAAAAAAAGTCTTTAATGGTTTGTCACAGGTCATGTCGCATCAGCTTATCGCGAACTAGGGACCCCGGAAAGAACCAACGGCGGTGTTTAGTTGGGTCTGCCTCCCATGTTATAGTGATAGTCTCTGAGGCATGGTCGGAGATTGTGATGGGGTGAACAGATGTGACAGTTAATTCCCTTGTCAGTGCTTGATTTCCAAAAATGTAATCAAGGTGTGAGTATGTACGATGGGTGTGTGAGAAGAAGGTGTAGTCTCTCCCAGTAGGGTGCAGAGAGCACCATGTGTCCACAAGGCCCAGATCTTTAAATTCACTTTTCAACTTTTTCGTAAAGCTACCAGTTGTGGCCCTGTGAGGGTGCGTACTATCAACATCTGGGTCCCATGTGAGATTGAAATCCCCCATCAGCACTGTGTCCCCTTCCGTGAATCCTCCCAGCATTGACTGCATGGAGCTTAAGAATTGCCCCTGATTACTATTGGGGGTATACACAGAAACAAAAGTACACATTCGTCCTTGAAGTCTTCCCTTAACCATGACCACCCTCACCTACTTGTCTGATTTGGATCCTTCTGGTTGGAACTTCAATGATGCGTGGAAGAGGAGGGCAACCCTGTTATGTTTTGATGGTGCTGACGATCTATAAATGATTGGATAAGCCCTGTGATGTAGTCTGTGGTCTTCGGTTCTTTTCAGATGTGTTTCTTGCAGGGCCACTACGTCATGCCTTTGGTCTATTAGGTACTTCCATACTTTGTGTCTCTTGGCTAGAGAGTTGAGCCCCTTAATGTTCCACGTTGATGAGGTGATCACCATCCGGATCTAACAACCTGCAATATCTCTATATGTAGTGTCTAACGACTCTGTAGATACCTATGGGCTCTCTGTCATATCCCCTGCAAATTGGTTGATGATCCTCCCCGGTTCCTGTTCTGCTGTAAGCTGGTGAAGTGTCAGTGCCCATGTATCCCCCACATTGGAAAGCAAGAAAAAAGGAAAAAATTAAACAACAAACCCCCAAAAATATTTGAACATGGGAACAAAGTCTATATGATGATGTCTTCCCTTGAAGGAAGGACATTTACTGGGGCGGATGGGTCAAAATCCAATGAAAGGTGATAGTGGCTGACCATAGTTGAACGATAGTTAGGATTTCCAGTAGCACCACACAGTTGGGTATGATAATGTGTGCCACTGGATTCGTGTGGTACAATGAACATTCAGAACTGCTTTTGAACTGTCGTGTAGTTCCTAGGACCACCCAGGACCGGCGTGTTTTGGATGACCTAAACTGAGGGTTTGGTGTGCAGACAGACTCTGAATACCCCCACAGGATGAGTCAGCCATTAGACGAGCTAGCTCTATGGTGCCACTACCCCCTCCCCCCGTACTCTACAGTGGTGGGTGTAGTTTCTGGCAACCACTGAACATGACAACCCTGATTTCTCAGGTATCGTGGAAAACAATACGGTATCTTTTGCTCAGTCACTTGTGCTTACTTTTTCTCAGAATACACATGGAATGACGATTGGAACGGTTTCAATAATTATTTATTGGTCAAGCGTCAGTCCAGTGTGTAACATATTCGCTGCGACAATCAAAAGACAGGAGCAGACAAATGTGATCGCTAGCACCAATATCATAAATAGTAGATACATTTCTACCATGGTGCTAATAAGATGAATATAAACAGATTATATAAAACAATATCAATCAATCTTTATTTCGATTCAAAGAATCATAAAAGAACATTTCACCAAAACTTCCAAACAAGTACAAACATTAGATACAATTTCCACTGAGGGATGAGATACCAAAAATGTATACAGGTTAAAATTTCCAGTTAGATAAGGTGCTGTAACGCGTTGGTCAACTTAATTTAATATAAATATAAAGTGCAAATCCATACTCAATTAAACCCGACCAACAAGACATTTGGTTAAAATTACGCTAAAAAATAGATAAAACATTCACTAGATACCAATAGATTTCATTCTGACAAATTTACCTTCATTTGAATTATACTAAGCAAAGTAATTGGGTATGATTTAAGTTAAAACGTAGTTGTAATATAATTACATTAAAATGTAAGCCCTCTCTTTTTCCTTAGGTAACTAAAAGCCAATAAAAATCAGCTAACACCAAATACAATGAGTTGTGAGCTATCTGATTTTAGTATTCTCAGTGCCTCTAGAAAATTCCTAATATTCAAGTTCTGGCACAGTGTCTTGATCCATTTTCTTCTGGGCATTGCATATGCTGGGCAGAAAAATAAAATATATGCAATGTCTTCATTTGCACCTAATAAACAAAGGGTACACTTAGGGTCCCTTTCCGTAATCAGAGATGTGGCCCACTTGGCTGTGATAGAATTTATCTGGAGAATGTCATATCTAAATTTCCGATAAAGTGTCTTTGCTAATTGGGGTTCAATCTCGTCCAGGAATTGCTCAAAGCTCGGGGTCATTTTAATAGACAGAAATTGTGTGGTAAGTCTCCCTGATGTGCAACCTAAAGTGACTTTGTGCAGAATAAAATTCCAATAGATGTGCTTGATCTCACTCTTTGGGTACGGCGTCGATAGGCTGGGGTTTGCCCAAAACCTACTCAGACCCAAGTCCAGGAGCCATTTTCGGATGTGGGCAAACCAAGGGAAAGTGAGATGAACGTCAAGTTCCAATAGTTCACGCAATGTCTGCCTATATATTTTTAATTCCTCAGTGGTCCAGATTCTAACCCAATAGGACAGAGATCTCCATATAGCCAAATGTTCTAATCTTTTAATGCCAAAATCATATGTTAACGGGGTTACTGGGGTATTTTGGGGAAGGGACATGAACGATCTCATAATTTTATTTTCCCCAACAATTAAAGGCTGTAAAATTTTGCCACCCCATAACTCTGCTCCATAAAGGGCAGAAGTTTGGGCTCTAAATTTGTTGACCTCCAGGGCCGGGGTGATGGCCTTTGACACAGTAGAATGTTGTTTCTTTACAATAGGAAAGGAGTATTGTATTAGAATTGTCCTAGACTTATTTATTTGTGGCTTCCATGACAGCTTTGAATGAAGCGTAACCCCCAAATATATGAAGTTGGAAACACACTCCAATGGCACTTGATTCAAAACAATTTTCTTTTGAAAACTTTTATGTGGCCTAATAGCCATATATTTGGTCTTGGTTGGATTTATCTCAAGGCCCCTTAGTCTGCAGTAATGGCTAAAGCTGTCAAGTAGATTTTTTAACCCCTTAGGAGTCTGGGACAATAAAACTGTGTCGTCAGCAAATGTTAGGGCACAAATATGAGTCCTTCCAAGCTTAGGTGAATCATGGGAAGATTTTTGTAAATGCTGGACCAAGCCATTCACATATAATAAAAACAGAGTTGGCACCAGGACACAGCTCTGGCGCACTCCCCTACTCACCAGAATCTCATCTGTAAGCTTCCCCCTATGCCCCAGCGTACCTTGGCAAAATTACCCTCATAAAGCCTTACAATCTGTTCTAAAATATCCTCTGGCACTCCCTGCTGTCGTAAAGTTCCCCATAAAAGTATTGAATCAAATGCTGCTTTCAAATCGATGAAAGCAACATATAAATGTCCAAGTTTTAATTTTGTATACTTCCAGGCTAGGCTTAGGAGTCTGAAAACTTGATTGATTGTACTTGTTTTTAGTCTAAAGCCAGCCTGGCAAGGTGAAAGTATATAATTCTCCAATATCCAATAGTTTAACTTGCCCAAGATTTGCTTTGCATAGACGTTTTGAAGGATGTCTATCAGTCTAATGGGCTTGCAATTCACAGAGTCATCCCTTCTGCCCTTTTTATGGATGGGAACTATCTCTGCCCCCTTCCAGGATTCTGGAATGGGCTCCCCCCTAGCAACTGCATTACTCAAGAGGTTCACATATGGCACCCACACTTCTGGGGCATGTTTCAGAAGGTCCCCTGGTATCTTATCTGGGCCGGGGGCCTTTGCTGACTTAATGCTGGCTATAGCTAATGCAGTTTCTTCGATACTGAACTGAAGGTGTGTGTTTTGTGTTGGCAATGGGAACCCCTCAGTAAAGGCAGTAGGATCTAGGCCGGACTCACGGGGGTATTATATAAATTGTAGAAATGTCTATGCCAGGTACAGGGGGCCAGGAAATGGTCTGTAACTGTCTTGCCCGATTTACTACCATGAGCTATTATTCTCCAAAACATGGACTGGTCCCTGAGTTTGGCGGCTGTAATTAGGTCACCCCAGCTGGCGTCTTCCCAGTTCCTTAATGCTGGCTACTGTACTTTTCTATAGTCTACTCTTTCATGTCTAATCTGGGTTGTGTTTTTAGCCTTAAGGGCCAGTAAGAGTCGTTGTTTGGCTGAGGAGCATTCTTTATCAAACCAAGGGTTGGATGATTGGGTCTTAGATCTTGGTTAAAAGTCTCCCACCTGCGGTTCAGTTAGATAAGCTTTTATGTTCTCTGCCAAGCTGCGATGAATATGTGTAATGGGTATAGACTCTGGTCCTAAGTCAACATAAGGGATTAGAGCTTCGCAGAAGGCATTATAGATATTTGTAAGGGGCTCAACTTGGTCCACTATGACGGGCCATTTAACTGATCTCCGGTTATTACTTACTGTCAATTGCGTGTACTTTTTCCCAGAGTCAGTTGAATGAATAGAAATCAACCTCCCAGACAGAGATAGACATAGTGGAAAGTGATAACTCTCTACCTACATTAAAGTCCTGTTTATAATCCCAGTGTGCTATGCTTATCATCACATAATCTATTCTTGATTTAGATTTTCCCCTAGCAAAAGTATTCGAACATTCAATATCTGAGGGGAATCGGCCATTACATGCCCTTAGGCCTCTTTCTATAGTGAGATGGACTAATTGCAGTGCTGAGATCGAACACGACACCTTATCGTTTGTGGCAAGGAGGGGAATCCCCCTGGCCAATTCTTCCTCCTCAAAAATAGATTCAATCCCTATCAGTGGTTTGTAACAGCAATTAAAATCACCCCCACGAGAACAGCTTTATTAGGTTCAATAGATTCAAGGACTTCTTCAAACCGATGGATAACAGGTGATTCTTTCGAACGCTGCCTTGGTCTTATATACATATTGAAAAGATATATCTGTGTCATATTTGAAAATTTCAATTTTAGTCCTAAAATATCTGGGGAGGCAGTATTCAAGATTTCTAAAGTGACCTTTAAACTAATTTTAATCCATATCGTCAACCCACCCGATGGTCTCCCTTTTTTGATGGTAAAGCCTCTATACTGAACGTCCTATAACCTAATTTATAATGTGGCTCTATTAGCTAGGTCTCCTGAAAGAGACAAAGGTCAAAGTTGTTTATGTATTCCTGCCAGTCTAGCACTAAAATTTTTTGGTTAAACCCAGCTATGCTCCCGTATACCATATTCAGGTTTTCTGGAAATAGATCGACAGACGTGACTGAAGCACATTCAGGTCTAGTTCCACAGACAGTGGTGTCTGTCGAATGAGTATTGAGTAGCTGAATTTCATGTGAATATGAATCATGTGGGTAAACGTCATGCGTAATCTGATGTCCCGGTGTTAATGGAAGGGACATAATATCTGTGTAGATAGATGTGCTATTAGTAGTTAAATTCACTTTGCCCTGCTCGGTCAGTCAATCTGCTAAGTCTATAAAACAATAGCATTGGCGTACTCCTATGATGCGTAGCCTACCTAAATGTACCTAGCCTAGATATGTAGGTGAAGCATATGTATGTAAATGCTAGGCTAGATCCTAATGGAGCCAAGAATCTCCTGGGGAAGTACTAACCGAGGGGATCTAACCCTGATGGTTCTGAATGAAGGACCCCGTCTCTGCGTCGAGGATGGCACCCCGCAAGGGATGTCAGGTCTCTGCCTGTCGAAGGATTTGACTGCAGAGTCTCAGTCCAGCCTGGAAGGAATTCTCCTCTGTTTTGTAAGGGGGAGTGAGGGTCTTTTATACTACAGTGGTCACTCCAGGGTTACTTCTAGAATCGATATATTTTGAAAACATTTGCTAATCCTCTGCTAATACTTTTCTAAACAAGCATGATCATGCACAGCTGCCTGTTGACCATGGATTAAGAAAGTGGTGACCCTTATACAGAATAAATCTGCCGTGCCTGGGGACATGTTTATGTATGTCAGGTACTCAAAATGACTTTACTTTTATCCCAAAAGGATTACCGGTGACCAATCTCTTCGGTGTATCAGCTGGGCAACTACGAGGATGATAATGTACTTCTATGTTGAGTATCTCAGCGCTTACGCTGTTGACTCTTCTGGGTGCGCCAGTGATCTCCTCCGCTTGCCTCTTGACCAGAGCCCTGAGTCTCTTCTTCTTCTCCACCCTCTGCCTGAGTGTCAGACGGCGTCAGGTTCAGGATGTTTGCTGCTTCACGTGGAGTCATTGCATGGTGGGCCTTGTCCTTTATGTTGAAGGCGATGCCAAAAGGGTATTCCACCTGTACTTGATGGCATCCTTCCTCAGTTTATCTGTGATTGGGTGAAACTGTTGTCGGCGGGCTTATGTGGCGGGTGCTAGATCTTGGATTAGGGCTCATTTGAAGCCTTGAAAAGACACTTCCCCAGTCTTCCGCGTTGCTTGGAGAATTGCTTCTTTTATCTGAAAGGAGTGTAGCTTTATTAAAACATCCCTTGGTCTTTTAATGCCTCACCAATTTGGTGGCCCCACTCTATGCACTCTTTCTATCTTGACCTTTAGACCGGTGGTGTCCAACAGCTCTGAGAACAGTCCCAGTGTAAAAGTCTCCAGATCGGGCCCCTTTGCTTCTTCTTCCAGATTCTGAATGCGAATATTCTCCATCCGCGATCTATTTTCTAAATCTTCGCACTTTAGAATGGATGTCTGAAGTTGGGTTTGCTAACGTCTTGCTGCGTTTTCTGCCTAATTTAACACTGTTTCAAGTCTTGCCTTTTGGTTTCAAGGTCCACTGTGCAAGTGCCCACGGAATCTACATGTTGTTGGAGGGTGGTGAGTTTACCTTGAATATCGGCCCGAAGATTTTCCAGGGATGCATTCATATCTGCTTTCAAATCCTCTCATAGTTCTCGGTTGAACTCCCTCAGTGATGCCAGGAGGTCTTCCCTGGTAAGCGCCATGTTGTCAGTGCTTTCTCCTAGGGCTGCGCTCTTCGTGTACGTAGGCGCAAAATAATTGGAGACTCTGTTCCCCTGGTTTTTCTTCAGAGGCATAAAGTCTGTAGGTGTCTATTAACACAATTGCCACGGAAGAGGACAACACCAAGCCCCCCACCAGGGCTGCCGCTACCGTTGAGGTGTTTGTCAGTTATCCCTGCCCAGGAGATGGTAAAGCCTTTATTTGTACCGGGGAGTTTTCTTTCCCTAGTTCATCTATATATCCCTCTTTCTTAAGTGCAGGCCATATTTATGAGTCCAGGTGAAATGGGGGGTCACCCCCAGTTCCTCCCTGTGGGACAAATGGGCCTCCCCTGCAAGTATACCAGGATGCAGTGAAATATTACTGCAGCAGGCGGTGAGAAAGAGAGGCCCACCAACCTCCCCACCGCACATTTGTCTCTGGCTGCCGCCATCTTGAGGTCAGGCACTCGGGTTCACGATCTTTGCTCCAGGTTCCTCCCACTGTCGCCGACACCATGCCCCACTCACTGGTTGCACCTGTCTCTTCGTAAGGGCACTCACCGGTGTGGCGGCTCGGTGCCTCCTGAAGACTACGCCTGTGACAAGATGTCCGCCGTTGCCTCCTTTGCAGTCGTCTGGTCCGCCTTGCTTGGTTCCCCGCTGTCTGGTGTTTCTGCTGCGCTTGCCTTCCGGGTTCCCTTTGGGACTGTTAAGGAGCGGTCGTCCCCCCGGATACAGCACCTAGGGGGCTCCAGACTGGACAGGAGTCGGGGGGGGGTGCAGAGTTGGGAGTACTTATCTCGATTGGATAGGCTGGGAATATTATGTTGTCCTGTCACATGATATGGGTGGGCTTACACAGTAGGACAGTTCTACTATGTTTGTCCTGTGTGGGGGAATGTTTCTGTTTTTATGGTATTGCGTTGGTTATTCCATTCTGTTATTCCAACTGTCCACCAGTTGTAGAAGCACTAGGGAAGAAATTCTGTAATGCATTGGTATATCATATGAATGGGAGGTAGATTTAAGATACTTACTTGGACTGTCTGGGGACTGGGTACCAATATTTAAGAAACAGACTTGAACAAGAAACAATAAATATAGAATGTGCAGGCATACAATATGTAAACTGAAAGATAGTAAACACTGGAATTACATTACATCTAATGATTTGGAAGACTACCAATGTTATTATCACAAAAATATTTTAAATATGTTATATACAATGCTTAAAAATGTGAAATCATCAACATCATAAAACATGATTGTCTTAAACAGTGTCCTGGACAATAGTCAATGCATAAGATTATACATTCATCATACATTCAAGTATTAGTATGGTTATCAATCATATAGTCCTATTCAGTGTGCTAATCTATGGCACATCTGACTGAATACACAATGCATTAATTCATTAAACCCTAATGCAACAACAATTTAGTTCATTATGTGAACGGCTCAGATTTTTATAAAGGCTCACAATGTATTGACACTACAGCGTTTCGGCGGGAATGACTTCAGGAAGCTGTCACATCATTCACTAAAGTTATAGCTGTATGGCCAATAACTGTTGAAGAATGGAAGGCCTCTCCGGGAAGGGGGGGGCTTTAATGATGGGGTGGCCCTCAATATCACATCCGAAGGGTGGAGGTTGAAGTTTGCAATTTCCGTCTCTGTCGCTTAGGACTCCAGAGAAATATCAGCGAAAAAGAGCACTGGTCACCAGAACTGGTTTAATGCGTATCGATAAATGAATGTGGTAAAAGAAAAAACTTTTTTCCTTTGATGTAGCTAGACATTCAAACGTGGCGTGGAAGACTGCACGATGCTGTGCATGGTGTGTGAGGAATTCGGAGTATGGGGACTGGGTACATACATCAAGAGGTATTAGATCTTGTCCTTTCTGAAGCATCACAGGGTAAATATTGCTTGTCTCCAGGTTGACACACCTCAGTGATACAGAGATCTATACGGCGGCCAAGGAATGGAAAGGGCAGTTGTATCAGGCTTCCTATTTGACTTACGTTAGGAGGGTACTGATCTATGTGGCTCCGGGGACCCCATTTGTGTCCAGTTATGTGGAGGCTGATGTGGGGGGGAGGTATGTCTTACTGCAGGGTATGCTTAATGGGATGGGTGTCTCCTTACTTAACTCATATGCACCTAATGTTGATGACTACCGCTTCTCTCATAACTTTCTTTATTAAGTTTTTGGGAAATTCCAACAATACAGTCTCGCTCGTTTTTTCTTTTTTTGTGCAGTTATCACAATAGAACCTGCTGCATACAGAAATGCTATTGAGGAGGTCAGTTGCTATATCTTCTCAGGTATCTTCTAAAAAAGAGAGAAACTCTATTTGCAAGTAACTGTTGCACAACTATTCCCCTCAGGCTCCCTGTTATCCCCTTCCCTCCCACCCCTGAGAATAAAAAAAGAAGAGAGACATAAAACACAAAAAGTCCAACATGTAAGTGCACATGAGCAACGCAGTATAAGTTGTCGTACATAGGCGTTTTCCACTCAGTTTAAGCAGCCGTCGAATTTGTATTGCTTCGCACTCCCAGATAATGGAGGCACTCTCCCACACGGAGGACCAAACACGACGAAGCAATACACACAACCCAACACCCCCTGGAAAGGGATTTCACTTTATAAAATGAAGCACATCAAAGACTGTTCTCAGAATAAGGCTTGGGGTTTTATTTATGCAATGCTCTCTAACAGAAAGGCTTTTCCCAGATGTCAAATGAACAACATTCAAATGTATACAGAGATATATATATATATATCTATACCAGAATTAGACATCGAAATAAAAGAGAATCTTTTTAAATTACGACCAGAGTACTTGTGTTGGCATCCAGGGAAACGGAAAACTGGAGTTGGTGCTTATATATATATATATATATATATATATATATATATATATATATATATATATATATTATCTACTGGCGGTCGCCAGTAGATAGTTATAGTTACAACCTATTATCCATAGGAAATCCGCGACATTCTATTTGAAATAACTCTCTTGCCGGTTGACGTATCTTCGCAAAATTTTCAAACTTTGTGGGGCGCTCCGGTCCGCTCCTACCCTGAAAGTCTCGTGGGGATTTGTCAAGCGGGGGCCGAGAAAAAGGGGGTCCCAAAACGCGTTTTCCCCATGCAATTTTGCATAGGAAACTTTAGACACGGCTACAGCCCGAACTGCTGAACGGAATTACACCAAATTTGGCAAAGAGGTAGTTCTTGGTTCAGAAAGAACCCTTTTTGTTAAATGGTGTAAATCCGTTCAGTAGTTGCTGAGAAAATCAAAAGTAAAAAGATAGATATATCTATGGCCGCGTCGGATTCGCGCACCCTCCCGATCACGAGCTGCATGCTAATTGGCTGTCAACACTCCAAATCAGGAAGTGTTGGCAGCCATTTTGTCCCTCGGTAGAAAACCGAGGGACAGAAACAAGTGCGCAAAGCGCACAAAGGGGGCAGGGTAGAAACACCCTGACCCCCTAGGCTTGGGGGTGGTGGTCCCAAGCCCCGGGGACCACCACCCCCCGGGGCTTTATGTATAATGGTGCGGGAGGGCTCTGAGCCCTCCCGCAGCCCCGGGGACCGCCACCTCCCCGGGGCTTCTTTTTTATTTTTGAAAAACCTGTGTGGGGGCTCCAGCCCCCACACGCCCCGGGGACCACCACCTCCCCGGGGCACTAAGAAAAATTAAAATGGGGGTCCGTTTTGGACCCCCAAGCCCCGGGGACCACCACCTCCCCGGGGCTTTCAAAATGTAGGGAGGGGGGCCGGCTCCTGCAGTGTCCCGGGGTGCCTACCCCCGGGACACTGCTGTTTGCAATGACAGGACGGGAGCCTCGCTCTCTCTTCCAATATCCAAAGCTGATTGCTTTTCCACATGGGGAGCAGCATGTTAGCTGCTCCCCATGTGTAAAAGCAATGCCGGCTCCCGTAGGACACGGGGAGCCGGCGGGACTGTGGGGGGTTTGGGGACCCCCCCACAGTCCCCAACGAGAGGCCAGGCCCCGGGGGATGGGGTCCCTGGGGCCATAAGAGGCCACGGAGGGGGGCCACGCAACCCCCCTCCCCAAAGGTAAAAAAAAGTTAAAAAAAAAAAAAAAAGTGCAAGGCCGGCCCCGGGGGATGGGGTCCCCGGGGCCTTAAATGGCCTGAGGAGGGGGGCCACGCAGCCCCCCTCCAAATAAAAAAAGAGGGCATGCCCCGGGGGATGGGGTCCCCGGGGCCAATACAGGCCCAGGGAAGGGGGCCACGCGGCCCCCTTCCCGTTTTTTTTTAATTTTAATTTAAAAAAAAGGGGTAAGGCCCTGGGGGATGGGGTCCCCAGGGCCTAAAAATAGGAAAAGGAAGGGGGGCCACACAGCCCCCTTCAGGAGAAAAAAACAAAAAAAACGATAGGGCCCGCAGGCCCCGCCCCTTCCTTCACCACTCTGCAAACGCGCCCCCTGGCGCGTTTGCAGAGGGGAACAATTCCCCTTGAATACTGGGGGTCCCTGGGGGCCAACTAGCCCACCAGGAACCTCCAGTATGCGCCAGGGAGCTGCCTTGCAGAGAGGTGTACAGAGGCCACGCCCCTTTTTACACCTCTCTGCAACGCAGCTCTGTGGCGCTTTTGGAGGTATATGGTGGGCTAGTTGCACCCCAGGGACCCTCAGGATTCAAGGGGAGTTAATCCCCCGACTTAAAACGCGCCACGGGGCGCGTTTGCACAGTGGTGAAGGGAGGGCGGGGCTTCAGGTGACATGTGTGCAAACAGGCCCCGTGGCGCGTTTTAAGATGGGGAATTAAATCCCCTTCAATCCTGAGGGTCCCTGGGGGCCAACTAGCCCAACAGGTACGTCCAGAAAGCGCCACAGAGCTGCGTTGCAGAGAGGTGTAAAAGGGGTGTGGCCTCTGTACATGTCTCTGCAACGCAGCCCCTGGCGTATACTGGAGGTTCCTGGTGGGCTAGTTGGCCCGTAGGGACCCTCATGATTCAAGGGGACTTAATCCCCCAACTTAAAACGCGCCACGGGGCGCGTTTGCACAGATGTCACCTCAGGCCCCGCCCCCTCCCTTCACCATTGTGCAAATATTCCTCTAAAATCAGCCGAAATACGAATTCTGATTTACTCACCTGTTATCAGGAGAGACCTCAGTGCTGCATCTTTCAGCCCAGTACTAATCCTGAAAAGTAATTTTAACCGTACTTACCAGTAACTTGAATTTCCTTCCATAGGCTAACATTGACTGGTTTTGTCATAAGGTTTCTGCACATACACAGAGCTATGCACAGGAAAATGGGACCCCGGAATACAGTGGTTTGCCACCACATACCGTAGCACCCAAAAACCCCAACCCAACTAGCTTAGCATCCCATTAGCACCCAAGTACTAATGTTTGGACAACCCAGAACACGGTATCTTTATCTCAGGACTCGCAGAAGCAAGAACACTCTTTCGTCACTCACTCGTACTTGTCCACAAGGTGCGTAGGAAGAGACACTGGATAGGTTAAAATGTTTATTCCAACTTACGTGCTCTAATGTACAGTACACGTGTCAGTATTAATAGCATAATGCATATGACTAATATAAGCAGCATGGTCACAATTCCATAGAATACAAACGGGAAAGCATCTCAGAGCTCAGTGGATAAACGTATAAATAACATTACCACCCTCCCCTTGCAGTAAGATAGTTTATTATAATAATAGAAGACCTCTGGGCTTTGACTAGCGAACCCCCATACCTCAGTCTCTAGATGCAGAATTACATCAGCAGGACATCATAGCTCTTCTCACTGAAAGGGATTTCTCCAAGTGTGTTAAGCGCTAGTAAACCACAGTATTAAAAGCATACCAAATTCTTCATGGCAATTGCACCTAATGTTATGTCTGGGTGCGCGAGACTGGCCATATCAGGAAGAACCAAAATACATTGTTATGCGACCTTGTACATGTTTGTGCAGACTGAGCCCAAAAAGGTGAACAACAGAAAATGCAGACAGTGCAAAAGAACTTGGCACGAGCAAAGGGCGAGGGAGGCCCGGCTCAGTGTAACGTGCGCAAAGAAAAGCAGCATGGCAGCCAGGCCTAGGCCAACATAACAAGGCAGGTAACAATCCACAAGACACCCTCCCCTGGTCAGTCCAGCGGCCAGGACAGAGGCCCATCAGAGGAAAAACACAGCCGTTGGAGCACAGGGAGCGCCCAAACGGCGAAGGGCAGGTCAATCCATGAAAGTGTAAGTGCAGAGAAAAGCCATACCCTCCAAGAGTTCATCATTGGAATTGTCAAAAAACATAGATGCCATCCAATCCATGAGATCAAAAGAGCAGGAATGCTCCTCAACAAAGGGAGCATCCAGAAGCAATGCGGGACAGCTTGCGTGATAATCGAAACAGCTTCGTTGTAGGAGATCCTGGGCAGCCGCCCAGATATCCCATTGCGCCAAAATCCCCAGTGCAGCCGCACGCGCCATACAGCCAGCAACGGAACAGTCCTGCTCATGGGCCTCTAAGGGACCCATCAACTGAACAAAATCCGGAACAGACAATGACGAATTGGAGAGGCAATAATCCAGAGTCCAGGTGAAAGGACAGCGGACACAAGTCATCACAGGTTGCACGCAAGTGAAATACGCAAAGCGAAATGAAAGAGTATATGACACACTCAGTGTCGCCAATGGCAAGACACCAAAACCGGCCAAAAGGCGCTCACGGAGCAGCTGGAGGCGTTCTGGATCGAGCAGGTCCCATCGGGGAGCAGCCATTGCGCAGAAAGCAAATTAAGAGCAAGACACCAGCCGCTAAAGCGAGGATCAATGGGAAACCGCCAAAGACACTGGAAAAAATAGAATGTATGAAAGCCGGGATGGCACCAAAAATAGTTTGGAAGGAGGACACCAAGCCCGACCCCACAACCTTAAAAAAGTGTACTAGGCCTTCAGTGTTAGATGCGTTAAAAATACGATGTATTAACTCCCCAAAATGTTGGGGGAGATTAGTGTTTAAAAGGGCCTGTATTTCACTGTGGGTACTCGCCACCTGGAGAATGAATGTCTCCCGGGCGGACGTGAGCATAACTTCCTCGTTTAATAATAGTGCCTTTATTCTGCTCAGTCTATTGAAAGCTGCTTCCATGGTAGGGATGGAAGGCCAAATAGAGATATCAACCTTGCCATGAGGGGGAGGAAAAAGCACATTTTTGCAGCAGACAACCCTGTGCGAAACTGTTACAATGTAAGGAATGCCAGCCTGCAGGCCACAACAGTTTTCGTTATTTAAAAGTAAATAACTACCATTGGAAAGGAGAGTGAAAGTAGGTGAAATAACAGGAGCAGGAATACCTTTCAGCACACAAGCAAGATTAGGAGCGGAAACGCTACATGAGCCATGCAATTTAATGTGTTTACAAATAAGCGAATGACCCATAGTCGAGTCGCAGTACTCCCCCGTGAGAAAGACTTCCTTGCCGTCCCGAAGGCATTTATACATGAAAGGCAAGGACCAGAGTTCATGCAGGAAAGCACTGCCCAAGGGCCGGTAACGGCCCACAGGATAATGTTTCATGCAGGAGTCAAATTCAAACAAGGAAAAAGGTAAAGCGATAACCCCATGGACTAGCCATACAGCAGAATCGAGTTCTGCAACAGAGAACGGCAAAGGATCCATCTTTTCGATATGTAATAGAGTGTAAGTTGCATCTTTCATGGACATAAATTGCTGTTTATCAGTTAAGTTAAAAGGTAGAAACAAGGCAGAGGTGTTCAAAAAATGCCAAGGAACTTTACCTAACTTGAGCGTTTGTAAAGTCCATGCAAACTGCATAACCGAACGCAATTGATTCTGACCATGATATAACACAGAAACATCATCTTGTACAATATCAACAACAGAGGACACAATATTCCCCAAAGTATAAATGCGAGAAGACAGGGTATTAATACTATTGTCAACAACAGCAAGCACCTTTTCCAAATTTGCTTGATCTATTTCCCGAAGACGGGAAGCAGCTTCCATTTGTGATAGCTTCCAGAGTTCATTATATGTTTCATAAATGAATCTTTTAGGTCGGGGACCACGAGGTCCCAAAACAAAGTCGGACAGATCAATATTGCCTGAAAGGAGGGACAAATGTTGTTTAACAGAATCAAGGGACGAATGTTGCAGCCATTGTTTGCATAATTTACCAACAGAATATGTAGTGACAGTACGGGAATCAGTAAATCTCGGATCAGGCCTATCCTGTGTGTAATTAGCTCCTGAGTCGTGAAAACGCATTTGACATGCATTTGATGATGTAGGCCATACCAACCAGGGTGACTGAACTAGCTCAGAAACATTATACGAATTATTTTGTAACAGAGCCTGCAGGGACACGAGGGACATATTGAATCGTGAGCTTTCATTGGGAAAACTCGACAGGGATGGTATTGATGGAGTATTCAATTGTTTAGTGGTTGCTAAGCCCCAACATGTAGTCTGATAGATGGAGACATTGAGGAACATAATTTGTGTAGGGATGAGGCAAGCACGGTGTAATGCCTCGGTTCCCTGTACCTGCCATGGCTTGGAGCCCCAAATAGATTTTAAATCCACTGTATTATCCCAGTACTCATAACCACCCACAGCTAGGGCACTTAGAAAGGAACCTGAATAAAGCAATTTGGTGTGTGTTAACATAATTTTCTGAGTTGATGTGTTATTTAGTCTAAAATAATAGGATGCAGGGTTCGACCGATTAAAATCAGTAAAATAATTAAACTTATTTCGAAGAGTTTGAGAGCTACCTGGCAAGGGGTTTGGACAATGTTCCCATTGGGTATAGTTAACAGAACTACGCAGGGCACTGGGCTTATGGAGAAAATGATTACCCCAATGTTGGTAACAATACAAATCGGCATAATTAGCAGAATTCATATATAGATCTTCAGCATTAAAAGATGCATAATATTTTAAATCGGCAAACAATGCTTCAACGGCATGCACATCCCAATCATCAGAATGAATATTATTTTGTACTACATCACCCATTGAAACACGAAGGACATTAGGTACATTAATAATTTCCGTCGGACCATGGATTTGATAATTCACTGCATCCCATACGATGCCATCAGCAACTGGGAAAGCTGAAATGTTCACAAATGTGTGGTCACGCTTCATGATGTGAGACGAGGAATGAGGAGCCAAAGTTCCAGAAACATAGTCTACAGCAGAGCGTTCAGGTAAATAGTGACCATTAATTAGTAGAAAAAACACTGTGACAAAGCCAATGGACATGAACAAAAATATCAAGAAAAGTACCAACCAGATGTATGTCCAGGGTGGAATCAAAAAATTGTCTCTAAACCAGGATATAAAAATACTGAACTTGGATGGAACTTTTGAAGATGTGGAATCCGAATCAAAGGAATAACGAGTCTGGCTTAGTGGCGATATTGGTTGATGTGCCACCGATTCAGATGCAGGATAAGTATACTCGTCCTCGTCGATGTTGGTGGAGAGTTGGGGATCAATTATAGTTTCAGGCAAAGTAGAGGATTCAGGCAAATCAACCATCTCAATTACAGCATCAGCGATCGTTCGTGCAGATGGACTATGAACATATGTCCGATAAATGGCAGGACAAGAGACCGCTGGTGTGACACTATTCAGGATCGGCCAGGCGCTGTAGCTTGACATTTTCCACTGAGATGTATCTGTTCTCCTTGCGACCAGGAAGCGGTGGTAAAATGACTGTACGTGTTCCCTTCAAGCCCAGAACTGGAACCGGTGCACGAAAAGAGGGGCCGAATTCTTTTTTGTTTTCAACCTTTTCTCGAACCAGTTCTCCAACCTTTGGAAGCCAGCCGGCTACCGGAATCTGCAACGCAGGATCTGTGGCTGAAGGCAAATGTGTAGTTGCAAGTTTGTCTCGGGCTTCTTGTAAGTCCTGTAACATAGCAGAATGGTTATCTACATCAAACTTGGCGGATTGCGCCGCGATGTCTGGACCCTCAAGGTCAGGCACAAACATTCTTATGCCAAAGAGCATTTCGTATGGGGTCCGCCCACCCAGAGGTCTTCTAGGGAGATTATTAAGTGCACGCTGAACGGTATACAAATGGGCCAGCCAGTTCCTGCCAGTACCTATAACCCTAGCTGTTAAGGATTGCTTTAAGTCACGGTTCATTCGTTCAACGATAGAGTTGCCCTCAGGCCTATACGGAGACGAAAATTTCACCCGCACCCCAAGCGAAGCCATTGCATCCTTGTAAGCCCTAGAGGCAAACGCTGGACCTTGGTCCGAATGGAAGGTGCCGCATGCGAAAATTCCCACAAAGACACGCAAATCCCTGATTACATTTCGGGCGTCAGCACTCCGTTGTGGCCAGACCCAGAGAAACCGTGTGCACGAGTCCACTGCCACTAAGATGTATTTATAGGCAGTGTCTGATGAGAATGGACCGCAGTGATCCAAGTAAACACACCCAAAGGGTCTGTTAGCAATGCAGAGCGGGGTTTGTGGTGGACGTGTTACCGTGGAAGGCTTAATCTGTTGACAAACATCGCAAGAAAGCACAAAAGCACGGGTGTCTTTATACAATCCACGCCACCAATAACGCTGCTGCAAGATGGAAACTGTAGCTGACACACCTGCATGAGCCGAAGCCATGCCTTCGTGTGCAGCTGATATCAAGGCACTCCTGCGGTCCGCGTTGGGGATCAGCCGATCTCCAACGTCAGGTATAGTTACATAAGGAACCTGATCGGGACTTAATGTGTAAGAATACTTGGAAGGGAAACCTGTAGGGTAATTATTACCTTCCTTGGTTGCAGCAATAGCTGCTAATATAACAGGGTCTATTTTCGACATGGACCTGGTAACCGCTGCTACTGAACACGTGACTACTGCTGAACGGGCAGCTTCATCTGCCAGATCGTTACCAATAGCGTGTGCGCCCACCCGCTGATGGCCTAAGGTGTGAACCACCTGTGTGAGGGGCAGACGTTGTTGCAATTCTGCCACTCGAACCCAAAGCATTTTATGCTTAATTGTGCTCCCTTTTGCGTCCTTGTAGTCGTTTTCGACCAGAAAAACAGATTGTCATTGTAAGATTGTACACAGTAAAAAGAATCACATACAATAAGAGTGGTCTCATCCTGAGAAGCGAACTCAAGTGCAAGTAGCAATGCATGCAGCTCGGCCAATTGTGCGGTACTATCTCCAAGTGTGCGAGTATGCACTGCAGAGGATTTGAACTTTCCATCTACAAAGGAACCCGCAACAATAGCACATGCAGCTGAATAAGCGTGCTTGGACCCAGTGGCCGGCTGCGCCGAACCATCGGTGTAGATCACACATTTGTAATCCTCAAGCGGTAATAAAAACAAAGGAGGAGGATGAACGAATTCATACTGCAAAAACTCCTGAGTCTGCAGAGAAGAATCAAAAACAAAAGTGACGTCCGAAGACGTCAAGGATGTAGCCCATTGTATCCAACGGGGATGCATTGCTTTTGAGTTCGGTACACTTGCCTTTGTTACTGCCTCTAGGGCAGGACAGGGTGTTACCACCAGAATTCGCTTTCCCTGTGCCAGTGCGCGTTCTTTTAGAATCGCCATTTGCACTGCAGTTAGAACTTTTTCAACAGATGTAAAGCGCAATTCAGCGGAAGTGTACAGATGTGACTTGTATGCGATGGGTACTGTATCACCTTCATTAAAGGTTAAGTATGTGAATCCCACCGCCCCGGAATTATTCTAATCACCAGGTTTGTGTGGTTATCACGAGTCAAAAGATATTTAGACTCCAAAAGGTCTGTCTGCAAAGACTGCAGAATTGAGGTATGCTCAGGCAGCCAGCAAGACCTTGAATAAGTAGGTTGTATCAAAGCATACAAAGGCTTGATACGCTGGGCATATTCGGGAATGTAAGTACGCCCGAAATTCAGGAAACCCAGCAAAGACTGAAGTTTCTTCAGAGTATTTGGGGGGCACAAATGTGCACATTTTTCCAAGAAATGGGGGGCTAAGCCCTTACCTTCGTTGTTGAGCTCATAGCCCAAGAACAGAACTGTAAATTCAGCAATGTGTGATTTAGCAAAGTTAAATTTGTAACCCTGCTCCGCAAATTCAAGAATAATGCGGTCCACACGGGACAAATGCTGAAATAATTCGTCGTCCGTCAGATAGATGTCATCTACGTACGAACATGCGTCTTGATCAATGTCATTTAACAAAGAAACAACACGGGCGGCGAATATACCCGGACTATTTTTGTAGCCCATGGGTAAACGCCGGAACTGGAATAATTTACCACCGGAAGTGAATGCGGTCCATTGACCACTCTCCGGGGCTAGGTTGTGCGTGTAGAAACCGTTTGAAAGGTCAAGTGTCGTTTTGTATTTTTTACGAACAAGACTGTCTACAAGCGCAGAACTGTGTGTATTTTGCACCGCAAAGTTCCGACAATGTGTATTTAAATGCCGGTAGTCCAAAACTAAGCGGTACGTTCCATCGGGTTTAGAAACCACGAAAAGGGGATTGTTCATAGGTGATACGCATGGTTCAATTACTCCCTGATATTCCAACTGTGTCAGAATTTCGGAGACGGGGCCTTTTGCCTGCCGTTTGATGGGATATTGGGGTTGTGGCTGCGGTAGTGACCGCAAAGGTATTGCATGAGGAGGTGATTCTTCATCCCATCCCACATGGTTGCGGTATAACGCTGGTGCCAGGTACACAGCCCACTCAGCTGCAAGTGCTTCAGCTTTGTCTTTTGGGACATGCCGTGAGAAGCTTGGAAGGATTACCTCCTCTCCTTTATGTGCAGCTAAAACGAATGGGGGTGGCCAATCCACCTCTGCTAACAAAATGTCATATGAAGAGGTTAGATTTTCCCAAAAAATCCCTTTTATTTCACGCGGTATGTCACCTTCAATTTGTATGACTATATTATATAGTCTGTCAGGGGGTGCCACTCTCGTGTCAGCTGTCTCTACAGTAACGAATGTTTCAGTTGCTGTCGCCTCCATATGAGGACGTAGCGCCTCCCGCACTATGGTAACTTCCGCGGCGCTGTCTAGGAGGGTCACTGCCCACGTCCAATTCTGGAGTCTCGTTCTCACGGTCTGAGGCATATTTCGCTGTGACAGCGGCAACTTTTTCTTCTGAAATTGCGGTCGAGGAAGATGAAAGTCTTCTGCTTTCCCTCTGACTTGTTGTCGAGGTTGGTCTCGCTCCTGGGGAGCCTCTCGGCCCCTTCCTCTATCTTGCCGTCCTCCTCCACCAGCCTGTGACGACGTCTGGGCCTGTGAAGAACGAGGAGAACGCGTATCAGAGCTCTGAAACCTTTCTGGTGATTTAATCCTTGACCTATCACGTAAATCATAAGTACGTTCAGAAGAAACCGAAACTGGGGAAGCGCCTCTCGACCCCGGCTTCTTTTGTTGCTTACCCTGTTTTTTCTGTCTCCAACTCTTTTTAGTGAAGACCGGTTTATCATCTTTCTCAGATGCACTTTTTGTTTGTGTAACTTGTGTTTGCGATTGAGTTTGCATTTTTACAAAAGGCTTGTTGCCCAGGCTATTTCTTCCAATTGTTTTATAAGCCCGGGCAATAATTTTCGGTAATTCGCGGGGCCTGTCCAACTCTGGGACCAAAGCCAAAGCATTCGCTACTTGAAAGTTCATAGCATCGCCCTTGACATTTCCAAGGATCAGCTCAGCTACTACATCAAACACTCCCACTAGTCTCATCCCTAATTCCACAGCCGCTTCAGGGCCATGTTCATCCTGTACTTTTTTAATTACAGAGGGTAGAACCGTCATGGAAGGAGTTCCAAAACATTTTGAATAAACTGCTGCGAATACCTTACCCCAGTTTTCACATGATGTCAAATCGGGGATTATGTCTTTTGGCAAACTTATCGTGAGGATGCGGTGTTTATCTACTGGGGATGTATGGGGAAACACTGCTTCTATCTGATCGAACTTTTCTGCAAGCCAGTAAGGATAGTCGTCCTTATTTTGTGGACGTTTGCCCATCACAGAATTTACCATGACAGGACTTATGGTCACTCCAGCGGCTATAGCTGGTTGGCCTGCGACTACAGGAGCAGCTCCATGTAGACTACCTGTAACGTATGTCACTAGGGCTCGATGCACTCGTACCAATTCGGTATGCATAGTGCGCAGTTCCGCAAGCGGTAATGCCAGATAATTTGGATGCGGGGTATACCCGGCCAATACAGGCCAAGTGGCCCCCTGAATTGACAAGGGGCCTAAACGAACTGCGGTAGTTGGTTGTGGTAGGGCGCCATTAAACCAAACACGGTGCTGCCAAGCCGTGAGAGGTACTTCAAGAGTGGTATAGGGTCGATATGCAGCAGGAATAACGGTGGGTTTATATTCATGAAACAGATTATCATCTGCCTCCACCGCTTCAAAAGTGATCCAAGTGTAAAACACCTCAAAGTGGTAAGCCGGATCGGCTTGAACCACAAAGACCAAATCGATCCCTGTATCAGGCACTCCATACACCCGTAAGTGGTCTCGGAGTGCTCCTCGACTATGTGCAGCAATCGCCACACCAGCCATGACTAAACAGATATATTCGACAACCTAACAGGGAGCACAAAAATGGGTCTGTTAACTAACCTTTTTTAATAACATCAAGCTTGAAAGAACCTATAAAACATTCAATATAGGAGGTATCACCGTCACATACGCCTCCGGAAGCGTACGCGAGGGGTTTGTGGACAAGCACAAGTACTACTCAAGCGTCTCGCAGATAAGCTGCCCCACGGTGGTCGCGCCATGTCATAAGGTTTCTGCACATACACAGAGCTATGCACAGGAAAATGGGACCCCGGAATACAGTGGTTTGCCACCATATACCGTAGCACCCAAAAACCCCAACCCAACTAGCTTAGCATCCCATTAGCACCCAAGTACTAATGTTTGGACAACCCAGAACACGGTATCTTTATCTCAGGACTCGCAGAAGCAAGAACACTCTTTCGTCACTCACTCGTACTTGTCCACAAGGTGCGTAGGAAGAGACACTGGATAGGTTAAAATGTTTATTCCAACTTACGTGCTCTAATGTACAGTACACGTGTCAGTACTAATAGCATAATGCATATGACTAATATAAGCAGCATGGTTACAATTCCATAGAATACAAACGGGGAAAGCATCTCAGAGCTCAGTGGATAAACGTATAAATAACATTACCACCCTCCCCTTGCAGTAAGATAGTTTATTATAATAATAGAAGACCTCTGGGCTTTGACTAGCGAACCCCCATACCTCAGTCTCTAGATGCAGAATTACATCAGCAGGACATCATAGCTCTTCTCACTGAAAGGGATTTCTCCAAGTGTGTTAAGCGCTAGTAAACCACAGTATTAAAAGCATACCAAATTCTTCATGGCAATTGCACCTAATGTTATGTCTGGGTGCGCGAGACTGGCCATATCAGGAAGAACCAAAATACATTGTTATGCGACCTTGTACATGTTTGTGCAGACTGAGCCCAAAAAGGTGAACAACAGAAAATGCAGACAGTGCAAAAGAACTTGGCACGAGCAAAGGGCGAGGGAGGCCCGGCTCAGTGTAACGTGCGCAAAGAAAAGCAGCATGGCAGCCAGGCCTAGGCCAACATAACAAGGCAGGTAACAATCCACAAGACAGTTTCACTTGGAAATTCTTCTAAGTGTGGAGTTTTGGAACTTTAAAATATTCCTCTAAAATCAGCCGAAATACGAATTCCGATTTACTCACCTGTTATCAGGAGAGACCTCAGTGCTGTATCTTTCAGCCCAGTACTGGTCCTGAAAAGTAATTTTAACCGTACTTACCAGTAACTTGAATTTCCTTCCATAGGCTAACATTGACTGGTTTCACTTGGAAATTCTTCTAAGTGTGGAGTTTTGGAACTTTAAAATATTCCTCTAAAATCAGCCGAAATACGAATTCCGATTTACTCACCTGTTATAAGGAGAGACCTCAGTGCTGTATCTTTCAGCCCAGTACTGGTCCTGAAAAGTAATTTTAACCGTACTTACCAGTAACTTGAATTTCCTTCCATAGGATATCATTGCCTGCTTTTTGCTGAAAAAGTTTCTAAGTGTTGATTTTTGAAACATACAAATATTCCTCTAAAATCAGCCGAAATACGAATTCCGATTTACTCACCTGTTATAAGGAGAGACCTCAGTGCTGTATCTTTCAGCCCAGTACTGGTCCTGAAAAGTAATTTTAACCGTACTTACCAGTAACTTGAATTTCCTTCCATAGGCTAACATTGACTGGTTTCACTTGGAAATTCTTCTGTGTGTGGAGTTTTGGAACTTTAAAATATTCCTCTAAAATCAGCCGAAATACGAATTCCGATTTACTCACCTGTTATCAGGAGAGAGCTCAGTGCTGCATCTTTCAGCCCAGTACTGATCCTCAAAAGTAATTTTAACCGTACTTACCAGTAACTTGAATTTCCTTCCATAGGATATCATTGCCTGCTTTTTGCTGAAAAAGTTTCTAAGTGTTGATTTTTGAAACATACAAATATTCCTCTAAAATCAGCCGAAATACGAATTTCGATTTACTCACCTGTTATCAGGAGAGACCTCAGTGCTGCATCTTTCAGCCCAGTACTGGTCCTGAAAAGTAATTTTAACCGTACTTACCAGTAACTTATATTTTCTTCCATAGGAATCCATTGTCTGGTTTTCAGCAGAAAAGTTTCAAAGTGTCGATTTTCACAAACTACAAATATTCCTTAAAAATCGCCTGTATGACTTAAACGCATTCTTTCAACTGTTTACAGGAGATGCACCAGTGCTGGATCCAGGATCCAACACTGAGTAAGAAAAAGTAACGATAACAGTTTTTACCTGCTAAGTGAATTTCCTTCCATAGGATAACATTGGTGATTCTATGAGAAAAAGTTTCTAAGTGTCAACTTTTAAAATACAATAATATTCCTTAAAAATCACGACTGTAACCAAAACGCTTTTACTCAACTGTTTACAGGAGATGTACCAGGACTGAATCTAGGATCCAGTCCTGTGGTTAGAAAAGTAATCAATAAAGTAACTAATTGCATTTAACTAGAAATTCACATTGAGCTGAATGTTGCATTGTGTTTGAAAATGTGGTGCCCATTGCAACAACTGTAACTACTGTACTTAAAAGTCTATTGCCTATGTGCAAAGTATTTAAACTAAAGTAATTCATTCTGAGAAAGTATTTTTTGTAATGTAATGTATAATGTAATTACAATGTAATTTAAAAAATAAAATATGTAAAAAAAAAAAATCTAAAAATGTAATAAATCAGTATGAAAAAAATTAATATAACAATTAATACATTTAAAAATTGTCATTTACAAAACCTTTGAAATTCACTGAAAAAACCGTAGGTTTTAGACATGTTATAGTTAGGAATTAGCATTTAAAAAACCTTTGAAATTCACTGAAAAAACCATAGGTTTCAGATAAGTTATAGTTAGAAATTAGCATTTAAAAAACCTTTGAAATTCACTGAAAAAACCATAGGTTTTAGGGACAGTTATAGTTAGTTGGACATTGCACTCGTACAAAACCCGTGAAATTCCCCCGTTATAGTTAGTTCAGCTAACTATAACTCGCGCCCACGCAATGCACTGCTGATGACGTCACATATTACATCACTCATGACATGGTCAGTGACATCACTGATGACATCACTGATGACATCTCAAATGACATCACTGATGACATCATCCACGTGATAATCTGATGCACCTCCTCACACCCTAATATAACCTTTGATACACCCAATCTAAATTACAGACTGCCATTCGCAAAACCATAGACACTCCAACACCAATAACTACATACCCACTCACTGATTCTTAGGTCTACACACACACATCCACTCACTCACCCGTACAGTCACTCATACTTATGGTCACTCAGTACAGGACAATCATATGCACTCTTACTCCTATATAGACACTCAAACACCGCCACTCATCGATAGAGGTACTCACACACCTAGTCAGTCATGCAAATAATTAAACACACTGCCATTTACTCACCTATACAGTTATACACACACCAGCTCACTTAATCATACAAATACTAGCACATTGTTACGCTCTTATACAATCACTGATACAAGCACACACTCATCCATACAGCCACTATCACAATCACTCACTCTCGCTTATAGCTATTTATATACTCCAATACACATATATACTGCCTTTCACATATGTAGTTACTCACACATGTACCACTGGGACATACATTCACTCACTAACACACTCTTACACACACTTACCCACCCATACAGTCTATCACAGATGCACTCTTGAAACCATCCACCCAGTGAATCACCCACTCACACATCTATGCACAGTCGCACACACCCCATCCACACAAACACTCAGGCACCCATACAGATACTCAGACAACAAATCAATAACTCTTATAGACACTCATGTAGCTATTCACAATCCCATGCAGCCACTTACACAGCAACAGACAGATACAGACATTAACCCAGTTTAGTCACTAACCCATGCATTCAGTAAGATACGTTTAATCACTCACTTATAGAATTAGTCACGCACCTACTAAATCATCCATACACACACTTATACACCCACTCATTCTTCAATACGCCTTTCCCTATATATATTAAAAATATTTAAACTTTACAGAAACACACAGTCACTGGATGATGTCATCAGTGATGTCATTTGAGATGTCATCAGTGATGTCATCAGTGATGTCACTGACCATGTCATGAGTGATGTAATATGTGACGTCATCAGCAGTGCATTGCGGGGCGCGAGTTATAGTTAGCTGAACTAACTATAACGGGGGAATTTCACGGGTTTTGTACGAGTGCAATGTCCAACTAACTATAACTGTCCCTAAAACCTATGGTTTTTTCAGTGAATTTCAAAGGTTTTTTAAATGCTAATTTCTAACTATAACTTATCTGAAACCTATGGTTTTTTCAGTGAATATATATATATGTATATATATATATATATATATATATATATATATATATATATATATGTGTCGTAGGTAAAAGAAGTCCAAATGTAGCCACAGTAGTAGGTTCCAAGAAGCTAGTTTATTAATCCAGTTCCAGATGAAGTAGAAGGTAGATAAGATGGTAAGTAAGATGTAAGGTAGCCCCACCAGGAGGAGCCTCCCTACTGCTCAGCCTGCACACACCAACTGACACTCAGCACATCACCAGGCACCCAAGCATTCCGTGACATCACCACACATTCCAACACTCATCCTGGCTGAGCAGTAGGGAAGATGTGACAAAGAGAAAGGAGAGGCGGCAATCAAGTCACAACATATCCCCTTTCTTTACACCAACAAATGAAAGGAATAAAGCATGAACGAAGATAAAGCTTATAACCAAGATACCACAAAGGCAAAGAACATAACATGTAGAAATGTAACAATGCGAAAATGTAAATTCAACAAATTGAAAATACAGCAAAATTTAAAGATAGCAAAAATTACTAAAATATTAGCATCATCAAATAATAGACATAACATTAAATAAGTCCTAAATGCAATAAAACAATAAATGAGTAGATAGAACAATCCTGAAATGATGAAAGCATTAAATTATGAAAATGCATTAAATCAAGAAAAGAATTACTTTGAACACACCCATCCCCTTTTCTCACAAAGGAAAGGAAGCAAGCACACCGCACACTATACTGTACATATGCCATGAAATACCGTTGAAGGCAACACACATTCACACTCCAATAAACCAGGAAAGGAATAGGGTTTCAAGTAAAACGCACAACCCAGTAAACTGTAAGGCGGGCAAACCTAAAACATATACAGTACACTGTAAATCAAACTCAGTCAAACACACATACTATGCACCTGATGTGACCTCCCGTCTCAGGCAATGCATATAGTACACCATAGACAGTAAAGTAATCAACCCTATAGCGCAACAAACTTTTGGCTGTACACCTGACAAGTAAAAATGTCTAGGCAAAACAACAGAACGTGAAGCAATCAACCGTATAACGCAGAAACTACATCGCACACCTGACAAAACAATATGTCTCAGGCAAAACCATAGTAAGTAAAAAAAAAAAAAAAATCTAGGGCAGTAAACCGTATAACGCAAAAACTGCGTTGTAAACCAATAAAACAAATGTAAAGGGTACACGACCCCTCAAAGCACACCTAGGTAAACAAAGTATAGGGTACATGACCCCTCAACGCACCCCCGGGAGAAAACCAAGCAACCAAATTTCGTAAAAATACAACCACACACCATGCATGACCAAGTGCATAAGAGATCACAGCTGGAACCATGCGGCAAGTAGAAATACTACTACAAAGCATACATACATGCAAGTTAGACATTAAGATTGGCAGAAAAAAATTAGATAAATGTGAAATATAATGTTTTCTAAACATTTTTAATTGCAAACATAGAAAAGATCAAGTACGCAGTAAACAGAAATGCAGAGCAAAGTACATAGGAAATGCACTGGCTTGAAGTACAAGTGAATATTGAACCTAATGACACTGGGGTTCGTGCTGCCCTGCACGTTTGAATATTTAACTCAGAACATGAGAACTGAAACACTAAAGCATATGTGGTCAAGTGCTGTAAAAAAAACTTTTCAGCAGGAAATACCCTTTGCTGGTGAGCAACCACTGATAGAAAAGTAAACTGCACAACTGCACAGTTTAGAACAACAGATTGCCGATGGACACACAATGTGAATAAGGTCTGAAAAGGGGGTACCAGTAAACTCTCAACGTTGAAATAAACACTGGAGGTGCAAGAGTCCGGTGCAGTCCGACAGATATACTGCTGATGTCCTCGCTCACAGCATTTGAAACAGTACGGCAAAAGGTAACTAACGTGCTTAAATATCACAAGACACGCCGAAAAAATGTAAACTTCCGATGGAACATCTAGGTCCGCATCAGATGGAGGAAAACTGTTCCAGTCTCCCGCTGACAGCAGCTTGAGGAACAGCCTGAGGGCAGTAAAGATGGCTGCACGCAAGGAAGGATGGCGTCGGGTGGCTCACGGCAGGTGCGTGCTCCTCTAACTTCGCTGGGCAGGACAACACCGCGAGAAAGCTCGTGAACAGCAGCGATGATGGCACAAGAACTTCACGCGACACTGGACACCAGAAACTAAGGTAAGGTGTGCCCGAGGCAATAGTTGTGTTAGGCTCGCGGCGCGCAGGCAATTCAAATGCCGCATGGAGTAACAGCAATCCTCAGGATACAGATAAAGAGTCACTCACCAATAAAAGACTCCGTTTGCCCCACAGAAACTAATTCAAACAGATTCTGATACAAAACAAAAAACAAAGACAATGCTGACCTTGGATGCCACTTCTGGTTCCTCATATGCAAGCGCTTCTTTTATCATTCATGAACCCCTTAAACTTATGAAGCACAGGTTCACAGTAAGCCGCAAAATGACTCCACCAAAGTGCCATCACATACACCAACTTCGCAGTACTTGCAAGATGAAGCTGCTGGGCCAATTCACTTCAGCTCAAATCACGCCCAGACAGAGAGTTGTTTGGTGTATTGCCAATCTTTGTTGATGCCAGGTTCAGATCTTGGTAGAAAGGTGTCTGAAGGTTTGCCAGTCTTCAAAGCACACTGGTTAGCACCAAATTGATGTTCAAATAAGTAGATGAAAGGCAAGGTGAAACGCCCTAGGCAGGCTGTCCAGTTAATAAAGGACACTGGTGGGGCTATTAATGGCGTTCTTTTCCTCCAAGTTTCAAGCTTGTTTAGCACATATCTCTTTAGTAGTTTCCAGTAGTACAGTCCATTATCAGTTTTCTTTGTTGTAAGGTCCAGGTTTCCACAGCAGTTTAAATGAAGTTCAAACACACGCAGGTTCTTGATTCAAATTGTCGCCAAAATGTCGTAGGTAAAAGAAGTCCAAATGTAGCCACAGTAGTAGGTTCCAAGAAGGTAGTTTATTAATCCAGTTCCAGATGAAGTAGAAGGTAGATAAGATGGTAAGTAAGATGTAAGGTAGCCCCACCAGGAGCAGCCTCCTTGCTGCTCAGCCTGCACACACCAACTGACACTCAGCACATCACCAGGCACCCAAGCATTCCGTGACATCACCACACATTCCAACACTCATCCTGGCTGAGCAGTAGGGAAGATGTGACAAAGAGAAAGGAGAGGCGACAATCAAGTCACAACAGCAAGCAATAATAACACACTTGGCAAATGCAACTGTTAAATGCATGGATAATATTATGAAATGCAACACAAGCAGGAATAAAACACAAGCAAATTATACTGGACGTCCTGCAAGAAATCAGAAAGATATATACACTAAATGTATCAGATGATTACCTTGGATGTGCATACAGACTCTCACACACATAACAAAGTCAATACTCAAGGAAAATACCTCAGATGATCGTAGCCACTGGAAACTGAAGGTGCACACAGACATTCACACATCACAATGACTGTCACAGTCACTGGAAACTGAATGTGCACACAGACAGCCATGCATCACAATGGAAACAATCAAAAATCAAGCACTTCACCGGGTTCAACCTTCATTCTGGTCCACTCCAGACTGGGGGATTCACAGGCGGGGTGAAGAAACTCAGCATCCAGATGGCTGCACTGACGATGTGTCCACCGCCCAGGCTCAAACAATCTCGATTTCCAAGTTAATAAACCTCCGCTTTATAATCTCAAAACACACTAGAAGGTTCCGAGAGGCCTTCCTCTGTGCCAAGGAAACCTCCTGGAATTGGCCACCTTCCATGCAAGCATTCCAAAGGCGAAGGAGTTCTCACGTTTCTTCGGCATTTTCATGTGTCCCAGCCTTTATGTTAACGAAGCTTACAAAAGTCTCCGGCGGTACATTCAACAATCTCCACAAAAACAAAGCAACCTTGAACGTGAATAACCTGAACAACTTGAGTAATCTGGGGGCCTGCCTGTGTGTGCAAAAAGCTCAAGCAAGACAGAGTCAGAAATCAAGATGACATGAGGGCATGTCAAAGCCAATAGTACAAACTTCATTATACTTCCCAATGTACAACACAATGCACATTTGTGCACCACTGCCTATAGCATCACATACTTCATCTCTGAATGTGCAACACAATGCAGATTTGTGCAACACTGCTCATAACACTGCACTTCGAGACCAAAAAGTACATTCCACACCTCTCTCTCTCTCTCGTGCTTTCAAATGCACATCCCACACGTTTTGTTCCTGGCAAGGCTGTTCTACTCTGTGACAGCTCCCACTTTGCTAAAACTACAGAGAGATACGAAAGAAATTTCAAGGGAAACATGCACATACAGCAAAAAATGTTGTACATTCAGGCTAGGGTAAAATAAAACACCAAAAGTCAATTAAAATTATGGTAGTCAAAGGTCATCACGTGGTTTCAAACCATAGGAGTGCCTCTACACTACAGAATTGTAAGCAGGTCTTTTAATAATGTTGTCCCCTGAGCTAGTATTAGTACTGGAATAAGTGTAGGGCCCTTGTTCGCGTTGGGCAAGCGCAAAGATGTAATCCCTTAGAAAGGTATCGAAAAAGCGGGCCCCATATATATTCAAGGTTCTTAAAGGTATCTATTAATATATCCATCATGCGTTCCATTGTCAAAGCCTGCCATAGTCGTGCATGCCAATGTGTTATAGAAGGGGCTTCTGTCTTCTTCCATGCACTTGCTATTGCCATTTTCGCTGCCCCCAGACATAACCACAAAATCGATATATCTCCTATTGTTTGTTGTTTTAGAGTGTTGTCTCTTAGACCCAGGATTATAGAGCTTGGATCATCTGGTATTGGGTATCCCAAAATCTCTTTAATTTGTGCCAAGATATCAGCCCAGAAAGGTTTGATCGAGGGGCAGTCCCACCAGATGTGCAGAAAATCTGCTAGCATGCCACAGCCTCTCCAGCATATTGCAGATGCTGTTGGGAAGATTTTCTTTAGTTTAGTTGGTTATAGGTACCAGTCATAAAGCACCTTATAATGGGCCTCTCTGATTCCTATAGAATGATTGAATTTGGGTATGTCTCTCCACAGCTTTTCCCATTGGGTATTGGAGATGTCTTGGCCTAGCATCTGTTCCCAAACGTTGACGTGCCTTGTGCAGGGGTGGTCATGAGTCGAGATTAACAGGGAATACAGATAGGAGATAGTTCCCTTTGGCCTGTCCCCTGCTTTCACAAGTCTCTCTATAGAGGTGTTAGATCTCTGGTTGCTGCTCCCCTCATATCAGCTCTCAATACCAAATGCCTGAGTTGTATATAATGGTAGTGTTCTGATGCGTGAAGTTAGAAATTTCTTTGGCAATGCTCAAATGTCAGTATGTCCCAGTTGTGGAAAAGGTCAGATACGGTGAGACATCCTACCACCCTCCATGCCTCGAATGCTACTGGGTGTGAGGCCGGAGGGATGGCTGGGTTATAATGTATTGGCGTGTGTGGTGAGGGGAAAGTGGTCCATACTGCTGTACGTGTGACCTCATCCCAGACTCTAAGTGTAGTTCTGGTGGGAGTGCTCAAGTATGTGTTGATCGGACGGTCTTTTTTAGGCTTCCAGAGCAGATCCCAAATACATCTCCCTGCCACTGCCCTATCCATGTAGAGCCAGTGTTTGTCAGAGAAGCTTACTGACCATTCTTGAATTACTCTAACTGTGAGGCTTTATAGTATAGCTGGAAGTCCTGAAGTGCCAGCCCTCCATTAGTCCTTGGCAGTCGAAGTTGTTTGTATAGAAGCCGAGCTCTTTTACCTTGCCAGATGAATTGTATGAACAAGGAGCGCAGGGTGGACAAGAAGTTGTGCTCTAACTCAACTGGTAGCCCCTGGAATAGGTACAATAATCTGGGGATTACATTAATTTTTATTGCATGTATGCGGGCCAGCCAAGAGAGGTATAGGAATGCCCATCGTCAAGTCATTTTTTAATAGTTGAAGTAGTGGGCGATAGTTAGCCTTGAAGAGATTGGAGAGTTTAGGAGTAATTTTAATACCCAGGTAAGTGATTTCTTTTTTTGCCCCTCTGAAAGGAGTATCTTTTATGACTCGTTCCATCTCAGATTGTGGTAGGTTCAAGTTGAGTAGAAAGGACTTGGTCTCATTAATGCAGAAGACGGCAGCTATTTCGAATTGTTGGAGCTCTGTCTGTGATAGTCATCAGTACGTCATCGGCAAATAGAGAGATCTTGTGTTCCTCCCCACCGAAGGGGATGCCATGAATAATGGGTGTCGATCTGATCTTTGCTGCCAGGGGTTCAATACTAAGGGCAAACAATAATGGGGAGAGGGGGCAGCCCTGTTGAGTCCCCCTTTCTAAGTGGAAGACATCAGAGCTTACTCCATTGACTAGGACCTGGGCACAGGGCCTTAAGTAATTAGCTCTAATAAAAGTCCACAACTCGCTCGCAAAAGCCACATTTTCGTAGTGTATGGAATAGAAAGTACCAGTCCACCCAGTCGAACATCTTTTCTGCGTCCAGAGCTAAGAAAGTTGCTGGTATTCATTTTTTAGTAGCTTTTTCGACCAGATGGATTACTCTTCATAAGTTATCATGTGTCTGTCTGCCTGCTATGAAGCTGGATTGATCTGGGTGAATGAGATCTGGTAGCACGTTTTCCAGTCTTGAAGCTATAATTTTCATATATAATTTAACATCTAGATTAAGGAGTGATATTGGTCGGTACGATTCACATTTTTGGGGGTCTTTCCCTGGTTTTGGGAGGACTGAAATCAGGCCCTCACTCATTGAGGGAGATACACTTCCTCCCTCAGCCATAGAATTAAATAAGGGTATCAGATAGGGAAGTAGTTCAGGGGCAAAGGTCATATCGAATTGGGCCATCAACCCGTCCGGCCCTGGTGATTTGTGATGTTTGAGCCCTGTAATAGCCGAGCGAATTTCATCTTCTGTGATAGGTTCTTCCAGTTGCTCATTTTGGGCTGTGGTTACCTGTGGGAGATCCACCCCTTCTAAATAATCCAGTTGGGCTTTTTCATTTAAGGTCTCTGCGGCATACAGCTTTTTATAAAAGTGGCCAAAAGTTTTGGCCTTCCTGGGATCTCTGACTACTTTCTCCCCTGTATCGGAGAGAATATCTCCTATATATTCTTTTTCCCGCTTAACCCTTAGTTGTCTGGCTAGATGGGTCCCTACTTTATTCCCTTGTTTGATTGTAGTGCGTTTTAGCTTCAACAGAGTGATTTCCGCTCTATTATTGTATATTGCGTTAAGTTTGCCCCTGATTGATGTTACTTTTCTTTGTAGCTGTAGTGCTGGGTTTTCTTTATGTGCCTTCTCTGCATCCCTCAACTCTTTCTCTAGTCTTTCTTTCGTTCTCTGTTTATTGAGGGCTGAGATCTTGGCCACGCATTGTTTCCTAATCACCGCCTTAAAGGCATCCCAATTGTTTGTCGGGGAAGTATCTTGGAGGGTATTTAGTTCAAAAAAGTCTTTAATGGTTTGTCACAGGTCATCTCGCATCAGCTTATCGCGAACTAGGGACCCCGGAAAGAACCAACGGCGGTGTTTAGTTGGGTCTGCATCCCATGTTATAGTGATAGTCTCTGAGGCATGGTCGGAGATTGTGTGATGGGGTGAACAGATGTGACAGTTAATTCCCTTGTCAGTGCTTGATTTCCAAAAATGTAATCAAGGTGTGAGTATGTACGATGGGTGTGTGAGAAGAAGGTGTAGTCTCTCCCAGTAGGGTGCAGAGAGCACCATGTGTCCACAAGGCCCAGATCTTTAAATTCACTTTTCAACTTTTTCGTAAAGCTACCAGTTGTGGCCCTGTGAGGGTGCGTACTATCAACATCTGGGTCCCATGTGAGATTGAAATCCCCCATCAGCACCGTGTCCCCTTCCGTGAATCCTCCCAGCATTGACTGCATGGAGCTTAAGAATTGCCCCTGATTACTATTGGGGGTATACACAGAAACAAAAGTACACATTCGTCCTTGAAGTCTTCCCTTAACCATGACCACCCTCACCTACTTGTCTGATTTGGATCCTTCTGGTTGGAACTTCAATGATGCGTGGAAGAGGAGGGCAACCCTGTTATGTTTTGATGGTGCTGACGATCTATAAATGATTGGATAAGCCCTGTGATGTAGTCTGTGGTCTTCGGTTCTTTTCAGATGTGTTTCTTGCAGGGCCACTACGTCATGCCTTTGGTCTATTAGGTACTTCCATACTTTGTGTCTCTTGGCTAGAGAGTTGAGCCCCTTAATGTTCCACGTTGATGAGGTGATCACCATCCGGATCTAACAACCTGCAATATCTCTATATGTAGTGTCTGACGACTCTGTAGATACCTATGGGCTCTCTGTCATATCCCCTGCAAATTGGTTGATGATCCTCCCCGGTTCCTGTTCTGCTGTAAGCTGGTGAAGTGTCAGTGCCCATGTATCCCCCACATTGGAAAGCAAGAAAAAAGGAAAAAATTAAACAACAAACCCCAAAACATATTTGAACATGGGAACAAAGTCTATATGATGATGTCTTCCCTTGAAGGAAGGACATTTACTGGGGCGGATGGGTCAAAATCCAATGAAAGGTGATAGTGGCTGACCATAGTTGAACGATAGTTAGGATTTCCAGTAGCACCACACAGTTGGGTATGATAATGTGTGCCACTGGATTCGTGTGGTACAATGAACATTCAGAACTGCTTTTGAACTGTTGTGTAGTTCCTAGGACCACCCAGGACCGGCGTGTTTTGGATGACCTAAACTGAGGGTTTGGTGTGCAGACAGACTCTGGACACCCCCACAGGATGAGTCAGCCGTTAGACGAGCTAGCTCTATGGTGCCACTACCCCCTCCCCCCGTACTCTACAGTGGTGGGTGTAGTTTCTGGCAACCACTGAACATGACAACCCTGATTTCTCAGGTATCGTGGAAAACAATACAGTATCTTTCGCTCAGTCACTCGTGCTTACTTTTTCTCAGAATACACATAGAATGACGATTGGAACGGTTTCAATAATTATTTATTGGTCAAGCGTCAGTCCAGTGTGTAACATATTCGCTGCGACAATCAAAAGACAGGAGCAGACAAATGTGATCGCTAGCACCAATATCGTAAATAGTAGATACATTTCTACCATGGTGCTAATAAGATGAATATAAACAGATTATATAAAACAATATCAATCAATCTTTATTTCGATTCAAAGAATCATAAAAGAACATTTCACCAAAACTTCCAAACAAGTACAAACATTAGATACAATTTCCACTGAGGGATGAGATACCAAAAATGTATACAGGTTAAAATTTCCAGTTAGATAAGGTGCTGTAACGCGTTGGTCAACTTAATTTAATATAAATATAAAGTGCAAATCCATACTCAATTAACCCCGACCAACAAGACATTTGGTTAAAATTACGCTAAAAAATAGATAAAACATTCACTAGATACCAATAGATTTCCTTCTGACAAATTTACCTTCATTTGAATTATACTAAGCAAAGTAATTGGGTATGATTTAAGTTAAAACGTAGTTGTAATATAATTACATTAAAATGTAAGCCCTCTCTTTTTCCTTAGGTAACTAAAAGCCAATAAAAATCAGCTAACACCAAATACAATGAGTTGTGAGCTATCTGATTTTAGTATTCTCAGTGCCTCTAGAAAATTCCTAATATTCAAGTTCTGGCACAGTGTCTTGATCCATTTTCTTCTGGGCATTGCATATGCTGGGCAGAAAAATAAAATATATGCAATGTCTTCATTTGCACCTAATAAACAAAGGGTACACTTAGGGTCCCTTTCCGTAATCAGAGATGTGGCCCACTTGGCTGTGATAGAATTTATCTGGAGAATGTCATATCTAAATTTCCGATAAAGTGTCTTTGCTAATTGGGGTTCAATCTCGTCCAGGAATTGCTCAAAGCTCGGGGTCATTTTAATAGACAGAAATTGTGTGGTAAGTCTCCCTGATGTGCAACCTAAAGTGACTTTGTGCAGAATAAAATTCCAATAGATGTGCTTGATCTCACTCTTTGGGTACGGCGTCGATAGGCTGGGGTTTGCCCAAAACCTACTCAGACCCAAGTCCAGGAGCCATTTTCGGATGTGGGCAAACCAAGGGAAAGTGAGATGAACGTCAAGTTCCAATAGTTCACTCAATGTCTGCCTTTATATTTTTAATTCCTCAGTGGTCCAGATTCTAACCCAATAGGACAGAGATCTCCATATAGCCAAATGGTCTAATCTTTTAATGCCAAAATCATATGTTAACGGGATTCCTGGGGTATTTTGGGGAAGGGACATGAACGATCTCATAATTTTATTTTCCCCAACAATTAAAGGCTGTAAAATTTCGCCACCCCATAACTCTGCTCCATAAAGGGCAGAAGTTTGGGCTCTAAATTTGTAGACCTCCAGGGCCGGGGTGATGGCCTTTGACACAGTAAATGTTGTTTCTTTACAATAGGAAAGGAGTATTGTATTAGAATTGTCCTAGACTTATTTATTTGTGGCTTCCATGACAGCTTTGAATGAAGCGTAACCCCCAAATATATGAAGTTGGAAACACACTCCAATGGCACTTGATTCAAAAAAAATTCTTTTGAAAACTTTTATGTGGCCTAATAGCCATATATTTGGTCTTGGTTGGATTTATCTCAAGGCCCCTTAGTCTGCAGTAATGGCTAAAGCTGTCAAGTAGATTTGTTAACCCCTTAGGAGTCTGGGACAATAAAACTGTGTCGTCAGCAAATGTTAGGGCACAAATATGAGTCCTTCCAAGCTTAGGTGAATCATGGGAAGATTTTTGTAAATGCTGGACCAAGCCATTCACATATAATAAAAACAGAGTTGGCACCAGGACACAGCTCTGGCGCACTCCCCTACTCACCAGAATCTCATCTGTAAGCTTCCCCCTATGCCCCAGCGTACCTTGGCAAAATTACCCTCATAAAGCCTTACAATCTGTTCTAAAATATCCTCTGGCACTCCCTGCTGTCGTAAAGTTCCCCATAAAAGGATTGAATCAAATGCTGCTTTCAAATCGATGAAAGCAACATATAAATGTCCAAGTTTTAATTTTGTATACTTCCAGGCTAGGCTTAGGAGTCTGAAAACTTGATTGATTGTACTTGTTTTTAGTCTAAAGCCAGCCTGGCAAGGTGAAAGTATATAATTCTCCAATATCCAATAGTTTAACTTGCCCAAGATTTGCTTTGCATAGACGTTTTGAAGGGTGTCTATCAGTCTTATGGGCTTGCAATTCACAGAGTCATCCCTTCTGCCCTTTTTATGGATGGGAACTATCTCTGCCCCCTTCCAGGATTCTGGAATGGGCTCCCCCCTAGCAACTGCATTACTCAAGAGGTTCACATATGGCACCCACACTTCTGGGGCATGTTTCAGAAGGTCCCCTGGTATCTTATCTGGGCCCGGGGCCTTTGCTGACTTAATCCTGGCTATAGCTAATGCAGTTTCTTCGATACTGAACTGAAGGTGTGTGTTTTGTGTTGGCAATGGGAACCCCTCAGTAAAGGCAGTAGGATCTAGGCCGGACTCACGGGGGTATTATATAAATCGTAGAAATGTCTATGCCAGGTACAGGGGGCCAGGAAATGGTCTGTAACTGTCTTGCCCGATTTACTACCATGAGCTATTATTCTCCAAAACATGGACTGGTCCCTGAGTTTGGCGGCTGTAATAAGGTCACCCCAGCTGGCGTCTTCCCAGTTCCTTAATGCTGCCTTCTGTACTTTTCTATAGTCTACTCTTTCATGTCTAATCTGGGTTGTGTTTTTAGCCTTAAGGGCCAGTAAGAGTCGGTGTTGGGCTGAGGAGCATTCTTTATCAAACCAAGGGTTGGATGATTGGGTCTTAGATCTTGGTTAAAAGTCTCCCACCTGCGGTTCAGTTAGATAAGCTTTTATGTTCTCTGCCAAGCTGCGATGAATATGTGTAATGGGTATAGACTCTGGTCCTAAGTCAACATAAGGGATTAGAGCTTCGCAGAAGGCATTATAGATATTTGTAAGGGGCTCATCTTGGTCCACTATGACGGGCCATTTAACTGATCTCCGGTTATTACTTACTGTCAATTGCGTGTACTTTTTCCCAGAGTCAGTTGAATGAATAGAAATCAACCTCCCAGACAGAGATAGACATAGTGGAAAGTGATAACTCTCTACCTACATTAAAGTCCTGTATATAATCCCAGTGTGCTATGCTTATCATCACATAATCTATTCTTGATTTAGATTTTCCCCTAGCAAAAGTATTCAAACATTCAATATCTGAGGGGAATCGGCCATTACATGCCCTTAGGCCTCTTTCTATAGTGAGATGGACTAATTGCAGTGCTGAGATCGAACACGACACCTTATCGTTTGTGGCAATGAGGGGAATCCCCCTGGCCAATTCTTCCTCCTCAAAAATAGATTCAATCCCTATCAGTGGTTTGTAACAGCAATTAAAATCACCCCCACGAGAACAGCTTTATTAGGTTCAATAGATTCAAGGACTTCTTCAAACCGATGGATAACAGGTGATTCTTTCGAACGCTGCCTTGGTCTTATATACATATTGAAAAGATATATCTGTGTCATATTTGAAAATTTCAATTTTAGTCCTAAAATATCTGGGGAGGCAGTATTCAAGATTTCTAAAGTGACCTTTAAACTAATTTTAATCCATATCGTCAACCCACCCGATGGTCTCCCTTTTTTTGATGGTAAAGCCTCTATACTGAACGTCCTATAACCTAATTTATAATGTGGCTCTATTAGCTAGGTCTCCTGAAAGAGACAAAGGTCAAAGTTGTTTATGTATTCCTGCCAGTCTAGCACTAAAATTTTTTGGTTAAACCCAGCTATGCTCCAGTATACCATATTCAGGTTTTCTGGAAATAGATCGACAGACGTGACTGAAGCACATTCAGGTCTAGTTCCACAGACAGTGGTGTCTGTCGAATGAGTATTGAGTAGCTGAATTTCATGTGAATATGAATCATGTGGGTAAACGTCATGCGTAATCTGATGTCCCGGTGTTAATGGAAGGGACATAATATCTGTGTAGATAGATGTGCTATTAGTAGTTAAATTCACTTTGCCCTGCTCGGTCAGTCAATCTGCTAAGTCTATAAAACAATAGCATTGGCGTACTCCTATGATGCGTAGCCTACCTAAATGTACCTAGCCTAGATATGTAGGTGATCATATGTATGTAAATGCTAGGCTAGATCCTAATGGAGCCAAGAATCTCCTGGGGAAGTACTAACCGAGGGGATCTAACCCTGATGGTTATGAATCCAGGACCCCGTCTCTGCGTCGAGGATGGCATCCCGCAAGGGATGTCAGGTCTCTGCCTGTCGAAGGATTTGACTGCAGAGTCTCGGTCCAGCCTGGAAGGAATTCTCCTCTGTTTTGTAAGGGGGAGTGAGGGTCTTTTATACTACAGTGGTCACTCCAGGGTTACTTCTAGAATCGATATATTTTGAAAACATTTACTAATCCTCTGCTAATACTTTTCTAAACAAGCATGATCATTCACAGCTGCCTGTTGACCATGGATTAAGAAAGTGGTGACCCTTATACAAAATAAATCTGCCGTGCCTCGGGACATGTTTTTTTTAATTTTTTTTTTTAATATGTTTTTATTTATTTATATCCGTGCAAACATAGCACTATACTTTAGGCCAGCATCACATTTCGTAGGCAAATATATATAAGAGGCAGCTCCTCAAGGATATACTACCGTCCTGTCAAAAGATACTAGCACATCCTAAACATTTGTATTGATACATACAGTAGTGTACTGGGATGTAAATAGGTCAGTCTTGTTAAAAAAACAACAAAACACATAACATCATAACTTTAACTTGCCCATCACCCTACCCCCCTCCCACCAGAGTCACGTAAGGAAAACTTTATCCTGCAACTTGCAATACAGGCCAAATGATGTGTGTGCAGACAATTCTACCCTGCACTCAGGGTATGAGAGGCCTATGGACTTGCTATTTCGTTGGGAAACATCTCCATACCTGCTACATAGGGTGAGGCAACAGATACTTTAAACAGTTACATCTCTGTCCGTATTTCTCCGCATGTCCAATTCCACCATGGGTGATTCACAGATCTCTCCTCTGTGCTTATTCCATTTCATCCATTTCTTATCCCACTTCTTTGGGCATCCTCTAGCTATGAAGACCGCTTTCTCCGCTATCATGCACCTGTCAAGCTCTTTTAGCCACACCAACACCGCAGGCGGTGCCACTCCACCCCATCCCTTCGCCAGTTCCCTTTTTACTAGTGTGTATCCCAGCGTCGCCAGTTGTTGTTCTATGTCAGTCAGGTCCGTGTCCTCCCATATATTGAGCAAACCCAATCTGGGTGTCAGGTGCATTTTCTTCCCGAATGCAGATTGCATATGCTTCGTGGCCATCTCCCAGAGATCGCGCACCAGCGGGCATTCCCACAGTATATGATAGAAAGTCGCTGGCTGCCTACATCCCTTCAAACACTGGTTATCCGGCCTAGACCCTATCTTGGCCAGCGTTATCCCCGTCATATAGGAGCGATGCAGAATCCTGAGCTGTATTAGTCTAAATCTAAGCACTATGGCCGCCTCTCTAGGTGACATAAGAGCCTGTCGCCAATCCTCCTCATCGATCGGTCCCAGGTCTTCCTCCCATTGCTCCTTAAGCTTGCCGAAGGCATCTGGCAAATTATTACTAAGTTTTTTATAAGTCAAAGATATCGCCTTAGACTGCAGTGGCCCATCCAGCAGGCGATCCTCCAGAGGCGAGGAGTCCGGTATATATTCGCAGCTCGGGAAGGCCGCCCGCAGGGCGTGCCTGATTTGCAGATATCTGAAAACCTCTCCCGGCGCCAACTGATAGCTCTTCTGGAGCTCCTCAAATTTGAGTATTGCGCCCTTTTTAACCAGATCTTTCACTGTCGAAATACCAATGACATCCCATCTGTCAAATCCTGGTTGATAGCACAGCATGCCTAATTTCTGCGCATACCATAGTGGCGTTGCCTGAGTGAGGACGCCCGCCCATCCCAGCCGCGAAGTCACCAAACGCCAGATTTGCACCGTGTGCAGTGTTGGGCCAATATAGCTTTGTTTCTGTGTGCGGGAATATAGGGCACCCAAATAGCCCGAACGATCCATCTGGTACCTGTCTAAGGCAAAGGCCGGATCCGTTGGCGGGGCATACATCCAAGAGTTTTCGACCACCAATTGGGAAGCCCAGTAATACAGCCTGATGTCAGGCAGCGCTATACCCCCATCATACCACCCCTTCGTTAGCTTTTGAAACGAAATTCTAGGGGCCTTGCCATCCCATAACAGAGTGCGTACCTCCCCTTCAACCGCTACGAAATACGCGTCTGGAATTCGGTGTGGGCAGTTCTGGAGAATATACAAGAATCGCGGGAGCGCCAGCATTTTGAAAAGAGCAGCGCGGCCCACCAAAGACAGAGGCAGCGACCGCCAATGCTTAACATCCGTTCTCAGTCTGGCTAACGGGGGCGCCAGGTTGCGGCTGTAAAGAGAGCTGGGTCAGACGTGATAAAGACTCCTAGATACTTAAAGCCCTCTTCCGCTACCACTAACACACAGTCTCTTGGGAGACGGGGAGTTTTCCCATGTAAAACAAACAATACAGATTTATTCCAGTTTATTGCATATCCTGAGTATTTCCCAAAGTTTGTGAAGATATTCAGAACAGTGTGTATAGACTCGTATGGGGAGGCCAGGTAAAGCAAGATGTCGTCCGCATATAGGGATATTCTGTCCTCACACTCCAACGACCATCTAAGACCTCGCACCCTCACATCCCGGCGGATCCATGCCGCGAGGGGCTCCAACATCAGGGAGAACAGCATCGGGGACAGTGGACATCCCTGTCTGGTGCCCCTTCGTAGCGTAAACGTATGTGACGTGTAGTTGTTGACTCTCACCTGCCCCTGGATGTCGGTATATAGCAGCTTCACCCAGCTTATAAATTTAGGGCCCAACCCAACCCTCACCAGCACTTCGAAGAGGTATGGCCACTCAATCGAATCGAATGCCATTGAGGCATCCAAGGACAATATAGCAGCATCTTCTCTCAAAAATTCCCATCGGGCCATCACGCAATCGGCGTATATTAAGAGCCGTATTTCTCCTGGGCATGAAGCCAGATTGATCTGGGTGCACTAAGGAGGAAATTACAGTTCCTAGGCGTGTGGCAAGTACTTTGGCTAAGATCTTCGCCTCTACATTTATCAGCGAGATGGGCCTGTACGAGCTACAATCTTCCACAGGCTTTCCTGTTTTATGAATAACAACTATACTAGCCAGACGCTGGTCTACTGGCAAGACACCCTTCTCACAACTTTCCTCATACATTGCCCGCAGATGTGGGACAACCTGAGAGGCCATAACCTTAAGGAACTCAACGGGGGTGCCATTTGGCCCCATCGCCTACCCCGACTTAATTTGGCCAATAGCTTTCTGGATTTCTCCGTTTGTCAGATCTTCCTCCAGCGCATCCCTGTCCAGCTTCGAGAGAGATTCGGAATGTCACTTTCTTCCAAGAGCTGGCGCGAGTCCTCTGCCGTATACCTAGTGGAGGGAGAATATACCCCTTCAAAGTAGCCTGCAAATGCTTCCGCTATATCCTTGGGATGACAAAGCACCTCTCCACTAGACAATATTAGGCGGGGCACCCACCTCGTCCCCTGTTCTCTCCTTTCCAGCCAAGCTAATGTCTTCCCCGCCCTATCTCCCAGCTCGTACAACCTGTGTTGGGCGGCCCCAAGCTTAGCCATCATGTGTTCACGCGCCTTAAGTCTATACTCCTCTTGTTTCAGCATCAAACTATGTAGTGTATCTTCTGAGGGAGTACGTGCATGTTCCGCCTCAAGTCCACGAAGCTCCTCCTCTAAGTGGACTAGGAGCTTGCGCCTATTTGCAATATATTTCGTTTTCAGTGAGAGAGCATACCCCTTTAGGACCACATTATATGCTTCCCATATCGTTTGGGCCGAGTCCACCGATCCCAGATTCTCGGTGAAAAAATTTCCCGTTTGCACACAGAGCTCTTCCTTGATATCAGGTATTTTCAACAGCCACGGGTTAATCACTATAGTATGTCTCAGCTGTCGATCCCCGTAAGTAAATTCTACCCCAACAGGGGAGTGATCCGAGATACCTCTGGGTAGCGTCCGGGGAAGCCTAAAATTGCCTATAGAGGCCGTATATGTTAGAAAATAATCAATTCGGGAAAGACTACCATACACACTTGAAAAGTATGTATATTTGGAATCCGCTGCTTGCAACTCCCGCCCCACATCTGAGAGGCCCATAGCCGCGGTGAACTCCGCCATAAGTTCGTTTGGTCTGGCCCCCTGTCTCTGCGGGTATCTGTCAACCGTATCATCCATTGTCATATTGTAGTCTCCGCCCATTATCAAGGTGCCGTCAGGGAGTCTTGTCAATACTTTGCCCAGATCCGCTAAGGCAGCTCTACCCAATGCCGGTGGCAGATAAACAGAAACTATATTAAGGGCCCTTCCTTCCCACTGGGCTTCGGCCACAGCAAACCGTCCCCCCGGGTCGGTCCATGTCTTGTGCACTATCAAGGGTATGCCTTTTTTAATCAGAATACACGTTCCCCTGGAGCCAGTGGTATAATCGGCATGCACCAGGAGCCGGTATCCCCACCTGTTAAGAGCCCTGCTTTTGTTTCCCACTAAGTGGGTTTCTTGCAGTAGAACAAGATCCGGGGACTGTCTCTTCAGATATTGTTGGACAGTCCCTCTCTTTATTTTATCCCCCAATCCGCGGACATTCCAGGACAGGACAGAGAGCACTGATTCCCTATCACCCCCATCATATAGCACGGTTTCATCTACTATCTGACAGGTCTGCATTATAACAAATAAATCCTGACTCATCCCACCGATAAAAGTAACACTTTCCCACCTATGTCCGCCATTTTCGAAGCTAGCCTGAAAGTTGCTGCATGGCCACACATTACATTGATAGGTTGACGTGTCACAGAAGCGCTTACGTGTCAGCGTGTTCACCTCATGCCTGAGGATCACACACCCACTTTGTATTGCGGCCAAACAATAAAGGACTCTGGAACACCCCCCACCCCCATCCCCCCATCCCGACCCCCTCAACTCCCATCCCCCTCCCTGCCCCCTGCCCGTGGATTTAAAACTACCCACCCCCAAACATGGCAGAGTGCCTCTCTCCCCCCCGAAATGCTAAAAATGCACGGGGTAAACTGATCCCCCTTCCCGCAGGTACACATCACAATTGACTTGTCTCTTAGCCATCCACACTTAATTATATCTTATTCCTTTCAGATCACTTCAATGAAGCCCATCAGCCTGTATCTGTACTTTAGGTCCACTCAGTTACACTGTCACATAATGATGGGTATTTCCACCCCTCCCCCAGTCCCCCCTACTTGCACTTCCAGCCGCTCCAGGACTCTCCAGTCTCATAGCCCCAGTTCATCAGTCCTGCTTCTGCAGCTGACTGTCCGTTTCTGCAGAGCCAGAGTCCATCCCCTCCGTGCGGACCCCTCTGTGCTGGCCACGGCCCCCAGGTCGATCTCTCCTGTGGCTTCCCACTGTACTCCAGCCTTCCATCCATTCCCAGACTGCCTCTGGTGAGTCAAAGAACCACGACTTGCCCTCGGATTCCACTCTCAGCCGTGCAGGAAAGAGCATCGCATATTTCACCTCCCGATCTCGCAGTTCCTTCTTCACCGCCTGAAAGCTGCGACGTTGAGCTTGAACCTTGGCCGTAAAATCAGGAAAGAAAGCCACTTCATAGTTATCTATCTTCAGGGGGATTCGAACGTGCCGTCTGCAGGATAGTGTCTCTATCTCGAAAGTTGAACACCCGAGCAATAAGGGGCCTCGGGGGCGCGCCTGGTCTCGGTCTACCCCTGGTACCCTGTGGGCTCGTTCAATAGAGAAATAGCTGGACAAGGTCTTAGGTTTAAGGTGTGTCGTTATGAGATCTTCCACGTACAGGTCAGCAGCCGGCCCCTCCGTTTTCTCCGGAACCCCTAGGATACGAATGTTATTGCGTCGGGCCCGGCCTTCGTAATCATCAAGCTGTTGCGACATTCTGTCCTGCTTCTTCTGCATTTCAAGCATTTGCATTTGAAGTTCCGAAGTATCTGTCTGCAGGGCACTTGTTACTATCTTGAGCTCTTTGACCTTCTCGTCCATCTTTTTGAGGTCGGCTCTGATTAGGGAAACCTCCACGGTGACCGTGTCTACTGACGCACGCACACCATTTATTGCCGCCATGACATCGTGGAGAGTCGGCTCCGAGTCTTTTGTAGAGGCGGCTGCCCCTCCATCCTTCTCCGCTTGCGGCGATTCACCTCTTTCATCATTTTTGGACCATGCGAATTTCGCTAGCTGCTTTTGGGTGCTGGCCTTGGGACCTCTCCCCCCCATTGCCATGCTGCACACCTCCTGATCGTCCACCGGGTGAGAGCACCAGGTGGCCCCGCAAGGGCAACCCTGTGGCGAGATGGACCAAGCCCGCACTGAATGTTTCGGGCGCAACCGCTGCTTTACCTCGACCCTCAACACACGTGTTACTCCAAGCAGACCACTGCCACTTGCACGCGTCGTCCTCGACCACTGTCCACGCCACCTGAGCTCAACATTCACTAGTGTATGAGTGACGGCGTCCAACCCTTTTCCTCCTCTATATATGTGGAGTGACAAAACGCTCCCCCGGCCCCCACACCTGCGCTCGGATAGGTCGTCTTCCTTCAGGCAGATTGGGGCTTCTCCCCACCTCAGTAGCAGCCCCGCAATACACACTTTGCCGCTCCCGTGGTCACATAGAAAGGGCTTGCGTCTTCTGCACCTCTCCGGTTCAGATATAGGGAATCTTTTTAGGGTCACTCTCCCTCCATCCAGGACGCCCCTTGCAATTGCTACCTCAGCGTGTACCGCATCTGCTCCAGGTCTGCACCTCCAGAGTCTCTCACTCGTGGCCACTCCTGCCCCGCCCCCACGTCAGGTGTCTTCCACAGGGCCCTTGTTCCCGGTCGTCTTTGAAAGGCCCAACCAGTCTCGGCCGCAGTGTAAAATACTTGCTCAGGGGCCAGTGTCTCGCCCAGGTTTCGTCTACCCTTGTGCCCCCCGGATCGCAGGTACAGCAGGGCAGTCGGGCAGCCCTTCTCTAGGACGGAGGCTTCTGCCTTCTTTCCTCCTCCTGGCACCAGCAGGCAGTAGGTCTTTCCGGGGACCGCCCTCCAGTAAAAGTCAGAGGCCCGGGCGAGGCCTCCTCCACTCACAGGCCTCAGGCCGGGACCTCGATTTGCCCCTGTCGCGTCCACTGGGCCACGTCAGATTACCCTGCCAGGTGCCTTCACCACCCGTTTCAGCGTCCACGTTCAGCCAGCTCAGTTAGTTGGGACTTCCGACGCATCGGCTGCGACTTCGTACCCCCTCGTGGGCCCCCAAGCCTCCTCACCTCCAGTCCGCCGATGCCCGCACAGCGCGGCTCGTTGTTCAGGCCTCAGAGCCGGGGCCCCCGGCAGAATGGCCCGCGCCGGGGCTTTCCCTTCTCTGTCCGCTTTGTCAGGCCGATTCCGTTTTTTTCCGCCGCCTCGGGCCCCCCCGTTTTTACTCCGTCTGCGCCGGGAGCACCTCGCCAGCGGCCTCTGGGCCCACAGTGCGCAGTACCCGCCTCAGCCAGAGGACACGGACTACCACGCTCTGTATCCAGAAGCACTCTTCACCAGGAGCCCCAGAGTCGCCCAGGGGGTCCGGGGGTGGAGCACTCACGCTTCAATGTATAATTTTTGGTGGATGGCCCAAGATAGCACAGGATAAGCGCTGGGAAGGAAGGAGCTCGTTCAGGCTGCGGCCATTCTCGACGGCTGCTAAGCCACGCCCCCTGGGGACATGTTTATGTATGTCAGGTACTCAAAATGACTTTACTTTTATCCCAAAAGGATTACCGGTGACCAATCTCTTCGGTGTATCAGCTGGGCAACTACGAGGATGATAATGTACTTCTATGTTGAGTATCTCAGCGCTTACGCTGTTGACTCTTCTGGGTGCGCCAGTGATCTCCTCCGCTTGCCTCTTGACCAGAGCCCTGAGTCTCTTCTTCTTCTCCACCCTCTGCCTGAGTGTCAGACGGCATCAGGTTCAGGATGTTTGCTGCTTCACGTGGAGTCATTGCATGGTGGGCCTTGTCCTTTATGTTGAAGGCGATGCCAAAAGGGTATTCCACCTGTACTTGATGGCATCCTTCCTCAGTTTATCTGTGATTGGGTGAAACTGTTGTCGGCGGGCTTATGTGGCGGGTGCTAGATCTTGGATTAGGGCTCATTTGAAGCCTTGAAAAGACACTTCCCCAGTCTTCCGCGTTGCTTGGAGAATTGCTTCTTTTATCTGAAAGGAGTGTAGCTTTATTAAAACATCCCTCGGTCTTTTAATGCCTCACCAATTTGGTGGCCCCACTCTATGCACTCTTTCTATCTTGACCTTTAGACCGGTGGTGTCCAACAGCTCTGAGAACAGTCCCAGTGTAAAAGTCTCCAGATCGGGCCCCTTTGCTTCTTCTTCCAGATTCTGAATGCAAATATTCTCCATCCGCGATCTATTTTCTAAATCTTTGCACTTTAGAATGGATGTCTGAAGTTGGGTTTGCTAACGTCTTGCTGCGTTTTCTGCCTAATTTAACACTGTTTCAAGTCTTGCGTTTTGGTTTCAAGGTCCACTGTGCAAGTGCCCACGGAATCTACATGTTGTTGGAGGGTGGTGAGTTTACCTTGAATATCGGTCCGAAGATTTTCCAGGGATGCATTCATATCTGCTTTCAAATCCTCTCATAGTTCTCGGTTGAACTCCCTCAGTGATGCCAGGAGGTCTTCCCTGGTAAGCGCCATGTTGTTGTCAGTGCTTTCTCCTAGGGCTGCGCTCCTCGTGTACGTAGGCGCAAAATAATTGGAGACTCTGTTCCCCTGGTTTTTCTTCAGAGGCATAAAGTCTGTAGGTGTCTCTTAACACAATTGCCACGGAAGAGGACAACACCAAGCCCCCCACCAGGGCTGCCGCTACCGTTGAGGTGTTTGTCAGTTATCCCTGCCCAGGAGATGGTAAAGCCTTTATTTGTACCGGGGAGTTTTCTTTCCCTAGTTCATCTGTATATCCCTCTTTCTTAAGTGCAGGCCATATTTATGAGTCCAGGTGAAATGTGGGGTCACCCCCAGTTCCTCCCTGTGGGACAAATGGGTCTCCCCTGCAAGTATACCAGGATGCAGTGAAATATTACTGTAGCAGGCGGTGAGAAAGAGAGGCCCACCGACCTCTCCACCGCACATTTGTCTCTGGCTGCCGCCATCTTGAGGTCAGGCACTCGGTTCACGATCTTTGCTCCAGGTTCCTCCCACTGTCGCCGACACCATGCCCCACTCACTGGTTGCACCTGTCTCTTCGTAAGGGCACTCACCGGTGTGGCGGCTCGGTGCCTCCTGAAGACTATGCCTGTGGCAAGATGTCCGCCGTCGCCTCCTTTGCAGTCGTCTGGTCCGCCTTGCTTGGTTCCCCGCTGTCTGGTGTTTCTGCTGCGCTTGCCTTCCGGGTTCCCTTTGGGACTGTTAAGGAGCGGTCATCCCCCCGGATACAGCGGTTGGTCCGGATGAATCCGCGGGCCCCGTCCATCTCGAGTTGTGCTGTGACCGTGGTGTCTCAGCCACTTGCATCCAAGCCCGTGACGGTTATAGTATATCGGTTCCAGTTGTTCCACTGCTTCTCGCCATGAAATCTGTGTCGACGGCCCTGCATGAGGTACTCTCGAAATCTGTAGAGTGAGTCATTTATCACCTGTACGGCAGAGCCCTCGTGGTTCACGTCCGCTCGGCCATCTTGGCTGGCCACGCCCCCTGACCACCGCTTCTTCTTTGGGCTTCAAGCACTGAGGGGTTCGAATGATGATGACCTGTTCATTTGACTGGGGGATTTTATCTGTGAGTTGGATGTGGAGCAGGACAGACAACCCCCTAGGGCTGACACGAAGTCTTGCATGCCATTGGCGCTGTGTGAAGTGATGCTCAATATGGGATTTGTTGTTTTCTGGAGGGCCTGTAGGCCACTGCATTAAGCCTTCACCTGCCATTCAGCTACACATAACACGAACAGCATACTTGACAGGGTGCTGGCAGCAGACATGTCACTTGAATGTTTGTCAGCAATACTGCACTTGGCTCGCTTCTTGTCAGATCATTCGCTGGTACTTTTTGAGATAGCCTGGGGGGAGGGATCAGGCTTGGAATTGGTGCTTCCCGTTGGATTTCCTGGCAGACATAGCAAGGAGAGAGGTGCTGTCTCAGGTGTTGACGGAGTACTTGTCAGCTAATTGGGGCTCGAAGGGTTTCCGTGCAGTTGAAAGGGAAGCCATGAAGGCTGTGATAAGGGGGCATTATGTAGGTCCAACTTACAGTGTACGCTGGCAGCTAATGCAGGAGCTGCACATAGAGGAAGGGGAACTGGCTGAAGTGCGGAGTCTAGACTTGACCTACCCGGATCACTAGAGGGAAGAATTGCGCTCTGTATGAAAATAGCTGACAAGTGGGATAGGCTAGACATATATATGCTTACACAATGAAGGAAACAGGAGGGTGACAAGTCGGGCAGGTTACTGGCTTGGCTAATCTGGAGGGAGAATGGCCCACCTCCAGGGATTCATCTGATAGAACCAAACGGGACAGTGGTGGCTTTGTGGATCGAGGTAGCGGCAACCTTCCAGCAACACTTGGAGAGGGTATGTAGGGGGGTAGACCTAGTTCTTTTTATCACATTGGGGCCTTCCTTTCATCTCTAAATATTCTTCAGCTGGGAGCAGTGGTGTGGGTGAACTGGATTATGCTTGAGAAGTGTTGGGCTGCCTTGCACTTGCTACCTAAGAACAAGGCTCCAGAAGGGGATGGATTCCCAGCAGTTTTTTCAGGGGTTCATAACGATCCTGACCCAACTGTTTCTAGAGGCATTCTTAGAAGCTAAGGAGAAAGGGAAACTCTCACCTAGTATGTGTGAGGGCCTTATTTGTATGTTGCCTATGCCGGGGGGGTTGGCCTCAGATCCTGTCTCGTACTGGCCCCTCACGATGATAAATTTGTAAATAAATATATTATTTAAGCTCTTAGCAAATCGTCTGTGCCTGGTGATGACTGGCCTCATCCATGTAGACCAGTGTGGCTTTATTCTTCTTTGCAGTACGACCTTGAATTTGAGGCACATTACACAAGTGCTCCACGAGGTGGTGGACAGTCAGGAGGAGATGATTTTGGCATCAATTGATATTGAAAAGGCATTTGACACAGTGTACTGGGGATACTTGCTAGAGGTGATGAAAGACATGGGGATAGGGCAACAATTTAGAGTCTAGATTCCATTGTTATACAGCGGCCCTGGGGCGTGAGTGAAGGTTGGACTCTATACATTGGAGCAGTGAGGCATAGAACACGGCATGTGACAGGGATAACCCCTGTCGACCCTCTGGTTTGCCCTAGCAGTAGAGCCATTAGCACTACAGGTATGCCGGGTCATGCATGAATGGGGGATAGAGTTTGGTGGTACCAGGCACATTATTTCACTATACGCTGATTACGAGCTGTTTTACCTTAGGGCGCCCAGGACGTTTGTGACGGTGCTATTGGAGTTACTGAGGGAATTGGGTAGGTTCCAGACTTAACATTAATAAACAAAAGTTAATATTTTTCCTGCTGGCGGTGTTGGTTGGGTTACCTAGATTGCCAGATTTGGGGCTGCAGTGGGAGACAGACTGCCTTCCGTATCTGGGTATGATTGTGCAACACACAAAAAACAAGTATAGTACAATATTTAGCAGGTGATTGGCTCCCTGTGAGCATCTGTGTGGTTCTGGAACACCTTACCACTATCACTCATGGGAAGAATAGCAGTATCTAAGATGGTGTATCTGCGCCGTTGCCTATATGTGATTCAGAATTCCTTGTGCCCACTGCAGGCGGGTGCTTTCCCGGCAGCTGAATACCCTTCTCACCTTGTTTCCTTTGGCAGGGAGGTGGAGTAGGGTGGCTCGTCGGACATTACATGGTACAGGAAGAAGGTGGACTCGAACCGAACCTGAAATATTACTTCTATGCTTCCCACATGCAATATGCTGTGAAATGGATCCAGGAAGAAAATAAATGGGAGAAGGATCTCCTGGTGGGTATGGTGGAGGGGTCTGACCTCCGAGGAGTGCATCCTCCTTGGCGCCCTACCTTGCGCACCAGACTGTGGTGTGGCGTAGGTTGGTGACAGTGGTGATCAGGAGGGCCCTCTTTCATGGGGAGTTGCTCCTGTGGGTCTTTGCTCCGTTCCGCCAGATGGAGGTAGTTATTTAATTTCAGCATTTGCGCAAGGGAGGTTGTGAGTTGGTTGGGGACTTGGATCCTAATCAATCAATCAAGGTTTTGTATAGCGCAGCTACTCACCCGTCAGGGTCTCAAGGTGCTGGAGGGGGCTGCTGGTCCGTCTAGGCGTGGAGGTTCAGTTGAAGAGCCAGGTCTTGAGATCCTTCCTGAATTAGGTCAGCGACGGAGATTGCCTAAGGTGGAGGGGCATGGTGTTCCAGGTCTTGGCAGCGAGGTAGGAGAAGGATCTTCCTCTTGTTCTGATCCATGGGACTATTGCCAGGGCCAGTTGGGTGGAGCGAAGATGTCTGGCGGGTACAGTGGTTCGGAAATGCTGGTCCTACTTCGTGGAGAGCTTTGTAGACATATGTGAGGAGCTTGAAGGGTATTCTCATGTTGACTGGGAGCCAGTGAAGTTGTCAAAGGTGTTCTGTGATGTGGCTGTGGCGGGAGATGTCGAGGACCACTCTGGCTGTGACGTTATGAACGTTCTGTAGTTTCCTGAGCTGTTTCTGGGTGACGCCGGTATAGGGTGCGTTGCCGTAGTCAAGTCTGGTGGTAATGAGTTCATGGGTGACCATCTTTCTGGATTCTGTGGGGATCCATCTGAATGTCTTTCGAAGCAGGCGAGCATGTGAAAGCAGGATGAGGATACGGCGTTGATCTGATGGTTCATTGTGAGCAAGGAGTTCAGTATCATGCCGAGGTTACATGCGTGGTCCGTGGGGGTGGGAGAGGTTCCCAGTGCAGCAAACCACCAGGAGTCATCCCAGGCTGAGGGTGCGGGTCCCAGGATGAGAACTTTGGTCTTGTCTGAGTTGATGTCTTTATATCCTTTGAGAAGGCACAGGCTTGGTTTGGGCTGGAACCCAGGCAATTTTTACACTATGAGGGGGTATCAGATACAGTCAGGGCAGTCTGGACATCATATCCAGCAGCACTGCCTGAGTCAGCCACACTGGGCTCGCTATTGACACTGGGGTCTGGGTGACACCTTATCTAGTTAATTTACAAGGTGCCGCAGACTGATATGATCAGTGGCCCACTGAGCATTTGGAGGCAGATCTTGGTGCCATGTTCTCGGATATGGACAGGGCTCAAATTTGTGCATTGACAAAGTCTGTTTCCAGTAACACCTGCTCCCAATTGATACACTTTAATTTTGTACATTGCACTTATATGTCCCCTGTGGCCAGTCATAGAATCAAACCGGAGCGCCCTGCTGCATGTCCCCGATGCGGAACAGGGGGCAGATTGTATGCACATGGCACGGGGCTGTCCGCAGGTGAGAGACTTCTGGGTGAGGGTAATAGAGACGGTGACTGACCACTGCCCTGACTTGTATGCTCACACTGCAGCTCAGCTTGCTGAGCACCTTGGAGCGCCCCAGGAAGCCCAATATGACGTACAGGTTCCTGCAGTTAGCGCAAGTGTTGGCAAGCAGGCAGGTGGTCATCCCTTGGATGGTGGTTAAGGCCCCCGCTGAGGGTCTTGGGTAGAGGATGTCACTGAATGGCCGGTGGTGAAGGATACTCAAATGAGACAAATTCAATTTAGACGCTAATGCTTTTGCCTGCACTGCAGCTTTGTTTTATGTTATCATTTGTCTATAAAATGTCAAATAATGGTTTTAAAAAATAAAAAAGAGGAGAGGGGCTGTGTGGCCACCACCCCTGAGCCTCATTAGGCCCTGGGGACCCCACCCTACAGGGCCTTATGACTCTCTGAGCCATTTTTGGATCCCATTCCTTGGTTCACACATTAATTAAATATAGGTGCCCTGGTCCCCACCAAGGGCACCCACCATACACTCATTGGGGGCTGTAGGGGGAGGCACAGCCGGCTCCCAGCATGCTCAGGGTGGGATCAATCTCTTGATCTGTTTCCCTGCCTGCATCAGGGCGGGCAGGGAAACATCAAAAAATCTGCTCCCCGCCCACTGGGGGCATTCTTTGTGTTTGCTCCCGCATTGTGAGAGTTTTGAAAATGCTCCTCCCAGCTGGAGCAAACACAGGTTTCCCTGCCCGCGACAGTGCGAGCAGGAAAACCTCTGTGTCCCGGGGTTGGCTCCCAGGGACATAGCTAGTGAGTCGGCTGGGCCATTGAAGGCTTAGGGAGGAGGGGTGCATGGCCCCCCTTTCCCTTAAAATGTGTATAGCAGTCTTGAAGGATGGCATCCCCAGGGCCTTTTAAAAGGCTTGAGGAGCGGGGCTCATCCCTCCTTTTTGGAGCATTTCTGCCCTGGGAGTGGGCTCTCCGAGGTCTATAATGGCGTGGGAAGGGGGGCTGTTCAGCTCCCTCCCCTTTATTTTTTTAATAAAACCTTTTTATTTAAACTGATGCTCAGTACACGTCAAACATATGATTGCCATTGACAATATTACTTCTTCTGCCTTAGAGGTCGAAATAATAGCAAATACACACATCAGTAAGCAGGTTATGGAGGAGTGGGTTTGAACAAAAGCTCTTATGGCCGTCGAGGTGTCAGGCCCCGCTCAACCCTCGTGCCCACCCTCACCGACCCAAGCCCGGGGTCCTACTCTAATGAATCACTATATGTGCCCCATTTGTCCCATATTTTCTCGTGTTTTTTGCGGGCAACCTCTTCCCTGGTATATCACTTGTTCCGCTTGTTGATGCCAATCTAAATCTTTCTCCCAGTCAAGGACAGTATGGGACCCACCCACACCCCAGACCCTGGCATTATTTCACTTTTCCAACCCCGCTGCTAATGTTAGCCAAACCCTGGTGTGCCTGGGCCAAGTGTCCTCCCCAATAATACATAGCCAATGCCATCAACCTCCAGCGGCACCTCAAGGCCTGTGACCCTATTCATAAGCTGCACCACCCCCTCCAGTATACCTGAATCATGGGGCATTCCCAGAGGATGTGGAATAAGGATCCCACCATGCCACAGCCCCTAGTGCAGAGATCCGAATCACATCTGCCCAGACGATGTAGGAGTGATCTGGAATAATTGGATCTTGGTAGTATCTGCAGCTGTATAAGGCAGAAGCTGGCTTGTATGGCCACCTCCCAGGGGCCCTGAAAAGCTTCTGTCCAGTTGTCATCTTCAATTAGTCCTACGTCCCCTTCCCAAGTTTCTCTCAAGGAGCGTAGCAGATCCAGGGAGTTATTCCTTATTTTCTTATAGACCAATGAGATCGCCTTGGCTGGCATCGGGTCTAGCAGCAGCATGTCCTCCAGAGGGGAGGACTCAGGCAACTGTTTCCCCTCTGGTATGTGACACCGCAACGCATGTTTCAACTGCAAATATCTGAACTGCTCCCCTGCCCCCATTTCATATTTCTACAGATCCTCAAATTTCAGTAAGGTGCCCCCAACCATATATCTCCCAGGCAATCAATTCCGATCATCCCCCACATAAGGAAGCCCCTAAGTTTTCGGACCGAATTTGTTTGCCTCAATCCACACTCCTACCAACGTCTGTGTGTGATGTGGCAACAATCTAATTCTCTTCCTATTATGTAGTATCGAGGGGTAGCCCGGGCTCCCCATGGCCTCTCGGTCAACTCGGTATGCCGGTTTGTCATATCTCCAAATAGATAATCATTGATGGATGTCAGCTGGGTAGCCCAAAAGTAGACTCGGTTGTAGGACACTGCCAGACCCCCTTCGAATACACCCCTTTGCAGCTTGCAGAGGGAGATCCTGGATCCATCCCCATTCCACAGGAGTTTACGCAGTTCACAATTTACAGCTTTAAACAATGTGAGCCGTACCCTGAATGGGGTGTTTTGGTGGACATACAACACACGGGGAAGGGACATCATTTTGAAGAATGCTGCTCTTCCCATCAGAGATAACTGGAGCTTCCTCCAATATGCCACGTCTCCCCTAAGACGTCCCAGCTGTGTGGTAAGGTTATTTTTAATAAATTCCTCTGCATTTCTGGTCATAAAGATGCCTAAGTATGGAAAGCCCTGTGTTACCACTGGGGCCAAGCATGTTCTTGGCAAAGTCGGCCGTCCTGCCACCAGTGGGAATATGATCTGGTAGCCCGAATACCTCCCAAAAAGCTTGAAGATGTGTAGGATTCTGTGTACAGAGAGGTGGGGCCACACAACATACAATAGGATATCATCGGCATATAAGGAGATACGTTCCTCCCATGTCTCAGTCCTTCGGATGACCCACACGAGAGGGTCCTGCTGGAACAGCACCGCCAACTGCTCCAGCGCCAAGGCAAACATCATTGGTGACAAGGGGCATCCCTGCCATGTTTCCATGTGAAGTGCAAAAGGGTGTGAGAGTGCCCCATTAACCTGCACCCTCACCAATGGATCTTGACATAAGAGTCTGACCCATGAACAAAATTTGTGGCCGAAGCCCATTCGAATCAGACCTGCAAACAAATAGAGCCACTCTATGCTATCAAAGGACATCCGTGCATCTAGAGAAAACAGAACAGCATACTCACTCTGGGGAGCTGCAGTCATGTGTAGCACTCCATATAGACAACTCAGATTCAGCCTTGTGCCCCTATGGGGCATAAATCCAGATTGATCCGGATGGATTACCTTAGTTATCACCTTCTCTAGTCTATTGGTCAAGGCCTTTGCTAGGACCTTGGCTACCCAATTCATCAGAGAGATGGGCCTGTAGGAACTACAAGCTGTAGGCGATTTACCTTCCTTAGTCGTTGATCAGCTGGGAGAACATACTCTTGTCTGGCCTCCTCAAACATACTAAGAATATGGGGTGCTGTTTTGTCCGCTATACATTGTATAGTTCCACCAGGAGCCCATTAGACCCTGCCGCCTTACCAGACTGGAGTCCCCGGATCGCCCCTTCCACCTCATCCCCCATTAGGTCTGAGTTTATCATTTCACTGTCTTCTGATGAGCTTGTCATGGATTTTCCTGTCTTTTATATGTCAAGAGGATATCCGCAGGGGCAGCACTGATCCCTTGATCAGGCCATCGAGGGAGACCACCATTACTGAGGAATAGTCAGAGATCCCTCGCGGTGAGTGGCCTATATTATGGAACTGTCCTACACTTACGTGGTAGGTAAAAACATAGTCCAGCCGAGAGCGGCTACCATGTCATTCCAACAAGTGCATGTACTGTGTCAGGGTCAGGTTATGTGCCAACGGTCCACCAGCCTGACTGCGTCTACAAATGCGTGTAATGGGGTGGTGCCTCCTTCTCCCATCCTATTGGTCAGACTGTCAACCACCGGGTCCATCACATCATTGATGTCTCCCACATATACTAAAGTGCCCACTGGCATTTCCAGCATGGAGGTGCTAAGTGTCAGCAGGGTTGGGCCCTGCAGTGTGTGCGGTGCATAAACGGAGCCAAGATTAAGTGTTTGACCCTCCCAAACACCCTTCTGCAGAACAAATCTACAGTGCAGGTCGTGCCAAGTTTGGCCTGGAGTGTATGGTGTCAAGGATTTAAGCAGTATGCCTGTCTCCCTGGAGTTGGAGGTGAGCCCCACATGTGCCACCAAGGTATAATCCCATCGGTCAAGGGTGTTGCCTTTTAAGTGAGTCTCCTGCAATAAGATGAGGTCTGGGGCGTGCCTAGGGATAAACTGCAGTTCCAGGGTTCATTTAAATTTACTTCCCAGACCATTTATGTTCAAGTAAGCTCGTGACCCTATTCTCCGTGTCGATGTTGTACCTGGCTACTTGGCGTGTAGGCAGTGCCTCAACCCTCCACCCACTTCGCGGGTAGTTTGAGTCCCCCCTCATGGTGCACAGTATGGCTGACATCCTGCATTGTGTACTGTGCAAAACCTCAAAAATAAACACTAAGAAGGAACCGATAAACAATCCCCCTAACCTGTAACCCTGCACTCTGGGCTCAAAACCGCCCACCACCCCAATTTCAGAGCGCTTGTTGCCCTGTTCTTAACCATTAACATTTTAAGGGTTGGCTGGCCCTCCTATAGGCTCGAACATACTTCTTTTGAGAACCATGGCAGACCACCTACAGCAAAAATATTATTCCCCATATCCTACAAACTAATGATGTTGCATAACAATAGTGGATAGTTATGAGATACCATAGAGAGATCTCCTGCTGATTGTATCTAGAGAGAAATATACATCCCAAAGTACACATTTACTAGGGACCAGAGGAGTACAGTCTGCAGGCACTCAGGAGATCTCCACTTCCTCACCTCTGGTCGCCCGCCCATCCTGCAATTCAGCCAGTTCCTCCCTGCCGATATGCAGTGCGACCTTTCTTTTCCTCCCATGGGCGCCGTCGCCCCTGTGTGTGCCAGCCCTCCAACCAGACCCAGGCTGCCGCCGGTGTATAAAAGTACCAGGATTTGCCTTCTGGCAGCACTCGCAGCTTGGCGGGGAAGAGCATCATATATTTCAGTTGTTTGGTTCTGAGCGCTCTCTTTATCTCTTCAAAGCCAAGGTGTTGGCGGTGCACCTGCAGCATGAAGTCCGGGAAGAACCGATCAGTGGCATTCTCATAAGTTAAATCTCTGTGATAGCGAGCTGCCTGGAGTATGGCATCCCTATCCCGATGATTGGAGATCCTGGCAATGATCGTGTGTGGGGGTCCCCTGGTTTAGGTGGTGGTATCGGCGCCCTATGAGCCCACTCACCTGAGAAAAAATTGGATAGACGCTTAGGGCGGAGGGATTAACAATCCAGTCCTCCAAGAATAAGTCCACAGACTGTCCCTCCACACCCTCAGGAACCCCCACCACTCTTATATTATTGAGTAGGTCCCTGCCATCCTGATCTTGAATTTTGGCCGCCATGATTTCCTGTTGTTTGTCATGTTCCATAACAGGTCTTCAAGTGTTTTAGACGTGGATTTCAATTTATGGATGTCAGCCTTGGCGGTGTGATTGTCTCAGAAATGTTCTTGAAGCCTGCCTTTAATAGATTAACATCCACTGTCACAGTGTTGATTTTGTGTTCAAGAGAGGTCTTGAGGTCTTGGAGTGCAGCCATATTGGCCCCCAAAGAGTTCTCCGCCGCCTTCGACTGCACAGTGCCTGGTCCTGCCCCCTCCGCTGACTGTTTATGGAAGGCATATTTGCCCATTTTGTTGGACTGCATCTGCATTTGACTCTTCGGCTTCACCATGACCAGGCAGGGCTGCCCCAGGCCGCCCCTGGTGCAAAAAGGAAGTATGTCCCTTCAGCGGCTCCCAGGGCCGTATAGGACTTTTGTTGTCCATTTCGGAATTCGACCCAGGTAATCTCTGTATTGGCCGCTGCGAAGGGCCACCCTGCAAAAGTCACCCCAACCATGCAATCCTCCGAGGTCAAGGATACCCACCAGCTCCTGGGTAGGCACACGCTACTCCTGGCAACTTGAACGTAGACTGCCAGTCGGCGTAGCAGGGGAGGCCCACTTCACCAAAAACTCAGTTTGTCTCTGGCTCTCTCAATGGGCGTGCAACAATTAGCTCAGCTCAACAATTGCCTGTGATCCCACCTGTGTCCAATGCAGACAATGCTGCCAGAGATAGGCTCCACTGTGCCCGTGATGTGCCGGACTGTGGCCGGGGCCCTGGTTCCGATCAAAACTTTCAGCTGCGTGCTTCTGCGTCATCAGGTTTAATGCAGGGAAATGAGCAATGTCTGCCTCCTGTTGCCTTGGCGCTCCTGTTTTCAGCTCGCTATGTCTTTCCCTCGGCCTGAGGAGCTACCCAGTATCGGGCTGCGTGGTCTCTCTCGGCCCGAATCCGTGGCCTTCCTCGCTGGCTGTCATGCTTTGGGTGGCCGCACCTCCTCACTGCAAGGCCGAGAACTTCAGTCGTGAGGGGCGCCTCCGATCAACCTTGGGTCCCGGGACACTTCAGGAGGGTCCGTTGGTCCACTCCTTGCTGCTCCTCTCACACTCCGGCCCAATGTGGTTCTTTCAGGCAGGCTGGGCCAGGCCCTTCCGACCCGGTGATGCTCCTGTGGCAATCCCAGCAGCCGTTCCACACAGCTTCTCAAGCCACTCCCGTCCTCCGACTTTTCTGCTTTATGGAGCCGAGAGTTTCACAGGGCAGGTGCGCTTCAGTTTCACATCGATGCATGCAGATTTTGTATCAGATGTTGTGGTTAGTCTATGTGGTATCACGGAGCTCTCTTAGGTCACGGCCAACTTGGTCAATGCCTAACCAAGCCCCCCCTCCCTTTTATTAATGAAATTGCCCCCCAGGGATGGGGTCCCAAGAGCCTCTGGAGGCTTGGTAAGTGTGCCAAGTGGCACCCTCCCATTTAATGCAAATTTCAGCCCCTGGTGGGATCTCCAGGGCATTTATTGGCTCAGGGAGGGGGCCCCTCCCCTTAAATACCCAAAGTGGCCCCAGGTGCAGGCTCCCAGGGGCCTTTAATTGGGGATTAAAGCCAAAGATGCCATTGTTTTTTTACAATCCCGCCAGAGTCCTGCTGGATCGTGGCAGAAGCTGCCATTTTTTTTCTTCATTTTGGAAACAGGGGAGTCCCTCTGGTTCTCCACTATTGGGCCTTGGGGGGGGCAGGATATCCCTACCCTGCCCCTTTATCAATGTCAAATATAACATTATTTCAGGGAAAAGCCAATAAAGTATACAAAAAATTGAATAAAAATACAGCACTTTAAAAAAGAGGGATACAAATCTCAATTAGCAGCATAACATCTGTTGAAGTCACAAGTTGTGGAAAGGTTTCTCACAAATAAGCAGCCAATAATACGGATTCCAACTGATATATCGCGACAAAAAATCATAGTCATGCAGTGGCAATCCTTTTTCAAACCCAGATATTTAATGACCGCACAGGCCTGCAATGGACAAGAATCAGCTCTCTATATCCTCAGGGCAATACGATGACTACAAGTACCTAGTTGCCTACAAATAGGTGGCAGCCACGTAGAGGGAAACTGGGCATATGCCGGGCATGCAAATAACACATGCCGTACTGACTCGGTTTGGTCAACACAGAAAGGACTCCCGCCCACTTTGCACTGAATGACTTCAGGGGGAGTGACTCCACTCTAAATTGCTGGTATAATTTTCTCTCTAGTGGAACTGTGAACAGATCCCAATAGTTCTCTAGACTGTGAGTGATTTAAAGTTAAAGAATTTCCCCATCAGGGAAGTACCCACAAGTTTTTTGTTCCTCCCTATGTAAAATAAATAACCAATATTGTTTTTCAGCGTGACCTTAAGAGGAATTTGGGCTACAGTTGGATAAAACCAAAAATTCCTAAGGCCTAGGGAAAGCAACAGTTTTTTAAATAAAGACAGCCATGGGAATTTGTTGAATCTATCAGCCCTAATTATATCTTCTCATAGCGCGCCAACTCTGGGGTAGCCAAAATTCTTCACCAGAATTGCAAAGGACAACCCTTTATATATTTTTTTAATTTAAAACTTCAGGACAGGGGTCTAAGGGCCACATGTATCAACCAATTTAGCCTTCGCAAATGGGCCAATTTGCAGAATCAGCCCATTTACGAATGCAAAAAAGGCTATTTACATGTATCAAACCCTATTTTGCGATTCGGTAACCTACTACCGAATCGCAAAATGGGTTAGCTATTCAGTATTTGGAAGGGGTGTGTTTAGGGCTTCCTTTCCAAATAACGAATTGCAGTGGTATGTATGAATGTTTTGTGACCGTGAATGCGGTTGCCAAATATTCGCAATTTACCACCAACTTCGAGTTGGTGGTAACCCATTTGCAAATGAGAAGGGGTCCCCATGGGAACGGTGGCGAAAATGTTTTTTAAGAGCAGGCAGTTGTCCCATGGACCTCTGCCTGCTCTTAAAAAATGAAAAGAAAACTTTTCATTTTTGTTTTTTAAACGCAACCCGTTTTCCTTTAAGGAAAATGGGCTGCATTTAAAAAAAATGCTTGCTGTATTTACAAGCAATCATGGCATTATGGTCTGCTGACCACAGCAGGCCACCATCCTCATGATTTTAGCGATTCCAGGGGGGTCGCAAATTGTCCTCATTAATATTAATGAGGTAGGTCAATTTGCGAGCCGCTACGAAACGTTAAATGAAGCTCTTGGAGTTTCATACATTTGGAATAGTGATTACCTAATTGCGATTCGCCGGTAAATCGCAATTAGGTAATCGCTATTTGAAATCTTGATACATGTGGCGCAATGTCTCCGAGTCGTATAATGACTGCCAGCAACATGGGGCGTGGCCAACGAGCCAACATGGCGGACGCGATCGAGTGAAGCTCCCGACCTAATCCCTCAATTATCCTGCCATCCAGCCCATCTGCAAATGAAAGTCGCTGACTTCCCTTGGTATCGGACTACAGCTACGGCGGAATCCCTGCGGAATGCCTGAGACACGTTCCAAGCCCGGCACGGCGGCAGTGACTGAGACGCGGCCTGGAGAGCCTCGGAGCGGATGTGGGAGCGCGCTTCCCCCTGTACTGCAGTCTTGCTAGCTGCAAAGCAACCCTTTGACCAGAGGTGCTGCCACTCTGCCAGAGGCACTTCTGCGGGCCCTTCTCTCAACCTTTACTCGCCTGTTACTGCTGTGGCCCTAACTGCGTGGTGGCGCCCATGGTCGCACTGGCACCCGGGCCTTGTCTCCGATGGCCTAATGGCATGGGCCCTGGCAGCGCGGCACTGGTGGATGTGATCTGCAAGCCTGCGACCGCCACACACTTACCGGTGAGATGCTGAAGAGTAGTACCAGTCCCGCTACTGATATCGCTCCGGCGCCTGCTGTGGACTCGGTAGACTGTGGTCCCTCCCCCGTTCCTGGAAGTGACCTGGATGAAGCTGAGGCCCTCTCCCCCGCATCCGCAGGCCCTCACTCCCATACCGCGACCCAAAGGTATTACGATATTGTGCCGCGACTACTGACAGGACAAACACTGGCAGATTTGAACTGTGGCGTCGACGCGCCCAGCAATTCGCGGGCAGTGGTGGTTATTAGCTGAGCGCGGCCTGCGCCCTACTCCCGGAGGACCTGCCTCCCGTGGCTGAGACTGTGCGGGTACTCTGGGCCCTGGATGACTACAGGTGTGAATTCTGGCACATCGATCCTACATCCGGTGAGTGGCGTGCACTATCTCCCCACGTCTGCTGTATGCTGCGGATCCACCCCTGATCAATACAGGATGCTAAGCCCTAAACGTGTGATCACTGTTAAGAGGGCCCTTGGCTGCCTTAGCTGCCCCAGCTGCCAGGGGTGCAGGCCGGGGATACGCCACACCCTGATCCCTCTTGGAGTGGACCCTACTGTTGCGACTGCTACCGAATGTGCTGCTCCGCACATCGCTGTGGGACCGTGTAGTGTTGAACCTTGCAATTGTGACAACTGGGTCATACAGTCTGTCCTACACCCTATATTCCTCTCACGCCTACCTGTGCCAACTCCTGCAATGCCACCTTGCGCCCGTGCCTGCAGGCACTGTGCCATGAAGAGACGGTTACTCCCGAGCACGGCAAACTTGACCCAGACAGTGGGCCCTGCACGACCGCTCTCGGAAAGGGCACTCGTGGTCCTGTCTACGGGGATGGAGTTGTAGAGGCAACCCTGCGAAGTAGTTCTGGGACCGCAGATGCGATCTCCGCTGCACGGGCTGAGACGTCGCGAACGCGCTGGCCTGGTGTCACCCGGGGGAGCGCCTGGAGAGCAGATGAGGTCTACACCCTGCCCCTTACATGCCCGGCTCCTAAGACTGTGGCGATGCGGCTGACTGCTGAGATGCCCCGCCTGAGAGTAAAGTCGTACTAGACTGGACCTCGGGAGACCCCAGAGGGTTGGCCCTGCATAAACATCGTTGGAAGGGCCTATCTGTGAAGGTGGAGCTGCGGGTTCAGCGCTGTGACATATAACTACAGAGACGTGCCTAGAACACCCTGAGTGCTGTGCCTGCTGCAACAACCCCAACGTGCCCTTCGGCTTACATTCTCTACTCACCCTGCGCCTACCTGGGGCTGGCCCGGTCCCGCTAGCCTACCATCACAGGTGCACAGATCCTGTGCTGATTGCCCTAAACGGAGATGGACTAAATGTTGTTGCAGTTGAGATCTCACCAGCTGAGATGCGTGTCCTGAAGAGGATCAGAGGGGCCCCTCCCTTTTACTGTAAACTGCTTATCCTGACGCTAAGCCCATGTGTAGAGAACTGGCACAGTGGGCATTTTGATGGTCATCCACTTCCTTCGCTCTGAAGCTGCAGTACCACAGGTGGCTTTGTGGCAGAAGCAACCTAATGCATGGCCTCTAGTCCCGATACACCCTGCGGTATATTTCCACAACGCCGCGATACACTGCGGCATTGACTGTGATTCACACTGCGACACACACAGCTACCTTGAGCAACTTGCGCCAACATCCTGCCTTGATCTCCATTGCTGCACTGCCGCTCAGTGTCTAGGGTCAATGCTCTCCGCACAAAAGCTAGCAATGGGCCGCCTCCGCAACAATGCTCAGCAGAATGCAACACGCGCTGCTACCCTGGAACCACCGAATGTGGAAGATGGTGCATCTAAGGACACTCCGAATGCGGCACTGGTGGCAAAACTGGATTCGGTACTAGCAGCGGTCGAGAAAATTGGAGCCACGCTGGAGCAAACACGAGGGTCGCTTGAAGCCAGGATCGACAAAGTAGCATCTGATTTCACTCTCTTAAAGGCGGATCATCATAATTTGGCAGAGAAGGTGCACTCGCAAGCACAGTCACTGTCTGAACTGAAGCCTGTTACCCACAGTCACGCTGCGGCCCTGCAAGACGTTCTGGACCGTATGCACGCCTTGGAAGATAGAGTCGAAGATGCGGAAGGACGCTCTCGCCGCAATAATGTCCGCGTGGTGGGCCTTCCAGAAGGAGAAGAGGGCCGGGCCCCGGAACAATATGTAGAGCGTTGGCTGCCATTCCTCTTCAAGCTCTTGAACTATAGAGACAGGGACACGGTTCTACGGGAAACCCGCAAGATCTCTGACCTTAGAGTTGGTGGCAATCCGATCATGGTGTTCCCGGATTACACATCACAGGTGCAGAGACGACGTAGCACCTTCACTGCTGTGAAACACCAGTTGCGCGAACTGGAACTCCCATACTCCCTACTGTTCCCAGCCAGACTGAGGGTAGCCAATGGTACTACCCGCTTCTTTGACTCACCAGACGAGACGTGGGACTGGCTGGAGGAAGTGGGCTTGTGGACGGGGACTCGCCCCTCGAGTGTGGAAGTAGCCCGACCAGTCAATAGGAGGTCCCGTCATCGTGGGAAGCGGAGGAGAGCAGGAGACATGTCCTTGTTGGCGGCGGCACCACGGCCGGAACAGAGCGAGGTGGAGCGCCACAATGCCCTGGAAGCAGTTGCAACACTGGGGTCCATCGAGCAGCTCGAGAAATCAGTTCCTCTGAATCGGCGACTGCCAGTGGTTCGTCCACCCCTAGACGCGAAGACTTTGATGGGGTGAGACTGCCTGATGTCACCCCGCAGACTTCTGATGACATTATCTAAGAGACTTCCATCGCTTAGAGCAACGAAGGGTACTACGCACGCAAGTACAGGCCAATGTTGCATTGTTTGCTAATGATGTTGATTTTTAATGCCACATGACATGATGCCACTACCCGCACGAGACTTTTACACATATGCTGTGCTCAGGCCGTAGACATCACACCGCGCATTTAATGTACCGTACACGCAGACCCGCGGTTTGGGGAAACGGGTTACATCCCCCTGGCATAGAGGGACACATAATATACGCAGATCGGCACACACTGCCCACACTCCTATTAGTCTTGGCATTAGCCCATGCCACACACCCCCATACCATACGTCAGTTTGACACAGTTTAAGCCTTGAACAGGCATTATAGTTTGGACGAATACCAATTGGGAACTCGCCCTCCTAGTTATGCATAGTTTAGTTTATATCAGCAACCTGTTGTTAGAAACACTGAGTTGGAGTACGCTTGCATGGACCCGAGCATGCCGCACCTTTGCCCCCCCCCACACAGTTCCAGTCAAGATACACAGGAAACATGGCACAGGTTGACATAATCACATGGAACGTGCGCGGTCTGCACACCCCGTCGCGTAGATACTTGATCTATGCATACTTACGACGTAGAGCCGCAGACATTGCGCTACTTCAAGAGACACACATGGCTCATGCAGAACTAGGGCGCCTACGCCACAGGTGGAGAGGCCAAGTACATGGCACTGGCTACTCAGCTCACATGTGAGGGGTACTCATCTGGGTCAGGGCTGGGGTCCCATTCACAAGCGATGAGGTACTAGTTGACTCTGAAGGTCGATACACGCTAGTAAGCGGGCGACTAAATGGCCAACCAATCCTACTCGGCTCTATCTATGCCCCGAATGTTGACCAGCCACTCTTCTTAGAAAGCCTCTCAAAGACTTTAGCTGGTTGGAGCGGGGTCCCCTGGCTCCTGGGGGAGACTTTAACTCGGTGCTTAGCGTAGAACTGGACAGATCCTTCCCGCCTCTGACTAGGCCACAGCAGTGTCCAATGCGCAGGCCCTCACAGACTGGCTAACGCACTGGGCGTTATTAGGCATATGGTGCTCCAACAACCCAGATGCTCGGGTCTACTCGCACTACTCGGCGGTACACAGACTATATGTGCGGCTGGACAGAATAGTGGGATCCCCTGCGCTACTGCCCCTAGTCTGCCGTATTGAATATCTGGCACACACTCCGATCATAACCCCCAACTACTCCAATTCGCCTGGGAACCTGAACGCCCTCCTGCTCCAACATGGAGACTCCAAACAGCGGCACTAGAAGACTCCTCATTCCAATCCTCTCTGGGCACGGCGATTCTCGATTTTTTTTTAGCTGAATGAGGGTACAGCGGGAGACACACTAGTGGAATGGGACGCCTTTAAGGTTACGACGAGGGGGCATTGAATGGGAGCGTCCTGGAACATCAGAAAGACACTAACTTCTGATCTGAGCAAAATAGAAAGGAGACTCCTGCAGTATGAGGTGGAAGGGGAAGGAGAAGGTAGGGATGGGCAACAGCTAGAGACACTACATACACAGCATGCTGAATTGATGGAGCGTCTCCGCTGCCACAACTACGCAGCCCACACTGCCCGCATGCATTCCACAGCCGATCATGCGGGCCGCCTTCTAGCCTGGCTGATCTGCCAAGAACACACCCGCAAACCAATCGCGGCGCTGTGAGATGACACAGGGCTCCTGGCGTACACACAGCGCGACATCCACACGGCTCTGACGCAACACTATACTCGGCTATACCAACGTCAAGGTCACCAAGAGCCACACACCCTCCTAGACTTCCTAAGCCATATACAGCTACCTGAGACGACGCCATCACAAAATGAACTCCTGGGTGAGCAGATTTCGCCAGAGGAGATCAGAGCAGCAATCGCATCCCTAGCTACAGGGAAGTCCCCGGGACCAGACGGGCTCCCGGCGGAATTCTACAAAGCGTATCAAGTGTCGCTGGTGCAGCGGCTCCATGCCCTCTATGCAGCCGCTGTAGATGAGGGGCGACTTCCCCCTTCGCTATGCGAGGCCCACCTGACTTCACTGCCCAAGCCCGACAGGGATCCATCTGATATGGGCTCCTATAGACCTCTCGCCCTGCTAAACACCGACTATAAAGTTTTAGCAAAACTCCTAGCTGACAGACTAGCACAAGCGGTCTCCACCCTCGTGCACTCGGCCCAAAACGGCTTTGTGCCGTCCCGAAACACCTCACTCAACCTGCGGCGGTTTTTTCGTATAGCAACTTACTCCACACGCGAATGGCCGAGAGCGGGCTGTCTCATTCTAGACCTCGAGAAAGCCTTCGACTCTCTCGAATGGGGTTACATGTTCGCAACCCTTGAGAGATACAAGCTGGACCCTGCTTTCCTACAGCTGACACGTCTACTTTACACCAACCCAGTGGTGAGGGTGAAGGTGGGATCATACGCCTCAGGCGCGATTCAAGTGCGGCGTGGGACGAGGCAGGGCTGCCCGTTCTCCCCCCTCCTTTTCGCGCTCGCGATTGAGACACTGGCTGAGGCATTGAGAACGCGGCTTCAGGATGGCATACCACTGGGCGATGGCACACACTAAGTGTCACTGTACGCCGACGATCTGTTAGTATACCTACGAGACGTCCATCAGGTGCCTGAGCGTTTGGCTCACATTCTGCGGGACTTCGCGTCCGTTTCAGGATTAAGAGTGAACGTAGCCAAATCTAAGCTATACGCCTTTCGAGAGGGATGCCACGACCCAGCACTTACACTCAATGGCACGCGAGTGCAGTGGTGTGAGGACACATTTCGCTACTTAGGCATACGGGTGTACCGCCAACCACTAGACCTCTTTGATGGTAATCTAGGCAGGGCGCTAGCAGCAGTGAAATCCCAGATGTAGTTCTGGAACACACTCCCCCTCGCAGTAGTGGGCAGAATGGCGTTGGTTGAAATGGTAGCCCTCCCGAGATTTCTGTACTACTTTACTAATCTGCCTATCTATGTACCTACTTCCTTCTTCACGGCGCTGGAAAAAACAGCCAGAGATTTCATCTGGGGTCCCAACCGCCACAGGGTGGCAGTGAAAAAATTGTACTTGCCCACTAACCAGGGAGGCCTGGCGATGCCCTGCTTTGAGCACTATTACCTGGCATCGCAGCTGCAATGGATCACCCGTTGGATGGCGGATCGCCAGCGTGATGACACAGCAACTATACGCCCAGCTTACACACTATCCCAGATCCTTGCGCTATTCCACCCTGGCGCGCGGACAAGACCCCCGGAATCCCAATTACTAAATGTGGCCCATAGGTGCTACCACAGAAGCCTCTACTTAACTCGAGACACGACACCCTATGCTCCTGCGCTTCCACTTGACGGTACCCCTAGAGGACAGGCTACACTCACGAACACCGAACTGCAACACTGGCATGAGGTGGGGATACAAACGCTAGGAGACCTATATAGCGATGGCTCCCTCATCCCTTACACAACACTGGTAGCAAGTGACGGGCTCCCCGCGGGACAGTTCCTCCTACACAGATCTCTGGTTTCCGCACTCTCGTTGAGGTGGGGAGACCTGGCCGCTGAACCACAAACGCACCTAACTGTGCAATACTTACATGTTATGGGACGGGGTAAACACGTGACGAGGTGGTTTGCGGCTTCGCTTCGCCAACATGCAGCGTTCAGTTTAGACCCCCTCAGATGAAAGTGGGAGCAGGACCTGGCCGACAATTTTCAGATAAGGAATGGGAAAAAGTGCTGGCCAGTCCGGCCCAGATCCCCAGAAACGCTCGATTTAGACAGATACAATACTACATTACACAACGAGCGTACCTTACGCCAGCTAACATCAACAGATATTTTCATTGCACTGACGCAACCTGCCCCAGATGCGCCACCACAGACGCAGACTTGGTGCACATGCTCTGGGGCTGCTCCAGCCTAAGTGCGTACTGGAGAGGGGTGGCAGACATGCTTCAAACCTGTACAGGCAGAGAGATACCCTTTGATTGTACTACGTACCTGCTGCATACGTTTCGTAGAACACGTAACACTAAAGTCACTTCTAGATTCCTCGACCTGGGTATAGTGGCGGCAAAGCGGCTGATCACAAAGAGGTGGAAAGCACCCGACCCCCCGCACACACAAGCTTGGAGGTGCTCTGTACTCGCGTGGGCTAGAGCTGAAAGTGTAGCAATACATCGGGAGGAAGTCATAGGCCTCAGCAAAAACACCTATCTCCACGTACTGGGACGCAATCCTGGTAGCGTTACAGCTAGATGAAGATCAGCTAATTAAGCCCACGCAATCACCTGACCCGTCAGGGTAGACCTGCGCAGGTGCCCATCACCTTTAGACTTTTCATAGTCACTAGGCCGGTTCTCCCTCAATGAACACCGACATTCCAACACGCGCACCCACCGAAGGGGCGGGGGCACACCAGGTGACATGCGCACATGCCAACAGCTGCAGAAACACGACGACACTCCAACTCAGCTCCAAGTTCTGCTCCCCACCCCCCAGTTATTGTTGAATGACTGGTATACCATGCTTGCTGCAGCGAAACTAGCTTCAATAGGTTACTTGTAACACGATTTACGTGTAGAGGAGCAGGTTGACTGTCCATGCGCAGCATGGCCAAGCAAAGACAAAAGACGATCCCTGCCCAGTCACCATGCCTACCGCTCCACTGCATTTGCAGATATCTCCTTTGGTAAAACAAGTACTGTAGATGATGTTATCGCTGCATGTTGCAGCAGAATGTACTGATTATTGGTGATAAGCATGTAAAATTAATAAAATCAATAAAAATATTTAAATTAAAAAAATAAATGACTGCCAGCAACATTTTTCTGATGTTGCTAACAGTCAATCAGTGTGCCTTCTCAGTCAGGATTCTGACTCCTGTGGAAGTGAATTGGTCCAAGGGAAATAAAGCTCTCTGGGCCAATCAGAATACTCTATTTTTAAACTGGCACTCTCACGGGGGCGTGGCTACGCTGTGCAGCGAAATGGCCGCACTCTAAGTCGGCTCCGCCGGCCGAGCCCAACAATCCGTAACAATCCGGCAACAAACACAGAAAAGAGGAAGCGACACTCGGATCCCAACCCTCCTGAGCTGGGATATTACGGAAATCAGGAATCGGAGGCGAGCCGCGGCTCAATCGACCAGCGGAGAACCCATCGAAGACCAGGGCCTGCAGCGGCCTCCACACGCGGCCTGAACATAAGGCGGGCTGGCACGGGATAGCTCATCGCCCGGCGCAGCGCGTCTCTGTCACAAAACATCGCAAGGGAGTGAAAACTGGCGGACGTCCACGGCCCCGGTGATCGCGCTGTGCTGGCTCCCACCGAACATTGCATCAGAGCAGCCACTGTACACGGTGAGAGGCACAGCGGATAGACAGTTCCGGCCCGCACACAACAGGCCGCTAGGCGTAGAGGCGGGTGACGAACGGGGACCTGGCAGTATACTAAGCGCTCGCATATCCATGCTGGCCCTGGCGTAAGGAAAATGGCACAAGCACTGGGATTAAAAGAGAACTTGCAAAGCAGCACCCAGTTGCGCCTTGAGGCGGGCTCCGTCATATTTAACCAACTGCTCCTGCATACCTGGCATAACTGAGGAGGGGGTTGAAAAAGAGGCACGTCATTTGCGCAAAGAAGCCAAAATACAGGCACGCCCGGGGAACAAGCAGTACTTAGCGCCCATGCTGCACCAAAGGCGCGAACTGGACGGCAACGCGGGTGCACCTGTTTGTACGCAGCCCCCTGAGTTGTAAACAAAGTGGAATAAATCGCGCTGAACAGCAGCTACTGTGCGACAGAACATAAATTGCATTAGTAACAGAGACCTGTATATTACGTGTGCCACACCTTCACAATCAGTGCAGGAAAAAGGGGACGATCGCTCACTAGCTCAGCACCCCCCTCATGTAGTGCCACTAACGTCGTAAGAGCTACACAAACAAGTCACAGGAGACACAGGGAGCTGCAGGAGTGTGCGGATAACCAACATCGTGGACTCCGTGGGTTACACGTGCGTGAGCACTCGCGGCGGAGGCAGAAGGTGCGCAGAGGAGTTGGGTGAAATTCCTCCTCAGCCCCTACCATCAACTTCCACAGTAATGGGAAAAACAGACACCAGACAACCCCGGCTGACGTTTGAGAAGAAGGCAAACAAACAAGCAGAGGGAGAACACATCGCCGCAGAAGGTGTAGGTGACGCAGCGATGGGCACAGTGCCAGACGAAGACATCCGCGCAATGTTCAAAGAAGTGAAAACAAGTCTCCAAGCCATATATTCTAAAATAGACAACTTGGCGGCAAGAATGGATAGGATCACACAATGTGTAGAAAAACACGACAACCGTTTAGATGCGCTCGAAACCAGGGTATCGGATGTAGACGACACGCAGGCCGCAACGCGGGAGAAGCTGTTACAAATGGACTCCGTGCTAAACCTCATTAAGATAAAAAATGAAGATTTGGATGCTAGGTCGCGACGGAACAACGTGCGCATTACCGGCATTCCTGAATCCACTGATATTCAAAACATGGAAAAGTACATAGAAGCCATGATGAAAGAACTGTTCGGGGAAGAACTGTCCGCCATGTTTCTCATAGAACGAGCACACCGCTCCCTTGGCCCAAGACCACCGCTGGGGGCACCACCACGCCCTATCTTCGCCAGGGTATTAAATTACCGGGATCGTGATACGATACTGAGGCTTGCCAGAGAAAAGGATCCACTCAATATCAAGGCAATGTCATATCCCTTTACCCGGACTTTACGTTACAGGTCCAAGCAGCACATAAAGAGTTCCTCCCGGCAAAGAGACTTCTACAGCAATCGGGTAACAAATATGCACTGATTTACCCTGCAAAGTTAAGAATTCATGGCAATGGCAAGCCCACGATCTTCACGGATGCCAAAGCTGCGCTACACTATGCAAAGCAGGTCACCAAAGCTCATAGAACGCAGAAATCACCAGAAATGACATCTGAAAACCACCTGAGTGACAATGACTAAGACTAGATCCTGCTCGCTGAGCCAACGAGAACGAGCAGATAAGTGTACTACTGAGATATAGACATTCCCATATCACCAGCCTCTTATCGCAATCTGGAGAGGTTTGCCAGAGTTCCAATAAGTGGCTACAGTCTACTCTAATAACATAGGAGGAGGGAGGCGGGTGTCGCACACGGGACTATACCACAGGTCACTTATGGGAATAAGCTCTGTGTTACTCTCCTGCGGGCACGGCCACCCTGCAGTAAGTGGCAGGGGTGTTCGCCGGTGACCCCACGTTCCCCCAAGGGATAATTTCCAATCACCCTAGGAGACTAGGCATATCACAGTTTTGGGATGTTTAATTGGGATGTATACACAACCTGATTGGGGGGTTGGTGTGGGAGGAGGGAGGGGGGAGTTTGTTAACTGTTACGTTTTACCGCCGCAAAATGCCAGATTGTTGATGTTGTCACATTATGAGATGCTAACAGTACCAGAGTTATACAAACTGATTGCTTTGGTATACATAAGCTTTAGGCTCCCAGTAATAAAGCTCCACGAAACGGTACACCCACGCGACACGGAAAAACAGCCTTGCATCACAGCCTTACCACAGCCACGGCACTGCAAAATGTCTGAGCTAAAGTGCATCACTTGGAATGTGCGTGGATTAAATGACCACAGAAAGACGAGGTTGGTGCACTCTTATCTCTCCAGACATGGGGCAGACATTTGCCTTCTACAAGAAACGCACTTGGTAAACGCATCAAGCTCCAATCTGAAATCTAAACGCTGGGGGAGGTGCTCACTTCCAGCTACTCAAACTACTCACGTGGGGTGGCGGTTCTCATACGGAAAGGCCTTCCCTGGACAACACACCACACGATTATTGATACAGAGGGGCGCTATATATTGCTACGAGGTGAAATGTACCACCAGCCGATCATAATTGCAAATATTTGCAGCCCAAATACTGACAGTCCTGAATTCTTTAATAAGGTGTGGCATGGGATTCAGTCTTTAGGAAATGCAGCGATATTGTGGGGAGGCGATTTCAACGTGGTATTATCAGCATTGGAAGACAGGGTGGGAATGTCCCGCACACATCACCCACAGGCAGCAGACGCACTCCGAAATATCATTGACGATTATCTACTCATAGATTCGTGGCGGAAACTGCACCCAAATGTCCGCGAGGGCACCTGCATAACCCAACAACACAGTGCTTGGTCCAGATTGGACTTCTGGTTAACCTCCAAAGATTTACATTCATGGGTTACCAACGCCTCACACCACCCGAGGACACTCTCGGATCATGCGCCCGTATTATTGCAGCTCTCTATCACAAAACCATATATTCAACCGTTCACTTGGCGCTTTCCACCTAATGCATTGCTTGACTCGGTGTTTCGAGTGGAACTACATAACAAAATAACAGACTATTTTGAACTGAACGAGGGAACAGTAGACTCCATGGGAACACTATGGGAGGCCTTCAAGGTGGTGATAAGGGGGTCCTGCATAGCCTTACAGTCGGGGGTGCTAAAGGCAATACGATCCACACTGGCAAAAATTGAAAGTGAAATCCGAGAACTAGAACGCAAATACTTTGTGACCCCATCAGCCACAACACTAGCCAAAATAAGAGTTAAACTGATGGAATTCCAAGAAGAGGCAGAAAGGGAGACTAAATACATACACAAATATGCACAGGCGCACAGATATGGGGAGGGAGACAGGCCAGGGAAAACACTAGCCACCCTTCTGAGGTCACCCAGGGGAACGGCATACAGCGCTGAACTTCAAAATCCCGACGCACCACCATCCCGCTCACCACCAGAGGTACTGCGGTCTATGATGACATTTTACCAGACATTATACATCACCAAAACAGACCCATCCTCAGCTGACATAACGAACAACCTAGACTCACTGGAACTACTGTGGCTAGGCAGGGCTCACCGACAGTACCTAGAAGTCCCATTCATGGTAGATGATGTTCGTCAGGTGATTAATAGTCTGCCAGCAGACAAGGCACCAGGAGCAGATGGACTCACTGCCAAATTTTACAAAGAGTATGCAGATCTTCTGGCACCGCGCCTATTGCGTGTATACCAGGAGGCACAAGAAACCGGCATTTTACCGCCATCCATGCGAGAAGCGACACTGATAACGCTATTAAAGCCAGATAAAGATCCTACAAAATGCGACTCATACCGCCCACTCTCGCTAATAAATCTGGATGCCAAAATATATGCCAAGCTCCTGGCAAATAGATTGCAACTCCTGCTCCCGCTAATAGCGAGGCCGGATCAATCGGGTTTCATTCCGGGCCGCTCCACGGCCCATAACCTGCACACACTCTTTGCCCTTCTACACTACCTGGCGCCTCATGTGTCAGCCATAACCGCCCTCTTAGATGCCACAAAGGCGTTCGATTCCTTGGAATGGAACTTCCTTTTCACGCTACTACACCGGCTGGGCCCAAGTCCCATCTATATCCAGCAAATCAAACTGCTGTATACCTTGCCAACCGCAAAATTCAAAGTAAATGGGCTAATATCCGAACCAATACAAATCACGCGGGGTACGCGCCAGGCTGCCCGACTCAGGCAACACCACACACACCGCAGTATAGGAGTCACCTCTAGGGGCCTGATAGTGTCCATGTACGCTGATGATATGACTATATATCTGGTGGACCCAGAGGTGAATTTTGCACCTATCACCAGGGAATTGGTGCGATATGGCGGCCTTACGGGGATTGAGATAAACTGGGCCAAATTCCCAATAATTCCACTAACAGACGGCACCCCCCCCTTTGACACTGAATACCCAATCAAATGGGAAGATGGACCGACAAGATACCTGGGGATCTGGATTAGTAGGGATATGCAGGAAATATGGGAAGCGAACTACGGCAGGGTCATGGACTGGATAGATGACAGAGTACACAGATGGAAACACTTACCACTATCATTGGCTGGCCGCATTGCCATCACTAAAATGATAATCCTACCCAAACTACTATACTTATTTGTAAATATACCAATGCCTCTAACGGCGCATTTTTTTAAACGTCTGCGGTCCAGCCTAATTGAACTGGTATGGGCCGGGAAACAGTACAGGATATCTTGGAACATCCTCACACTCCCGTACACACAAGGCGGCTTTGCAGCCCCAGATTTCGAACTGTACGCCTACTGTGCCCAGGCCCAATTCCTGCACTTCTGGCAACACCGACACCTTTCCAACCACATGTTGCAATTGAACAGGATAAAATCGCCCCGCTGCCCCTGTACAAAGCCCTATACCAACCCTTCAAACGCCCTAAACGTGAAATAGATACAACAGAAGCTCTAAGATGGGCCTGGAGGGGACTTGCTAAGAGAGCACACCAAGAGGTGCTGTTCGCACCATCCATGCCCATAGTGGATAACCCATTAATCCCGCCACTGCTGGAAAACGCTGCGAAACTCAGAGCACAATCACATAAACTCACATCCGGAGGAGATCTCTTCCCTGAGGGCACATTTCTCACACTGCAGCAAATGTGTAGTACAACACAATGCTCAGCACTAGACATGCTACTATACTATCAGATCAGAGCAGCATGTAAGGCCAGATATCCCAAGATTCCAGGGGCCCCCGACACTACTGGCATTGGAACATGTCATCACGGTTCCTTCTGCACTCAAACTGATTACACGATTGTACACCATTACACAAAGAGAGTCCCCGATTACCGTTCCCCAGTCCCACACAGCTTGGACAGTAGACATGGGTATAGAAATTACTGACCAGCAATGGTCATTCTGCTGTAACCAATTAGAACAATTATCTCCAAACTACCGCCTGAGACTTATACATTTCAAGTACCTGCACCGCATGTATCGAACACCAACACAGCTGCCCGCATTTTGGCTCACAGCAATATCTCATATAGAGTAAGTGACAGACCAAACATTACCAAAGAATTCACTGGTTGCCTTGTTGGGATATGTGCATGACACCCCGAGGGAAGCGAGAAAGTTAACGGCGCTACTGCTACTCTTGGCCAAAAGGCAGGTGGCAATCCATTGGAAAAAGCCCACACTACCGGTGGTCAGAGAATGGGTGAGAGATATTGTATATTGTAAAGACCAACTGTCAAATTATTGGGAGCTAATGCCACACTGATCCCGCCCCAAGGACATATGGGATCCCTTTACTAATTGGCTCAGAATGAGGGGGGAGGAGGAGTATTAAGCCCAGGGTCAAGGGTGTGCCTCATTCACTGAGTTCCAAAAGCGAACTATATGTCCATAACAGACAGCTGTGGACCACGATGTCGGAAAAAGAACACTGAAGAGCCGCACCATGGGTGTAGCCAACACAGACTGTTAATGATGTTATACAATGTACTGTGACTGTGACACTGTAAATGGAACGCATGATATGCTACTGATGTAAAGAAAAAGGCAGATTTTATTTACTTACATCCCTTTAATTTGTCCCTTCTTCTCTTTTTTCCTTTACTATTGTTTTTTGTTGGTTATTGCAAAACTTCAAAAAAAAGAATTTAAAAAAAAATACTGGCGCTCTTGCAAGAATCTCTCAAGCCTCTCACGGACTCAACCGTCCAGATATACAATTATTTATGGCCCTTAATTGAAAAAAATAGCTACTGAATGGATTTGCTCCAAACCACAAAAAGCACAATCTGTAGACCAAGATCTAGCTATTGGCGGACAAATTTGGTGTAACTCTGTTTGGCAGTTTTTCTTGTAGCCCTTCTTAAAGAAGTCTATGGAAAATGCAATTCGGATTTTGCGTTTTGGGACCCACTTTTTTTCTTGGCCCCCGCTTGAGGGATCACTTCAAAACTTTCAATGCCAGTCAAAAAGTAGCACCTTTACAGACAGTTTCGTTAAGATTCGTTAAATGGAACCAATCAACAGAAAAAACACATTAGAACAGAAAAAACAACTTTCCTATGGAAACATTCACTTAACTATAACTACCAATGGGCGAACACCACTGGGTTATATATATGTATATCATGTGACCAAGACCATGGACGTGGTCGAAACGCATCGTCCTTTTCTGCTGTTTAAAAAATAAACAACCTGCAAATTGACCGAGTGGGCTCGAGTGACTTCTGTGACCCAGTTGCTTTTCCTTTGGAAATATATATATATATATATATATATATATATATATACATGTGTGTGTGTGTGTATATATATATATATATATTACATCCACATTAATCCTTCCAGATTACAGAAACCGCACTCACAAAGTATCGTCTTCTCCAATTAGTTTATTTTCCACAAAGTATCCAGTTAGAGGAACAACCGACGCGTTTCGTAAACACAGTTTACTTGATCAACCGTGATCAAGTAAACTGTGTTTACGAAACGCGTCGGTTGTTCCTCTAACTGGATACTTTGTGGAAAATAAACTAATTGGAGAAGACGATACTTTGTGAGTGCGGTTTCTGTAATCTGGAAGGATTAATGTGGATGTAATTAATACGGCGGGGCTCTGCCTTGGAACTTGCACCGGATTGAGAGCGCCAGGGGTCCGTACGAACTCGAGCCAGGAGGGAGTAATATATATATATATATATATATATATATATATTCACTGAAAAAAACATAGGTTTCGGGGACGTTAAAATTAGTTAAACTTTTCACTCGTACAAAACCAGAGAAATTCGGACGTTATAGTTAGTTGAGCTAACTATAACTCGTGCCCCGCAATGCACTGCTGGTGACGTCACATATTACATCATTCATTATATGGTCAGTGACATCACTGATGACATCACTGATGACATCTCAAATGACATCACTGATAACATCACTGATGACATCATCCAGTGACTGTGTGTTTCTGTAATGTTTAAATATGTTTTATATATACGCCAAGCTGTATTGAAGAATGAGTGGGTGTATAACTGTCTGAATGCATGATTTAGTAGGTGCGTGACTGACTGTATAACTGAGTGATTAATCGTGTCTTACTGAATGAATGGGTTAGTGACTAAACTGTGTGAATATCTGTATTAGTCTGTCAGTTGGTGTGTAAGCGGCTGCATGGCTTGGTGAGTAGCTACATGAGTGTCTATATCGGTTATTGATTGCTTGTCTAAGTATCTGTATGGGTGCCTGAGTGTCTTTGTGGGTGGGTGGGGGTGGGTGTGACTCTGTGCATAGATGTGTGAGTGGGTGATTCACTGGGTGTATAGGTTCAAGAGTGCATCTGTAAGGGACTGTATGGGTGGGTGTGTGTATGTCTGTGTTGGTGAGTGAATGAATGTCTCAGGGGTACATGTTTGAGTAACTCCATATGTGAAAGGCAGTATATGTGAGTGTTGGAGTATATAAATGACTATATGTGAGAGTGAGTGATTGTGAGAGAGGCTGTATGGATGAGTATGTGCTTGTATCAGTGATTGTATAAGAGAGTAAGTATGTGTTAGTATCTGTATGAATAACTGAGGTGGTGTTTGTATAACTGTATAGGTGAATAAATGGGAGTGTGATAGATCCTTTGCATGACTGACTAGGTGTGTGAGTAATTCCATGGATGAGTGGCGGTCTGTGAGTGTCTGTATAGGTGTATGAGTGCATATGATTGTGCTGTATTGATGAGTGACTGCATGTATGAGTGACTGTATGGGTGAATGAGTGCATGTGTGTTTAGACCTAGGAATCAGTGAGTGGGTATGTAGTAACTGGTATTGGTATCTCTGGTTTCGAAAATGGTAGTCTGCATTTTAGAGTGGGTGTATCAAAGGTTATATTAGGGTGTGAGGAGGTGCATCAGATTATCACGTGGATGATGTCATCAGTGATGTCATCAGTGATGTCATTTGAGATGTCATCAGTGATGTCACTGACCATATCATGAATGATGTAATATGTGACGTCATCAGCAGTGCATTGCGGGGGCGTGAGTTATAGTTAGCTCAACTAACTATAACGTCCGAATTTCTCTGGTTTTGTACTAGTGAAAAGTCCAACTACCTATAACGTCCCTGAAACCTATGGTTTTTTTCAGTGAATTTCTATGGTTTTTTAAATGCTAATTTCTAACTATAACGTCCCTGAAACCTATGGTTTTTTCAGTGAATTTCTAAGGTTTTTTAAATGCTAATTTCTAACTATAACGTCCCTGAAACCTGTGTTTTTTTCAGTGAATTTCAAAGGTTTTTTAAATGCGAATTTCTAACTATAACGTGTCTGAAACCCATGGTTTTTTCAGTGAATTTCAAAGGTTTTTTAAATGCTAATTTCTAACTATAACGTCCCTAAACCTATGATTTTATCTGTAAATATCAAAGTACTATTGTGCTATTCATCATTAAAACTCTTTTCAAAGTTTACCACTACGTACAATACAATAAACCGAAAAACTGTTCTGTAATGTAATGTATTTCACAAATTACACTGTTACTTTTTAAAGACTACAACATAATTTAACATTTACATAACATTTTATTTTCCCTTTTTGCTGTTTTCAGATTCCACTTAACTTCACTGTACGCAGTGATGTCAATGAGATTCATCATGAAACAGCAGGGGAAAAAAACAATCAACTAGATTGTTAAAAAAAAACAAATCAGTGTACAACATTATTTTCAATACCTGTACCTATATGTGTTCCTCCTTTCAATTTTTTTCATTTCATGCTTCTTCTAAAAGATATCTTTTATTTAACTCAACAACATTTTCAAAATGTACACGAATTTACATCTCCTACAATATACAGAACAAATATGTAAACTATTTCATTGCAACACAATTTTTCCAAATGCAATACCAATCACCACAAATAATAGTCCCAACAGTAGTTATAATTAGTAATTGTTTCCAGTGCTCTGTACTTTCTGTTTACATTTTCCCACTAGGCCGAATAATGCATTCAAAAGTTTGGTTTGTAAAATATCCAATATGAGTTAGTTAAAGCATATTTACATCTTCCCAATAGGCCGAATGATGTATTCAAAACTTAGGCTTCAAAAATATCAAATATGAATTTGGTAATTCGTAAGGCAATCTGGGTTTTATTTCCAAGTGTGCATCATTGCAATGTGTCCATCCTTTATTACACTTTAAATACACAGTATAGTGTCCACATGTCCATAGTAGGTCCAGTATGGAAATCAATAGCCACTGTTGTAAAAGTTCTTCCAGAAATAGAGATTTGAATGGCAACAAAAGTTTTAATTCTGGTTTCCAGTTTTCTTACATTTGCTCTACAACGTTGTAGCATTAAAAGCAGATATTTTCCATATCTTTCTATGCGTAATGTAGATAACATCTCTGATTTACAATGAGAACATTTCATATCATGGTTTGCTGCTTTTACTAATTTGTTAAAAGCTACAGATTTGCAGTCAGGTATTGTTAAGTATATGAATCGTTCTGTGTCCACTACACTGCTTGAACTAAATGAACACTGTTCACATTTATGATCCCATTTGTAACTTAGTCCAAATAAGTTTTCAATATCTATTCCTTCATCTTCTAATACTCCAAGCATAACCATCAGAAATTCTTGTGCATCTTGTTGTATATTAAGACTGAACGTCAAAGAACCAGTACATATATCCAAGAGTTGGCGAATACCACAAACAGTATGCATTTTACTTCTGTCAGTTGTCAATTGTTGAAATACATCATAAAGTGCAGAACATAATCTTTTTTCCTGATTTCCCATAATTTCATTATGAAGATCTTCTAGGTAAAATACAACATTCAGAATAACATTACCATAGCAGTTGATACCTGAACTATTTTCCAATTGGTATCCCACAACGTCATCAACACTTTCCATTTTCTGTTTCCTTACACCTTTTCCTTTCTGTTCGATTTTTTTATGCTGTTCAACCGCACTTGATTCATTAACATATTTTCGTTTAGAACACATAACACGTTTCTCATAAATGGGATATTCACCTAAATTTGGTGCATAAAGTCTTCTTAAACGATTATATTCTCTTACACAATTTACATCAGCACTAATCTTGTTGTCATCGAAATCAATCAAATACAAACCAGACAATGTTCTAACTCGAGATAATGCAACATATGCCATTCCCTCTTTGAACACAGTACTTCCAATATTTACCAAAGCACTGTCTACACTTAAACCTTGAGATTTATGAATAGTTACTGCATATGCTAAAGACAAAGGAAACTGTTTTCTGCGAACATACAAGTCTTTTACAAGCAAAAAACGTACAGCACAATGCCCAATCAATTTTACCTCGGTAATCTGATCAAATTTTATTTTCAGGAATTCTATTCCATCTCTGTTCTGATATTTTACAAAATCAACAACTTTCCCCATTGCTCCATTTACTAAACCTCCTTCTACATTTAAATTACGCCGCAAAATTACCCGACAGTTTATACATACATCTAAACTTTTTCTAAGCCAGCAGTTTTAGATACAGACTTTTCCAAAGAGTCCAATTTAGTCTGTAGTTTCTCTGAAAGAAGAATGGTCACTCCCTGATGCTCTATTTTATCAATAGCTTGAAACTGAACTATTTCTTGTTTTTCCAATTTTAGAAGCTCTTGGTTAAATGTACAACACTCTTGCAGTGTAGGCATTAGGCAAACTATAGACTTGTTTTCTCCAATTTTCTTATACATTACTTCAGCTGCTGTATTTTCAGTTGTAAACAAGTTCCTTAGTAACCGACTTTCTAAAGCTTGTTTACCATGTTTGGTTAGGACACCAATTCTTATATCTTTCAGAATATTTCCATAATCTTCATCAGTTGCTTGTCGCATATTCTTTATAAGTTCTTTATATTCAAAATGTAACCATATATTCACATTTCCAATACTTCCCAAACATTTCCTAGTGTCTTCATGCACAACTGTTTTAAAAACTGGTTGTCCTTTTACAGGAGTTAGTTGTAGTAGATCTCCAAATACAATTACATGTTTGCCTCCAAACAGAACATCGTAATCTGTTTTTAAAACCTGTTGCATTCTCAAGTGTACAAAGGCAAGCATTAAGTTTGAGACCATGCTCACCTCATCTATGATGAGAAGTTTCATTTTCTTCAGCACTCTTGACACTTCATAAGAAGCATCTCCAGACAACTTCTGATATTCTAATTTATTATCATGTTCAACTGGTAACATAAGTAGTCTATGTAAAGTAATTCCTTTAATATTGTGCGCTGCTAATCCAGTCGGAGCTGTTACAACGCAAGATAAATGTGAATCTGTAGTTTTTTGGAGATAACTAGTCAAAACTTTAATTAAAAAACTTTTACCTGTTCCAGCTTGACCACTGATGTACATAAGAATAGGTTTAAATGATGAACATATACATTCCTTTTTTTCATGCATCAAACCATGTTGTATCTGTTCTGTCACTTGTACATATATTTCTTTCTGTTCAACATTTAGCTGTTCTTCTAAGTTTTCCAACGTAGTATTCTCTTGTTGTGCTTGTTGCATTGCAATTTCTACTTCATACATGGCTATTGCTGCTTCATTTTCGATAATTGGTTGTCCCAGTGGATCTTGACTAGCTGGACCAGAACTTTGACTATCTTGAGAACTGTTGTTAGCTATTTCAGCTGTAATAGTCTTTTCTTGTTCACTTTCATCATTTAACATTTGTAGATATGTAGGAAAAATTGTACATGCAATGTTATCTTTGCATGCATTAAAAGAATCTTCATAGCAGTCAAAATGTCCAAGTAATTCAGTTTCGCTACGCCATGGCTTGAACAGTTGCAAAAGTGCTAAATAAAATAATTCTCTCTTATCTGGAGTTTCGCAACTGAGTTTTCTATGATTAATAAGATTTCCTTTGGCATGTTTCACTAAACAACCGTCACATCCAATTACTGCATATTTTCCTTGTTTTAAATTCTGTGTAACATTTCTTTTAAAGCTGTAATGTTGAAGTATTTCATACAGACAAAGCTCTTCCAGATGTGGACTCCTTTTAGGATAGTATGTATCCAACATATTAGTTTTAAGAATTTCTGTACTTTCCGGATCATTCTCTGCTAAGTATTGAATTTCTTCTAATGTTTTCAACACTCTATTTCGTGTGCAGGCAAGACCTAAACTTACCCAAATGATTCCACGTGACTTTGAATATAAACTAGAAGAGCACAAGCGATCCGAACATTCGTAGGATCCAATTTCTCTGTGGGAAAGCATTTTCAAGCTAAAGCTGTACAATTTTTTGCTAAGGCTCTTCTCTTGTGAAATTTCTTCCCACATTTCTTTCATCTCTGTCTTTTCTGATTTCGTTATATATGATGTAACATAGCGTGCAACTGCGATTGAGTTATCTGCAACATATTGAATGTCCATGTTTGCATTCCACATTTTCAAAATAACTGGATTGTAGTCATTAATATACTTTGACTGTTCTGTTCTTTTTAAGTTGTACGTATTCTTCGGCGATTTCCGAGTTATTGTGTGCCTCACAGCAGACATAAAAGAATTTACTCTTCCTTTAGAAATTACTGGACGTGGGAATCCAAACCGACACTTGGTAGAAAATGTTCCTTTAGACTTGTATTTTCGTCGACAATACTTTCCACAACGGTGACTTTGGAAACGTAAAACTTGTTGTCTCAAGCTTTTTCTCCTCCTTCTCTTGGAATCTCACACGTAACATACTGTTCGATGAAAGACAATACTGTTTCATCAGTATCCGTTCCAAATTTCGGAGCATTCTTTATCCATAATAGCATGTGTATATGTGGAGCACCTCTCGCTTGATACTCTTTTCACCAAAAAAATCAATAACTTCTCCAAGAGGACAATTATTTTTATTGCAGATAAAAGACATCATAGCTTGAAACCTATGATTAAAATACCTGCAGACATTTACAGGATCCAATGAACACAGTTCTCCAGGTGTCTTCATTTCAATATTTTTGATATTGGAATTTGCTTCTCGTAGAAATTCAAGTAAATCTTCCCTTGCATACTCCGCACAGTTAAGTGTTACAAACCATGTTGGTGTACCTAAGTTTCTTAACATACACTTAAGTTCACCATGACGAAGAAACCAATACTCATTGGTTCCACGTTGACATGCCATCAAATTAATTAACTGTGCTTCTAAATTTTCATCTGTACGTTCAACTTTGTCCATGAATTCTTTGGCTGAAACAAGCGATTGATAAACTCCCGTTTTAAGTATGTGGTTCACTGCATACGAAAGAGAAGACAAATCACTTTCAAACAAAAGGTGAAATATATATGGAATGCACTGTCGAAATCTAGGATCTTCAGAGTATAATCTTGTTGAGCGATATTCTGAAGCTGGAATCCGTACAGGTCGCTCATCAAATCGTCCACCTTGTCCAGTAGGGAACAGCTGTGGAAAACAACGAGCTTCTAAGCTTTTCTCCCATACACTCATTGGAGTTCCCTTTGCTTTTTTCATTTGAAATAACTCAATGCTGTTTCCTATTACTTCTTTTGAATGTAGAGGACATATTGTATAATGTTCATAAATCTCTTCACTCCTCGACTTGTCCACTTTCTCTATTTGACCACTTGAAATTTCTGATTCATCTTCTAAACTTATTACCTCTTCATCAACATTTACATTTTTATAAAAAATATTGTTCTGTACAAGATATAACGTAGCCTTTTGAAGTTTATTAACATCTACAAACTCTTGCCATATTTTCCGACTCTTTGTTGGTACACCATTTACTAGAATAACTACTGCCTCATTTTCCTCTCTGTCTCCACCAACAGTTTCAATATTTTTCTTAAAATCTAAAGGTAAGTACACAACTCTTCCTTTCAGACCTCTTTGTAAGTCTGTTGGTGGCAGTTTACCTGTTTTAGGCTCCATGCGAATTATAGCTTGAAATGGGTGAACAGATTGAATAAGAACTGACTCATATGTATTCAAATCTGCCAGTTCCTCTGGAATAGGTACTAATTCTAAGTTGTTATGTATTCCTCTAGCTGGCATTTTGTTCTCTTCTAATTTGTTGTAGCAATATTTACAAATACGTTGATCAGTACCCAACTCAAATCGACCTTCCACGAACAAGTAACCTCCAAATTGCTGCCACCTATCATTGTTCTCCTTTTCACTTTTTAAATACAAATTAACATTCCTAGTTTGACTTTTATAATGAGTACGTCGACAACAAATACAAACATAGTTTGGTTTTTCAGAACACACTGTCTTAAACTTTGTAATTTCTTCTTCAAACTGATCAATGCTAATCTCTTTCCCATGTTCTTCAACATCTGCAGTTGTCAAGCTCTCAGTTTCTACACACTGCTGTTCTGAACCAAAAAAACGAAATTCAATTTCATCACACATTTTTTCTACATCTGATAAACAACTGTGTAAAAGAGCTGTGTTCAGTTCACTTAAACATAATGCAGGAGTCTTTACATAGTACACTTTCCTTACAAACTTCCGCATTCCTGAGTGGTGTACTGCTAACATTCTTAAGTGATGAAAAGTACTTTTACACACTTCTCGAAAGACAAGCCAGAGAATGACCGTGCTTCTTAGTATATTTTCTTACATTACATGGATCTAGCCCTTGTAACAACCTAATCTTCTGTTTAACACTTTTCTGTGCATATTGTCGTAAAAAATTTCGCATTATGTCAATAGATTCCTGTTGAATACTGCAAATACTGCTACAATCCCACTTATATACAGGAGCTTGTGTGCGTTTCCCTTGCACTTCTTGAGCTATTAATTAATTCTTCTGCACTCACAACAACTATTTCTTCTTTTGCAATGGGACAACCATTCCGAACTTCATAACAGCGACCTCCAGTATCAACTGCAAATGGTAAATTGTTGTCTTGAAAGTAGCTTTCTTCATTAAAGAAAGGCTCACTAGTAGAAGTGTGTTTCCACTCACCACTGAAAGTTTTACAAAAGTTACTTCTATTAACAAGCCTTTTTCTTTTGCTTTTGTCTTTCAGAAACTTCATTGTTTTATTTAAAGATTTCATCCTTTTTAGAATTAATATAAATAATTTTCGTTTCAAGTTAAAAGCAGAATCTACTACAGTTTCAATCCGCTGCTTTTGTTTGTAAGCTAGTAATCTTTTTTGATACTTTTTACAGTCTTTCAATAAATTCTGAATTACTCTACTTTGAAAAAGTCGTTGTCGAATCTCTTGAAATTGTTTTTGTCTTCGTGTAACTTGTGTTTTTTCCTTATTTTTTGTTTTCTTTTTCCATTTGAAGTGTCATTCTCCTTCTCATTAGTTGAAAAACTCTTCTTTGTCCTTTCATTCCTATTCTTCTCATATAATTTCTCCACAACTTTTTTAAGAAACTGTTTAGTGGTCTTACCTAAACAAACTTTATCCTTAGTAACACTCTCATTTGTTTTTGACACCTTTTGTTTCTTTTTCTTTAAGTAGATCTCTTTTTTTGTTTCCTTCTCTTTTCATCTTTTCTTGCCATCTTGAATTTGTGATCCAAACAGAATAATTTTCTGAAAAGCAAAGAACAGTTTCATTAGTTTCTTACATTTATTCAATATTTTAAAATAATTTCATATAATTACTGATATTAATTAGCAAGCAATTATTTACATTACTATTTTCTGGATTTCAAATATCAAAACACTACTCATTCCACACAAATATATACTACGTTCTTCAACAATACCTTCCCAAACACTTATACAAAGTACCATCATCACTAAATCTTTTCCTATCATGTCTTTAACCTCATTGGCCTCTTGCATCTCACTACTCAGCAACTACTAACAATGTTCGGCCTCCCAAATGCAAACCAGAAACCCTTGCCATATCACAGTTCAAAGTGTCACCATATTACTCAAAGGATGCATACATCTCCCTATGCCTTTTCCTAGTGGCATCATACTTAAAAGAAACATACAACTAGATCCATACTTATGTTTTATAGGTATCAGATATTCTAATACATAACTCGTGTGAAAATAGATGTAGAAGCATAGACATACCTCAGCAACGTTAAACTGTTAAGACAAATCATCGAGCAATGTAAATTGGAGTGATATGTAAATTGCAACTGTGTGCAGTTTTTTCTATACCATAGAACTACATTACAACTTTCTCTGTGCTCCTCACATGTCCCCAGAAGACCAGTGAGGATCATCGCAGATAGACCTCTGTTACCTTCCTTTTGCAAACAAGGGAACAGGAACTATTACACACCGGGAGGAAAAAGGAGAGGAAAGGGGGGCTTAAGAGATGTGTAATTCCAGTCTCTCAATCTGCAGCCCCTGTGATGTACGCAGGTTCAGCACAAGCAGGAAGCTTGACAATACCTTAACTTATATTCATGTGTGCTTCACAAGTATGCACAAACCAATACACGAAGTGTGCAAACAACATTTCATTTTTTGCAACTCACTGAAGTTAATAAACCATGTCCGTGTTAAAGCCCCCCACACAGTATTTTCCCACAAGCTTCAATCTGCAGAAGGCCATTTCTTGTACATTAACCCAGCGCATTTTAGACCCCAATTCATATTTGTACCTTAGACACAAGACCACATAACCTTTGCAACATCACACACTGCACTCATTTACCACTGAAAGCAATTGCAACTTTCTGTGCACTGCACAGATGCCACCAACAAGCCAGTGAAAGTCTAACTGCTATTTTTTCACGGTACACGGGCCTCTGTTGCCTTCCTTTTAGAAATGACGGGAGACCAACCGTTAGAGAGCGGGAGGAAGGAAGGGGGGGTCAAAGGACGTGTCATTCCCAGTCTCTCGATCTGCCGCCCCTGTGATGTACACAGGTTCAGCATGAGCAGGAAGCTTGACAATACCTTTACTTATATTCACGTGTGCTTCACAAGTGTGCACCAAGGAATGGACAAAGTGTACGAACAACATTTAGTTTTTTTCATCTCACTGAACTTAATAAAGCATGTCCGTGTTAAAGCCCCCCCACAGTATTTTCCCACAAGCTTCAATCTGCAGAACGCCATTTCTTGTACATTACTCCGGCGCATTTTAGACCTCAATTCATCCCTGTACCTTAGACACAAGACCACATAACCTTTGCAACATCACACACTGCACTCATTTACCACTGAAACCAATTGCAACTTTCTCTGCGCTGTACAGATGCCACCAAACAACCCAGTGAAAGTCTAAGTGCTATTTTTCATGGTACACGGGCCTCTGTTACCTTCCTTTTAGAAACGACAGGAGACAAACCGTTAGAGAGCGGGAGGAAGGAGGGGGGGGGTCAAGGGACGTGTCATTCCCAGTCTCGATCTGCCGCCCCTGTGATGTACGCAGGTTCAGCACGAGCAGGAAGCTTCACAATATCTTAACTTATATTCACGTGCTTTACAAGTGTGCACAAACGAATGCACTAAGTGTGCAAACAACATGTCATTTTTTTCATCTAACTGAAGTTACTAAAGCATGTCCAAGTTAAAGCCCCCCCCCACTATTTTCCCACAAGCTTCAACCTGCAGTAGGCCATTTCTTCTACATTACCCTGGCTGATTTTGGACCCCAATTCATCCCTGTACCAGTAGCGGCTCGCGGAGGGAGTGCTGCGGGCGGTGGGGCGGGGGAAGGGCAGGGAGGGGGGCGGTAGTACAGTCCAACATACCACGGACTGGAGTAAGGTAAGTAATTAAATAAATAAAACAATTTACCTTGCGAGCACTGCAGCGCCGAGTTGGTGATGCACCGCACGCAAGGTAAATTCTTTAATTTAATTAATTACGTTACTCCTGTCCGTCATATGTCGGACTCTACTAACCCCCCTCCTTGCCCCTCCCCCGCCCCGCCCCACCGCCCGCAGCATTCCCTCGGCAAGCCGCTACTGCCCTGTACCTTAGACACAAGACCATGTAACCTTTGCAACATCACACACTGCACTCGTATACCACTCAAACCGATTGCAACTTTCTGTGCGCTGCTCAGATGCCACCAGCAAGCCAATCAACGTCTAAGTGCTATTTCTCAGGGTACATGGGCCTCTCTTACGTTCCTTTTACAAACGACGGGAGACAAACCGTTAAAGAGTGGGAGCAAAGACCGGGGGAGAGGGGGTCAACGGACGTATCATTACCAAACTCTTGATCTGCCGGACCTCTAATATAAACAGATTCAGCACAGGGAAAGACCCTGACAATTCCCGCCATTTATATTCACATGTACTTCACCAGTGTGAACAAATTCGTACATAAAATATGCTCGGAACATTTCCATTTCTTTTTTATCTCTCACACATTCATAAAACATATCTCTAGTAAAGAAACGCCCCCCCTTCCCCCCACCACCTATATTTTCCGACAAGGCACAATCTACAAACATTCCTATTTCTATTACATTCACCGGGCCGATTTTCAATATTAATTCAACCCTGTACCTTACTCGCAACACCACGCAGACCTTTCAACATAAGAGACTGCATTCCTCATTTCACGAAAATACTTAAATATATACGGCGCACTTCACAATACCTTCCAAAACACTCATACGAAGTACCATAATCACTAATCCTTTTACCACCATGTATTTCACCTCATCTGTCTTTTTATTCTTCACTACTCAGCAACTACTAACAGTCTTCACTCTATCCAAATGCAAAGCACAAACACTTTTCATATCACAGTTGACAGTGTCACCATATCAATGAAAGCATGCGTACATGGAGCTGTATCTTTTCCTAGTAGCACATACTTAAAAGAAACATACAAATAGATGTATACCACTGTTATATAGTTATCTAATCTTCCGATGCATAACACGTGTAAAAATACATATAGAAAGGAACGTATCATTCTTAATCTCTCGATCTACCGTCTTCTAATATCTGCACAATCTGCACGGCCAGGGACGGTCACAGTTGCCTACACTTATATACAAATATAGCTCACGAGTGTGAAAAGTCCGAGCACAACGTCTGCACGCAACATTTCTTTTTTTTTTTTTATTTCCCTCAAGTCAATAAAACATGCCTCTTCTAACCCCCCTCCCCACTTTTTTTCCACAAATAACAACGTGCAAACGTACTACAATTTCTTTATATTGCCCAAATTCATTTTGGAACGCAAATTAACCCTGTACCTCACTATCAAAACCATATACTCCTTTAAACATGACAAACTACACTTCTTCCTGTAAAACTCCTAAATATATATGGGTACTTGTTCAGCAACTACTCACACTCTATGCACATTCTGTAACAAAGGTGAAACAGCACACTTCAGTAATACAATGTTATTTACCCCCCAATTTTTTTTTCAAACTTACATATATCGTCTCAAAAACTCAACCACTACTACACAATATATAACACACCTTATTAATTTGTAGCTCTCCTCTGTAGTTGGTATGCAGATTTCGAATTTCACAAACGCATGCAATATTTTCTTTATCAGACAATAAATGTAATTCTTGACTCACGTCAAGAATAGAACCAATAATGGCAACATTTCCCACTCTTTTCGCACATAAATACATGTACGTAACAAATCACAATCCTTCCTTAATTATTTCAAATTGCAAAACACATTCCTAATGGTTACTCATATTAACACTCTCTAACTTTCTTCTAAAACGCCCCCAACTGGTTCTCTTATTTTGTGGATTGGACAGTCCCCCACACTGCCGCATCGCCATACAGCCCCAAACCCTTACAACAATTTAGAAGCCTATTTCTAATAATACTACTGCGAATTTTAAAGAACACACTTCTTCTAGACATACTACTTATTTTGAAAAATTAACTTTAATAGCTTGCCAGTTGTAATTAATTTTGCATTTCAAATTTTAATACCACAGTTATTTCTACTGCTCCACCAATCACCTTTTCGTCAATTTCCATACCAACCGTTTCTGCAACATTCAACGGAAGCCTGCAGGTCACAAGTTCACCAACTTTCATCCCAACAGTTTCTGCAACATTCAACGCCACGTGCAGGTCATAAGTTCACCATACTTCATCCTAACAGTTTCTGGAACATTCAACTCCACGTGCAGGTCATAAGTTTACCATACTTCATCCTAACAGTTTCTGGAACATTCAATAGCACGTGCAGGTCACAAGTTCACCATTTTTTAAAGTTCAGAACAGTACCTTCCAAATGCAAGTAGCAGGTGTGGTTGCGCTCCTCACGTCTGATCGTATCCTATATAGTGTACGTTTCAAACATTTTTTATTAACCAATCAGAAACATACTTTCTCACCAAACTAACATGCACCCTAGTTTTCACTACACAATGTTCTTCACCACCCAATCAGTTTTCGTTTTGTCCAAAAAAGCTTCTTCTCCACCTTTCAACATATCTCTCATTCTACCAACGGACTACAAGAGCTACAGACATCTTTTGATTCCTTCCAGCCATACCTTCAAAATGCTAGTATGGACCGTAGGACACAGCTATGTTTTCTGGTGCAAAAGGTATGCTGAACACAGACGTATTGACAAAGACCTAGGTTTACAAAATGTGGACATTAAATGGTTTGCCCAGAGAGGATTAAAGTGGCACCAATTGTTGCCTTTGGTTAAAACCTCTTTGCATCTCGAACCCCCTGACCTCATGATTGTGCACTGTGGTGGCAATGACCTAGGCACATTGACTGGGGTAGGTCTGGAAATGCTCATGAAGGATACCTTTGGACAATTAATGTTGCTTTTACCTCAAACTGTCTTTGTATACTCCAATATATGCCAAAGACAGAAGTGGAAATGGTCAAATCAATTCTGTCCTCAGATTGAGAAAGCTAGGAAGAATGTAAATAAAGCTGTGTCTGCATACCTTAGAGATCATAGAATGGGGTCCATCTAAAACAACAACATACGTTTTGATATGGATGGCATCTACAGGAGTGATGGAGTACACTTCACAGACCAGGGAAACAGAGTTTTTCTCAACAACCTGAAGCTGTGCATCCGCACTTACATGTAGCTCCAACAAATTCACAATTAACACAAGGGCTCTTTTTAGAGCCACCCTATAACTCAGTAACACAGGCCCCCACGCTGCGGGGGGCTCCCAGGCTCCAGGTGGCCCCCTCAGCACAGTGCTCCGGCCGGAGAGTTCCTGATTTAATCAGGAGAGAGCCCCTCCACGTACCTTGCAGGAGGGCCCCCTCAAGTTTCGTAACACCACCTCACCTGGACCCTTTTAGGCCCAGTGAACCGCATCCCCCGGAGCCTCACCAAAATGCTTCAGAAACGGGCAAAGAGCCCCAATTCCCCATACTCCCTGCCACCTCCCCGCCTCCTGCGGCAGCCGGCATTCCTTTTCAACAAAGCCAGCTGCTCCATGCAAGCTCCCTTTGCCCAAAAGCAAATCTGCTTCGCTTCATAAAACCAACACCAAATTTCCTCCTCTCGCTTCCATCAAGCGAAGCAAAAGTTTGCTATCACAGAGCCGGAACTCTGCATAGATCCAGCCTTGCCATAGCAAACCACAATGTCCATGAGTTATGCACCACGGGTCATTGTTGAAACCGGCCCTCGGAGATAGTGATATCCAGGGACACGGAAAGCTCCTCAAGGGAAATTGGACGATGCTACTCCATCCAATTTAAAGCCTGCGACATCCTACTCCCCGGGGCCGGCAGTCCGCAACAGACCCCGCATTTTAATTCATAAATGCCCAAACAAGTAGTGCCCCCCGGGACAGTGTGGGGAAGCTTTACCCCGCCACACTTAAAGTTTACATATACCTCCAAACACGTGCTGCTCCTCGGAGCGGAGGGGGAGGGAAGACGCGTACCCACCCCTCCCCCATATCATTATATTTGCTCCAAGGAAGTGGCGGTCCCCGTGACAGAAATAAACCCGCATCATAACTAAACATTGCTCCCGGAAACTACCCACCCGGTGGCTCAATTAAACAAAGCACTCAACACCGCGCTTCGTTTTTATTTTTTCTGCCGTCATTTCCAATCCCTACGCAAATCCCGCCGAAACATATAAAAAAAAATTCTTTACGTTCCGACTCCCTCAGCACCTAGAAAGGTCACAGTGTTCCTACCCTATTCTCGTCTACTTTTTTTTCTTCCTTTTCCCCTACTCGTTTCAACCGAGTCACAAAATGGCTGCCAAGACTTCCTGGTTTGAAGTGTTGGCAGCCAATCAGAGGCAACCTTGTGCTAGGGAGCACTGAGCCAATCAGATCTCACAATTTTCAAATATCGATATCTCAAAATCTTTAAATATCTCAAAAACTACTGAACGCATTTACACCATTTAATAAAAGCGTGCTTTCTGGACCAGGAACTATCTGTGTGCCAAATTTGATGTAATTCCGTTCAGCAGTTCGGGCTGTAGACGTGTCTAAAGTTTCCTATGGAAATTAACATGGAGAAAACGCGTTTTGGGACCCCCCTTTTTTCTCAGCCCCCCCCTTCACGAATCACACCCACACTTTCAAGACAGAAGCTGACCTCAATGAACAATTTGTTTTGAAAATGTCATAAAGATTCGTCAAACGGCGCCAAAGTTATTGGCAAAACAAAAACGCTTTTCCTATGGAAACTAGGTTCTAACTGTAACTACCTACTGGCGACCGCCAGTAGGTAATATATATATATATATATATGCGCATTGGGGCCTGTTGGAGACACTTACCCAGCATACCTGCTGGGAGCTGTAGTTCGCTATCTAGAAACTACAGGGTACTCCTTAACAACCAATCAAGGCCAGCTGGACTTCCACCAATGGGAGCACTGTGGGAATTTCAAAAAGGCCGTTTGGGGCAGCCTCCCGGTACTAGCGGCACATGAAGAAGGCACAAATTGCTGAAACGCATCTGCCCAAGCTATTTTAATAAAATGGACTTACTGCTGTTCCCCGCTGTGTCCTCCGATTGCTTTTCATTAAAGTAGTCTTGTTTGTGATATATATATATATATATATATATATAAATAGAGAGATAGATAGATAGATAGATAGATAGATAGATAGATAGATAGATAGATAGATAGAAAGATAGATACATAGATGGGACTTTACACATTTTAGTGAGAACCTTAACTCACCTTTTAACCTCATATGTGCTGACGACAACCCGTTGATATCTTCAGTACTACCTCCGTAAGGCAGAGGCCCTAATCGTGTCTTCCGCTGCACTGAAAAAAAATGCTTCTATTTTTAAGATTAGAAGTATTTATTTTTCAAAGTCAAAGTTAGGATGATGTGAGTGAGGGGAACCCAAAAATTTTACACCCCAAAACTTTACCTCAACAGAACGTCCACGGGTTGATTAATTGGTGATTGCGTTAAACTTCAGTTTTATGAGGCAATGTGTTGCTGAAGTAAGTCACCTCCCAACACATAAAAAATACATTTAATTAAGTAAAGGTTTGTTCAATAATTGAGTTGTGGATCAGTAGGATACATTTATGGGGTTTATTACAAAAAAAATAAAAAGATGTGGTAAAGAATCATTGCCATGAAGGCTTTCAGAAAATAGAGCATTACAGAGTAGTGCAGAATCAGAAATATTTTAAGTCCCAAGAGGGCAGCAAAATCAAGAGAAACAGACAGCATCTTGAGCAGCATCTAAGTCTTCAGGAAAGTCTTATGATATAGAAATAGAGTGTTTATGTAAACTTTTTTCATATATTAAACCACTAAAACTGCTACATCATTGTGTTATTATCAAAAATGTTACATTATCAGCAAATCAGAGCACTGTTTTATAAAATGCCAATTTGCTTTGGCACCTAAGTACTATCCCTCTACAGGAATACTGGTTCTTCCCAAACTATGCTTATGTCATCCAGAGATGGCAGGACAAAGAAGTTACATGAACAACATCAAACTATTATGAATTTTATTTATTTATATATTTTGAAAGTTTTATAGAGCGCGAACAAGACCCAAGGGGGTATCAGAGCGCTGTACAGCGTTGTCGTCAGCAAATTATACAGAACATAAAGAAGGTAATACATTAGTATCAGTGGTGCAATCTAGTGCTTCGAGTAAAACATCTTACAGATAGAAAGAACCAAGATATACGATGAACATCAAGGAAAATTACTAAAAAAGTTTTTTTTAAAAGGGAGCGAGCAAAAATCAACAGTTGATGCAGTTAAAGGAGCTATCTAGGACTAGAACAAAAAGAAGGGAAAAATATGTGAGAAATATTTCAAGATTTTGGTTATTAACAGAACACACTAACATGATCAGCGCGCTTAACGTTCGTTCATTAGTAGTCTTTTGACCAATTTTTTAAAGGAAGTAGTGGAAGGATTTGATCTGATCTCTGATGGCAATTAGTTCCAAATTCTTGGAGCAAGACCGGAGAAAGCACGGTTGTACGATCTTTTCTTTTTGAATCTTGGAGGTTTCAGGAGAAGGGTGGACGTACTTCTGAGGTTCCTGTTGGAGCCCGATAGTTCAAGTTTATTAGCTAGATAGTATGGGGTATTGTAGTGTATGACTTTATGAGTCAGACAGGCTATCTTGAGTCGGATTCTTGCTTCAATAGATAGCCAGTTTAGCTGCAAAAGGTCGGGTGAAATGTGATCAAATTTCCTAGAACTCCGTTAAAAGCCTGGCCGATGCATTCAATGTAGCTCGGAGAGGGGCCAGGCTAGCTTTGGGAAGTCCTGCGAGGGTCACCAGCCCGTATTCCAATCTAGGGATAATCAGGTATTGAACCGCCGGTCTGAGTTCTGCGGGGGGAGGAATGGTTTGATTTTCTTCAGTGTGTTGAGTTGGAGATTGGCTCCCCTAGTAGTAGCACTGATGTGTGCCTGCATGTTTAGGTGTTTATCCAAGGTGATGCCTAAAGATTTGGCAGAGTCTACAACATGAGGAGTGCAGTTCAGAGCAGTTAGGTGTTTAATCCAGTCTAGGGTAGGAGCTGAGTGATTAGGTGGGGTGATCAACAGAAATTCCGTTTTGAGAGTATTTAGAAGGAGATGGTTCTGACCTAGCCATTGTTGAGTTTGGGCAAGTGCAGTGTTTAAAATTTTTATGTCCTCTTGCGAGGAGATCTTCAGGTACAATTGCGTGTCATCCACATACATGTGTTATTGGATGTTGGCTCTGTTCCAAATGACCGCAAGAGGTTCCATAAATAGGTTGAAGAGAGTGTGCCAGAGCGTAGAACCTTGTGGGACTCCAATCAGGACAGGGGTACTGGAAGCGAGGGCATGATTAACTTTGATCCTTTGCGTGCGGTTGTGAAGGAAGGAGGCAAACCAGTTTAGGACCGGGCCCAACAATCCCATCCTATGTTGTAGGAGATCAATCAAGTTTTTGTGTTTGATGGTATCGAAGGCTGAGGACAGGTCTAGAAGGATCAGGAGACAAGGGACATTTTGGTCCAGGGCTCTCACGGCGTCATCAACAATGTGAGTTAGTGCCGTTTCGGTGCTGTGCCCTGCTCTGAATCCTGACTGATGGGAATCCAGGAGTTGATATTTCTCAATATGTTTGCAGAGCTGCGAGTGAACGCATTTTTCAAGCAATTTTGTTAGAGTCATGCTGCTGGTGATAGGTCGGAAGTTGTTTGGATCTGATAAGTCCGCATTGGGCTTCTTGGGAATGGGAGTAATTTGCCCAACTTTTAGGCAGTCCAGAATCTTTCCCTGTAAGAGGGATTCATGAATGATCCTGGACCAAAGAGGGAGAACGGCCGAGATTAAATCTTTATAGAGCTTGGCGGGGAGAGGATCACCAAAATGGTTTGAGGGTTTGATGGATGCCATGTTGCGAAGTAACTCAGTGCCGTCTGATAGGAGAAAACTGCTCCAAGAGGCGTTGTTTTTGAGGTCCAAAGGCGAGTGTATTGTCGTGGATTCTGCCACCTCCCCTAATCCTGTCGGCGGTATCTTGGATAGCAAAGTTGGGGTAGTGTGTAATAGCTCCAGCTCTATTTTCATTGTTTTTTCAGCGAAGTGAGCTGTAAAATCATCACCACTAGGGAGCAGGGATAACGGAGTCGAGCTTAAGGGTGGGCGTAGTTCGCGAAGTAATGCTTCGCGAAGCTACGCAAAGTGCAGTTCGCGCTACGCAAGCTTCGCGTAGCACTACGCGAACTGCGTAGCGCACTGTTCGCAATGATTGCACAGTGCCGGATGCTTGTCCGCACTGTGCAATCATTGAAAACGGCAACTTGCACAGTGCGAGCTGTCTCTTTACTGCTGCTCGAGTAGATTTTTACTCGAGCGGCAGCTTTCTCAACGCGGACTGGTAGTTTCTCATCGCGAGCGGTCGCGAGCATACGCGACCACTCGCAATGAGAAACCTGACCTCCCCGCGTTGAGAATCTCGCCGGGAGGTTTATTTTCCACGCTCGCGATCGGCAACTTGATGTTGCTGATCGCGAACGAGGAAAAAGTCTCGCCGGGATGTCATTTTGCTTGCTCGCGGTCGCCAACTTGACGTTGAGGACCGCGAGCAAGCAAAAATGACCGCGGCACTACGCTACGCTCACGCTACGCGTGTTCGCACTGTGCTACGTGCAATTCGCGTTGTGCGAAGTAGCGCAAGCTTCGCAAACTACGCGAGCGTAGCGTAGCACTTCGCCCAGGGTTAGTCGAGCTCTGGTTAGAGGATTGGTTAGATTGTTCCTTAATGATTTCGAAGAGTTTTTTTGGTCTGTTTTTGGCTCCATCCAGTTGAAGTCTGAAATGATCGATTTTCGCCAAGCGTATGTGTTTGTTGTAAACGCTTCTCATTTTCCTCAGTTGAGAGAGATTTGTGGTGGAAGGCGAGTTTCTCCAGAGTCTCTCCGAGAGTCTTAGATTGCGCCGTTCATCATTTAGGGCACCATTAAACCATGGTTTAGAAAGTTTGACTGGGATCCTTTTGAGCTGTTTCGGAGCAACCGAGTCAAGAATGTTAGAAAAAGTGTTAATGTAATGCTCCGAAAGATCATCAAGGTTGGTTAAATTAGGGGGGGGCTATAGTCTATTTTTAGTGATTGAGGTTATCAAATTAATGTTGAGGTCTCTCATATTGTGAGTCATTTGTTTCGCTTTAAGGGGTTGACCCTGTCAACCCAGTCCCTTGTCTAAGATGAGGAAGGGAATTTGAAAATGGTCAGACCAGTCACAGGATAGGATTTCTCCTATTTGTATGAAGTTGTCTTTGGCAATGATGAGGTCTAGAGTGGCGCCTTTATTGTGAGTAGGGCCTTTACAGAGCTGCAAGAAATTGAGGTCAGAGAGGAAAGTCTTAAAGGAATAGACAACTGGATCATTTGTGTCATTCCAATGAAGGTTGAAGTCTCCGAGGAATATATGGCAGGGTTGATCCGAGCTCGAGCTAATGACCTCCATGATTTGCTCTGTGAAGACTAGATTGTCACCAGGAGGGTGGTAGATCGAGTGTAGCACACAAACCTTCTTGTCTTTGTTCCAGATTTCAGAGACTAGCTGTTCACAGGAGGATAAGACAGTACTAGAGGATTGTTTTACTGTGAGGTTGGAGCGATGAATGCAGGCAATGCCCCCTCCTGTTTTATCCAGTCTATCACTTCTGAGTATAGAGTAGTCTGGAGGTATTAAGATGTCAAGAATTGGGGAGGAAGTATCATTGAGCCAGGTTTCAGTGATGATCAGAAGGTCCAAGTTACGTGCAATGATGAGATCAGAAATATCAGCTGCATGTTTCACAGCTGATCTACAATTGAGAAGCATCGAGTTGATGTGCAGATTGGAAGTGACCACTTCTTGAGTCGACGTGTTTATATGACGTAGGTTCTCTATGTTCAACTTTCTGAGATTAAGGCTCGGTTCCCTGTCAGGGTCAGCAACAATTGAGGGTATGTTGAGAGTAGAGTTGGGTTGGGAGACCGTTTTAGAGTCAGAGTAGGACCCAAGCAGGGTGAGGATGTCTTCATCAGATAACTGAGGTGAGGGTCTGTGGGGCCGAGAGTGGTGGTTAGGTAGAGGCCTCGAGCTCCAGCTAGAGCTAAGATAGGAGCAGAAGGAGGTAATGCCTTTGGTAGAGTAAATCTTCCGTGGATTGTGGATATCATTCCTCATCGCGGGGGGTGAAACCCAATGCTTCCCCATCTTCAAGGAGAGCTGCAGAATGCTTTGCACCAACTCTTTGACTACCGAGATATCATTCTTGAGGTCATCAATCTTCTCCTCAAAGCCATGATTGTTCAGGCAGTTATTCGCCGGAGTAGCCCACTCTGGTGGGATAGGATCCACTTTTGTAGGGTTACTAGAGGTTTGGGTAGGACCATTGGCACAGTTACATAGGGAGATAGGGTCAAACTCGAGATGGGGATCAGAGCTTGGAGTGGGAATAGGGAGAGACAGAGTGGAATTAGGAGGAGTAGTGGGTGGTGAGGCGTGTTGTGATAGTGTGGGTGATTGTCTGTTATTGGTCAATGTACCGGCGGCACCAACAAGGTTCCTGGCCCTGAGATTGGAGGATACAGGGCCTAAGGGGCGAGTATCCAACCCTACCTGACTATTAGGGTTGGTAGGGTGGTCATCACTCCCGTTATTGGAATGAACAGTGTGTGATATAGGGGATTGAGGATAGGAGGTGAGGCCAGGTAGAGGAGGGGAATTGGAGTGGATAGTAATAAGGTGGGAGGTACTCAGATCAGTTAAAGCTTCCTCAGCACGAGACAGACGTGTGTTTTCCAGGTTCGTAGTGTGGGGGTTTGGGATGGTATCTGTTAGGTTGGGTCGAGCTGTGGGAAGCGTGTTGACAGACAGGAGCGTGGGCAGTAGGGAGGAGGGGCCGTCCATCGCCTCAGGATCCGAGCCAGTGAGTGGAACATTTTGACTGTCGGAGGAAGTGTTGGGGTTAGTTAGAGTGTTCTTGAACTTCAAAAAGGCATAATTGAATCGCTTGAGGTTCAGGTCCGAAGCTTGGATAAGGACATTACCATTATTGTAAAGGGAGATAGTCAGCTCTGCCATAAGGGCCGGGGATGGAAGCGTGGTTAAACGAAAACCATGTGGAGTTTTGGTCAATTTGGAACGCAGCATAGAGGTGAGGGTCTTTCTCCACTGCGCTCTTCTGTTGGTGTAGAAGATGAGATCCGTCACTATAGTGCCCTTATTTGAGATATATGTGTCCGATATCAGTGTTTCGGGCCATCTCTTGAGGATATTGTGCTTAAAGGTCTTCTTAGCCTTTAATGATAGGTTGGGGGGGTAAATAATCTTCACCGAGTTTACGCCAGATTGGACAAAGGGGTTAGAGGCGAGATAAGTATTGTGTGCCATGTTAACTGGGGAGCGTAGTAGGCAGTGATTAAAGGAGCCCAAAAGGTTGGGAGGTAGCCCAAATTGGTAGGGGGACCTGGTAGAGAGATTTCGAACCGTTAAATAAGATACTGAAACTCAGGTGCTAGGTGTGGGGGAAAAAAGGTGAAAAGGATCACTCCAAGATGGCCACCAAAAGTTATGAGTGGAGCAAGCTCTTTCTCTTTCCATGGATTACAGAGCATGGAGCAAGCTCATTTCTCTTTCCATGGATTGCATAGTGTGGAGAAAGCTCATTACTATTTCCCTGAAGCAGAAGCAGCAGGAGGGAACCAGCGTGACCCCAGGAGTTCAATCCTAGCGTGCGCATCCCTCCTCATCAATCAGCTGACGTCAGCATGTTCCTCTTGTGAGTTTCAGCGTGTCTGTGGGTGTGTTTCATGCCCAGGGTGCGGCGGCCATGTTGAGGTCAGGCATACAGATGAAAAGGAGTCCCTCCTCCGGTGCACCCAAATGCCTCAAACAATCAGCAATGAACCTCTCCCTAAGCCACTATGCGCCCCTTTGGTGTCCTTGCAGCCAACCACCAGCCCAGCCGTTACCTGCTCAAAAGTGGTTCGATCGAGTTTAGAGCGGCCGCCATGCTGGAATCAGGCATCGGTCCTCCACGTGTGTCCCGAAGCTTCTCACCGCGCCGGTGGGGATCGTCAATGCTACCTGTGTAGCTGCAGCCGGGCACTCTATGAGGCCATCCATCAGTTGTGAGCTCACTGGGTCCATGAGGCCCGAGCAATGCTCCTGACCTCTCCTATAGAGGTGGCACTCTTGTTATTCCTCACAGGCGGGGGGGGGGAAATCCCAGTCGTAGGCGGCTTATATGATGGCAGCATCCCGCTGCTGGGGGCCGGCTCGCGATGTAGACCACGGTGACTCCACTGGCCAATCTCCCTCCTCCAGGTCCTCTTCAGCGCCGCAGGCGGATCGGATCCCCGAGCTCCCAATCCAGCGCCAGGCTCGAGAATCCCCACCGGCCACAGTCTCCCCCGCAGCATCCAGGAGCCACGGGAACAAATCCACGCGCTGCAGCAAGGCAGTCTCCCCCACGGCAGCAGGGCTCCTAGAAGCACGGGTCCCAGCTCCCAGTGCGGTGGCAGGCAGTGTCTCCGACTTCAGCACTTACAGCAGCATCACAGGGGGCCCGGGCATTCAGTTCCAGCAACGCTGCGGGACGAGGGCAATGCAATGCTGCAGAGTTGATCGGGCCAGCAGCAACTCCAGGCATCGGCTCCAAGTCATCAGGGAGCACCGTCGTCTCAGAAAGGACCCCAGGTAGGTTTCTATCACAGTATTCTTCTTCGCCGTGTGTAATACAGATCGTTAAGTTCCCAAAGAAATACTCCGTGGGGGTATGTCGTGTCGCAGGGTGGATGGGGGCATAAACAGGGATATTCACAGAAATAGTGATCCCCAGCCCCGGAGCTTCTTGGGTGAGCTCCAGCTCAGCGGCCATCGTGCCAGATTGTCCAGATGAATGAATAAGGAACAGTGAGGTAGGGGAAGGTCCTTGAAAAAGATACAGTTCTGTAACCAAGTTAGGAAGATTTCTTCAAGAACAAGAACAACATCAATGGAAATAAACAAACATTACTCTGCTTGACTGTGTGCTGCAGAAATAAAGAACAATGACATGTGCAGGGGTAAAAATCTGTTTGGAAAAAGATTCCTACCAGTCCCAAATTGAGGCCTAGTTAACAAGAGTTAGGAAAACACACTTTGTCATGTCAAATGAAATTCATTTGAAAGGCCATCGCACAATATCAGTGGACACATGTATAATATAGATTAAATATCTGTTCTGCGTGTTACTAATGCACAAAAATATAAATGCTCACATTCTCTAACAACACAAAGAAACATCTCCCCTTGCGTTCCGAGTTTGATTTGTATTGGATACACTGTGATGCTTGTTCGCTTGGCCTGCTGATGTCACTGTAAACCAAAGGTGATGCAGACTGCGCCATTAGCTTCATTCACTTCTACATAATTCTGTCCCCGAGCACCAATCTCAGTAGGAAAGGCAGTGGTGGGAAGGGGAGAACACTGCACACTATTCACAATCAGGGATCACCTCTACTACACCGCAAGTCCTTGTTTAGGTGAGTTGGGAGCGGCCCCTTGTGCAAGGGCTGTGGCCCCCACCTGACGGAAAGAGCACTCCTTCTGTTCCCTCTTGGAGGGCAGGTTGGGGAGTTTTCCCCATTCAGGCACTTGGGGTGATGGAAAGCCCACTAGCCACCAGGAATATTTTTTGGCAAGGGAGAGCGACCCTTTGGGCAAGGGCCAGTGCTCCCCAACCCACAGCAAAGGCAGCATTTCTGCCCTCCTTGAAGGGCAGATTGGGGATGATTACTCCCAATCTACCCCAGCACGGCGGTATATAGCTCAATAGACACCAGGCATTTCATTGTTTCTTGGGGGAGAGGTTCTTAGGGAAGGGCCAGTGTCTCCAATCCAGGGTCAGACAGTCTTTCCACAATAGTGTGGAAGATATGGGAGTTGCACTAATCTACCTGCTGGGTGTTTGGCAAGATCTCCAGATATAAGGGATTCAAATCAAAAGGGGTGGGGCAGCTCACCCTGGCATAGGGCCATGCACCCACCCCAAAATGGTGGGTGCATGGCCCAAATGCCCCCCTGGGAGGAATATTGGGGGGTTGATCTAAATCTGCCCCTCCCCCGGGTGGATAGAAAACTCACTAGACACTAGGAAAATAGTTTTTTGTTAAAAAAGGAAAGAAATGGTGGAAGTGACCCACCCTGGCACAACGTCATGTCCCCACACCAAAAGGGGCAACAAAGTCTTCCTGTCCCCCCAGGCCCAGCTGGATATTTGCTCCAATTTTCCCCCAGAGAGAATGAAAGCCCACTAGATACCGGGAAATTTGAAGTGGTGCCAGACCGATAAAATGGAGATAAGCCTTGCCCCCACCCCAGAAGGGGCAATGGAGTCTTTCTGCCCCACCATGGGGTGGATAAGAAATTTGGACCATATGAGGGCTTGCCCATAATCCTGTCCCCAGTGGAGGGGTAGAAAGGCTACTAGAAACTAGGTAATTGTCAGTGGATCACAAAAGCATTGTGGGCTTTCCACCCTGGCATTAGGTTATACCTCACCCCAAAAGGGGCAACACAGTCTTTGTGCCCCCTTGGGGGGACAGATAATAAGTTTGCACCAGCTTTCCCCTGATAGGAGTGGGCAAAAAGCTAAGATATATTTTTATTTAGTAAAACAATAAAATATGGGAAGTGGGAAGCCCGGCCTGGTGTTTGGCCTATTACACACTCCTGGAGCCAGAAAAGTCTTTCTGCCCACTTGGGACGCATAGCATCCCCATCCCTATAGCAAGCAAAATGAAATGTGTTTTTTTTGGCCATATGTTGACATACTGATCATCAGATTGGGGGAAGATCCAGATTTTCTCTTACTTTCTAGGCTGAATGGCTGCACTATTCCAACCTGTGTTCCGCCTCCACTTAGGCAAACCTACCAAACTCAGACGTTACTGAAAACTGGACACCAGAGGCACTACAGGGGAGTGTGTCCTCCTTAGATCCCATCAACACATACAAAAGGTGATGAAAGGGATGCTTGCAATAAGTCTAACCACTGGTAATCACACAAGGTAGCATTCCAAACCATTGTTCTTTTGCACACCCTGCCGTCTCAGATTAGACCCAGCCATATGCAAAATAGTCTTGGCCCTGCTCCAATAGGAAAACACTGATGATTTAGGTCCTCTCTGAACCAGAACACAAGCAAACCAAGACTGGGTTTTGCCTGATTGGGCATCTTCAGTCGGGTGTGGCTTGGTTCCAGTGGCACAATGAGTAAGAGACCCCTATCTGGGCATACCCTTGGTCACTTAGGGTATTACATCAAACACACAAAAGGAATGCTTGTACTAAGTCTAGACACTGGTAATCCCTAGTGGATAGCATTCCAACCGATCATTCTTTTGCATACCATGCCACCTCAAATTAGACCCATCCATATGCAAGTCAGTCATGGTCCTGCTCCAAAAGAAACAGTTGAGCCCATACTACCAAGCCAGGTCTTCATGGACCACAAGCATCCAATGACCAGTTTAGGGCTGATTGGGCCTCTTCAGTCAGGTGTGTCTTCGTTAATCAAGGAATCCATGTCTGGGCATACCAATGGCCTCCTAGTGCATTACATCAAACACATATAAGGTGATGGGAGGAATGCTCGCGATAAGTCTGATCACTTCAGAAGGACTTGCATTGTCTATGGCTTGGTCCATTCCTATCATGGGCCCTTCGCACAGTCACACAAGTGTGGTAGTGTTTTTATTGGAACACGTGAAGGAATGGTAGGTGGTAGGAAGCTTGTAGATCCCTGAAAATTCTGTGAGGTTTTGTCAAAGAAATAGGAAAATGTGTGAATTTAGGTAAAGTTTGAGGCTTGCAAGGCATTATGGGTAAGAAAACATTGTGGGGTGAATGCAACAACCCAAACTCCCCCAGGCATCTAGTTTAAAAATGTCTGGATGGTAGGTTTCCTTGTGAAGCATATAGCCAGGCCAGGCTCCCAATCCCCCACAAGTGGTCAACCTCTCACAGAAGGCCAACTGCCCATGAATCTCCACCCTACATTTTTCTGAAGCACCACCTGCAGTAACATGAGACTGCACAAGCTTTACTTGTTGATTCTTGCATGGTCTCACTGTGCTGTGGGGCCTACAAGAGTCCTCTGGTACCACAACAGAGCCACGCTGGGTCCTGCAGGCGCACCGTGGGACCTGTGGGACCCGTGGGACCCTTGGGACCCTTGGCACAATGTTTTTTATTTTGGCCCTAGGGGTGGCCCTCTCGGCCCCTCCCCACTGCAAAGGCAAGTGGGCCAGGGTATCCTTACCCTGCCTCATTGTACTATTTTTTTATTAACCCAGAACACAGGACCGAGTACTTAAATGGTGGCCACATCATTTCTGTTCATGTTGCGGCTAGCAAGTCAGATTGCTAGGTCCTGTGGTACTGCTGGGCCAGTCAACCTTAATTTCTCAAAAAGGCTGACCGGTTTGACTCCCTCTGTTATCTTCTATCAGAGTGTGTTGCAGTATCAGTGTTGGCCATGTGTGGTGCTTGACTTACTCTAAGTCTAGACTAGAGTACTGTTGTATCTATTTTGAAACCTCTCGGGCTGCAGTAACTTTAGAAGTGTATGTGGTAAATTGCAGTTGTCTTACTCTTTGGTGGGTGAGTGTTTTGCATAAGCATGTCCCACCCAATCCTTTCATTAAATTTCCCTATTCTCCTTCTATTTAGTAATAATTATTTTGCATGTTTCCAAATCTACCCCTATTCCCACCATGTGTGCAGTAATTTTTGGCACTGTGGCAAAGATCTCTCCTCAGATGAGATAGAAGCGGCAAAGGTCTTGAGCCGTAGGTTTGTAACTTAGATTTTGTAGTATATGAGTAGCACTAGTACAGTACTACTATAGGTACTACAAAATGCAGTTTTTGAACTGGGCTTATCCTATTCAAGATACAAAGACATGCTCAAACATACAATAAACACATTATGCAAACACATAGGGGCCGATTATGATTTCGCTAGGGAGGCCTCCGAATTGGACTCGGCTTTACCGGATCTGATTCGTAGCCCTTGTTTCCGACCGAATCGTCCCCCGTTCTGAACGACCAAGTACGATGCAAAGATCTCGTCCGCGTCGACCGAATCGTTTCCGAACCCGATCCTGTCCGTACGACTCGTTCGCAGCCGAATCGTGCCACGCAATGGAACCGGTTTCCGAACGATCGAGTACGATGCACGATTCGGACAGCCATATCGACTCGGTCTCAGCGAGATGAAACGGCTGTGGGAATCGGACTTTGGGGGGCCGTAGCAGGCCCCCCTTTACCCGGTCACGGAGGGGGTGCCCATGGGTCCCCCCGATCCAAGCATGCACAGTGTGGGTGGCACCATGGGGTGCCTGCCACAGGGTGTATGCTTTTCCCCAACCACCCCTTTTTGCTATGGGAGCCTGTGTACGCGTTCGGTCGGCCTCTCACAGCGCGATTCGCTAGGAAAGCCCTCCGGATCCGAGTCGTACAAAGGGCTTTCCTAGCGGGATCGTAATCGGCCCCACAGTCTCATTATCATACAGCCATTCCATTTTAAATGTTCTTTTAAGTGTAATTATTCTTATAAATGTCCAAGTAGGATACAATTAAAAAAGTCACGGAAATAATTAACAATCACATTTAAAGTACTGTTATGGTTACTAGGCATACTATATTATAGCTTATAGTTTGTAGATACCCATGTTTCAGTAGAAGAAAATCACAATTAATGTAAAGTTGTGATTACTTCCCACAACAAAAGCTGTAAGGCACATTTTCAAAAACCTTTGAAACAGAGTTATGCTTAGAATAGATATATAACATATTAAAACATGTTTAAAAATCCCTCATAAATTCTCTGAAACAAATTACAGTTATCAAAGGAATGGTTAGAACACCAATAAAATAGCATAAATTATGTTTAATAGAACTCATAAAATTACAAAAAAACACACAAAACAAAGCTTAAAATCCAGCAAAATTTCCCAGTTATGTTTAGGTAAACCAATCATAACTTTTGCCTCAGTCATGCACTGGTTATGACCTCACATTTGAAAATAATTATGGAGCAACCCTGTATTTTTGGCAACCTGGGCGATAAATGTAGCAACAAAAATACAATGGTTTCCTAAACGAGAGCCTTAAGCCTAAGCTCTCCTGGAACACACATTCCAATGAGCAAATGCATGCACAGCTATATTTGTACAGATATATTATTTATATTTGGGTTACAAAAATGAAGAACAGTAAAACAACAAGAAGGTGCTCCAAAAAACGGCGATGTGCAAGTAAATTGTGACATAGGTGATTGTTGCTGCATATTTGACGTAAATAAACAAAGAATGGGCTGTCGGCTAGTTGGAGGAAAAAATCTAAATACATAGGACTCTAGTATTGAATGTTCCTCTCCTAGATCCCCAAAAATGTTAGTCAGAAGTACAATACATCGACGTTTCGACCCTTTGTACCTACTTCATCAGGACAAACAAAATGGTAGCAACCTTAATATCAAATCCATAGGTGCTGAACAAGGTCTCCTAATGTCAAGATTTCAAAATAGGTCAATATGAAGAAGAATCTATGATTTCAAACCAACAACATTGTCAAGAGATCAGTGTGAGGACCTCTATTTGGAACAGCATGAACTATGTCTTGTCTGCCTATGCGGATAGATTCTTCACCATACTACCTAAGACCTCTGAATCTCTCTGAAGCTGAATCAGTGAGAAACACATATATGTAACTGCAAGTCTGAGGTTTGAATGGAAATGTGTGGCATTATTTAACAGCCATTCAATGTGCTCCCTTTGTTGCTGATATTTTATTTTAGGTATCTGACTTCATGTGAATGAGTTTCAAAGAACCACAAAATAGTTGCAATTGCAGCAGGAGCATTTCAAACTTGAAGAACATTACATACAATAGCAGTGTGTGAGTGCGCATGTGTCATATGACCTAAATGTAAAGGCATACTCGAGAGTGTGACAGGGTGGAGGTCTGGAAATGTAAGTGGGACATAAATAGACTGAACCCTTGATTATGCATGCAGTTTTTAAGGGCGGTTTTTAATTGTGCAAAGTGTATACTTTTTTTAGTAGGAGAGTTCCAAGAATATTCTTCAAGCCTTAATTATGCATGCTCATATTTTTTGTCCTTCATTTGCTTTTTAATCATTTCAATGATTTTACGTTTTTATACGTATTTGTGATTTTATTCTATTTTATGGTTTTCAATTATAATTTCTGAATACGTGTTTTGAATCTGAATATGGAGACTACACACTTTTTCTTTACTTCGAACTTTACATAGTGCATTACAAATATTTCCATTTTTGTGGCACAAGGAAGTAAAGTGATTTGACCACAATCAGAATGAGTGTGAGGGTATGAATTAGAAAGCAGGTGTTTCGGATGGAGGGTAAGCAACCCCTAAGTCAAGTGTTAGATTATTTTAAACAGCTTTCACTGAGCAATTGCACAATGACGCATCTTGCAACTAATCCCTCTATTGCAAATAACATCTGATGATTGGAGTATGTGTTAAATCTAATTGGGGTTCAATATTTTGAATCATTTGGAGCTTATGTCCAGCTTTAGATGACGGCCTTTATCCATTGAATCAATGCAATTTATTCATGCATGAAAAATTGCCCTAGCCAATTCTCCTTCTTGCTTAACACAAACAGTATGTTAGATTCCTCTCTGTATTCTGATTAATCTAGAGATGCAAACTGCTCCTAAATTGTGCATAATAATTCCTAATATTTCATATTTGAGGTTGCATGTGTAATTGGCATGGATGTTGGATAAGAAAATGTTGGACTTGACCCTAACGTTGGAGCACTCCATTATTGAGCCCTTAAGAGACCGTTATATCACATGCAGCTAACTTGTGGTGCCCATCACATACTCTTGGAGATCTTAAACTGTTTGATTCATCTGATGGGTCAATCCCAATCTTCTCTTCTCCAGATACAGAACTGTTTATTATGTGTTTAACCAGCACATTTAACTCATGTAAAATGTTACCTGTACCAACATACATTTATATTAAAAAGATCAGGCAGAAAACCAAGCCTTATCATGCACTTAAGCTTTTGTGAAATAGAATTCTGAAATCTCAAACTGTTTGAGGCAATACGTCAAAAAGGGAAAATACCAACTGAGTGTAATCCTATGTATCAGACTAGAATCGACTTAACGCAATAGACGTTAAGCAGGTTCCTTTCACTTATCTAATATTCCATCCTGAGCGTTAGTGACACACAAGTGAGTCTGTGCTCAGAGTGGCTGTTCATCTGAACCAGAAAAGTTTGATTCATTCAGAAACCAGTTCACTCTACCTGTGATGATTCCTTTGCTGGTAATAGCTTTTGCTGCAACTTAATGAATAGGTTTGGATACATCTAGGCATTTTTGAATATCCACTTGTTCTGAGGAGGCCCCTCTTCACTTAAGATTACAGAACTTAAATCTCAACACGTCCTACCTACAATCAGGGCCGGACTGGTAATTCCGGGCACCGGGCAATCCCCCGGTAGGCTGGATGGGTTGGGGGCCGGTTTTTTGACAGGGGGCCGGTTTTGTTGCTGGGGCCGATTTGTCTACACTCCGCGTCTCCTCGCTCCGCTCAAGCACAAACAACTATCTGCATAATGCTGGTGCTGCACGGATTTCATTTAATAAGGCCAGGCCTGAATAAGGCTCTGATTATTAAATTAAATCCACCTGCACCATGCCGCACGGCGCGCGCAGATGTCTCCGCCGCCGCGTCTGCGCGGTCTTACAGTTCACCCTTAGGGTGGGGCTGGTGTCTGGTGATGATCATGCGCATTGCGGGGCTCGCGCAATATAAAGTGCGCGTGATGAGGTCGAGGAGGCAGGCATCCCGGAGGCCACAGAGACGACAGAGAAAGAGAGGCACCCCATAATTTAATTAAAAGCCCCCCTGTCTGCCGCCCGCAGGTGAGTCTCTAGTGTCCACTGTTGTTTGCATGCAATACCTGTCTGATCATGGCACTGTCTGTCTGGGCGGGCGTCCCGACCGGGCCGGGACCGGGATTAAAAGCAAAAGGTTAGGCCCCGGCCCAGTTCCACAGCGCAGTGGATTTGTGAGCAGGGCGGTCCGGAGCGAGGTCAGGCCTGTCAGGGTGTGGTGGCTGGCCTGGCTCTAGGCTATGAGGAGCGGCAGCGCGATGATGTGTACACTAGCATTCTGGATGACCCAGATGCTAGTGTGTACACCAGGGCCAGAGCCCTTTTTTCACTGACACAAGCAGCATCCAGTGAACTTTGAATGTCTCCTTGACTGACCCGAGAGTGAGGGGCGCCGCCTTACCTGGAGCGGAGGTCGTGATTCCAGATTCCGAGTTAGGAGCCTGGAGGAGCCTCAGCCCCTCCTGCAGGGACGGACCCAGGCAGCGCTCAGAGGCAGCAATCAGTCAGCTGTTACCAGTGCTGCGGCCAGTGGGCGGGCAGCTGCCGGCGAGGCGCTTTGTGCCACGCGCAGCGCTGCATGCGCCCATCACTTTAGAAACACAACGGCACAACAAGACGAGGGAGGAGGAACAACCCTGAAACTGGAAGGGGTGGTCATCTGGCACAGGTGACCCCGAGACTAACAGCCTCTGGCATCTGCTGAAAGAAGGGCTCAGGAGGCTTGCAACACCCGGAGTGGGCGAGGCAGTGCACGCAGGTTGTGAAACACAGCCAGGCCAGGGTGCCACAGGAGGCTTTCACAAGAATCTAGCGCCAAGGACGGAGTATGAGACAGTGGCGCTAGGGGCGTGACAGAGAATGGGCACAGAGGGCACTGACAGGGCTCTTTCACAAGAATCTAGCGCCAAGGACAGAGTATGAGACAACAGTGGCGCTAGAGGAGTGACAGAGAATGGGCACAGAGGGCACTAACAGGGCTGTTTCTCAAGAATCTAGCGCCAAGGATAGAGTATGAGACAGAGGCGCTAGAGGAGTGACAGAGAATGGGCACAAGGAGCACTGACAGGGCTCTTTCACAAGCAGCTGCAAGGAGGGCATGGTCGGAGACAGTGGCGGTAAGAGCGTGACAAAGAATGGGTACAAGGAGCACTGCCAGGGCTCTTTCACATAGACCTAGCGCCAAGGACAAGACCTGTGACAGCGGCGCTAGGAGAGTGACAGGGAATGGACTCAAGGGGCTCTACAAGGGCTCTTTCACAAGGACCTAGCGCCCAGGACAAGGCCTGTGACAGTGGCACTAGGAGAGTGACAGAGAATGGGCTCAAGGGGCACTGGAAGGGGTCCTTCCCAAGGGCAGTTACGGTGGTGCTAAAAGAGTGATAGAGAAAGTTGACAAGAAGCACTGACAGGGCGCTTTCACAAGCAGCTGCAAGGAGGGCAGGGTCGGGGACAGTGGGTACCAGCAGGAAGCTAAGACAGTGATTCAGAAGGGACAGGATCCTCTGACTACGATAATAGCGCGGAGTGAAACTGGACAGTTGCATGTACAGAGGCATGTGACGGGGCTCTGATGTGCCTGTGATATTGTGCAGTGGCAGGGGGCAGCGACAGGTGCAGTGACATTAGGCAGAGACAGGAGACAGTGACAGAACCTCTGTCGTGGCCGTGACATTAGGCAGTGACAGGGCCTCTGGCATGGCAGTGACATTAGGCAGTGAGAGGGGGCAGTGACAGGGCCTCTGGCATGGGCGTGACATTAGGCAGTGACAGGGCCTCTGGCATGGCAGTGACATTAGGCAGTGACAGGGCCTCTGACATGGTCGTGACATTAGGCAGTGACAGGGGGCAGTGACAGGGCCTCTGACGTGGCCGAGGGCCTGCACAATGGCACAAACCTTGGAGGAGCGAAGACGGAGTTATTTTGGGGTAAAGACTCGTTGCTCACCTTGTTTTGACCTTTCTGCTCTCTTGATCTTCGAAAGAGAGTTTCGAGCCAACCTGGCAGATCGAGGGATATTTTTTTCATGGTCGGTCTCAAGAATTGTTAACTGACAATGTCAATACAATATCTATATTTATTTACTTTGGTGCTTTTAGTGCAAACCTCACCCCTGGGCATTGGAGTGCTTTACGTCGAACAATTCAAGGTTACAATCAATGTTGTATCTCACACAGCAGGGAACGCACCAGCACAAGGGCCACCAGAAAGTGGGGACGCTGGCAGGAATGGTGAGCAGCTGTCTAGGTAGGGAGGTGTCTGAATTTAGTTGGAATGGTGGTGGGGTCTTAAACCAGGTAAACGTCCAGGTTCTGGCAGCCCCCTTGCACAGGTGACTTTGTTTTCTGTTTTGCTTGTTTTTTAATTTTAGAGTTCAGGTATGATTGGGTGTTTGTTTGGTGTGTGTTGAGTACCACCTGCAGTCTTTAGTTTCTCATGGAGGTTGGTGGATGAACGGGTAACGCTGCCTTTTTGTAGTGTTACAAATGTGGTGGTTTGCACCCGTGGCAGAACTGCATATTTCCAGCAGCCCTGGGTATTGTCAGCCCTTTTTTTAATTAATACTATTAGGAGCTGATTGGCAGCTTGTAAACATTGGCTGACCTCATTCAGACAGTCACTGCTGCACACAGGCCGCTTAAATAATGCTGAACCTGTTATGTGGTGTTTTTTTTGCAGTTTTAATACCAGTGACAACCTCACTAAACTCCGCCACAGAACACTTGTAAAGCAGCGCTCATCCGGGATTTTTATAACTTGCTGCTAGTGATGGAGTGCAGGGTGTGAATGACATCCCAGCAGAAGCAGACTGATGTACATGCAGTGTCAGTGTGACGTGGATCTGTGAACTCTGGTTTTGCCTCAATGCCTTTTCCTTCTGCTTCGCCCTGAAACACCAACTCCCTTCAATCAGCCAAAACAGCGTTACATAGAGACAGCTCCTACACTTACACAATGTGATTCTGAATTGTCACAGTGCAGCAGTCTATCTCTGGCTTCACCCAAGCTGCACCTCTGATGATTAGAGCCACGAGGTGGGGAGCATCGTGCAGTTCGAGGGCTACTCACTCACTGGGGCCGGCCCGCGCAGGCAGGGACACTGCCTTAAGATTCATGTGCTGCAACAATTTTAGTTATCCTGGACGCCCCCCAGCACAATGCTCCTCCTGTTGCCTCATCACTTTCATTAACCTGGAAGCTAAAATCTAGGCCAAAATTCTGGCAACTAGATTGTGCAAAGCTGCTCAGTCACTGATACACAGTGACCATAACGCCGTCGCCTTTATACCCGGTCACAGTATGAGACACTCTCTAGACTAAGACGTCTAATTGTCACCCTGGAATGATCCCAGTACTGCAATAAGAGCGGGCCCTTGTCTTAATTGATTTTAAGAAGGCTTTGACTCAATGCACTGGTTTTGTTCCAACTACCAGCCCGGATGAATTTTGGTAAACTTTTTCAGAGGCATGTGAGGGTCCTCACTAAGGACACCTGGGCGGCGGTCTGGGTTAATGGGACCTTGTCTGTCTTCCCCCTGCCCCATCCACAGGGGCACAAGGCAGTGGTGCCCCCTCCTGCCCCTTCTGTTTACACAGGTTATTGAACAATCAGTCGCATGGGTCCGGTGCTATTGTGTAGATCAGTCGTTTCGGTGAAGGAAGACAGGATTTTGCTAAATGCGGATAATATTTTAATATGCATAGAAGACCCTGAACGATCTTTGCCCAGATATGTATATGTGGGGACACGTCTGAATTCTTAGTTAAATGGGAGAAAACCATGTATATGCTGATAGCAGGTGACCATATAGACGTAGAGGAAGTGTCTACCCTTCTAAGGGCAAATGATCATTTTAAATACCTTGGCAATGTTGGGGCTGGTCTCACTTTTACTTTGTTCTCTCTGATTCACTACTCGTGTCTATTTTTGGTGCTCTCTGAAAGAATGTCTATGGGTACATATGACTGGGTGGGTAACCTGGTGCTCTTTAAGGTCATCATCTACTATTTACTGTGCTTTGAAAGTTGATACAATTGAATATGTAATGAAAAATGTGCTGTAAAATTCACCATTTTGGTCTGTCTTTTTCCAAAATTTTCTTGGGGGGAGAACCCCCCCAAACCCCCCTAGTAGTGGTCGGGCTCGCTCCCTGCGCTCGCTCGCTACGCGCCGCACGGGGGGCTGGTCTGGCAAAATTTGCCAGGGCTGCTTTCAGTTCCCAGTCCAGCCCTGCCTACAATCTGTTTGGCTGAAAATCATACCTGTGTGCCAACTGACTTGTGCTTTATTTTGCCCTTTTTGGTCAATACTCATGTATAAAGCACACATCACTTGGATACAAATCACTGTACCCTGTCACTAGTGAACTTATTCGTCACCTACTATAAACAAACAATTTATGTTATTGTTGAATGAGCTGAATTAAAATGGCTCAACATCACACTACAGGATTGATATTTTTTTATTTCATTGTTTTTCCCGAACAACATGTATGTATTATACTTCATTAAAGTTCATACACATTAAGAACTGATTACTAATTTTGCAACACTGTTTTCTTTCAGATTAAATACTTAGGGTGTCCCTGATGGGGTGTAAGATTGTGTTGTCTGCTAGTCAATGTAATGAAATCCTGGCAGAAGTGTGCTGAAAAACCTGGAGGATGGGACATCTAGTCCCAACCTGTGCCATACCTTGTGGGTTCTGTCAAGATTTGCAAAGCCTGGTAGTTCACCTAATGCTCTCCCCAGTCTCTGATTGCAGGACATCTCGCAAGAACCCTCACTGTGTGGACGAGAGTGGGCCTAAATGTCTCCACCACCAGTTCCCAAAAGATACTTAGAAAATCTTGGTAGTCCCACATACTAAATGACTCTGAATCTTCAAATAGGTGTGGTGGTCCACTCTTTGTTTCTTGCCTACACTTAGTAATAGGCTAGAGGGAAGATAGTGAGGGTTTGCTTGAAGAAAGACCAGGAATACATTATGCACACAAACATGGCTGAAAGATGTCGACTAAAAAGAGGCAGTGAGGGAGTAATTTTAATATTTACCTTCACCCTCTTCCTCCATTTTTTTCACAACAAATTTTATTGGGTTTTGACAGCATAGCCAGGCCAAAACGGCCCACATATATACATAAATCGGTGTAGGGTGAATACCCATAAACTAATATGAAACTAAAACCGTCACAAACTTTCCCTGTTCCCCCCTCCAACCCAGCATCCCCCTTATAGAGTTTGCACTTAAATGCGTACTTGGATCCCATAATAAGCTTTCATGTTGTGGCTCCATATGTTCGTATTTGCATATCCAACTAGCTTCCGCTGCACCCACTTGAGCCAAGACCATGCCTCTGTAATTGGCCCAGCACTGCCATATTTTAGTATGTGTTTGCGGGCAGCCCCTGGCCTGGAAGAACACAATCTCGAGGCCCATACAATGGTCCATACCTTTCTTCCATAGATGGTAGGGAATCCGCTTTCTACATTCTGGAAATGTCTCTCTTTGCTAGAGTGAGTCCAAGTAATAAAAGGTGTAGTTTGTAGCGGTTCCCACCGACCCCCTCTGTGCAATGGAGGATGATCCATTTAGAGTTTGAATGGGATCTCCCACGAGAGGACCTCTGCCAGACTAGATGTCAACCCACGGCAGAAGCGCTGCAGCGTCCCATAACTCCACACTGTGTGGAGGAATGTGCCCTCCTCTCTTCCACACCGAAGGCAGATGAGTGATCTAATAACACCCCTACGCCATAGCTGGTCTCTGGTATAGTATGCTCTATGCAAATATTTAAATTGATTCAGGCAGAGACGGGAGAGATGGCTGCCCCTCAGGGGCCCCCCAGGGCCTCTGTCCAATTCATCTATATCACCCTGCCATGCCACCCGGAGGGCGGGTGATGTTGTGGAGCTGTTTGTGACCAATGGTAAGAGCTGCACGTCAGGTAATGAGGGCGATGCGGCATGGCAAAGCTGTAAATTTTTATAAAGCAGGCTGCAGTGAAACTGATATTCAATCTGTCGTTCCTGAAATGATTTTCAAAACAGTACGCCGCATGACATCGCCCAGGGTGGATATCCCTATGTCATCCCATCTACTGAACCCATGTAATGAGGCCACCTGTCTAAGAAAAATGCCCTGCCAAAAGGGAGATTCTTGCGTTAATCCCCCCTCCAACCCCAAACACCAGAGAGAGCGCCTCCAGACATATATGACAACCTGCACTGCTGGGGAAAGGAAGCTCCGTCCCCTCCTCCTATAAAGAAGGTCGAGGTGTGGGACATCACCCATTGCCCATCTCTCCACCGCAAATGCCAGTATCACCAGTCGTTAATGACCAATAAAAGGGAGGTGAAATAGTAGGATTTTACATCAGCCACAGCAATGCCCCACAAAAAAAGACTGATAACATGTTTGGAGGGCAACACGTGCCATGCCTCCACTCCATAGGAACTGATGTAAAACTGAATTTACCTGTTGGAACCAGGATGCTGGGATAATGTGGGGGAAATTTTGAAGCTGGTAAAGCATATGGGGAAGTGACACCATATTAGAAATAGCCAATTGGCCGAGAAGAGATAGTGGCAGTGAAGACCAGGTCTTCACCTCTTCTTTGACACATGCCAAGAGTGGGCTGATGTTACAGGCACACAAGATAGCGGAAATGGAGGAGATAAATACCCCCAAATATTTGAACTCGGTGGTAGGCAGTGTTAATCCGGCGGCCCACCCCATATAGCCAGTGTCCCTTCCTGCGGGGAATACCACTGATTTCTCAACATTCATATACAGCGCTGCGGTCTCACCAAAAATCTGCATGATCTGTTTAATGCAAGGCCCTGAATTCTCAGGATTTGTTAGGAAGAATAAGACATCATCTGCATATAACGCTATCTTATCAGACACCATGGCCGACTAATCAAAACCTCTCATCTGGGCATCCATCCTCACCAATGCGGTTAAGTGCTCCATAAACAGGGCAAACAATAGAGGGGACAATGGGCACCCCTGTCTTGTGCTCCTATGAATCTGGAAAGGAGCCGAGACAGCGCCAGCCACTTGGACCGAGGCAGCCAAATCTGTATAGAGAAGGCAAATGTAAGAAAAAAAACGCAGGCCGAAATTAAGATGTCGAAGGAGGGTGAATAAGTACGCCCAGCTAACTGATTCTATAACGGCCAATAAGACCACCGCTCGTCTCTCGAAGTGGTCAGATATGGCTATGGCATTACAAATGCGCCAGATATTATGGCGTGTGGCTCTATGTGGCATAAAGCCGGCTTAGTCCGGATGGACCAGGTCAGTCATATATTTCAATAACCTATTTGCCAGTGTTTTGGTGAGGAGTTTCACCTCTATTTTGAGCATAGAGATAGGGTGATATGAGGAATAATCTTTGGGTGGGCAACCCGGTTTAAGGAACAATTTCTGCATGTCTCGAATTCGGTGGAAGCTCCGATTCCCTGAGGACCGAGTGAATGACTCCCAGTAGATGTTTCCAGAGCTGCGGCACATAGGATTTTTAGGAATTCACTGGGGAAACCGTTTGGCCCAAGCCGTACCCAGCATTCATCTCCACCAGGGCTTTAGATAGTTCCTCTTCAGTGATTGTTTAATATAATATGGTACGGGCCATGTCCGTCAGGGACCGAGAGGGCAAGGCCTTAATAAACTCTAGAATCAGGACCATATCTAATGTGTCACTTCGGGCGTATAATTCGTCATTGAAGGGGCTAAACATTGGACTACGTTCTTTGGATTTGATTGTAGCACACCATTGGTGCCATGCACCATCGGGACTGGGGAAGCAGTGTGTGTGGCCTGACAAAGCCTATGTTACAGCCTACTTGATTTGCCCCCCAACTGCTATATGCAGTTCTGTGCAGCCTGCCGTGCCGGTTTAGAATGATCGAGGAGCAGCTGCTGATACTGCTGCTGAATTAGGTGTAGATGCCGCTGTGTGGCTGCGCCATCCCCTTGGTGGCTTCTCTCATCTATGGTATGTATCTGAAACTTCAGGGCCTCTAATGCGTGGGTCTTGTGCTTGCGCTCGAAAGCACAAAAACTAATATCAACCCCCCCCGCAAGGTTGGTTTAAGTGCTTCCCATAATATTATTTTAGAGAGTGCCATAGGTGTGTTGATGGAGAAATAGTCCATGATAGACCGATATAGGCGCGTTTTATATGACGGGTTCTGCAAATGCCATGGCGTCATGCGCCATGGGAATAAAGGACTCTCCAGACCTACATGAAGCTGAAGAGCCACCAGTGAGGGGTTGGACAATCCCCTCTGCAGGATATCAACCTGCGACACTCTTTGTGTATAGCCAATGGGAATCAGTAAATAGTCTAGTCTAAAAAATGAACCAAGGATTGCCAAATAATATGTGTAGCCCACTTCAGCTGGATGATATGCCCTCCATGCGTCGGTGCAGCCCAAGGCGGTCACTAATGAGCTTAATCTGGATGTCTTCCTCTCTACCTCATACCCCCTGGCACGCCATCTGTCGACCTCAGGATTAAATACATCCCCATGAAGTGTACCGGTCACAATGACATATCTGCCATAATCATCTGTCCACATTCTAATGGGTTGAAATGGGACTTGGCGATTAATTAATATACCCTTTCCCCATGATACCCTTGTGAACCCAGAATGAAATGCCAATCTGTATCTGAAGTGAGCCAAGCACAGTATTTTGGAACCTAAGAGATGTGTCTCCTGTAAAAGGAGGATGTCAGCCCCAAGTCTCTTAGCTTGTTTCAACACAGCGCTGCGTTTAATTTTATCAAGGACACCACGTACATTCCATGTAAGAATCTGTATGTGACCCATAGGGCTGTCACAATATGTATCTGACATTAGTAGTTATGACGGGTTTCTCTGCAGGCTCAAGCATGTGGATTTCTGGGGGTACTTATAGCAGGGCTGTGCCATGTCACAACATAGAGAAAAGAAAACAAAATCAGATAGCCCCCACCCCAATACTTCAAAGAACAAGAAGTATCTCTCATGGAAGAAACACTCTCTGGACTGAAAAGGGGGCTCCGGAGAGGGAATCGCTAATGAGTCCCTATGTCCCTTACCCAACGCAATGCCAGTACTAGAGAACTACAACAGTGTTGATGTAGGGATGCAGTATAATGTACATTACCTATGTTATAGATATATGGGAAAGAGCCACCAGTCAGGTATCGCCAATAAACATAATCTTATGTCCTCTCTTGCTTTCTATGAGCTGCTAATGTTCCTCAGTTGGACACCTATCTCACCAGGCTAATCGGGAGCGGTTACACCTCTTCATTGTGGACTTTTTGGGAGGGTGAAGTCACTCACTTAAGAATGAGTCGGAATCCGTCTGCGGCGGAGTGAGGGGCCTCGTCGCCAAAGTTTCGTCGGTCCAAGAAAAGACGCGCTCGATCGTATAAAAAAACTGAGTCTGTGAATTAAACACCACTCTCAAGCGCATTGGATATAGCAACATGTATGGTACTTTAAGCTCACGTAGTTTCTGTCTTGCTGCTGTACCATCCTCATATAGTCCGGGAATATCATTATGTGGTGCAATTTAAACAGGATCTTATCTTGGCTCTGGGCATACTTGAGGATAGCATCTCTATCTAAGTAGTTGAGGAACTTAGAAATTACTGGTCGAGGCCTCGCATCCAGAGTGGGTTTCCATACTAAGGCCCAATGGGCACGTTCAACTACAAAACCTGTTGAGAGGGACTCTTCGGGCAAGATGGAGAAAAGCCATTGTGTCAAAAATGTATTCATGGAGGATCCCACGCCCACCTCCAGGAAGCCCATTAGGCATATGTTTTTGCGGCAGGCACATCCTTCAGCTTCTTCTAGCCGTGTCTCTAGTTCCTTCGTCACAACCCTCAGCTTGTTTACTTTCTGCTGGAGGGCTGCCATCGAATCCTCAATACCCAACAGCCTGATCATGTCCTCAGTCATCCAATCTACTGCATTTCAGAGATCTTGGCGCAGTAGGGTAACCTCAGAACCAACTGCCCCTATTTTGGCATCTAGCTTGTCTCTAGACTATGTAATGGCCGCCAATAATGCTGCGTTGTCTGGGACGGGCCCAGCCACTCCACTCGGGTCCATAGCCACGCTGCCGGCACTAGTAAATGTATCAATGGTGCTTTGCTTGGTTGTCACGCCAGATGACTTGTCTTTAATCATGTTGAAACAGATAGTACCCCAATCTTCAGAAAGACAACACCAGCAGGAGTCAAGGCTCTGAGGGGCGGTATGAGCGGTCTGCGACTTCGAAGCCAGGGCCCAGCAGATATGATGAACTGGAAGCAGCAAGTCACCGGTTGCAAGCCGCACCAGGATGTGGCCTGACTGCTTCCGCAACCAAGGGGCCCACTGCAGCTTCCCCTATAGGGAGGTCTCTGCCAATATAGGACAGGCTTTACCTAAGCACCACAAGGTAGTCTGACATATTTCCAGTTGTTGCTCCAATGTATGGACTTATTGTCAGTGCGCAAAAGAATTTTTCTGTCCTCTCCCTCCTGCAGGCAGTAGGAAATGAGATTAATATTAGGGAGCACCAATGGACGACGGACTCCTATCAGCAACAATCATCAGGGACCAGGATGCCCCCTTTCAGCAACCAGTCGCTTCCTGCGACCTGGGGCCCCAAGCGTGCACCATGTGCCTTATCTCTGATGGGGGGGTTGTGGTCCAGAAGGCATGGTCAAAGACAGTCCTGCGGCCCGAATCTAAAAGGCCTTGAGGGACCGCCTCAACACTAGGGGGGCCCCAACCACTGGGCCTGTGTCGACGTGCCCCCCCTGTGCCCCACAAGCCCAGGTCTGCAGAATAATGGCCCAACCCAAGGCCCACGGACTCAAGGGCCCCTAGCACGCTCAGATCTCGCAAAGGGGTCCGGTTGCACTCCTGGCACTCACCACCGCAAGAAAACCTGGGCAAATCTCGGCAGCAACAGGCCACGCACACGCAGCGCCTCACCTAGCGCTCGGCAGCCCACCTCGGCACAGGGATCACCAAGGTGGTCATGACGGAATTTCCAATGATGAAGCATGTCACCCAGTGTTAGAGAGGGTATAATCGTTTTGTTATAATAAACCCATAGAAAGGTGAACAAAACCAATTGCCTGCATTGGATGAGAGAATGCAAAAAAGTTGGGAATTTTTTTTCCAACGGGTCTAAAAAATAGAGCACCCTCCCAAGTTCATGATCTAAGGGCTTCATTTACAAAGATTTGGTGTAGGGCAGAGCTGCAAGTCTTTATACTGCGCTGCCATACACCAAATCGAAAGGGCCGGAATGCACTGTAAGTGCAAGATACACAGCGTTCCTGCACTTTCAGCCAGCACCGGCACTCAAATTGATGCCTAGTGCCAATGCAGGCACCCTTGCACAGTTGTCCAAGGGTGTCTGCGTTATTGGCATGATTGTTTTTGTGCAGGAAGGGACACCTTTCTGTACAAAAGCAATCAATGGAGGCATATTCCTCTTTCTATGTGTGCTGCAGAATGTGGAAAAAATTAGGAGAAATAAAGCTATTTCTCCTCAATACCCTCCCCTGGGGAGGCACACAGTTGATTCAGTCCTAGTTTTACAGATTCTTCCAAATTAGGGAATGTGTCAAAACCCAAGGGTGTTACGTGGGAAAACCCACAGCAACGCCCATGGAACGCATCCACGAGGTAGGGTGGCTTTGCATGGCCTCATATATATGACTGAGAGGCCTGTGCCCACAGGAGCATCATGAAAGTGATGTTCGGCGGCGCAGGCCTTTTGTAAATGAGGCCCTAAGTGTAAAAAAACTTGTGCACAGCTAATTGACCCTTTTTGTTTCAAAGATGGCAATATCAATAAAGTTGAACGATTTTTAAAAGATTCTAACCTTTTGAAAAATTCCTGTCAGAAATGTATTATATACCAACCTGACAACTTGGCAGACCTTGATAAAATTACGTCAGAGTTTATGCGTAAGAATTAATACTGGCTAAAACACAAAGGAAATTTAGAAAAATACCCCAAAATTAAGGGAAATTATGTGTTATAATTCGACAAGTTGGAGCAGTATTGTGCACAATTTTTTAGCACGAAAAGTTTTCATGTGCCCACTTCCGATGCGAGAATTAATTTCATGCTATAAAAAAATGCAAAATCATGTGCGCCGCGAACGGCTGCTTGTATTTTGTTCTTTTCTTTCATTCACCGTGCTCCTCAGATAGGAGGATTTCACCAAACGAAATTTCACAAAATGGCATGATCTCTGACATGGGAATTCGTCAGAGTAAACAAAATTTTGCCCGGGCTTAGTAAAATTATTAAGGATTTCTGTCCCACCACAGTGTCTGTGGCAAAATAACGTTATAATAAAGCAAAACAACTATGCTTACTATGTACAATTATGATCAATACAATGCGAGGAATCACAATATGATAAAATATGATACTGAAATTCAAGTGGATGTGGTAGAAAATATATAAACTTCTATGCTTAGGCACCTGGATTGATAGCTAGCTAGCTAGATATATAGATAGATAGATTCGTTATTGCACAATTAATTAAAACCATCACAATAGAGCCCCAGGTTCTTCAACAAGAGCAATATAAGTTAGAGTTAAAAATAATTTAAAAACTCTCAACCCAAAAGAACTAGCTTGCCTATGATAAATCTCTGGGAGTTGTACTCCTCAGCCGTGGCCTGCGTGCATATGGGGAGAGAGGGAGCATGTTACAGACCCTCCCCCCCTCGCTCACGGTGTCAGCTAGGGGTGCATACTCGCACCCTTTTTATTCTCTCTCTATATAAATGGTGTGGAAGCTCCACTGGTGGGGTCCACCAGTGACGTTCCCATTATAAATTCTGCACATGTGCCCCTACTTCTTTACGCAGACTGCTGGCCCAGACCGGCAATGCGCTGCAGATGCTTATAGACACCTATGCAAGGTTTATGAATAATTTAGATCTGAAAGTAAACGAAACTAAATCGTTCGTGCTTGTGGCAGGAGCTAGATTGAGAAACCCACCTAGCTGGAATATAGAAAGGAGGAAAATGGAAGTAGTTGAATCATTTTGCTACCTGTAGGTACTTTTCGGTTAAAAAATACATGGCACAACATGGTGGCCAATAGAGGCCTTATGATGGAAAGAAGCATAGGGGTAATTTTTAGCTTCATTAAGAAACTGGGATCTAAACAGATAGAAACTATAAAAAAAGATATACAAAGCAAAAGCAATGAGAACAAATTCTGGAAACGTTTGATAGGCGTTCCCCAATCTTGCTCCTCCTACAATTGCCATATTGAATTGGATGTCCCTTTCATCATGGACCAGATCTATGCTGCCCCCCCCCTCTTCTGTGCCACTTAATATGGAGGAGGGAAACTCTGAAGCTACTGCAAGAAATCCTATTGGACTGTCTAAAGCTTGATGGGTCACGTAGAATAAAATGGTTGCAATACTATTGGCTTCCCCAAGTTATTTGACGACCCAATGACTTGTACTACCATCTCTCGGCTAGAATTGAAAAAACTTTGAATTGAAAAACAGAGAGAAATGAGATTGTTGGAGGGTGATTTTAGGGTAGTGCTATACCACCTTAATTTGAGCAGGGGTGCGCTATCTAAAATAAGGAAATACACGTGTGAGATGCAGGAACTGAGTCAGAGTGGCACCGTTTATTCAAAAGCAATTTAAACAATAAAAAGAGACACATCTCTAGTCAAAAATAACTCTATGCAATCTAGTAAGTAACAAGTGTCAAAGACTCACTTTAGATGAAGATCAAAAACATGCAATCTAGTAAGTTCTAAAATCATGGCAACGCAAAGGAAAGTAAGAGAGAGAGAGAGAAAATGAATTTCAAAATACAATAAGCATTATAGCCTCAGCCAAAAATGCTAGATAAGATGGCTAAGGGGGAATACACACGCGTCATGACCCATGGGTTCACTTGTGCGAGGTAGTCCGTCGAATGGACTGAGGGCAGCTCTTTTATACTCTTTTAATGAAGAACTATTGACCACAGAATCAAAACATTAGCAGGTGCTTTTGACCCCAGACCTTTGGCCACTTCTTGGAAATATTAGGAACACAGAAGTGACAATACATTACAAAAGTTTACCAAAAGGTCACTTGATGTTTGACCGTAAATCATAATGAAATCGAACATTTATCGAAAATGATTTGCGTCATTTCTCGGAAACTTTTTATAAGAAAGCAGAAGAATACAAATGGTTAGAGGTCACTTGTAATTTCTAAAGCTGTGGAAACTCCCAGTTGGCCCCCACTCCTTACTCTTAGCCAATTTTGTTCTTCTAAATGACAGACGCATCCTGTTATTGCTACATCTTGATGTTCAGAAAGATGTACACGAAGAGGTCATAGGAGAGATACATCTGAGTATACAGGAGGGCATGGGGCCTACTGCCTCTGTAGACGCTCAAGGCAGTGTGGACAATTTTAACACAACCCTATCTGTGGGCTGGCAGGGACAATTGAGACTCTTATGCTTCAGATGTGGACAGAATGGGCCTGGGGCACTATATGGTGAAACTAGACCCTGCTTCATTCCCTCCTTTTGTTCATTCTTGAACAAAATTCTTACAGCATACCTTGTAGGCCCTCCTTCTAGTTGGTGTATCCCAGGGGTGTCATTCACATTGGAACATTGGTACATTTGGAACATTGGCTCTCCAGCGTCTTCCTTAACTCTATATACTCTCCTTCAGGTATGTCAATGAGGGATGTATATGGTGTCTGTGTAGGTGATGGTGGATCCATATTTAAATCCTATCTCAGTTGGTAGCTACGTGGTGAGTTGGGGGCTATTGACCTGGCACTGGGTAATGGTAGCAGGCTGCATTGAATGTAGTCCTGTCGTTGTGACTTCTACTACTTCTATAAGTGCTAAGTTATCCTCATTCCCTGTTCTATCCTTCTTCCTATATCTAGGCTTTCTGAATGTTCCCTATTCCTACATAATTCATACCTACTAATTTACTACCAAAACATTTTTAGAATGGCAGACAGCCACAAAGGTATCCAGTCAAAGTTCAACCAATCAGTGGCTGTGTCTGCTATGGCACCTCCTTCAGGAATCATTTACTTTTCTATGTTGTCCAAGTCCTCGATGACTTTGGTGATGGAGCCTTTTTCTTCATCGTTGGCAATGTGCAGCATAGACTCCCTATCCGAAGGCATACCCTCCTCTTGGTGTTTCGAAGCCAGCGTACATTCGCCTGCATCTGGAACATATGTCTTTGAAGGCTGTCCACCCAAAGTACACAGCATGCCGCCGATGTCGGTGGAGCAAGGTAACAGAGCCAGTCAATTGATGGGCATGGATGAAGAAGATATTGGCTGTAGGAACGACCAGGGATACTTTGTGCATTGTTCTAGTGAGCACAGGCTGCTCCATTGAGGAGGCAGTTGGAGGTAGAGACGTTCTCCGCAAGCCCAGTAGAAATCCATTAGGCTGGAGGTGCCATATTGCATGTCCAAATTATAGATGATGCTGTTGCATCCAAAGTTGTGCCCAACAGGTACCGTGCCATTTCCTAGAAAAAAGAGAAGAGGTGACTTTAATTTGTAATCTTTTTATAAGTTTAGACATTTTCTCCCCACCCCGAGTAGACTTCCAGTCTATCCCATCTTCATAATCTTAGCCTAACCTATGTGGCCCTAAGGACGCTGCTCTATACCTCAAGTAACCTGGGGCACTCCATTTGTCATGGACGTAAATTTGTGCCAATAAGCATAAAGCAGTTCTATTTTGGCATGGGCAATGTAGGGTGTGGGGCAAAGAGCCATTACAGTCTGATAGAGATCTTGTTATCATAAACCCATTGTTCCTACCAAATGCTACACCAATGTCCATATCAGGAACTCCTATCTTAAACATCTTTGTTACCTCCCCCTCTATTCTGGAATAGCCAGTGATAACCTAGTGCATTATTGGGGAGTGGTCCCATACTGTTACATTTACAAACACTTCAGAGATGTTGGCCTCAAGAATCTGAACTTGCCCCTGTATTCTGTAGAGGAACAGGTGTAGGAGATATTTTACAGTGTGTGGTGATACTTCCCTAGGAAAATCAGTCTATCTGCGCCTACTGCGTGGGGAATGTATCAGCTAGGCCTGGGCGGTAAATTCCATTCCGCTCGCGGAATTTGCGGAATTTCGCTTTCCGCGGAGAACGCGGAATTGCCCAAAATTCCGTGATCCGCAGCTTCGCGGAATTTTTTGCTTGTTCGCGCTTTCAAAATGCGTGTTCGCGAGATATTTCTCCCCGAGCACGCAAACAGCGTTCGCGAACAGGAAAAAAGCATCGCGAACGGGCGGAACAAGCAATTCCGCGAGTTCGCGGAACTTTTGCGTGCTCGCGGAGATTTGTTACCGTTTCGCGGAGCTGTGCGTAGCGCGACTACGCAAATTCCGCCCACCCCTAGTATCAGCCACATAGCAGAATTCATTATTTTTCCGTCTCCCTATTGTGGCCATCTCACTGTACCACATGTTGTCATGAAGGGAGTCATGAGCAACATGCTGTCTAACTGCTGGGGCATCCCTACAATGACGAGGGGGTTGTAGTGTGATATCAATGGTACCGTCCCATTCAGTATTATTTTCAACAGGGGAAGGGGATGAGGACACAGTGTGCGCATAGGTATTTGCGGTGCTGATGTTACTGGCAGAGGTATTGGAAGATGCTGCATTACTAGGGAGGTCATTTCCCTCAGTACAGGTGCTAGCAGAAAAAGTTAATTGGGATATGGGGTGCATTGTGGCGTTGGCATCTTCAATAGTTTGAGGAATACAAGCCTTTTTATCAACACAATGAGAAATTACAGTGAACCAATTAAACATTCCTAGTGCCACTCCGACAATAATGTAAAATATTAGAATACAAATACATAGCTTCACATAGGACAGTTCTGTGTGGCGGCGGCTGAGTCCGTAGACCACCAAACGATCACCGTCTTCTTCTGGGATAGTCAATGGGAACAAGTTACCCTCCTCTAGTTCGTCGTTCAGTGTTGAGGGGGTGCAGAGTCGACCCTGAAGTCTGTTCCGTTAATCCTTTCCTCTTGGCAATGCAGACAGCTGTTGGTGAAGAGTCTATGACTTTAAAATGCCCTTCAAATTTTGGATCACCGTCTGACATTTTTCCGGACAGAAATCTGTGTTCCAGGACGGATATGTGGCAGCTCAGGATCGATGGGGCCCTTTCTCCTTCGGCTTGGTTACCTGAGTAGAAAGGAACTGCACAGCGCGTGTTAGTGCACACACATACTCGTACATTTCACTTTTCAGAATTTCAGAAGAACTTTCATTATCAGTTTTTGGTCTGGTGGAGGGAACTGACATATTTATTGATCGGCCAGTGACAAGCTGATGGGGTGTTAAGTGGTGATCCCTTGAAGGTTGTGATACGGAGAATCCAGACGCCACGTCTTTGTTCAGACCGTAGCAGCAGCAGCACGGAGCAGGTGGACGCGAGCTGGAGGATGCCGAAACTGCTTACGGCTCCAACCCCAGCTACCCCGCTCCCCCGCTGATTTCCCTGCCAGTCTCAGCACACCGGGGGTCCCACGATAGAACGGCATACCCCTGCTGATTTCCCCGCCGGTTTCAGCGCACCAGGGGGTTTACTATAGAACGGCAGACTAAACGGCTGAACCAGGGATCTAACAACTACCCAGCTGAGTGCGACCGAGCGCTGATGTTGTCGCCTCTGCCAGCTCATCCAGACTAGCAGACCAGCCAACTCACCCCGCCTTACTGCATCTGCCTGCCTCTCCACTAGGCCTGGGCAGTAAATTCAGTTCCGCTCGCGGAATTTGGGTAATTTCGCGTTCCGCGGAGAACGCTGAATTACCAAAAATTCCGCGATCCGCGGATTCGCGGAATTTTTTGCTTGTTCGCTCTTTCAAAATGCGTGTTCGCGAACGGGCGGAACAAGCAATTTTGCGCGTTCGCGGAACTTTTGCGTGCTCGCGGAGATTTTTTACCATTTCGCGGAGCTTTGCGAAGCGCGACTACGCAAATTCCGCCCACCCCTACTCTCCACACATGGACTGAAGCAATGGGCGGCGGGCAGCGGCAGCGGCTGGCGCAGCGTGGCCCCAAAGCTCCAGCCGCCCCCACTCACGGGCGACAGCATATAGCAGGCGGTGCACAGAGGAAGACGCCGTTCCCTGGCGGGGAGCTACAATCCAAGAGCACGGCCCCATCTCTAAGGAGCATCGCGGAGCACATTGTGGAGCACAGATGAGCCTGCCTCAGAGCTCTTGATCCTCAGTAGGCGAAGCAGCACACATAAGCATAGGGCAAGTGCCCTTGATGGGATAATGGAGGTGGGCAGCCCATGACTACCCTGCGTGCCCCACTCGCCCCACTAGCTCCCGGCTCCCTGCACCCTGCTCTCTGGCTGCACTTTTAATATCCGTTATCCGGCGAGGGGCAGCTTCCTTCCTCAGCAGTGATTAATGAACATTGAACAGTTCTTTTTTTCGCCTAACACCCAGTAGTAACAATATAGAGGAGAAGAGTCTAGACCACAGAACCAAGGCATCAGCTCTGCCCCAGCCGACCCAGCTGCGCTGATAAGTGCAATCACCAGGCAGCTTCAGGGTCCAGAACAACAGGGGGTCAACTACAGCTGGCATAAGCTGCGGGGGGCACGTCAAACTCCCCACGACCACAACTGAACACAACTTCCTTAAAAACTGGGTAAATCCAGCAAGCAAAGCTAACGAATAAATCTCCCCCACCACCCATTTTACAGCCCACCAGGCCTCTAGTCCCAAACCAGTACAAATATAACTGTCAAACAAGTCAAGCTCCACCAGCATTTCCTTTGAGCAAAACTCTGCAAAAATAGGCAAAATGGGACCCAAAAAAAAGGGCCAACAACATACGACCTCTGAGGACCCTACCAACAGGCTCCCCCTATTAAAAGGATTACCAGGAGCAAATCACTCACGGAAAGTTTAAATGAACTGCCCCAAGACGCAGAACTAAGGGGGTCGATTAGATACTTCTTCAGGACAAACGGTGCTGTTAGCATCAACCAGGGCATTACTAAGGGCGGGCAGGAGCAGGCAGCCGAGAACACATCACAGCATGGGTGCGACCCAAGCATTACGGAAGAAAATAGCACTAAAAGGCTGCGCGTACAGCCTTTACTCCACACTGCCATACCCAGGGGTGAGAAAGCAAAAGACACACAATTGATGGACGGGATGCAGAACAAATCAAAACATTCACCCCCAGTCAAGAGATCTGGGTTAAATCCATCATTCTTTTGCTCACCATGCCACCCCAGTTTAGACCTGGCCATATGCAAATCAGTCTTGACCCTGTGCCTCATGGGAACAGTCCAGCCCGAACTGCCAAGCCAGGTCCTCCCTGGAGCGGAAACAAGCATCCTAGGACCGGTTTAGGGGTTTCACCCCTCATCAGCCAGGATAGCTTGATTCCAGTGGCACAGTGAGCCCGGGACCCACATCTGGGCATACCCGGCGCACTTAGGGCGAGAAAGCAAAAGACACACAATTGATGGACGGAATGCAGAACAAATCAAAACATTCACCCCCAGTCAAGAGATCTGGGTTAAATCCATCATTCTTTTGCTCACCATGCCACCCCAGTTTAGACCTGGCCATATGCAAATCAGTCTTGACCCTGTGCCTCATGGGAACAGTCTAGCCCGAACTGCCAAGCCAGGTCCTCCGTGGACCGGAAACAAGCATCCTAGGACCGGTTTCGGGGTTTCACCCCTCTTCAGCCAGGATAGCTTGATTCCAGTGGCACAGTGAGCCCGGGACCCACGTCTGGGCATACCCGGCGCACTTAGGGCGAGAAAGCAAAAGACACACAATTGATGGACGGAATGCAGAACAAATCAAAATATTCACCCCCAGTCAAGAGATCTGGGTTAAATCCATCATTCTTTTGCTCACCATGCCACCCCAGTTTAGACCTGGCCATATGCAAATCAGTCTTGACCCTGTGCCTCATGGGAACAGTCCAGCCCGAACTGCCAAGCCAGGTCCTCCCTGGACCGGAAACAAGCATCCTAGGACCGGTTTCAGGGTTTCACCCTCTTCAGCCAGGATAGCTTGATTCCAGTGGCACAGTGAGCCCGGGACCCACGTCTGGGCATACCCGGCGCACTTAGGGCGAGAAAGCAAAAGACACACAATTGATGGACGGAATGCAGAACAAATCAAAACATTCACCCCCAGTCAAGAGATCTGGGTTAAATCCACCATTCTTTTGCTCACCATGCCACCCCAGTTTAGACCTGGCCATATGCAAATCAGTCTTGACCCTGTGCCTCATGGGAGCAGTCCAGCCCGAACTGCCAAGCCAGGTCCTCCCTGGACCGGAAACAAGCATCCTAGGACCGGTTTCGTGGTTTCACCCCTCTTCAGCCAGGATAGCTTGATTCCAGTGGCACGGTGAGCCCGGGACCCACGTCTGGGCATACCCGGCGCACTTAGGCGAGAAAGCAAAAGACACACAATTGATGGACGGAATGCAGAACAAATCAAAACATTCACCCCCAGTCAAGAGATCTGGGTTAAATCCATCATTCTTTTGCTCACCATGCCACCCCAGTTTAGACCTGGCCATACGCAAATCAGTGTTGACCCTGTGCCTCATGGGAACAGTCCAGCCCAAACTGCCAAGCCAGGTCCTCCCTGGACCGGAAACAAGCATCCTAGGACCGGTTTCGGGGTTTCACCCTTTTCAGCCAGGATAGCTTGATTCCAGTGGCACAGTGAGCCCGGGACCCATGTCTGGGCATACCCGGCGCACTTAGGGCGAGAAAGCAAAAGACACACAATTGATGGACGGAATGCAGAACAAATCAAAACATTCACCCCCAGTCAAGAGATCTGGGTTAAATCCATCATTCTTTTGCTCACCATGCCACCCCAGTTTAGACCTGGCCATATGCAAATCAGTCTTGACCCTGTGCCTCATGGGAACAGTCCTCCCTGGACTGGAAACAAGCATCCTAGGACCGGTTTTGGGGTTTCACCCTCTTCAGCCAGGATAGCTTGATTCCAGTGGCACAGTGAGCCCGGGACCCATGTCTGGGCATACCCGGCGCACTTAGGGCGAGAAAGCAAAAGACACACAATTGATGGACGGAATGCAGAACAAATCAAAACATTCACCCCCAGTCAAGAGATCTTGGTTAAATCCATCATTCTTTTGCTCACCATGCCACCCCAGTTTAGACCTGGCCATATGCAAATCAGTCTTGACCCTGTGCCTCATGGGAACAGTCCAGCCCGAACTGCCAAGCCAGGTCCTCCCTGGACCGGAAACAAGCATCCTAGGACCGGTTTCAGGGTTTCACCCCTCTTCAGCCAGGATAGCTTGATTCCAGTGGCACAGTGAGCCCGGGACCCACGTCTGGGCATACCCGGCGCACTTAGGGCGAGAAAGCAAAAGACACACAATTGATGGACGGAATGCAGAACAAATCAAAACATTCACCCCCAGTCAAGAGATCTGGGTTAAATCCACCATTCTTTTGCTCACCATGCCACCCCAGTTTAGACCTGGCCATATGCAAATCAGTCTTGACCCTGTGCCTCATGGGAGCAGTCCAGCCCGAACTGCCAAGCCAGGTCCTCCCTGGACCGGAAACAAGCATCCTAGGACCGGTTTCGTGGTTTCACCCTCTTCAGCCAGGATAGCTTGATTCCAGTGGCACGGTGAGCCCGGGACCCACGTCTGGGCATACCCGGCGCACTTAGGGCGAGAAAGCAAAAGACACACAATTGATGGACGGAATGCAGAACAAATCAAAACATTCACCCCCAGTCAAGAGATCTGGGTTAAATCCATCATTCTTTTGCTCACCATGCCACCCCAGTTTAGACCTGGCCATACGCAAATCAGTGTTGACCCTGTGCCTCATGGGAACAGTCCAGCCCAAACTGCCAAGCCAGGTCCTCCCTGGACCGGAAACAAGCATCCTAGGACCGGTTTCGGGGTTTCACCCCTTTTCAGCCAGGATAGCTTGATTCCAGTGGCACAGTGAGCCCGGGACCCATGTCTGGGCATACCCGGCGCACTTAGGGCGAGAAAGCAAAAGACACACAATTGATGGACGGAATGCAGAACAAATCAAAACATTCACCCCCAGTCAAGAGATCTGGGTTAAATCCATCATTCTTTTGCTCACCATGCCACCCCAGTTTAGACCTGGCCATATGCAAATCAGTCTTGACCCTGTGCCTCATGGGAACAGTCCTCCCTGGACTGGAAACAAGCATCCTAGGACCGGTTTTGGGGTTTCACCCCTCTTCAGCCAGGATAGCTTGATTCCAGTGGCACAGTGAGCCCGGGACCCATGTCTGGGCATACCCGGCGCACTTAGGGCGAGAAAGCAAAAGACACACAATTGATGGACGGAATGCAGAACAAATCAAAACATTCACCCCCAGTCAAGAGATCTTGGTTAAATCCATCATTCTTTTGCTCACCATGCCACCCCAGTTTAGACCTGGCCATATGCAAATCAGTCTTGACCCTGTGCCTCATGGGAACAGTCCAGCCCGAACTGCCAAGCCAGGTCCTCCCTGGACCGGAAACAAGCATCCTAGGACCGGTTTCGGGGTTTCACCCCTCTTCAGCCAGGATAGCTTGATTCCAGTGGCACAGTGAGCCCGGGACCCACGTCTGGGCATACCCGGCACACTTAGGGCGAGAAAGCAAAAGACACACAATTGAATCAATCAATCAATCAATCAGGGAATTGTAAGCGCGCTTACTCACCCTTGAGGGTCTCAAGGCGCTGAGGGGGGTCCGTAGTTCTGTTTAGCCGAAGAGCCAGGTCTTGAGGGTCGTCCTGAAGGTGTTCAGGAGGGGGCGCGTCTGATGTCTGCAGGTAGCTCATTCCAGGTCTTGGCTGCAATGTGAGAGAAGGATCTTCCGCCTGCTCTGGCTCTGTGGATGCGCGGGGTTTCGGCCAGTGCGAGTTTGGAAGATCAGAGGTTTCTTTGGGTACGTGGAAGTTGATTCTGTCGTTGAGGTATTTGGGTCCGTTGTTGTGTAGGCATTTGTAGGCGTGAGTGAGGATTTTGAAAGTGACTCTTTTCTCCACGGGGAGCCAGTGGAGACTTCGTAGGTGTTGGCTGATGTGTTCGTGTTGGGGGATGCCGAGGACGAGTCTGGCAGCGGTGTTCTGTACTGTCTGGAGTTTGCGGAATAGGGACTTGTTGATGCCGGCGTAGAGTGCGTTTCCATAGTCCAGTCTGCTGGTGATGAGTGCGTGGGTGACTGTCTTCCTTGACTCAGGGGGGATCCACTTGAAGGTCTTGTGGAGGATGCGGAGGGTGTTGAAGCAGCTGGAGGTGACGGCGTTGACCTGTCGGTTCATGGAGAGTGATGAGTCGAGTACGATGCTGAGGTTCTTGGCGTGGTCTGAGGGGGTAGGTGGGCTTCCGAGGGCGGTCGGCCACCAGGTGCTGTCCCATGCAGAAGGGGTGGTACCGAGGACGAGGACTTCTGTCTTCTCGGCGTTGAGCTTCAGGCAGCTGTTGGTCATCCAGACTGCGACGTCTTGCATTCCTTTCTGGAAGTTGAGTTTGGCAGTGGTGGGGTCTTTGGTGAGGGAGAGGATGAGCTGGGTGTCATCGGCGTAGGATACGATGTTGAGGCCGTGTTGTTGGACGATGGCTGCGAGGGGGCCATGTAAATGTTGAAGAGGGTGGGGCTCAGTGATGAACCCTGTGGGACTCCGCAGGTGATTTTCGTGGGGTCGGAGAGGAAGGGTGGGAGTCTGATCCTTTGGCTTCTTCCGGTGAGGAATGATCGGATCCAGTCCAGGGCTGTTCCTTGTATGCCTGCGTCGTGTAGTCTGACGACTAGTGTGCGATGGGAGACGGTGTCGAAGGCCGCTGATAGGTCGAGTAGGTTGAAGGCTGCGGAGTGGCCTTGGTCCAGGAGGGTGCGGATGTCATCTGTGGCGGTGAGTAGGGCGGTCTCTGTGCTGTGGTTGCATCGGAATCCGGATTGGGACGGGTCGAGGACGGCGTTCTCTTCAATGAATCATATCAGTTTCCTGTTGACTGTTTTCTCTGCAACTTTGGCTGCGAAGGGGAGGAGCGAGATGGGCCGATAGTTCTTGAGTTCGGTGGGGTCAGCTGTGGGCTTCTTGAGCAGGGGTCTGACTTCTGCGCGCTTCCAGTCGTCTGGGAAGGTGCCTGTTTTGAAGGTGGTGTTGATGGTGAGTTGTAGTTCGGGTGCGATGGCGGCCACGGCTCTGTGGTAGATGTGAGGGGGCAGGAGTCGGTGGGGGCCCCCGAGTGGATGCTTTTCATGGTCGAGGCGGTGTCTTCAGCTGTGATCGGTGTCCAGTTGGAGATGGTGGGCTGGCTGGTGTTTCTGGGGGCGGGGGCCGTCTGTGGCGCCTGGTGGATGGTCGATGAAGTTGTCGAGAGGTTTTTGATCTTGAGGTGAAAATAGGTTCCAAGCTTGTCGCAGAGGTCTTGGGATGGGGTGATGTCTGTGGCTTCGCTGCGTGGGTTGGTGAATTCTTGAATGACACTGAAAAGTTCCTTGGAGTTGGTGGAGTTGGCCAGGATTTTGTTGTGGATGAAGTTCCTTTTGGTGGCTCTGATCTGGTTGTGGTAGTCCGTCATGGCGTCCTTGTAGGTGGTGTGGTTTTCGGTTGTCTTGGTGTTTCTCCAGTTCTTCTCCAGGTGCGTCTGGCTTCTTGGAGAGCAGAACAAATCAAAACATTCACCCCCAGTCAAGAGATCTGGGTTAAATCCATCATTCTTTTGCTCACCATGCCACCCCAGTTTAGACCTGGCCATATGCAAATCAGTCTTGACCCTGTGCCTCATGGGAACAGTCCAGCCCGAACTGCCAAGCCAGGTCCTCCCTGGACCGGAAACAAGCATCCTAGGACCGGTTTCGGGGTTTCACCCTCTTCAGCCAGGATAGCTTGATTCCAGTGGCACAGTGAGCCCGGGACACACGTCTGGGCATACTCGGCGCACTTAGGGCGAGAAAGCAAAAGACACACAATTGATGGACGGAATGCAGAACAAATCAAAACATTCAGCCCCCGTCAAGAGATCTGGGTTAAATCCATCATTCTTTTGCTCACCATGCCACCCCAGTTTAGACCTGGCCATATGCAAATCAGTCTTGACCCTGTGCCTCATGGGAACAGTCCAGCCCAAACTGCCAAGCCAGGTCCTCCCTGGACCGGAAACAAACATCCTAGGACCGGTTTCTGGGTTTTTCCCCTCTTCAGCCAGGATAGCTTGATTCCAGTGGCACAGTGAGCCCGGGACCCACGTCTGGGCATACCCGGCGCACTTAGGGCGAGAAAGCAAAAGACACACAATTGATGGACGGAATGCAGAACAAATCAAAACATTTACCCCCAGTCAAGAGATCTGGGTTAAATCCATCATTCTTTTGCTCACCATGCCACCCCAGCTTAGACCTGGCCATATGCAAATCAGTCTTGACCCTGTGCCTCATGGGAGCAGTCCAGCCCGAACTGCCAAGCCAGGTCCTCCCTGGACCGGAAACAAGCATCCTAGGACCGGTTTCGTGGTTTCACCCCTCTTCAGCCAGGATAGCTTGATTCCAGTGGCACGGTGAGCCCGGGACCCACGTCTGGGCATACCCGGCGCACTTAGGGCGAGAAAGCAAAAGACACACAATTGATGGACGGAATGCAGAACAAATCAAAACATTCACCCCCAGTCAAGAGATCTGGGTTAAATCCATCATTCTTTTGCTCACCATGCCACCCCAGTTTAGACCTGGCCATACGCAAATCAGTGTTGACCCTGTGCCTCATGGGAACAGTCCAGCCCAAACTGCCAAGCCAGGTCCTCCCTGGACCGGAAACAAGCATCCTAGGACCGGTTTCGGGGTTTCACCCCTTTTCAGCCAGGATAGCTTGATTCCAGTGGCACAGTGAGCCCGGGACCCATGTCTGGGCATACCCGGCGCACTTAGGGCGAGAAAGCAAAAGACACACAATTGATGGACGGAATGCAGAACAAATCAAAACATTCACCCCCAGTCAAGAGATCTGGGTTAAATCCATCATTCTTTTGCTCACCATGCCACCCCAGTTTAGACCTCGCCATATGCAAATCAGTCTTGACCCTGTGCCTCATGGGAACAGTCCTCCCTGGACTGGAAACAAGCATCCTAGGACCGGTTTTGGGGTTTCACCCCTCTTCAGCCAGGATAGCTTGATTCCAGTGGCACAGTGAGCCCGGGACCCATGTCTGGGCATACCCGGCGCACTTAGGGCGAGAAAGCAAAAGACACACAATTGATGGACGGAATGCAGAACAAATCAAAACATTCACCCCCAGTCAAGAGATCTTGGTTAAATCCATCATTCTTTTGCTCACCATGCCACCCCAGTTTAGACCTGGCCATATGCAAATCAGTCTTGACCCTGTGCCTCATGGGAACAGTCCAGCCCGAACTGCCAAGCCAGGTCCTCCCTGGACCGGAAACAAGCATCCTAGGACCGGTTTCGGGGTTTCACCCTCTTCAGCCAGGATAGCTTGATTCCAGTGGCACAGTGAGCCCGGGACCCACGTCTGGGCATACCCGGCGCACTTAGGGCGAGAAAGCAAAAGACACACAATTGAATCAATCAATCAATCAATCAGGGAATTGTAAGCGCGCTACTCACCCTTGAGGGTCTCAAGGCGCTGAGGGGGGGTCCGTAGTTCTGTTTAGCCGAAGAGCCAGGTCTTGAGGGTCGTCCTGAAGGTGTTCAGGGAGGGGGCGCGTCTGATGTCTGCAGGTAGCTCATTCCAGGTCTTGGCTGCAATGTGAGAGAAGGATCTTCCGCCTGCTCTGGCTCTGTGGATGCGCGGGGTTTCGGCCAGTGCGAGTTTGGAAGATCAGAGGTTTCTTTTGGGTACGTGGAAGTTGATTCTGTCGTTGAGGTATTTGGGTCCGTTGTTGTGTAGGCATTTGTAGGCGTGAGTGAGGATTTTGAAAGTGACTCTTTTCTCCACGGGGAGCCAGTGGAGACTTCGTAGGTGTTGGCTGATGTGTTCGTGTTGGGGTATGCCGAGGACGAGTCTGGCAGCGGTGTTCTGTACTGTCTGGAGTTTGCGGAATAGGGACTTGTTGATGCCGGCGTAGAGTGCGTTTCCATAGTCCAGTCTGCTGGTGATGAGTGCGTGGGTGACTGTCTTCCTTGACTCAGGGGGGATCCACTTGAAGGTCTTGTGGAGGATGCGGAGGGTGTTGAAGCAGCTGGAGGTGACGGCGTTGACCTGTCGGTTCATGGAGAGTGATGAGTCGAGTACGATGCTGAGGTTCTTGGCGTGGTCTGAGGGGGTAGGTGGGCTTCCGAGGGCGGTCGGCCACCAGGTGCTGTCCCATGCAGAAGGGGTGGTACCGAGGACGAGGACTTCTGTCTTCTCGGCGTTGAGCTTCAGGCAGCTGTTGGTCATCCAGACTGCGACGTCTTGCATTCCTTTCTGGAAGTTGAGTTTGGCAGTGGTGGGGTCTTTGGTGAGGGAGAGGATGAGCTGGGTGTCATCGGCGTAGGATACGATGTTGAGGCCGTGTTGTTGGACGATGGCTGCGAGGGGGGCCATGTAAATGTTGAAGAGGGTGGGGCTCAGTGATGAACCCTGTGGGACTCCGCAGGTGATTTTCGTGGGGTCGGAGAGGAAGGGTGGGAGTCTGATCCTTTGGCTTCTTCCGGTGAGGAATGATCGGATCCAGTCCAGGGCTGTTCCTTGTATGCCTGCGTCGTGTAGTCTGACGACTAGTGTGCGATGGGAGACGGTGTCGAAGGCCGCTGATAGGTCGAGTAGGTTGAGGGCTGCGGAGTGGCCTTGGTCCAGGAGGGTGCGGATGTCATCTGTGGCGGTGAGTAGGGCGGTCTCTGTGCTGTGGTTGCATCGGAATCCGGATTGGGACGGGTCGAGGACGGCGTTCTCTTCAATGAATCATATCAGTTTCCTGTTGACTGTTTTCTCTGCAACTTTGGCTGCGAAGGGGAGGAGCGAGATGGGCCGATAGTTCTTGAGTTCGGTGGGGTCAGCTGTGGGCTTCTTGAGCAGGGGTCTGACTTCTGCGCGCTTCCAGTCGTCTGGGAAGGTGCCTGTTTTGAAGGTGGTGTTGATGGTGAGTTGTAGTTCGGGTGCGATGGCGGCCACGGCTCTGTGGTAGATGTGAGGGGGGCAGGAGTCGGTGGGGGCCCCCGAGTGGATGCTTTTCATGGTCGAGGCGGTGTCTTCAGCTGTGATCGGTGTCCAGTTGGAGATGGTGGGCTGGCTGGTGTTTCTGGGGGGCGGGGGCCGTCTGTGGCGCCTGGTGGATGGTCGATGAAGTTGTCGTAGAGGTTTTTGATCTTGAGGTGAAAATAGGTTCCAAGCTTGTCGCAGAGGTCTTGGGATGGGGTGATGTCTGTGGCTTCGCTGCGTGGGTTGGTGAATTCTTGAATGACACTGAAAAGTTCCTTGGAGTTGGTGGAGTTGGCCAGGATTTTGTTGTGGATGAAGTTCCTTTTGGTGGCTCTGATCTGGTTGTGGTAGTCCGTCATGGCGTCCTTGTAGGTGGTGTGGTTTTCGGTTGTCTTGGTGTTTCTCCAGTTCTTCTCCAGGTGCGTCTGGCTTCTTGGAGAGCAGAACAAATCAAAACATTCACCCCCAGTCAAGAGATCTGGGTTAAATCCATCATTCTTTTGCTCACCATGCCACCCCAGTTTAGACCTGGCCATATGCAAATCAGTCTTGACCCTGTGCCTCATGGGAACAGTCCAGCCCGAACTGCCAAGCCAGGTCCTCCCTGGACCGGAAACAAGCATCCTAGGACCGGTTTCGGGGTTTCACCCCTCTTCAGCCAGGATAGCTTGATTCCAGTGGCACAGTGAGCCCGGGACACACGTCTGGGCATACTCGGCGCACTTAGGGCGAGAAAGCAAAAGACACACAATTGATGGACGGAATGCAGAACAAATCAAAACATTCAGCCCCCGTCAAGAGATCTGGGTTAAATCCATCATTCTTTTGCTCACCATGCCACCCCAGTTTAGACCTGGCCATATGCAAATCAGTCTTGACCCTGTGCCTCATGGGAACAGTCCAGCCCAAACTGCCAAGCCAGGTCCTCCCTGGACCGGAAACAAACATCCTAGGACCGGTTTCTGGGTTTTTCCCTCTTCAGCCAGGATAGCTTGATTCCAGTGGCACAGTGAGCCCGGGACCCACGTCTGGGCATACCCGGCGCACTTAGGGCGAGAAAGCAAAAGACACACAATTGATGGACGGAATGCAGAACAAATCAAAACATTTACCCCCAGTCAAGAGATCTGGGTTAAATCCATCATTCTTTTGCTCACCATGCCACCCCAGCTTAGACCTGGCCATATGCAAATCAGTCTTGACCCTGTGCCTCATGGGAGCAGTCCAGCCCGAACTGCCAAGCCAGGTCCTCCGTGGACCGGAAACAAGCATCCTAGGACTGGTTTCGGGGTTTCACCGCTCTTCAGCCAGGATAGCTTGATTCCAGTGGCACAGTGAGCCCGGGACCCACGTCTGGGCATACCCGGCGCACTTAGGGCGAGAAAGCAAAAGACACACAATTGATGGACGGAATGCAGAACAAATCAAAACATTCACCCCCAGTCAAGAGATCTGGGTTAAATCCATCATTCTTTTGCTCACCATGCCACCCCAGTTTAGACCTGGCCATATGCAAATCAGTCTTGACCCTGTGCCTCATGGGAACAGTCCAGCCCGAACTGCCAAGCCAGAACCTCCCTGGACCGGAAACAAGCATCCTAGGACCGGTTTCGGGGTTTCACCCCTCTTCAGCCAGGATAGGTTGATTCCAGTGGCACAGTGAGCCCGGGACCCACGTCTGGGAATACCCGGCGCACTTAGGGCGAGAAAGCAAAAGACACACAATTGATGGACGGAATGCAGAACAAATCAAAACATTCACCCCCAGTCAAGAGATCTGGGTTAAATCCATCATTCTTTTGCTCACCATGCCACCCCAGTTTAGACTTGGCCATATGCAAATCAGTCTTGACCCTGTGCCTCATGGGAACAGTCCAGCCCAAACTGCCAAGCCAGGTCCTCCCTGGACCGGAAACAAGCATCCTAGGACCGGTTCCGGGGTTTCACCCCTCTTCAGCCAGGATAGCTTGATTCCAGTGGCACAGTGAGCCCGGGACCCATGTCTGGGCATACCCGGCGCACTTAGGGCGAGAAAGCAAAAGACACACAATTGATGGACGGGGTGGCACACCACTTCAGCTGGAGCACAGTAATGAACAGGAAATGGCCAACCTGGACTGCAAACAACTCAAAAGCACACCAACAAATGGACCACTCAGCGCACAAAACCTTTTCATACTCGCAGATAAAGGTAATGACGCCACCAATGGCACGGACCACGCAACTGCATCAAGCGAAGCCGCTGACGCTGTAGTGACAAGGGTGCAAATTCATCGGTCAAAAGATCACGATCACAGCTCGGTTAGCAAGAGCACGGAGAGCATAGCGCCAGTTCCATCGCCTACAAGCCCTCAGCAGCAACCAATCGTTCAGCCTCTAGAGTCTCCAGTGGCAGAGGAGCTTACATCTTCGTTTCTCCAAAACCTAGGCCAAAAAATCGAGAGAACATTAGAACTGACCCCAAACCTGCTGGGGTGGGGGCAAACAAGACAAACAGGGCCTATACGGGCCATCAACGCAAAAGTAGACCATTATATCTTCAATGACAGCCCAGAAGCAGACTTCCGGAAATCACCGATGACTGAAATAAACAGTGACACCAATAATGCTCTACTGTGGCAGTCAACTAAAATGGAAGTCCAAATAGATCTTTTACAATCGATTGCCGGCCGCCTAGTTTACATAAGCTCCAGACTGGAAGAGCTGGAAAATAGGATCGACCAGTATTTGCTACCCAACCGTGGCGAATGTACCTGCTCAATCCTCATGGAACAATGGGCGTTGCTTCCTGAGATCCTAGCCGACATAGTAAAGACTGTCAAAGGAAGCAGGGAAACACGGCCCTCGAGCAACACAGACGATAGGACAACAGCAAGCGGCCACCATCTGGCAGTGAGACAAACAGAAGCAACCAAATTCGGCTTATTGACATCAGCCGAACTGGATCAAAAAGGGGCACAAAGGAGCGAGGTCTCTGTCCTCAATGCAAATACGGCACAAGGAACACAAAGCCCCAAAAGCGGGGCAATAGAGAGCAGCGAAGTCCCGGATGTCACGGAAACTGACTCGAAAGAACTCACTCCCGGCAAAACCGGTACGCCTGAACGCTCATTATCAAGAAGAGCAAAAAAGAAGATGAAGAAACAACAGAAAAAAACCAAGCTAAGAGGAAGGCAACTGCAGTCAAGGAAGACTGATTGCAGACCCCCCACAAGGGGACCCCAAAGGTGGCCAGCTCTACCCAATCTTCACAACTAAAAACTGGGGCAAAAAGGCACCTGACACTGTCCCGCTCCCTGGAGAACAGCAAAAACAGCCAACCACAATAAGTAATTCCACAGCGACAGGTCAAAAGCCACAAACAAGAACAGGTCAATCTCCACGGAATCAATCTACAGAGGATACAAGCCATGCATCGGCTGAAAAAACCATACTGCAATCAAGGTCAATAGTACCACCGCAGCCGGACGATCTAAAATTACTACAGCAAAGCCCCGGGCACCAGCTCAGCATCAGGAACATCCAAGGCCAGAGCACGAAATTCAAAGCAGGACCAGTTATAAGCAAACAAGGAAGTCCATCCCTCGGACCAAACCTGGCGGCAGAAGATCTAGGAAGGAACAAAATGGCCCAAACCTCTGGCACACTAACCATTGTCCATGAGGTAGTCCTCACCCCGAGATTCTACAGCACGGGACAGCATGACATTTTGATTCGGCATAACATTCTCCGCCTCTTTAAACACCTTGCCACTCTCGACCAGCTACAAACCGGGGATATAGAATGGGTGAGATTCTTGAGCATGAAGGGGGACACACACGGCGATTCAACAATACTGGGCTTGAAGGAAAAGGAAACAATACAAGCCATATTGAACAATTCCACACAACTCGCCGAATGGGGCATCGATGCTCAGAACCTACCCAACCCAAAATACCCACACATCCTAGCACCAGACAAGGGGGACAAGGGCCCTTGGTCGGTCCTGCACGGGACAAATAGTTCAGGACTCCCCGAGAACAGATGGAAGGGACTTAAGGATTGTACGGGTATCAGGATCGCATGCCAAAACAACCAAAGGGTTATCAGTGCCATCCCTTCCCTCCCGGACCAATACGGAACCGTAGGAAGCACTCAGAAGTACTCCTAACAGCTGCGAGACCAGGCCAGGCAGGTGCGAGGCCAGGGGAGGACCATTGCCTAAGAAGAAACTAACTATAATCTCATGGAACATCGCCGGGAGCAGCAAGATCAGTGAAAATAAAAACCTGAGGCGTTTCATGGAAATAGGAGACATACTCTGCCTTCAAGAGACCTGGGCATTATCTAGCACTCCATTGGCAGGGTTCTATGAACATTACGTTCCAGCAATAAAAAAGAACCTCTTTGGTCGCCCGTCTGGCGGTCTATCAGTCTACATAAAACATGCAAGCTCCCTCGCAGTGACAGGAATAAATCTGAATTCACTCGGGCTGCAAGCCCTACAGATCGAAGGCATGAAGCACACCTTACAGCCAATGCGCCTCTTAATAATAAATTGCTACATCAACCCGACACAGACCTCCATGAAAGATCAGATGGAGGCACTGACATGGAAAATAGATGACCTCCTAAATAAATATAAAACTCACCACGTAATTCTAGCTGGGGACTTTAACATGAAGGACCTCGATGTAGCTGCACCTTCATCTCGAGGATTGGGCAGGGCTGCACCCTTTCACGATCTATTCGACAATCATAAGCTATCCTCAACTCACGCTGTGAAAGAACCACGCTCGAATGTTGGGCAACCACAGACGACCTTCCGGGACATCTCAAGGATCGATTACATCATGGTCAGTGAAGCAATTGCGGCCAGTATGGAAGACTTTACAGTCGAGGATATGTCGGAAAGCGACCATAGGCCACTAATAGCAGTGTTCATGCTGGAAGCTCCATCAGCCTTTAAGTTCCAAGCCATTGGAGAGTCCAGAGGGGATGAAAATCATAGCCTCCTTAGGAGAATCAGATGGACAGACGAGACTGGCACGAAGCTTCAAAACTGGCTGGATCTAAAACAGGAAGAGATCCTAGTAATGCCGTCTTCACCGATAAAAGTCTGGGAGACCACTGTTGAGGGAATACAAGCGGGTTTGGGCCACCCCCAGCCACAATGCTCCACATCCAAAAAGCAACGAACTGCTGGAAGCATCCGTCCAACTAAGGACATACGCTCAAGCAAACGCCTCTTGCATAAGGCACTCGTAATAAAGGAAAGAGGGGGCAGACAAACTGAGGGGACCCCGATCGCATCATTGAGGGCAGCCCTAAGAAAGAAATGGTGGGAACACAAAAAATCCCACATAGAGACTGAATGGATCAAAGTTTTCTCCCTGCTTAAACAGAAGAATTCATCAGGACTATGGAGACACATAAACCGGCTAAGTAGTAGAGGAGTTCAAAGAGAAAATGGAGTGGCAGAGCAAGAATGGCTGGCCCACGTAAAGCATCTATATTCAATCGCCCAAGTAAACACAAGCAACACAGAAGAGCCCAAATGTGGGGCGGACCCTCTCCACCAATCCAGCCCAAAGACCAGAGAAACGACCTCTAGCCCCCAAATCCCCCTCGAGGGTCAGGGAGACCAGGCCGAGATGCGTTGCACACCGCCAGCCCAGATAAACCCTCAAATGGTCATCAAGATACTTAAGAACATGAAGAATGATGGGGCCCCTGGGCCAAACGGGATACCCGCACTGGTTTTCAAAAAGGCCCCTGATTATTGGGCATCCGTCCTAACCCCTCTTTATAACCGCTCTTTTATGACAGCAAAAACCCCTGATTCTTGGAGGGGCTCCATACTAGTCCCAATTTTTAAAAAAGGGGATCGATTAAAGCCAGCGAACTATAGGCTCATCGCTCTGCTCGACCTCGAAGCCAAGGCTTATTCCCGCCTCTTATTGAAGAACCTGGAGACATGGGCCAAAGAAAAAAGCATTATTCCCTGCTACCAGACCGGCAACATACTGGCATTAGCGCACCTAGCTACTCAAGCAGCAAAAAAGAAAAATCCACCACTCTTTTGCTGCTTTATTGACTACAGCACAGCCTTCGACAAAGTGGTACGAAACAGGTTATGGTGGAAATTAGAAAACTGGGACATCCCGCCAAACCTACTGAAAGCAATTAGATCACTATATGAAGGCACCTGACCTGGGTGCGGGTCAAAACCAGCTCCGGCACAGTGTCCCCCAAAATAACAACGAACAACGGGCTGAAACAAGGATGCGTGCTGGCCCCCATCCTCTTCAACCTGTACACGGCGGATTTGGGGGACGCCCTGAAAGGAGCCAGCCTAGTAACACTGAGACTAGGCAGTATGAGGCTGCCGGTTCTACAATACGCCGATGACACTGCCATAATGGACCACACGAGGGTGGGCCTTCAGAGAGCCCTAAACTCACTTAACCAATTCAACAACGACAACAATCTCACAGTCAACCAGGGGAAAACAAAGGTCGTCATTTTTGGGAGCTACCACCTGAAAAAGAAAGCGCAGTGGTTAATGGGAGACTTGCAAATCAGTACAGTGGCATCCTATAACTATCTAGGGGTCTAGCTCATGGAACGGGCCAAGGCAAACGTCTACTTGAAACAGCAGTCCTCTAAGGCCAATAAGGTTATTTTCCTGTTAAAGCAACTGAGCTTACATCTGATCAGCCCCACTGCCGGACCAATACTGACTGCCTTAAAGGCAAAATTGCTGCCAGCCATTAGTTATGGTCACCAGGCTTTCCCAGGGTCGCAGGACGCCCTTCTTATCGCAGCCCAAGCCAAAGCGTATAAATCAGTCTTCTCCATCCCAAGGTCGGCAAGGAAGTCAAGGCTAAGACTGGAGCTAGGCCTGGCAAGGCCAGACCTGATGTGCCAAGGGGAGATTATAAAACTATACTTAAGGATTTTAAGGGCCCCAACAAATTCCTTAAGACAACAACTGAGAGTCATCTTTGAGGGGCCAAGCTCAGTATGGCACACCAGTCTTGGTAAAGCGCTCAGCACATTAAAGATCGAGGAAAAGAGCATACCATTGCTGGAAATTCCACTAAATGCCTGGAAAAAAGCCATAAATAGACAAGTCCGCGAGACTTCATTTGTTCTGGATCTCAAATCTCTTCGTTCTAGCCCCAACCTAGTCGCGCTGAACAGCTCCTACACGGTAGGCAAGGCACAACCCTACCTAAATGAGGCCCTGACACCACAAGCCCGAACCAAAATCCTCTTCATGAGACTATGTATACTAGGAATCACCGACTTTAACCTTGCATGGGCCCGCAAGGGGGAATCCACAAACTGCAGACTGTGCTCCTACATGAGAGAATCCTGGTTACATCTCCTATGCTGCTGCCCCGCCCTTAGGAACGAACGCCGACGACTTCTTCGCCCAGTTTGTATCACCAAGGGAACCAAGACATGTAGCGAAGCGTCAGCCTTGTGCTTTTCTAAAACAACCACGATGACCTTGGCGAGGCTAGGGAAATTTACCAATTTGATTAGGATTGCTCTAAAGGCCAGGCGCGGTCGGTAGTGGGAGTAGCTGCCGGGCGGTGACGTGGGGAGGGGGAAGGGCAGGGTGGGGGGTAGTAAACTATGGATTACGGAGGATTACAGGTAAGTAAACATATAAATAAATAAAATGAATTTCGTTGCATGCACTGCATCGCATTTGGGGATGCAGTGCACGCAACGAAATTCGTTTTATTTATTTATATGTTTACTTACCTGTAAACCTCCATAATCCATAGTTTACTACCCCCCACCCGGCCCCTCCCCCTCCCCACGTCACCGCCCGGCAGCTACTCCCACTACCGACCGCGGCTGCTAAAGGCTGCAAACGAACTTAACCAAACCAGGGTGTCCAGCATGGTACAATAAGGAGATAAAGCAACTTGCCCTCAAACAAGTACAGAGCCCTGCACCTACCCACCCGTCCTACTGAGACCACACCATTTCAATGGTTCTCAATGGAAGGGCCAAGGAGATTGGCCTACAGATTGCGGAAGTAGAAAACTACCAAGGTTTACGCAGGTGCCTCAGAAACTTTGTGCAAGGACACATGACAATGACCACCTGCTCTGACTGATCGAGTGGGCGCCGCGGGGAGGGGGGATGGTACATCAACCAAATTCTATCGGATGCCTTTATACTTTTACTGCGACCATTCTTTTACCTGCTCATTTTTATGTTTTTTACTATAATGATTTTAATTAATTGCACAGTTAATAAATAAATTCAAATTCAAGTGGTGATCAGAACTTGGAATATTTCTGAGTGAAAACAGGGTGATCCATAGGCAATAAACTATTATTGTTTTTTTCTTAATTATTATTATTTTTTTTTCTTTATTTCCTTCAATTGTGGCACTTATCTTGCTTATTTTATTTTTAAGCAGTCCGTTCAGGCATTGCTGAAATCTGTTGCTGCTTTAATATCACAGTGGACACATGGTCCAGCTTTGATCCAAATGTGTGGGAAACTTGTAGTAGAGTCTGTGGTATGACATGTTTTCCTGTTACAGCCTGCCTATAGATAAAATCTAGGGGATCTAGTTGTACTCCCCTCTTTTTTTTTTTGTTGTGGTTTTTTTTATATGTTCACACCTGACCCACCCGTCGCACCACACGTGTTGACTATTCCTCACCAAACATTCTCTATCTACGACCTGTGGCCAGGTGTGAAACAGTAGTTGTTTCACACCTGGCACTATATTCAGAAAAAATACAAATGCACTGGTGGAGCTCCTAACCAGATAATAATGTCTGCAGTATTCAAAACCTCGAAACATTAATTAACTCCGAAAGAAGAACCAAAACATTGTACTATAATTGTTCCCAAGAGATAGGAACATCTTAATAATCTCCATCCCAGTAACACAGTTGGGAAATAAAAACTCATAGTGGTCGAACTGCAAAATATATGCAACTACCTCTAAAGTCTGCAACTGCCATTTAAAAGGCCTTTTTAAATCTACACACATTTTATTCTGACAATATTGCAATACTGAGCATTGCAACTTAATGCATACTGTCCTTTAACATTGAAATACACTTCATATCAGCACGTATTATTCATTCTTGGAATTTCCTAGCACTGGGGCGTGTGTGGAGGAAGTTGGTGTGGTGGCTATCTGTGGTAATCTATTCCTACGGATCTCTGGTCGTTGTCTCATATTTTGTATGCTGCACAGAGCTGCACATATCCCCCAAAAGTATTCCTTCCCTCCTGCCACACAGCTGCACTCATAGTGCCCCTGTGTTACGATGGCCTTTAATGTGTCACAATTTAGAACAACAGTGAATTAATCAAGGGTTGTCCCCATCGCTTTCATTAGACAAGTTCCTGACCTGCCGTATTTTGCCCCCTTTCACGGTCATAGTCTGCAAAATGTGTCACTGGAGGACATGCGTATAACTATATATCCATGTACACTTAGCTGACTTTATTTCAAGAAGTGGTGATGCTGGTGGAATTTCACGTAGTGATACAATCTTACATACTGCAACCTGTCACTTATTCTGGCACTTTGTCAACAATCGCAAAGTGGACCCTATAACTGAATTATAGAGAGGTCTAATTCATACACTTAAAATGAGGGACGTCTGTTAGCAATTACGCTGAATGGTCTTATTCACGACACAAGCCCACACCGAACCCAGCACAATTCATTTAATTGATGCCAGGCAAAGATGTTGTTGGTCAGTAGTGTGTCTTTAGTACAGTGGTCATAGGGGAGCGAAGCATATATATATATATATATATAGATATATGCATACCCTGTTACTAAACTGCATAACGTGAAACCTGAAACCCTGTATTTTATCTCGGCTTTCCCATTTTACCAAATTGTGTGATCCTAGGCATTTTATTGTCTTGTTCACCGTGGCATGTCTGCCACGGTGGGGAAGAGAATCAGTCTCTCCGAATACATTCTTTAAAACTATTCCCTGAAACAACAATAATATTTCTCAACGCACTTGACATAATCTGTTGTACGGGACAGGAAACGTATACACTAAAACTATATTTTTCAATCCTGTTAATTCATTTACGCACTTACACAGCTCTTCGTGTTCTGCTAACTGTATACATTAATATATTTATATATATATATTTTTTTTAAGATTCCTGTTCCGTTTGTAACCACAGGAAATCTATTGCATTATGTCTTTCTGGCCTGGCTCAATGCCCAGAATCTGTGGCCAGCCAGGAGCGTTAATATAAAGGCAGCCCAAGACATTTTTTTTAACCCTTCAATACCCCGTAATCTAAAAAAAAAAATTTGTTGTGTTCAATTGTTTGTTATGCTAAATAGAGCCTATTTTAACATAACATGTGTATTCGTAATGCGCACGTTCACTCAGAATGGTATTTTGGCGCTGAATAGCAGATGTTTATTGTTCCCCAACTCAATGGTACTCATTTTATCCACCTCAGAAGGATGAAAGCTGCACAGACCTTGTAGCATTTGAACCTGTGACCATGAAGTCAAACACAGGCCCCTACAGACCCAACTGCGGTGCATTTGGTGTCATGCATGTTGTGTTATACGCCGTATTTTCTAGTCATTTGCTTATAAGGGCCTAGAATAATGTATTGGATCTATATTTTGAAGCGCATTGTCGTCGATAGGGGATAGGTGTCATTGAATCTCTGTGGCCAGGAAATGTTATGTGTTATCCAAGACGAAAATTGGGTGTAGTTAGTGTGCATTCCATTCCATCAATTTGTCTCTCCTCTTGTCTCCCGCGTTCTGAGCACTTGAAATCGGGAGAGAAGGACAGACTTATTTCACTAACTCCTTCCTTCTGTCTAATGTTCACCATCTGCTCCGATATTTACGTTGCTCTTAGTCCAGTGTCACTAACTTCCTTGTTCATGAGCCACATTTTCAAAATCTCTTTTGTATTAGCTACTGCTACTGCCTGGAGGGGTGGCACTCTTTACTGCCTGGGCTGTTGTTGAATTGGAGGCAAGTAGGAGTAAATTATTTGGGGCTGAATTGCTTGGTGCTGCGGCTGCATGTGGGGTGAAACACCTTGCGTGTTGCCTGCTAATGCATATCAGGGTACTTGCAGTGCAACTGCGTCCACATATTGTTGCGCAGTTTGTTTAATGGAGTACAGTCATATTATGCTTTAGTTAGCGTGCTTTCTTTTATTCCTGCTTTTTATATTTCTTCTACTTCCTCTCCAATCAGGGAGGTGAGCAAGCTTTTAATGTCGCCTACCGCTAATGTGATACCAGCTGTACGTTGTTCTAAGACTGCTATCCATTTACTAGCCCCTTCTGTTAGCGGTGGTAGTTGTTCTTCCAAATTGTCTTTGTCCATTTGGGGCCATGGGACACATTGAGGGACAGCATCTGGGCTTTTGAACAGTAGGGGCATTTGATGAGTCACTGTGGTATTTGTTGTTGTGGGTCATGTGAGGTCAAATTCACGTGCATATTTCTGCCACTTTTTTTAAACTTGCCCTTATGTAACCGTAGTCCCAGTCTTCAACTCCCTCACCGTGTAGGATGCAGTTTTCTGCTGTTGCCATGTTTTGTGGATCGAAGGACCCAACTTGTGGCCACGGAATCATTTGTGGTGCAAGACTTTCTGTCCAACCTGCCAAATTATCACTGAAGGGATCGGCATAGAAGTCAGAATCCTCCCTTAGTGTAACTATTTCATTGGGCGTTAAGTCTTTGCCCTGTAATGCTTTTTGTTTACTGAGCATCATATTTCTGTCATTGTTCCTCTGCCTAGTGGAACGTATTAGGGCCGTTGACAGAATGTCACTCTGATGTACAGAAAATGGAGTTATTGTGTCTGTGTGACTATTAAACACAACAACCGGTCTATTCTGGACTGCATGCAGAACTAGTTCAGTTATTCATAACGTGTATGAGTCTGTTTTTTGCAATAGTGAACAGAAGCGTAAAATTGGCAGTGTCTGTGTTCACTAAATGCCTGCTAAATCTCTCCTCCCCCGCTGTCTGCCACTTGACTGACTAGTCAAGGGGGACAGTCTAGTACTATGGGGCCAGGCACGGAATACTTAGGATACTAGCTTTACCTCTGGTGTGGATTACAGTGCTAAGGCCTAATTAAAATGCTAAGCATTTAAATGCATTACTATTAACAACATATTAGTTTAAAGGTTCTGCTTTGGAGATAATATTTTCTGACCTCCCAGCGCCAGGCATACTCTATTTTGCTTCTGTTTGTGTATTCAAATATTCAAATACTAATTCCTAAATGGAATGCAATATGCTTAAAGTGCATTATTTTTAACAACACTTACTTATGTAACCCCTAAGGACCAAATGCTCTATTTGCCTCTACTGAGTAGTCGAAGACTAAGGACTATGTACAGGGCAAGGTTTTAGCAGTGTTAAAATAAGTTAAAAGGTATTAGACATAAAAGATTAAAGACCTGAATTGGAGATAATATTATCTAGCTTCATGAGCATAAGGACCATGAAATGCTCATTTCACCTATACCCCCAATATCTAAAGTGCTTGCTTTCTTTGTAGTGCAAGTTCTGATCTTAATGCCCATATAAAGTACAGTGTATTTAGTCTAGAAAAGTGCAACATTTTTAGCAGCATATTAACTTAAAAGGATTCTAACTCACAGTCCACCGCATTTACTAGAGGTGCTAGGGCAAATTTCATAAATTTCAAGAATCAAGCCTCTACCTGTGATAATTCGCCTCTCAAACATGCGTGTGCGGCATCTTGGCAGGTTGTGATGTTTAGGGTACACCATATTGGTCGCTATGAGAACTGTCTTGCAGCCCATTACCTTTACTAGTTTATAGTATAGAACATGGGATTTAGCATAATCTGCGACTGTGAGAAACTGGTCCTTTTGGCTATGTACCACACGCGTGTACACCGATGTTAAACATTTTCAGTAGCAGTTCCTTTGTTAACGTTCGATAGATTGAGCTGAATAGCAAAGATACCCCTGGTAACTAAACATGACGTGATACATGTGACGGTATAAAAAAGCAACAGTACTGTTAAGAAATAAAGAACATAAGGATATAAACCTGACATTAAAAACGTAAGCCATTACAAGGTAATTGATCTGAAAAGGGCAATACTATGATCAATGAATCAAATTTTGAAGGAAGAACAAAATGAAACAAGTAAGTAGTATGGAAATAACTGCACTTGTGCGGAAGCAAAGAACTGTAGAACAACATTGATGTAGGTTAACAGGTCCAGTGACAGTTGCACTGTCATGCCAGACCTAAAAATCTATGCAGGTTAATAACTGACCCCCTCACATCTGTGCTCCTGCCAGAGAAAAACAACATATACTATCTAGTTATCTAAGGTTCTTAAATAGCATTCCAATGTCATATGTTCGCCCCTGAAAATTCAAGCTTAGGCAGCTGGAAAAGTAAACAAAACGATCACTGCTGTGTGGAGGGCAAGCACTTTTTTGTGGAAGCACACTCTCTAGTGATGATCACATAATAGTCTGGCGACAGCTGCACGGTCAAGCCAGACCATAAAAATGAAATGCTGGGAAAATTAAGCAGCACAAAATAGTTCCTTTACCATAAACATCTTCCATGATAGGAGCCAGCCAGAAAACATGCTTCACACTGACCCAAAATGAATGGAGAACGGCGTGTTAGTTAGATTTGAATCAGACTTCTCCTCTGGCAGGGGTGGTATAGAAACGTTACAAAGACCTTTCAAAACAGTCCAAAGGGGAACTTGGGGTAAGTTTTACAGTTCAAGCAGATGTGCAAATTAAGTGTTAAAATGTGTCCACTTAATTAACCCATTGTAGTTGGATTAGGGACGCATCGTCACAAAAGTCATAAACATGAGAGGCAACTTTAATATGATTACAGACTTAAGTTTTCAAGCCAAATTAACTTTAGGATTTCAAATTGGTTTTGATTGATTTACCAAACGTAAAATCCAAATTAAAAGCGACGTATCAATTTGTTTAAGAAATATGTGGATATTGAGCAGAAAGTGACAGAATTTCTCTTCAGTATTCTGCGGACTAATATAGGAGAAGCTAAATGTGATCTGAGCGGCAGAGGATCAGTGCCTCTTCGGGAAAATGTGATTCTCCAAGCACATGTTCCTTTATGGGAAACATGCCACGTGAAGTGAAATTTCCCCTTTTTCCGTGGTTAATGAACACTGTCTCTGTGACACAGAGCTGCACCTGAACAGCAGGGAACAGTGAGATAATGTTAAGACTACAGAGACCAGAATGCCTGGGGAGGCTCACAAGTACGGGAAGTGTAAGACAATGCTGGAGTGCTGAAGGAGAGTGCTGCATTATATTTTGTATTATGCCTGACTTGATCTTTGTACTCTAAAAATGTTGCACAAACAAGTCATGTAGGGTTTAACAAATCACGAACAATCACTAAAATTAATTTAGCTGAAATTCACTTTCGTCTCAGTCAGCTGTGGGTGTGCAGCGAGAGAGAGCAGCATTTTCATTCACATTATCCTGAATGTCTGCAATGCAGATGTCTCCTTAAATTGCATCTCCTTTTCTAAACAGTGGACATCTTTGACTTCTCAATATGTATGAATCTGTGGCAAATTTACGATCTGAAAACCATTCATTCCGCTTTTCATGAGGCGTGCTGTGCATCTCCTCCTCTCCTCAGTGTACCAGAGGCAGTATAGTGGTCTCAGCATCCCACTCCGCTTCCAAGCAACCTCTTCCAGTGTCTCCATAATTGTGATGGATGTGCGTGAACTAGTCCATTTATTAAGTTGTACGTGCATTAGGCCTAATGGCATAAACAGCCCGGTAGGGAGGTTGGATGATCTAAATGTTAATAAGCTGAGATGAAGTCTCGAAAAGTAATGGGTGAGTAGTGAATTTGTTGTTCGAAAACTTGAGAGCTCAGTTAAGTGGGGAGAGTGGAAGGGAGGGATAGAGATGGGATTTCGCGCTCAGTTACAGTTGTTGTACATTTAAAATAAATGGCACTATCTCCATTATGTAGGATACACAGCCTGGTAGCTCACACTGAATTAAAGTTGACTGCCTGTTAGGCAGCAAAAATAGTGTAGAAAGTCATCTTCATTGAGCCCACCCTGATGTTTCCTGGACTGATTAAAAAAAGATTTGCTCTGACCTAGCCGAGTAGTGCTTTGGGCTTACTATTGAATTCCTAATGTAAACCATACTCCAGGTTTACTTCTCTTAGGAAAAGAAGAGAAAGTTACTTATGTTGGGGTTGAAGATGTTTTGTCTGTAATGGCAGTACGCTACCATCCCATGCATTTTCAACGTTATCCCACTGCTCTCTACTCTGCATCACTCCACTCCACGCCACTGTAGTCTGCACCACTCAACACTATGCCACTCCACTCCACACAGTGTCACTGCAATCTTATCTGCATCACTCCACTCTATGCCTCTCTATACCATTCCACTCTACTCTATGCCAATGCAATCTACGCCACACTACTCTACTATGCACCACTGCAGTCTACTCCACTCCACGCCTCTCCACTCTATGCCACCCTACTCTGCAGCTCTGCACTCTATGCCATGGCACTCTTTGCCAATGCACTCTACTCTGTATGACTCCAATGTATGTCAGTGCACTCTATTCCAATCCCCTCTATGCCACTCTAATCTACTCTGCACCACTGAACTCTACTCTGAAACAATCTACTCGACACCACTGCATTCGGTGTCACTGCACTCTATGCCAATACAATCTACAGCACTTTACTCAAAACCAATGCACTCTGTGCCAATCTACTCTGCACCACTGCACTCTACGCCACTATGCTCTGCGCTACTGCACTCTATATCATTGTACTCTGTCACTGCATTTTATGCCACTCTATTCCACTCTGCATCACTGTACTCTACACCACTGCTCCCACACCACTCTAATCTGTGCCACTGCACTGTACGCCAATGTTCTCCACACCACTCTACTATCCACCACTGCACTCTAAGACAGTATACTCTGCAACACTGCACTCTCTGCCACTCTACATTATGCTACTCTACTCTATACCACTGCACTCTACACCACTGAATTCTATGCCATTCTAATCTGCATAGCTGCACTCTTTGCCAGTGCACTGTAAGCCAATCCACTCTAATCTACTCTGCACCACTGCACTCTATGACACTGTACTCTAGACCACTGCACTCTACGCCACTTCACTCTACTCTGAAACAACCTGCTCTATGCCACTCTATTCCATTCTGCACCACCCCTCGCTATGCCACTCCACACTAAGCCACTCTATTCTATGCCACTGCACTCTGCTCCAATGCTCACTACACTACGTTACTGAAAACCAATACACTCTATTCCACTGCACTCTAGGCCATTCTACTCTGCACTACTGCACAGTACACCACTATACTTTATGCCACTGCGCTCTACGCCACTCTACTCTAAACCATTACACTCTACACCACTTTAATCTGCATCACTCTATGCCACTGCACTCTAAGCCAATGCACTCTATGCCACTCTACTCTACAACATTGCACCCTATGGCACTCTACTTTGCAGCACTACACTCTGCCACTAAACTCTATGCCACTCTACTCTATTCCACTGCACTCTACTCTGCACCACTTGACGCCACCCTACTGTACTCTATACCACTACACTCTACACCACTCTAATCTACTCTGCACCCCTGCACTCTGACACTACACTCAACACACAATTTCACCCTAAGTCTCGGTACTCTACTCTGCACCACACTACTCTGTGCCAGTGCACTCTATCCCACTTTACTATGCACCACTGCACTCTTTGCCACTACATGCTACACCACTCCACTCTGCACCACTCCACTCTGCACCACTCCACTCTACACCACTCCACTCTGCAACACTGCACCCTACGCCAATGCACTCTACAGCACTGCTCTATACCACTCCATTCTACCCTGCACCACTCCACTCTATGTCACTTCACTTCACTCTACTCCACTCTAGTCTAGGCCACTCCACTCAGCACCACTCCACTCTTCACCACTCCACTCTTCACCACTCCACTCTGCAATACTGCACCCTACGCCAATGCACTCTACACCACTACTCTATACCACTCCATTCAACCCTGCACCTCTCCACTCTATGCCACTTCACTCTACTCTGGAACAATCTACTCTACATCACTGCACTCTATTCCACTGCACTCTAAGCCATTCTACTCTGCACTACTGCACAGTACACCACTATACTTTATGCCACTGCACTCTACGCCACTTTACTCTACACCATTACACTCTACACCACTTTACTCTGCATCACTCTATGCCACTGCACTCTACGCCAATGCACTCTATGCCACTCTACTCTACAACATTGCACCCTATGGCACTCTACTTTGCAGCACTACAGTCTGCCACTGAACTCTATGCCACTCTACTCTATTCCACTGCACTCTACTCTGCACCACTTGACGCCACTCTACTGTACTCTATACCACTACACTCTACACCACTCTAATCTAATCTGCACCCCTGCACTCTGACACTACACTCAACACACCATTTCACCCTAAGTCTCCGTACTCTACTCTGCACCACACTACTCTGTGCCAGTGCACTCTATCCCACTTTACTATGCACCACTGCACTCTTTGCCACTACATGCTACACCACTCCACTCTGCACCACTCCACTCTGCACCACTCCACTCTACACCACTCCACTCTGCAACACTGCACCCTACACCAATGCACTCTACACCACTACTCTATACCACTTCATTCTACCCTGCACCACTCCACTCTACGCCACTTCACTCTACTCCACTCTAGTCTAGGCCACTCCACTCAGCACCACTCCACTCTTCACCACTCCACTCTGCAACACTGCACCCTACGCCAATGCACTCTACACCACTACTCTATACCACTCCATTCAACCCTGCACCTCTCCACTCTATGCCACTTCACTCTACTCTGGAACAATCTACTCAACGTCACTGCACTCTATTCCACTGCACTCTAAGCCATTCTACTCTGCACTACTGCACAGTACACCACTATACTGTATGCCGCTGCGCTCTACGCCACTCTACTCTATACCATTACACTCTACACCACTTTACTCTGCATCACTCTATGCCACTGCACTCTACGCCAACGCACTCTATGCCACTCTACTCTACAACATTGCACCATAGGGCACTCTACTTTGCAGCACTACACTCTGCCACTGAACTCTATGCCACTCTACTCTATTCCACTGCACTCCACTCTGCACCACTTGACGCCACTCTACTGTACTCTATACCACAACACTCTACACCACTCTAATCTAATCTGCACCCCTGCACTCTGACACTACACTCAACACACCATTTCACCCTATGTCTCTGTACTCTACTCTGCACCACACTACTCTGTGCCAGTGCACTCTATCTCACTTTACTATGCACCACTGCACTCTTTGCCACTACATGCTACATCACTCTAGTCTAGGCCACTCCACTCTGCACCACTCCACTCTACACCACTCCACTCTGCAACACTGCACCCTACCCCAATGCACTCTACACCACTACTCTATAACACTCCATTCTACCCTGCACCACTCCACTCTACGCCACTTCACTCTACTCCACTCTAGTCTAGGCCACTGCACTCAGCACCACTCCACTCTACACCACTCCACTCTGCAACACTGCACCCTACACCAATGCACTCTACACCATTACTCTATACCACTCCACACTCCATTCAACCCTGCACCTCTCCACTCTATGCCACTTCACTCTACTCTGGAACAATCTACTCTACGCCACTGCACTCTATGCCTCTGCATGCTACACTAATCTACTCCACTCTGCACCTCTCCACTTCATGCCACTGCACTCTACACTGTGCCACTCTACACCACTGCGCTCGACACTATGCCACTCTACTCTAATCCCCTGCTTTCTACACCAATTCACTCTGCATCACTTAAAACAAATCGACCCTACGCCACTGCCGTTATGCCAACTACTTTGTACTGCTGCACTTTATGCCACTATAGCCTATAACAAGTTTTAAACACAGTGTTCCCCAAACAAGGACAATGGAGTTTCTAAGAATTAATATAGAACCAGAATCAGCACTATATTTGAAACTGTCCAGCCGGACAGATATATTTTTAATTCTGAAAATGTAAATTAGAAACAATGAAGTGGGACACAAGCCTGCGTCCTACTAGGTGTACATACAGAAAACAAAAAACAAACAGGAAAGCTTAGGCAGAGCAACTTGCTTGCATGTTATACATTTGATTAGTGTAAGCAGAAATATGCTGAGACACCGTTACACATAACTTATATGCATTGGGAAAGTGTTTACGGCGTACATATGGTCGGCGACGTTTCGATCCCTTTGGAACATATTGGGATCATCATCACGACATTGTATTTACATGCCTGAGTAAACGATGCCAGTTTCCATATGAATTCCACTGGAATTGGTGTGTACCGCGTCCGCGGTTACACTGCTGTGGAGCTTCTGGGTATCTGTGGGCCATAATCCTGTAGGCGAGAACCGCGTTTGCGGTACGCCAGATGCGACTGATATGCTGAACCTTAGCCTTAGAAGGGTAAGGCCAGAAAGTGGATGAACCACATCCGCGGTTAGCCACTTGTAGCAGTGGTTTCAATGAACCGGGTGTCTCGGAGCGCTGATAGTCAAAGAGCGTCTTCACAGCATGTCTGCCTGATGTGGGGTTGCAGGAGAAGTCAATAACATTCTACTCTACACCGTTGCACTCTATGTCAGTGAACTCCAGGCCACTCCATTCTACTCTGCACCACTCTACTCTACATCACTGCTCTTTGCACGACTCTACTCTGTACCACTATACACCAGTGCACTCTATGCCACTGCACTGTACTTAGTGCACTCTATGCCACTGCTCTCCATGCCACTGCTCTCTACACCACTGCACGGTATGCCACTGCACTCTATGACACTACACTCTGACACCCTACTCTTCATGACTCCACTCTATTCCATTGCACTCTAAACCACTGTACTCTACCCTGCACCACTCTACTCTATGTCAATGCACTCTATGCCACTCAACTCTGCGGCACTCCACTTTATGCCAATGCGCTCTACCTGCACCAATCCACTCTACTGTACATCACTCCACTCTATGCCACTTCACTCTACATCACTCTACTCTATAACACTGCTCTCTCCACCACTAAACTCCATGTCATGCTACTCTGTCTTGCTCCACTCTACCACACTGTATGTTACACCAATCCACTTTAAGCCACTCTAATCTACTCTGTACCACTGCACTCTATGCCACTTCACTCTACTTTGAAACAATCTACTCTATGCCACTGCAGTCTATGCTACTCTATTCCACTGTGCGCCACTCCACTCTACTCCACTCCACTCCACACTATGTCACTCTATTCTACACTGCTTCACTCTATGCTACTGCATTCTACTCCAATGCGCTCTACACCACTTTACTCAAAATGAATACACTCTATGCCACTGCACTCAATGGTGATCTACTCTGCACTGTATGCCACTGTACTGTACTCTGTGCCTCACCATTGCACTGTCACTTTACTCTCCAACACTCTACAGCATTGCACTCTACACCAATGCACTCTGCACTACTCTACTTTATACCACTGCACTGTACAACACTCTACTCCTCCATGGCACTGCACTGTCTGCCACTGAACTAAATGCTGGGCAACTATATGCCGCTGTATTCTGCACCACTTTACTTTATGACACTGCACTGCAGTCTGCACCACTCTATGCCACTCTACTGCACTGTAAGCCAATGCACTTTACACCACTACACTCTAGGCACTGTACTTTTCACCACTCTACTCCACTCTGCGCCACTCCACTCTATGCCACTCCACTCTGCAACACTGCCCACTACGCCAGTGCAATCTATGCCACTACTCAATACCACTGCACTCTACCCTGCACCACTCCGCTCTACCCTGCACCACTCCACTCCACCCTACATCACTTGACTCTACTCTGAAACAATCAAAACTATGCCACTGCACTCTACACCACTCTACTCCACTCTGCGACACTCCACTTTATGTCACTGCAATCAATGCTGTGCCACTCTACTCAACACCACTCTACTCTATTCCCCTGCATTCTACACCACTACTCCATGCCTATGCATTCTACCCTGCACCACTACACTCTACCCTGCACCACTCATTCCACTCTGAAACAATCTACCCTATGCCACTGCACTCTATGCCACTGCACTCTACACCTCTCTACTCTACTCTATGCCTCTGCATGCTGTGCCACTCTATGCCTCTGCAGTCTACACTATGCCACTGTACTCTAAACCACTGCACTCTACACAAATGCACTGTACAGCACTTTAATTAAAACCAATGCATTCTACGCCACTGCACCTACGCCAACTACTTTGCATCACTGCACTTTACACCACTATACTCTATGCTGCTGCACACTATGCCACTGCATGCCACGTCATTCTACACCATTGCACTCTACACCACTGCACTCTACGCCACTGTATTCTACTCTGCACCACTGTACTCTCTGCTCTCGATACCACTCTACTCTGCACCACTCTATGCCCCTGCACTCTTTGTCCCTACACTATATTCTGCACCACTCCACTCTATACCACTCTACTGCACTCTACACCACTGCACTCTACACCACTGCACTCTATGCCAATGCACTCTATGCCACTACACTCTACGCTACTACACTCTATGCCAGTCCACTCTATGCCAGTCCACTCTATGCCACTCCACTCTATGCCACTGCACTCTACACCACTCTACTCTATGCCACTCTGCTCTACACCTCTGCACTCTACCCTGCACTACTCCACTCTACCTTGCACCACTCCACTCTATGCAACTTCACTCTACAGCACTCTACTTCACTCTGCACCACTCTATTCTATGCCATTGCACTCTACGCCACTGCAATCTACTCTGCTTGACACTACTTTATGCCACTGCACTTTACACCACTTTACTCAAAGCCAATGCACTGTACGAAAATCTACTCTGCTCCACTGTACTTTACATCACTTCTCTCTAGGCCGCTCTACTCCACTCTACTATTCTCCACTCTACGACACTCCACTCCATGAGACTCCACTCTATGATGCTCTACTCCATTAAACTCTGCTCCACTGACACTTTACTCCACTCTATATCACTCCACTGTATAACACTCTACTTCACTCTATGCTTTTCTACAACACTACTTCACTCTAATGCGCTATAGGCCACTACCTCTATGCCACTACATGCCACTTTACTTCACTCTATTCTATGACACACTACTCCAATCTACTTCACTCCACTGTATGCCACTCCACTCTGGCACTTTATACCACTCTGCTCTATAAAATCTATTCCACTCCACTTGACACCACTCAACTCTACAACACTCTACAGCACTCTATGCCACTCCACTCTACGACAATCTACTACACTCTACGCCACTGTACTCTGCAACACTCTACTCCACTCTATGCAACACCTTCTACGCCACTCCATTCTACACCACTCCACTCTGCAACACTGCACCCTACACCAATGCACTCTACACCATTACTCTATACCACTCCACACTCCATTCAACCCTGCACCTCTCCACTCTATGCCACTTCACTCTACTCTGGAACAATCTACTCTACGCCACTGCACTCTATGCCTCTGCATGCTACACTAATCTACTCCACTCTGCACCTCTCCACTTCATGCCACTGCACTCTACACTGTGCCACTCTACACCACTGCGCTCGACACTATGCCACTCTACTCTAATCCCCTTCTTTCTACACCAATTCACTCTGCATCACTTAAAACAAATCGACCCTACGCCACTGCCGTTATGCCAACTACTTTGTACTGCTGCACTTTATGCCACTATAGCCTATAACAAGTTTTAAACACAGTGTTCCCCAAACAAGGACAATGGAGTTTCTAAGAATTAATATAGAACCAGAATCAGCACTATATTTGAAACTGTCCAGCCGGACAGATATATTTTTAATTCTGAAAATGTAAATTAGAAACAATGAAGTGGGACACAAGCCTGCGTCCTACTAGGTGTACATACAGAAAACAAAAAACAAACAGGAAAGCTTAGGCAGAGCAACTTGCTTGCATGTTATACATTTGATTAGTGTAAGCAGAAATATGCTGAGACACCGTTACACATAACTTATATGCATTGGGAAAGTGTTTACGGCGTACATATGGTCGGCGACGTTTCGATCCCTTTTGGAACATATTGGGATCATCATCACGACATTGTATTTACATGCCTGAGTAAACGATGCCAGTTTCCATATGAATTCCACTGGAATTGGTGTGTACCGCGTCCGCGGTTACACTGCTGTGGAGCTTCTGGGTATCTGTGGGCCATAATCCTGTAGGCGAGAACCGCGTTTGCGGTACGCCAGATGCGACTGATATGCTGAACCTTAGCCTTAGAAGGGTAAGGCCAGAAAGTGGATGAACCACATCCGCGGTTAGCCGCTTGTAGCAGTGGTTTCAATGAACCGGGTGTCTCGGAGCGCTGATAGTCAAAGAGCGTCTTCACAGCATGTCTGCCTGATGTGGGGTTGCAGGAGAAGTCAATAACATTCTACTCTACACCGTTGCACTCTATGTCAGTGAACTCCAGGCCACTCCATTCTACTCTGCACCACTCTACTCTACATCACTGCTCTTTGCACGACTCTACTCTGTACCCCTATACACCAGTGCACTCTATGCCACTGCACTGTACTTAGTGCACTCTATGCCACTGCTCTCCATGCCACTGCTCTCTACACCACTGCACGGTATGCCACTGCACTCTATGACACTACACTCTGACACCCTACTCTTCATGACTCCACTCTATTCCATTGCACTCTGAACCACTGTACTCTACCCTGCACCACTCTACTCTATGTCAATGCACTCTATGGCACTCAACTCTGCAGCACTCCACTTTATGCCAATGCGCTCTACCTGCACCAATCCACTCTACTGTACATCACTCCACTCTATGCCACTTCACTCTACATCACTCTACTCTATAACACTGCTCTCTCCACCACTAAACTCCATGTCATGCTACTCTGTCTTGCTCCACTCTACCACACTGTATTTTACACCAATCCACTTTAAGCCACTCTAATCTACTCTGTACCACTGCACTCTATGCCACTTCACTCTACTTTGAAACAATCTACTCTATGCCACTGCAGTCTATGCTACTCTATTCCACTGTGCGCCACTCCACTCTACTCCACTCCACTCCACACTATGTCACTCTATTCTACACTGCTTCACTCTATGCTACTGCATTCTACTCCAATGCGCTCTACACCACTTTACTCAAAATGAATACACTCTATGCCACTGCACTCAATGGTGATCTACTCTGCAGTGTATGCCACTGTACTGTACTCTGTGCCTCACCATTGCACTGTCACTTTACTCTCCAACACTCTACAGCATTGCACTCTACACCAATGCACTCTGCACTACTCTACTTTATACCACTGCACTGTACAACACTCTACTCCTCCATGGCACTGCACTGTCTGCCACTGAACTAAATGCTGGGCAACTATATGCCGCTGTATTCTGCACCACTTTACTTTATGACACTGCACTGCAGTCTGCACCACTCTATGCCACTCTACTGCACTGTAAGCCAATGCACTTTACACCACTACACTCTAGGCACTGTACTTTTCACCACTCTACTCCACTCTGCGCCACTCCACTCTATGCCACTCCACTCTGCAACACTGCCCACTACGTCAGTGCAATCTATGCCACTACTCAATACCACTGCACTCTACCCTGCACCACTCCGCTCTACCCTGCACCACTCCACTCCACCCTACATCACTTGACTCTACTCTGAAACAATCAAAACTATGCCACTGCACTCTACACCACTCTACTCCACTCTGCGACACTCCACTTTATGTCACTGCAATCAATGCTGTGCCACTCTACTCAACACCACTCTACTCTATTCCCCTGCATTCTACACCACTACTCCATGCCTATGCATTCTACCCTGCACCACTACACTCTACCCTGCACCACTCATTCCACTCTGAAACAATCTACCCTATGCCACTGCACTCTATGCCACTGCACTCTACACCTCTCTACTCTACGCCTCTGCATGCTGTGCCACTCTATGCCTCTGCAGTCTACACTATGCCACTGTACTCTAAACCACTGCACTCTACACAAATGCACTGTACAGCACTTTAATTAAAACCAATGCATTCTACGCCACTGCACCTACGCCAACTACTTTGCATCACTGCACTTTACACCACTATACTCTATGCTGCTGCACACTATGCCACTGCATGCCACGTCATTCTACACCATTGCACTCTACACAACTGCACTCTACGCCACTGTATTCTACTCTGCACCACTGTACTCTCTGCTCTCGATACCACTCTACTCTGCACCACTCTATGCCCCTGCACTCTTTGTCCCTACACTATATTCTGCACCACTCCACTCTATACCACTCTACTGCACTCTACACCACTGCACTCTACACCACTGCACTCTATGCCAATGCACTCTATGCCACTACACTCTACGCTACTACACTCTATGCCAGTCCACTCTATGCCAGTCCACTCTATGCCACTCCACTCTATGCCACTGCACTCTACACCACTCTACTCTATGCCACTCTGCTCTACACCTCTGCACTCTACCCTGCACTACTCCACTCTACCTTGCACCACTCCACTCTATGCAACTTCACTCTACAGCACTCTACTTCACTCTGCACCACTCTATTCTATGCCATTGCACTCTACGCCACTGCAATCTACTCTGCTTGACACTACTTTATGCCACTGCACTCTACACCACTTTACTCAAAGCCAATGCACTGTACGAAAATCTACTCTGCTCCACTGTACTTTACATCACTTCTCTCTAGGCCGCTCTACTCCACTCTACTATTCTCCACTCTACGACACTCCACTCCATGAGACTCCACTCTATGATGCTCTACTCCATTAAACTCGGCTCCACTGACACTTTACTCCACTCTATATCACTCCACTGTATAACACTCTACTTCACTCTATGCTTTTCTACAACACTACTTCACTCTAATGCGCTATAGGCCACTACCTCTATGCCACTACATGCCACTTTACTTCACTCTATTCTATGACACACTACTCCAATCTACTTCACTCCACTGTATGCCACTCCACTCTGGCACTTTATACCACTCTGCTCTATAAAATCTATTCCACTCCACTTGACACCACTCAACTCTACAACACTCTACACCACTCTATGCCACTCCACTCTACGACAATCTACTACACTCTACGCCACTGTACTCTGCAACACTCTACTCCACTCTATGCAACACCTTCTACGCCACTCCACTCTACACCACTCCACTCTGCTCTAAACCACTCCATGACACTCTATGCCACTCCACTCTACAACAATCTACTCAACTCTGACACTGTATTCTACTCTATGCCACTCCCTCCACAATACTCCACAATACTGTACACTACTCCATGACACCCCACTTCACTTCACTCCTCTCGACACAACTCTTCTGTATGCCACTCCATGCCACTCTACGCCACTCCATAACACTCCGCTTTATGGCACTCCACCCCATGCAACTCTCCTCTCGCCACTAACTTTTAGACATGCTGTACAGCAGCCACTCTGGTGTACAACATTTTAAAAACATTTTGCAATGCTGACTGCTCATGGAGGCCATTTAGGGGTTGCTAAGGGTTGCAGCTGCGACCCCTGGCTTGCACCTTGTGTGACCCCTGGCAGTGCCTTTGCGACTCCTGGAGTCTGTGGTGGCAAAATCAGTGTCAGGAATACAGGGGCAGCTCGTCCTTATGGACGCTGGTTGGGGTTCCATTTGCCTTGTTTTCTGTCAATTTATTTTAACACTAATAGTGAATAATACATTATTCACTATCAGTATAATAAAGAACAGAGATAAACTAGCTGGAATATGACCCTCACTAGCAGCTTGGGTAAGTAAAAATGCTTTTAAATGTATTTTGTGTGTGTGCTTCCAGGTGAGAATGTGTTTGTGTGAGAGAGAGTGTGTTTATGTGTGAATGCATAAGTATGTGTGTGTAAGTGAAAGTAAAGATCAAATGTCATGTGATGTCACTTCCGCTACCCCTAACATTTTGGTGAATTGACGTTCATGCAATAGCTCATGCATATGCGAGATCCATTGGCTTTGCCAATGCGAGTTCTACAGGCTACTACTGGATGATTACTTATATTTATGTGGTTCTCCAACACATGTGCCTCATGCCCCTCTCTAAGAACAGCAAATTGCATTGACCTGCCTGACCACATCGTCAAAGGCTTTGTGTATGTTTAAAGTGAACCAGTCAGTTAACCATTCAACTCTGCTACTCTCACAGAGGGCCAAATAAGCAGAAATCTGGCATTGTAAAGGGAAGAATTTCTGTGCACACCTATTCTTGTTTTACATCAGTGGCTGAACACTCTGCCCTATTTTATCATACCTTGTCTCCATGTTCCTCTTTCTTCCATGGTTGTCATTCTTGCTTAGTTTGCTCCCCAAGGACTAATATTATGTTCCAGACCTTCAGTTAAAGGTTGCCTGAGTATAAACTCCAATGTAAGGTGCTTGGGGATCCTGCCCAACCAACTCACAATTCCTCTTCCCCATTTAGAGGTGGGATACAAAAGGTTTCCTATGGCAGATCCTGAGCTGGCTCCATCGCCAGACAACTTTGACCCTTATGTGAAAGGGTTAAAGGCTCACAGTGATGGCTGGCCCACCTTATATAAGATGGGGCACCCACCCTTTTTCCCTATCCAGAGCACTATGCCTCATAGCGAAAAATTACATTGGTCTGACTCACAGGGAGAAAACTCCACTACTTTTTTGTTTTAGTGAAACAAACTCCTGCTTTTGGAGTGTATTGCTCTGTAGCAAACAAGTAGTATGCTGAGCAGGGTCAAGAAAAGATGGTTCCAGGGGGTGTTGCCAAACCTCCCGCAATATGGCCGCAGAGTTCTGAAGCTCTTTGCGGCTTCGGAGACCTTTTCCGACCTCCCACTGCAGTCTCTCACGGACGACATGACTTGCGCGGGAGTTTCAATGCGACAGCAGGGGAATTGGGTATTTTGCCTTTGGACGTTCTTCAAGCTCTTTTACCTGTTTTTTTCCCCACACATCGCCTCTCCTCTCTCTCGATGGTTGCGGCCACTCTTTTTTAGTTCAAGAGCGCAGCGGCTCTTTCTTTGCCCTCGCTTCACTCAGCCTGCTTTTTGCTGCTACCATAATGTAAAAGACACACAATTGATGGACGGAATGCAGAACAAATCAAAACATTCACCCCCAGTCAAGAGATCTGGGTTAAATCCATCATTCTTTTGCTCACCATGCCACCCCAGTTTAGACCTGGCCACATGCAAATCAGTCTTGACCCTGTGCCTCATGGGATCAGTACAGCCCGAACTGCAAAGCCAGGTCCTCCATTGACCAGAAACAAGCATCCTAGGACCAGTTTCGGGGTTTCACCCCTCATCAGCCAGGATAGCTTGAATCCAGTGGCACAGTGAGCCCAGGACCCACGTCTGGGCATACCCGGCGCACTTAGGGCGAAAAAGCAAAAGACACACAATTGACGGACGGAATGCAGAACAAATCAAAACATTCACCCCCTGTTAAGAGATCTGGGTTAAATCCATCATTCTTTTCCTCACCATGCCACCCCAGTTTAGACCTGGTCGTATGCAAATCAGTCTTGACCCTGTGCCTCATGGAAACAGTCCAGCCCAAACTGCCAAGCCAGGTCCTCCCTGGACCGGAAACAAGCATCCTAGGACCGGTTTCGGTTTTTTACCCCTCATCAGCCAGGATAGCTTGAATCCAGTGGGACAGTGAGCCCGGGACCCACGTCTGGGCATACCTGGCGCACTTAGGGCGAGAAAGCAAAAGACACACAATTGATTGATGGAATGCAGGACAAATCAAAACATTCACCCCCAGTCAAGAGATCTGGGTTAAATCCATCATTCTTTTGCTCACCATGCCACCCCAGTTTAGACCTGGCCATATGCAAATTAGTCTTGACCATGTACCTCATGGGAACAGTCCAGCTCGAACTGCCAAGCCAGGTCCTCCCAGGACCAGAAACAAGAATCTTAGGACCGGTTTCGGGGTTTCACCCCTCATCAGCCAGGATAGCTTGAATCCAGTGGCACAGTGAGCCCGGTACCCATGTCTGCGTATACCCGGCGCACTTAGGGCGAGAAAGCAAAAGACACACAATTGATGCCACTGGAGTCAAGCTATCCTGGCTGAGGAGGGGTGAAGCCCCGAAACTGGTCCTAGGATGCTTGCTTCCAGTCCAGGGAGGATCTGGCCTGGCAGTTTGGGCTGGACTGTTCCCATTGGGCGCAGGGTCAAGACTGATTTGCATATGGATGGGTCCAAACTGGAATGGCATGGTGAGCAAAACAACGATGGATTTAGGCCCAGATCTCTGTACTGGGGTGAATGTATGACATTGTTCTGCATTCTGTCCATCAATTGTTCTTTTTGCATTTGTCACCCCGAGTGGGACGGGTATGCCCAGACGTGGGTCCTGTGCTCTCCATGCCACTGGAGTCAAGCTATCCTGGCTGAGGAGTGGTGAAACCCCGAAACCGGCCGAAGGACGATTGTTTCCAGTCCAGGGAGAATCTGGCCTGGCAGTTCGGGCTGGACTGTTCCCATTGGGCGCAGGGTCAAGACTGATTTGCATATGGCTGGGTCCAAACTGGAATGGCATGGTGAGCAAAACAACGATGGATTTAGGCCCAGATCTCTGTACTGGGGTGAATGTATGACATTGTTCTGCATTCTGTCCATCAATTGTTCTTTTTGCATTTGTCTCCCCAAGTGGGACGGCTATGCCCAGACGTGGGTTTCGTGCTCTCCATGCCACTGGAGTCAAGCTATCCTGGCTGAGGAGGGGTGAAACCCTGAAACCGGTCCTAGGATGCTTGTTTCCAGTCCACTGAGGATATGGCCTGGCAGTTCAGGCTGGACTGTTCCCATTGGGCGCAGGGTCAAGCCTGATTTGCATATGGCTGGGTCCAAACTGGAATGCCATGGTGAGCAAAACAACGATGGATTTAGGCCCAGAAATCTGAACTGGGGTGAATGTATGACATTGTTCTGCATTCTGTCCATCAATTGTTCTTTTTGCTACCATTATGTAAGCGCTGTTCTTGCCCTCTCAGATTGCTTTCTTGGACTTTACTGCCATGACCTCAACTTTTTTAGCCTTCTTATGTCACCTCCTTATGTGGTTATGAAGTGAATCGGATTTTACCTTATTTCAGCATTGAGCACCGTTGAACCTCCTGAAGGTCTAGTTACTGACCCCTTGCACATCCTCCGACGGCGCCTTAACTTGTTCCCTTGTTCAATATTTTGTCGTTAAGCATCCTATGAATAAGGACCTTTGCTACATATACTTGTGACCCATTTTGATTCGATGCACTTAATCTTGGATATATTTTGGTCATTTTACTAAACAGTTTTATTATCATTTTAACGCCTTGAACACATTAATATCTGTTTTATTCAGTGGAGTCATAGTGAAGGAAGTGACGCGAAAAGGGCCACTCGGGTCACTCACGACCACATTCTCTGCCTTTCTACAAATGAAGAGTCGGTCAGACAGTAGAGAATACAAACCAGATTTTTATTGAGATTACACTGCAGTGGAGCCCAGTCTGACCAGCCTCTTGGGATGGCTGTCGAGGGAGTGAACCCCGTAAGCATACAATTACATTATGTACGTTTGCAAAGTCCACAAAGGCCCGCCTACTATGGAAAAACACTAGCAGGTGTCGTAATGCAATGGGGGTACAGAGCATAAGTTTTGATTCTGCAGCTGGGCATAGACTATCTACTGCCCAAGGTCATCTGGCCTATCCTCCCTACCAGACGGGTGGGTGAAAGGCTCCATCTAACAAGAAAGGTATGTACTAACGAGGATACTTGCAATTACAGAAGAAAAAGCTCAACCTTGGGAAACAAAACTTACCAAGGACCACTTCTCGAAAATAACTAAGCAGCAGTTTCGATTATCATACAAAATGGCATCCAGATTGCAAGATGGTGTCGCGAATGCTAAAATATACGGACAGAAGGGCTTCCCAATATTAACAATAGGCTTAGTGACTGGGGCAGCTTTTGTTGCATTTTTCCTTTCAGTAGCATTTAAGTCCTCTACCAAGGTGTGCCCTCTTCCTTGTACCTCATAGTCATTACTCATTTCCTTCTATATGAAGCCATCTTCATTTCACCTTACCCAGCAATATGCCCTCGGCCCGTAAAGACATAAGTACCACCTCAAAATGACACAAGACCCTGGTTCTCCGACGAAGTGTCCACTACCACTGACTCTGGAAGATCTCATGGAGAAAATTAAACTCCTGAAGTCTTTTGTTACGGAAACCAACTCTAGGCTTCAATAGATTGAGGAAAAATGGAATGCCCTTTAATCCAGTGTGTCAGAGGTAGAGCAACGTTTTAGTAATATACAGGATGCGGTAGCCAAAAGGGAGGGCATGTCCAAGGAGATTTCACTCCCAAAGCAACAAACAGGATTTGGAAAATCACAATTGTCATAAGAATCACAGAATCTATGGAATTCCTGAGGGGGCAGAGGGTTCTGACATGCCTGCCTTTCTTAAGTTAAATATTCCAAAGATAGTGGGGCTCAAAGACAATATCAACCTTAATTTGCAACGTGCTCATAGAGTTGGCCCTAAATCTTCAGGAACTTTATCATCTGGTCATCCAAGAAAGATATTAGTACTCTTTTTGGAATATACTGAGCTCCTCTTGATGTTATCAGCGGCAAAACAAAGGATACAAATGCTTTGGTCTGGCCAACAAATCTTTTTCTCCCCGGATGTGGTTTGAGCTACTGCTGCCTGCCAAAAGGAATTTTTATCCTTCCATCCAGCTTTACGCTCCATGAAGGCGAGATATGGACTTGTGCATCCTTTGTTTCTTCAAAGTCACTTACAAGGAGAGGACTTTCTCATTTGAGTCTCCAGATGACGTAAGAAAATTTATTTTTCAATGCAAGGGTGAAAAAATGGAATCTGAGAAAACTTGAAAGCTCCTTGTGTTGCATAGTTGTTGCTATGTTTCTTTTCTATTTAAATGGTTCTCTGCTTGAATGACGTTATATTTATTGTATTTATTTTTGGATGTGTACTTCTATAGATTAATAACGTTTTTTCTTTTTACAGGTGTCTTTTGTCTAACCCGGATCTCTTCCCTGAATGTGTTGTATTTTCCTTGTGTTCCCCATCCCGGGCCTATTGAATATGCCCAATCTACATTTGTTGGTAAGTGCTCTTCATTAGTTATATATGTAATCTTTTTATTTTGGTTTCTTGGTATTAATTGTCTCAGTGCCTTCCAATTTTCACTTCTGGCTGCTTCAAGTCTGTTGTCCATCTTTTTTCTCGTGCTTCTCCGCTCCTCCCTGTTATTGTTTTTACACTGTATGTGTCCCATTTCTCATATGGCTGGTGCCCTTTGGCTTATTCCCTTTTTTTACTTTGTCTAACAGCTGGTTTTCCACTTTTCTCGCCTTCCTTCCACTTTCCTCCTCCCTCTCTTCCTTGCAATTATTTGTATTTTACCGAGCAAACACAAGCTACCCACTTTTGTTCTTGGCATGTTTATCCCTTTCATTTTATATTGTATTCTTTTTTTAATTAAGGATGTATTTTCTATATAATATGTTCCACTTTTTTTATGGTTAATAATTTGCAAATACTTTCCTGGAATGTGAAAGGTTTACACAATCCTATTAAGAAACAGAGAGTTCTTGCACATTTATCCAGATTACAATGTAAGGTTGTGATGTTACAAGAAACTCACCTTACAGACAGAGATGGAAATTAATTAATTGAAGAAACATTGGGTTGGCCAGGTATTTTGCTCCCCGCACAACAAAATAAAAACATTTCATAAATTGCTCTCAGTATCAATTGAAAAGGAGGAGATAAGTGCAGATGGCTTTTTTCTCTATACCACTATCATTAATAATCCATTTCCCTCCTTGACTTATATGGCCCCACTGGTATAGCCGTCCTAGTTTGGGAGCACATTTCCCTCCTCACACTCCTGTCCAAACACAAATCTTCTTGTAGGAGGGGATTGTAATCAAATTATGGATCCCTTCATCGATGGAAAATCTCTTGCTAGATATGTCCAGTGCTTAATTTGTGCCGGTGCTTTCTGGTGCTTAGCACCGGCACTTATTTGTCAGCTCCGAGTCTACACTGCCACAGCCACTGCCAACTTGAACTCACATCAAGGACATCACAGACGTGACAGCACTCACTGCACGTGCATGCCGTCATAATCATAGTAAATATAATTGACTGACTCACTCACTGCTGTCTCCTGAGTCCCCTGATGAAGACGAGTGTTGCTGCTCATACTGTATCTGAGAGCCGAGTGCCGACAGCCGATAATAAATCCTCCATAATATCCAGGCGTATTTGCCTTCAGTTCAGTGTTGCCGTGGGCGGGCCACTGATTAGGCTTTATTTGGTCCTGTGGGGGTGGGGGCTGTGGCAGCCTATGTAACCTTTTTTTCAAACTAAATTCCGACCACGCCCCAGCACGCACGCACTGCATGAGTCACCGTGGCACCAGTTCCACAAGACCACATCAAGGCAGGCACTGTTAATTTGAAGAAGCAGCAGGCTGAAGGCCTCTTAATAAAGGCAGTGCCACGAGCATAAAGTAAACCAGGCAGTAAGTAAAATCCAAACCATCCAACGCAGCTTTTTCTCGAGCGTGGTGACTTGGTATGAATGATTATAATGAACCGAGTATTGGTCCGATGCCGGGTGGGGCTGGGGCACCGTGTGCAGGAGTACTAGTCCGGTCAGGGCCTTGCCCTTAACCCCTGATACAGTTGTAAAGTAAACCAGTAAGTAAAATCCAAACCATCTAACACTGCGTTCGATAAAAAGCAGCATTAGATGGTTTGGATTTTACTTACTGGTTTACTTTACAACTGTATCAGGGCAGGGTTAAGGGCAAGGCCCTGAACTGACTAGTGCTCCTGCACACGGTGCCCCAGCCCTGCCCGGTGACGGTTGCATGATTGCTCGGCCTCGGTTCATCATAACCATACAGTATGTGATTATGATGAACCGAGGCCCGAGCAATCACGCGACCAGCGCCGGGCAGGGCACCATGTGCAGGAGGAGGAGTACTAGTCAGCAGTAGTCAGGAGGCTGGAAGGGCTGGGCCTTACCCTTAGCCCCTGTCCTAGAACCATCCCTGAAGACATGTCTCACTCAAGCCCCATCACTGGCATCAGACACTTCCACAGTGTCTCACACATTCCCCATCGATTGCCTCAGATCCTTCCACAGTGTCTCACATTCCACATCCCTAGCCTCAGACATTCTACATTGTCTCCCTCGTCAGCTCTTTTGCAGTGCGAACAGAATTCTCTTGGACAAAATGGTGATATTTTCTGTGTTTCTTGTTTTTAAATTGTGTTTTATTGATTCCCAACTGAGAAATTGAAAGTGGAGCAAAAAGCAAGATAATAAGCTGCTAATATAAGGATTATCTGAGCCGAGGAGACTTGGGGAGATGTGAGTGAAAGGAGCTGTACGTGGAGGGAGATGTGAAGGAAAAGAGCTGGGCATGGAGAGGGATGTGAGGGAAAGGAGCTGCGCGTAGAGGGAGATGTGAGGGAAAGGAGCTGCACATAGGAGATACGAGTGAACAGCACTGCAGATGGAGGTAGATATGAAGGGAAGGGGCTGCGCGTGGAGGGAGATGTGAGGGAAAGGAGCTGCATGTAGGGGGAGATGTGAGGGAAAAGAGCTGCGTGTAGGAGGAGATGAGAAGGAAAGGAGCTGTGCATGGAGAGACATGCGGAGGAAAGGACCTGAGTGTGGTGGGACATGCGGGGGAAAGGAGCTACGTGTGGAGGGACATGTGGGGGAAAGGAGCTGCACATGGGGGAGATGTGAGGGAAAGGAGCTGTGTGTGGGGGGGAGATGTGAGGGAAAGGAGCTGCACATGGGGGGAGATGTGAGGGAAAGGAGCTGTGCGTGGGGGGAGATGTGAGGGAAAGGAGCTGTGTTTGGGGGGAGATGTGAGAGGAAAGACCTGCGTGTGGGGGGGAGATGTGAGGGAAAGTAGCTGCACGTGGGGAAAGATGTCAGGGGAAAGGAGCAGCGCTTGGGGGGAGATGTGAGTGAATGGAGCTGCATGTGGGGGGAGATGTGAGGAAAGAGGCTGCATGTGGAGGGAGATGTAAGGGAAAGGAGCTGGGCGTGGGGGAGATGTGAGGGAAAGGAGCTGTGCATGGAGAGAGATGCGGGGTAATGAGCTGCACATGGAGGGAGATGTAATGGAAAGGATCTACGCCTGGAGAGAGGTGTGTGTGATGTGAGTACAATAGGCATGGGGTGCTGCAAGAGCTGGAAGAGTGGGGGGCAGTGTGATTCCAGGAAGGGGGAATTTCAGGGATAGTGAAGCACAAAGGGAGATCTGAGAGTGTCCAGTGCACACTGCCCGAGCTGTGAGGTCAGGCTCAATCCTTTCACTGGGCAGAGTGTCTTATTCTGTGTCAATATCTAAATTGTGCTGATTTTTGCCAGCTTTTAACTCTTTTAAGACCAGTAGGGCTGGGACAGAGTCAGTAACTTGTCCAAGTTGATATTCACAGACTTAATTCAGATACTTGCAAGTTGGTACCTCTATAGAAGGTTTACAGAGCTGGACCACAGTCTGTTACAGGCAAGTAAGTGCCCCAGCCACAAAGTCAGTCATAGGTATGTGACTGCCCCAGCCTCACCAGCCTTTGGCATGGCTGGTCTGTGGTCCGGCCCTCTTGATGGCTTCCCATGAAAGATGTGGACAGTGAAGGTGGGCCTGGGTTCCTTCAAGAGGATTAACAAAGGACTCTGATTTCTATCCAAGGATCAGGCCCTTTGTAGTGGTGGGTGTAACTCATGTAATTTGCTGTAGCGTAGTAAATAGAGTGATATTGCACAAGATTACATGGCATTACATGAGGAGGGTAATGCACCCTTATGCCCAAAATGGACTCAAGGTTGCACTTTGTGCTAAGCAAATAGCCCTAAATGCAACAGAACGCAAGCAGCAGCCACTCGCGCTCGCCTTTACTGTGCTCCTGCGGTAGAATTTTTGTGTCAAATTACTCATACTTTACTCTGTTTCAAAAAATTTACAGGGCAGGGGAACCTCCTATCAAAGTCTTACTCGGAGGAAGGCTTCCTTGCTGAAATTCAGATCGGGTATTACATCTGACTTTCAGCAGTGCCAGTTGAGGATGTGGGTGGAGCCAATAGAGGAAGTGGGTGGAGCTAGGGGAGGAAGTGGGTGGAGCTAGTGGAGGAAGTGGGTGGCGCCGGGGGACGTGGGTGTGGCCTCAGACAAACATTTGAACACCTGGACTTCATATTTTACAAATTAAGCACTGGATATGTCCCTAATAAAATGCAGAAAACATTCAAAAATATTATTCAATCCAGGGGCCTGGTAGATGTATGGAGAATGTTTAATACAGAAAATTTGTAATTTACCTTTTATTCCCCCCACACATAATTCCAACTCTAGAATCAATTATATTTTCATTACACCTCAATTACTTCCCACTTTATTTTATGGTAAAATTGGGTCTATATTAATATCTGATCATGCTCCTGTATTTATTGATATTGAGGTGTCGTTTGGGCCCTCTAAATCAAAAAGATGGCATTTCAATAACTATTTACCAACGGATCAATCTTTTGTGGACAATATTAATTTTTTTTATAGAATTATTTTGTCTCAAAAGTTACTTCGGATTTTCCTTTCCCTGTTATATGGGATGCCTTCAAAGCATCGACTAGAGGGTATATTATTGACTATGTCGCAGCTAAAAAGAAAAAATCTCTTAAAGAATCTGAGAGCTTACTCTCCTCTGTTAAACAGCTTGAACACCAATACTATACTTCAAATAATGAAACCACTCTTAAGAATCTTGTTCAAGCCAAACTGGCTTCTAACAAAGAATCGACTGAGGAGGCTTCCAGAGTAGTACTAAAGATTGACTCTAAATTATATGGAGGGCAAAACAGGGCAGGGAAGGTACTGGTGGATTACCTTAAAGTTAAATCTCAAAAGTCTAAAATTGTTGATAATATAGACGAGAAAGGGGTTAATCATCTTAAAGATGAGGGCATTTTACAATGGTTTGCAGATTTTTATCAGAACTTGTATACACCAAAATCATATCCTTCAGACACTGCTTGGATTCTTTTTTTGACTCTCTCCCCCTTGTTCTTTCAAGCCTCCATTCTTGATAAGTATGTATTGACTGCAAATATCAAATTTGTTTCAGTCAACCACCCAAAGACAAATCACCCGGATCTAATGGTTATACCACAGAATTTTTTTATTTGCGTTTTTCTAATAGTCAACTCCCCATCTCCTTTCTTTATATCAACACTTTGTTATCAATAACGAAGCTCGTGGTCCTTTTTCGAAGCAATGCTCTGCTTGATTCCCAAGAAAGACAGACTTCTTTTATTGTGCTAACTATCACCCTTTTTCCCTTATAAACTTGGATTGCAAAATGTTTGAGAAAACATTAGCTCTTTGACTTAATCATTTCATTCTGGATCTGATTGGGATGGAACAAACAGGGTTTGTTAAGGGATATGGTTGACAATTCAAGAGCTTTTTTAAATATTATACACCTTGCCTCAAAAAGTTCTACCTCTATGGTAGCCAGCACTTTAGTTGCCGAAAAAGCTTTTGATCTTGTACACTGGCACATTATGATGTGTGCACTCAAATGGTATGGATTTGGCCCCAAACTTTAAAGGATATATTAGTCTGCTTTAATCTTTTCCGACCACTTCTGTTTTTGTGAATGGCACCTAATCCCCCTATTTTCCTCTCCAACATGGTACCAGACAGGGATGCCCAGTATCACTGTTACTTTTTATTTTATCTCTGGAACCCTTTTTACATACTTTGCGCCAATCACCTTATTTTCATGGCTTCTTTTACAAAAACAAAGAAATGAAATTCATAGCTTATGCAGACAATATCATCTTATAGGTCTCAGATGCACAAACATCCAACAATGTCTCTTAAATAACTACTCCAGAATATCAGGTTACAAACTTATTTTTTCCAAATCCGAAGTCCTCCCTTTAAATAAATTCTGTTTGAAAAGGATGTTTGCAGAAAATGGTTTTAAATGGAGTTCTAACTATATTAAATATCCAGGGATTAAATACTGTACCTCAATTACAAAAACCATACAGACTAATTTAGATGAACTCCTTCAAAAAATTCTTTAAATGTCAGAAAAATGGTCTCCTCTCTATATATCAAGGTGAGGCGGGTTAGATACAATTTTTAACTTCAAGATAGATTTTATTGAGGTTTTACATTATTAATTACTAATGGGCTGGTTAGATGCAATATAGATGATGATGTTCCCAGTCATCAATTTTTATCTATCCATGCTACCTGTTAAAATCCCCTTTGAAATTTTTCAAAAGTCTCTTGACAGTTTCCTTAGTAAATTTGTATGGAATGGAAAGAAAGTACGCATCTCCTTATCCTTTCTGTGCAAACCTAAAGATAACGGTGGAGTTAACTGTCCTAACTTTCAACAGTATCATTCCTTCTTTTTACTTAAACAGGTTTTACCTCACAGACACGCAGCTACTGAGACACCTTTAACCATCTGGCGTCAGTTGGAGGACTCTTTAATTTTCCCTTTTCCTTTTGAGTCTTTGGCTCACTTTCCTCACCTGCCACTCTCTTTTGTGTCACCTACCATTATTCATTCTATCCTCTCTATATTTCCATAGCTTCCCAGATCTCTTGCATCTTCGCATGTTTTCCTAGAATCCTCTATAGGACATAATAAATCTAATAAAATATCAAATAGCAGTATTTTTTGGAAAGATTGGGTTGCTAAGGGAATAATTCAAGTTATATAGCGATTTCAAGAGACACATTTCCTTTCTTCTTCGGAAGTCCAAACCAAATTTGGCCTCTCCGCTGCCTGGAGGTGTTGGCCCCCACTCAGAACAGGGGAAGAGATTCCAAGAACCCACAGTTGCCCCTAAAACAGCTCAATCACCTGTCAGTGGAGAGCTTAGGATGTGGTTTTTGGATACTGACAGCTGTCAGTAGCCTCTGCATGGTTCTGCCCTTCATGGCTGCACTGTACTTGACATGGAAAACAGACCCCATCGCCAAAAGCAAGTTAGGCCCCCTGACCTTGCTGGTCATGGTGGGGTTGCTCAAGTGTTGAGTAACCTCTGCAGGTAAGCTAGGTGTTGCTGTAGCAAGGTTAGGGACAGAAGAGGTAGGCAGGAAAGAAATGACACAGCTGTAGTGAAGTTCAAATTTAAAATGGGTCCTATCACCGTGGAGATGGATCAGCTTTCCAGGGGAAGTGACCTGGATAGGCGGATGTGAGGCAGAGTAGGCCCTGCAATAGTACAGCCAGTGTTCCTTACTTCTTCCTCACCCAAAAATCCAGGAATACTCTCCTAAGGGTGGGCGGAGACTCCTGGTTGTGTTGGTTGGGAGGGGGTTATGTAATAAACTGGACTGTTTGCAGATGTCCCCCACTTTTTGCCCCCATTTGAACTACTAGATGCTGGTTTTCGACTCTGAGAGCGCACTGAAGCCTACTAACCAGATTCCAATGCCAGTGTTCTTTCCCCTAAAGTGACATGTGTAATTGGCATCCCAAATTGGCAAGAGCTCACCTCTGGTAAATGGTACCTGTGGTACCAAGGGCATTGTTGATGAAGGAATACTCAGTGCTTGCCATACTGGTTGTGCAACCATGAGTGACCCAAGTAAACTAATGACAGCAGGCCTGCCATTGCAGACTGCAGGAACAGGGCTCACTGCTCCAATTAAATGTTGTCCTCACCATGTGTGACAAAGTCCCAGCACTGCTTTTAGTATATGTCAGTCGCCCCTAGAGCAGGCCTCTTGAGCTCAGGAGGCAGGGTGCAGTATATTAAGAGTATAGACATGTGAGTGCAAGCTTACATGTCTCTATAGTGACTTTACTATTAAAGTGCACTATAAGTGATAGGCGGTCCATTGGAGAACATGGGACTACTACCCAGGCATGCCCTGGTTGCTAGCACCCTTATGGTGCCACCTAAATATGTCGAGTCTGGTGTTAAACCACTTGCTTTCTCTCTCCTGGCACAAATCTTGTGTCAAGGGAAGGCTGACATGCACCCAGGTGGCTACCTTAGAGGTTGCCCACCTGGTTACCCAGCTGACATGTACTTTGGCAGGCAGGCCCTGGTTTTCCCACCCCAGCTGCCGCCATTACATAGTTCTGACCTTCCACCAGGTAGTATGCATGCTCCCAGGAAGTAGAACAAAGGCTTAGACAGGAAGGAGGTCACACCTACCCCCTCCTGAGTGGGCTAGTGAAGTGAGACATAAGAGCGGCAAGCTTCAAAGGCTCTTACAACTTCTGATATGCAAGAAGGCTGTCTCCCTGTGGAAGACAAAGCCCCCCTTACCCCCAGGCATGCTGGACCCGGTCAAGGCAGGAAATTAGGTAGGCAGGAGGTGTGCACCTCCAAGAAGACTGACTACACCCCTACGGGTTGGCAGTTGATCTGCACACCTAAATTGGAATTCTGCCATCTTTAGGACGGCAGAAATAGTGGGTTCTGGGTAGGAAAAATGACCCACACCACCTGATGTGGTCACCTCAGGGGCGGATTAACTGTAGGGAGTAGCTGCCCATTGGCTATTAACTCCCATACCGCTACCTCCCAATAATCCAGGATTTATGGGACACCCTTGATGCCAGAACCCCAGGTCTGAACATCATTCTTAAAGGAAGGACAGCAAGAAGATAACTTTCACCGACAACAAGACTTTACCCTGCCATAAAGGAAGAGAGGGATACTGGATCCTTGTGTCACCATTGCTTGGAACTGCATGAGCAACGTTTGTTTGTGGTCAAAACTTGGCACTCCCTGGCAGAGGGACCCATGTGGGAGCCAGAAGCAGTCTCAGACTGCCCTGGACTGGTGGTAATAGTCCCCTGCAAGTTGCAGGTAAAATGACATGCTGAAGCCAAAGTGCTAGCCAATGGGCCCGCCGAGAGATCACCCAAAGAAAAGTGGTGCAGTGCATTCTGGGAGTTGTAGTCCGGCTCTCCCTGAAGTCTCGAGCCGTTACCCTCACTCCAGTGACCTCCAGCAGCCAAAGTTTCTTTGGATTACTGTTGCAGCACCCAAGGTTTGTTGGTCAACAAACTAGTGACTGACCCTGTAAGTCGACTTTGCATTAAGAGAGCACCTCCCAGGTACCTGCTTCATCTTCTTGGCGGCGTCGTCCCAATGGAAAAAGCAGCCTTGGCCCAACTCGATTCAAGTTGATTGACAGCCTAAAGCTACCTCTGCACCCGGACTTAGTGAAGAAGCTAAAAACGATCCGGCTCTTGAACCTCCGTCCTGGGACCCCAAAGACCTCTACCGTACGAGGGTAAAAAGTAACTTGACCCCGAAGTGACCGTTTGTCACTGAGCAGCTTTGTCCATTGACCGCAATGTTAAAAGCCCCGTTCTAAAGCCCACTGACAGCTCAGAACTTACCTCTGCACCCTGATTCCCCGGGCACATTAAAAATACTCTGGCTGTTATAAAGCTGGTCCTGGGCCATCAAAGCCTTCTACCCAGCGAGGTTGGAAAGGAACTCAACCCCCAAATGACTGTTTGTCACAAGCACAATTTCCCCCTGACCGCAATGTTAAATGCCTTCAGTCCTACATGCATTTATTTTCTCATGCCATAAAAATTCATACCTCCGGTTATATGCATGATATAAAGTTCGTCTTGGTGTCTAAATTTATATAGAAATATCTCTATTTTTATAAACTGGTGTTGTATCAATTACTTATGCACCATAATGGTACTGTAAAAAGCTTAACACATGTTCCTCCAGTAATGCCTGGCTGCTCTTTGCCACACTACCAGGACTGAGCTAAGGATTATTGTTGTTGAGTCCAATGATCAACTTTGAGGAATTGTGATAATATTACATGGTAAGGTCTCCTAGCTATACCACATAATATTCAACTATCCTACACAGCCATATTTATTTGTGAAGAAATTTTACAACGTTTATGGTGTCAATTTCAATTAATTCGAAGTCTGCCAACATTATGGTAAGTTTGTATGTTGCAAAGAGAGAAGTTAGAGTCCAATTTGTGAAAGATTAGATCCAGTTCTATATTCGTCAGTAGCTACCTTGATTTGCTTGAATTCAGTTGCAGCGAGCCTAGAAAATTTTAAGTTTCAGGATTTTCTGGAACAGATGATTCGCCATCAGGCTTGGATTCAGTGATACATTCAAGACTCTCTCTCCACTTTTATTCCAAATGAAGACTGGTTGAGTAATACCTGTCCTTGAGCCTCTTTACGGTGCTCAGAGTAATCAATGTTGCAATAGTCAAATGTCAGAGCTGCACCAAATTTGGCAGCGCTATGCTCTGACATTTTCAAAATGCAGGGATACACCGTATTCACAAGAATATGGCACACCCCTGTGTTTTTCCTAGTGCTGGTGCTAACTTTAGCTGCCTAGCGCCAATGCAGGCACCCTTGCACCATAGTGCAAAGGTGCATGTATTGCAGGTATGATTGTTTATGTGCAGGATGGTGTCCCTTCCTGCTCATAAACAATCACTAATGGCAATTTGCTCTTTCTATGTGTGCTGCAGAATTCAGCACACATAGAAAAAGCAAAAACAAGGAGAAATAAGAGTATTTCTCCTCACTGCGCCATTCTAACGCCTGCTCTTGCATGGTGATAGTTTTTGGAGCTGCCTCAGATTTACACCTTCTTGTAAATCTGGGGCAGTGTCAAAAGCAATGGGTGTTGCGGTGGAACGGCCACAGCAACACCCATTGCACGCCCATTTCACGTTAAGTGATGAGTGTAAAAGGGCCTTATTTACGAGGTGCTGTTAAGCCACAAAAAGTGGCTTAAGGTCGCCTTGTAAATATGGAGCAGGGCATATCGCCACCAGAACGTTGCTAAAAGTGACAGTCTGTTGGCGATATCCCCTTGTATATATGCCCTAAAGTATTAAAACTGGGAGACTTTCCGAAAAGATAACGTGATGGATAATGGGAGGAAGGATTTAGAACAACCCCGACAGGCTGATGTGGGTATATATTTAAGACAGCAGTGGTAATATAGAAGAAGGCAACATAGACTATAATAGAAGCATGTAAAAAAGTTAGTGCTATGAACTACATTACATACAGCGCCATTCTAACGCCTGCTCTTGCATGGTGATAGTTTTTGGAGCTGCCTCAGATTTACACCTCCAAGTGTAATCTGGGGCAGTGTCAAAAGCAATGGGTGTTGCGGTGGAACGACCACAGCATCACCCATTGCACGCCCCTTTAACGCTAAGTGATGAGTGTAAAGGGGCCTTATTTACAAGGTGATGTTAAGCCACAAAAAGTGGCTTAAGGTCGCCTTGTAAATATGGAGAAGGGGAATATCGCCACCAGAACGTCGCTAAAAGTGACATTCTGTTGGCGATATCCCCTTGTATATATGCCCCAAAGTATTAAAACCGGGAGACTTTCCGAAAAGATAACGTGATGGATAATGGGAGGAAGGATTTAGACAAACTCAGACAGGCTGATGTGTGTATATATTTAAGACAGCAGTCTTAAGAAGGCAACGTAGACTATAATAGAAGCATGTTAAAAGGTTAGTGCTATGAACTACGTTACAGAAAAAAAAATATGTCATGGAATGTCTGTGGGATATCAAGTGGACAGAAATGAAATACGTTTTTTAAATGCATCCAAACATTGTTTAAGCATATAAGATACGCTATTCTGCCAAAGACCTACACTTAATCAAAACAAACTGCTCACTAAAATTTACCTGAGACGTTGCATGGGTAAGGTGGAAGAACACACCTATCATTATACTTTGTAACTCATTCAAAATGTGCAGATTAGAATATGGATACACCAATGTTCCATATAATAATGATGGTCCATATCTCACATTAGATCATTCTAAAAACAGGGGTGTAGCTTACTATAAAATTGAGAGGGAGCATAAGAGTACTTTGGCTTTATGTTCCAATTTCCTTTTACGTTCCTTAGGGCTCACATCTCAGTGAGCCTTGATTCTATGTGTCATGTCATGTCGGCTAATTTCATGTCGGCTGATTTCATGTCGGCTGAATTCCAATGAAATCTTAAAAGACAGATTTTAGCGGCCATCAGAGAGGTAGATAGATGCCTCCTCCAGTGGGAGGTAGAATCAGGTACCTCCAAAAAGTATTTGACTACAGAAAAAGAGTGGGTTCGCAGACTTGCCCCATATGGATTATTTCTAAACAGTGATAGTGAAGCATGTCCTCAGTATGTGGAGCAGGGTTCCTTCTGCTTGTTGATGTCTCCATCAAGATGAACAACAACTGAGTTTTGCATTGTATAGTCTGTAGGAGGTCCATGACTAGTTTTGTACTATTTTAATATCCAAACCCAAGTCTGACTTCTCTCAAGCTTTTGTCATGATACTCCAGAAGAATAGCTCAGTCTTATCTCAAGTAGTCATAGGACAGAATTTGTGTAATATTGAAGATTAAAGGTCCATGACAGTTGTAAAAGGGAGCAAGTTCTATTCAGTGCAGCACAGTACTCTTCACAGCCAGTAATGACCACCTCATTGTTACATCCACCCTTTCCATATTCTATATTCCAGAACATCTTTAACAGTCCAATAGCAGTGCTTTAAAGGAAAACATGTCTCGGTATAAATAACCCATATAAAAATGCTAATGAGATATAACAGTATCTTACCAGAAGAGTTGGGAAAAAGGTATTCTTAAGAGTTTGGTACAGACTCGAAACCACCCCTCTGTGTTGGCCTCAGATCTGAATATACGTTACAATAGGTGATATAGGAAGTGTGACAGGCGTCACACAAAGTGTGTTTTGTAGACAGTATAACATCTATATACCTTCCAAGCTTGGCAGTGTCAATTTCACAATCTGTTTTTAGTTCATGAAATGTTTTGAGACACCTGTAAACTATTATGTGGTTAATGTCATCAATAACCCACAGGGGCGGATTGTGCATTATGGACAAAATAAATCAGTTGTGACATGGTGGGCCACCCAGTAGGACTATGAATGTGGCAGCCATTGGCCACCTGATCGGGTGTGCGCATGTTGTTTGTATGCCATTAAATGGGGTGCTGTACCCCCACAAAAAAAGAGGACATTTCTTCTTTGATTTTGGAGAGCATTGATTTAGCAAGATTTCGAAAGCATGGTGAATAAATAATTATAGCAGGAGGCATCCGTCATTCAGATAATTTACACTCTGCCCCACAAGGAGAGTGGAGGTGTGACCATCTTTTCAGGTCAAGGGAAGTTTTCAGAATGAGGGCATTCAAATTATTCTCTACCATTCACTTGATGCCCTATTTAAGAAGGATACCAAGGTGTTCAAGGTTAATTTAAGGTTAATAATTCACACAAAAGATGAGGGGCGAGGGTAACTGACTCACCTACTCCGGACCCCCAGACAAAACTTTTACACACCAGAAGGAGTAGGGAGTAATATAAAATGTCTTGGTCTAGTGGTGGCATGTGCTGTGTGTCATAATTCTGCCCTCACTCACACAGTTGTGTGACATGCTTCATCATAGGGCTGCTACCAAACACCCCCGCGCAGCCAACGCCTGGGGTGGAGCAATAGGGTAGGGGAAGACAAACACAACAAAAAAGAGAAACATTGATTCCAAAAGTGACTGGGATCACCGGAAGTAAAAGTGCAGTGTGGATTAAAACTAGCTCGGAGGTGTAACTATACCTATACTTTATTCCTGGACCCTCCAGCCAGGGTTAAAAACGTGAAGGATAGTGGTGATTGGGAGATATAATGTGCTCCTAACACCCCTCCTTACTGCCAGGTTGTCGACATGTTTCGGCCGTGTATCTGTGCCCCTTGGTTGGGGTCACGCCGGCCTTCTTCAGGACTCTGCCGGTCCCAGTCTACCTGTGTATATCCCTCACCTCGAATCGAGATAAGAGGGTGTCAGAACCCCTAGTTCCGGTTACGAGGTAATCCTTCGAATATGATCGTGGATGTATTAGTTTATCCCTAAACCATGTTAAAAATGGCGGGAGGCAAGGAGAGACCCCCTGTAGTCACACTTACATCAAGGGTGGTACTCCTCCCGTCAACTGCTTGCCTGCTCACGCCGTGTAGGTACGCCTGGACTAAGTAGAATTTTGTCTCATCTAGAACAGCCTTTGGCCCTCAATGCCAGTGGTGGAGTGCCACTCTAGGTGCAATTCCGACACTCTGCAATTACAACTGTCTCTGTGCCCCCAATGATTGGGTCCGCAAACTTGGAAGATGATAATTCTGGGCTCAGAGACACTGGACATAGTTTGCTGTAGCAGGGGCAGTAGTTTTGGGTAGCTGCACATCCCAGCCATTAGCAGACTCTGGCAGCAGCATGGGAAGAGCAAGCAGTGCTCCTCTCGGACAGGCTGAAGACTGCTCTAAGTCTCCCATGCAGCCCTACCACTGGCCACCCCACTGACACTTACCTCCTGGTCTGAACAGGTGGAAAATGCGAGCAGTGTTCTCCCCGGAATGGTGAATCTTGCACGATAAGCAGCCAGTATTTCCAGATCCATGCAGCTTTTCCTCATTCCATGGAGACAATTGGTCATCGCTGGAATTGGGTGCAGAGATTCCAGCCACCTGGTATCTCAGCACCAAATTCTGGCAATCTCATATTAACATTTATCACAGTTTACTTCAGTCTGACAGCTGGAGATGTCTGTTATCTGGGAAAGAAGTGTGGATGGGGGTGGTGGCGGAGGGGTTGGTGATGGTGAGAAGTATGCCATCAGTGAAAGAAGGGCTTTAAATCCCCACTGGTGTGTGTGTATACTTTTGATGTCTGTATGTTGCCCAATCACTTCTGTGAGTGCTTCCATTGCCAGGAGGAATGATGGAGGATAGATGGGAAGTCTTGCCTAGTACCCCTATCAAAAGGGAACAGATCAGATCAAAAATCCTCCACAACTGAGCCTTGATTTCAAGTTCCTGTGAAGTAAGCATACTTTTTTTGAGAAAATTATATCCGAGGCTTACCCTTTCCAGAGTCCTGAATAAATTGTCCCATTCAACTTGATTGTCTTTCGCCCCATTGTTTGATAGAGCAATGGCCTCCTCCTTTGAATCTTTTCTGAAGCACAATAGATAGGATTTTCCTCAAAGAACTCCCCAGGACAAACTCCTTTAGAGGTTCATAGACAAGGCCAGGGTTCACTTTTATTAATTTGTGTGCTAGGGTTTTAGCTAAGATCTTAATGACCCCCATCAGGCAATGGGTCTATAGTTTGCACAGATCTTTGCCTGCTTTGAGTATCCATCATATCAAAGCTGTGCTCCCTTCATCTCGGCCTCTTTGTAGGTGAAATGCAGTTTCTTCGCAAAGAATGTTTTTCCCAGTTTGTAAAATTCTGCCGGGGTGCCATCATCAACAGGGGATTTATTGTAGGGCAAACCTTTAATGACTTTTGAGATCTCATCAATAGTTATTTCATCCTCCAGAAGAAGTCTGTCTTGGTCTCTGAGTGTGGGCAGTTTCAGAGATGACAGGAAACCCTCTTCTTTAAGCGAGTATGTCTTTTCAGATTTATATAAGGCCTTAGGTTGAAAAAAGTTTCAACAAACCTGAGTGGGTGGAGTATCATACTCATTGTACACTACAGACATGACTAATCAGTCCTCTTTTCATCTAAGTTATGCTGTGAGGAGACTGGCAGCTTTCTCTACTTTTTTTACTTTTAATTTTATTGTTGACAGTTTCCGTACAAAGCACAAAAAATCTTTATAAACTACTCTGGGCATAAAAATTCATTTAGAGAGACACAATATTCAATGCAGAGACACTGTTTGAAATACCCATAAAGTACATAGTGCAGTTCTTTTAGACGTACTACATTAAAAATACAACTACCAACCTCAAAAATTAATTCATAGTGTTCGATAATCAACATTAAATAAACAATATATTGCAACATTACATCAATGAATCAAAATGATAAAGTACTTTTGGCAAAGTGCATAAAGAATCTCCACATTTTAAAGAAACTTTTTCCCCCACCTACCCTTTTAGCATATGAAATTTTCATATTGTAAATTGCATGTAGTTTGTTAAGTCACATTTCAAAGTCTGGTGGTTCAGTTGATTTCCAATCATTTGTAACCAGCATTTTAGCTAATAAAATTGCTATAAACCACCAGGCTCATAAGCTTCTGGTCCTTAATCGCAAGTGCCGAGAGCTGCCAAAAAAAAAAGATTATAGGTCTGGGAATATTGGTATTTCTAGTTTAACCCAAATGAACAAGATGACCTTCTCCCAGAATTCCCTTAACTTTTGACATCCCTAGACCGTATGCTCCCATGTAGCTGTCACACTGCACCTGGGGCAGTTGTCAGAGATAATCTCATTCCAGTCATGCAATTTCTTAAGTGTATAATAAACTAACCACTGAGTATATATTTGCACCTGCCTAAAATCAGCCCCGTAACTGCCTGGCAATTATAGGAGGCTATTTCTAACCATCCATTCTTTTTGGGTCAAATTTATACCAGTCTCTTTCTGCTCCTGCTTTGGGCGAGTCAAAACAATTTATCAGTGGGGTTTCGGCATCCCCTTACCCATCTATCCCAGTGACCAATTTTCCTTTTAACATTTTTTAAACTAAACAATCCTGTCACTCTTTCTCTTGAAGCTTCAATTTGAAGAGGGAGGAATTTTCCGAGGATACTTTGGATTTGCAAATAATACATATCATTCTCTGCTTGGGCTAGGGGAACTTAAGCTTAACAGCCTCCCAAGTATTACATCATTGTTGCAAATCCAGCCCACCATTTTCCCCAATTTAGCTCTTTTCCATCTCGTGTTTGTTGAAGATCTCTGGAGGGCATAAATATTTAAGAGGGATTGCAGCATGTATGGAGGAAATGTTCAGTTAACACCACAACTGTGTTTACTTTTGTTTAAAGGAAATCATAGACCTATATCTGACCAATTTGAGATTTCGGTAGTGAGGCTTCGTCTGGAGACTTGGGTAGGGGAAGGCACCTTTAAGCATTTTTACCAAATAAAAATTATCAAAAGCTTGAGCAGTAGCGGTATTATGAAATCTAGTGTGTGCAATTAAAAAATCCACCAAATAATCAGCTTCACAGTCTGGGAAGGCCATCTCTTCCACCTCTTGAGGAAGACTGGACTTCTACAAGCTTATCTGGGGTGATTTTTTTATTCCAAAAGAATCAAGTAATGCTTATATTAATCCTAGAAAAAAATTGTTAAATGTACAGGCATGGCAGAAAACAAAAAAATGTAATAATGGCAAAACATGGATTTTTGCCATTGTGGCTCTGCTTATTATTGAGATCGATATGTTGTGTGATCTTTCTAACATAAATTCAATCTTCCTAATAAGAGGGATATAGTTCAGCTTGTACAAATCCTCAAGATCCAATGCAACTCTAATACCCAAGTACCTAAATAGGTTCTCACGATAAATCAATTGTAAAAAACTGAGGCAATGATTTCACTCCTGTATTGAATAGAAGCAGGTCAGTTTTAGCAGCATTTACTCTATAACCAGCAACAACTGAAAAGTACGCCAACAGATCAAACTGTTTATTAATAATATTTGGATCTTGCTGAAGATATAGCACCAACTCCTCAGCATATAATTTGAGTCTAGGAGACCTTGGAATAATTGCCTATAGGGCATCTGATCTCCCCAAGGCACCGGGATGAGTTTCGATAAAAATCGCAAAAAGGAGAGGAGAAATGGAGCATCCTTGCCAATACCGCAGAAGCTGTTTATAGTGGCAGAAATGCTCCCATTTAGCAAAAGGTGTGTCATAGACTCTGAAATATTTGGGCAATTAACTTGATGAGTTGGTCAGGAAATTTCATTACTTCGATAACATTAAACAAAAATTTCCCACTCACCAAGTCAAATGCTATTTCACCATAAAAAAGCACCATTTGATGCATCTTTATTTACAGTAATGGCAATCAAAAATGATGTGTTCAAATGTAACTGATGAGCTGGCATAAACCCATTCTAATCTGCTCTATTAAATTTGCAATTACCTTCGATATTCTTGAGGCTAAAATGTTCCTGAAAATGTTACAGACTGCATTTAGCAGCTTGATAGGGTGGCAATAGTTTATGTCCTCTAGATTATAATCTTTCTTAGGAAAGCATGTTAATATCTACTCTTTAAAGGAGGGCAGAGCATCCTCTCCTCTATTAATATGATTCAAAACTTCAGTGAGAGGATCTTTCAGATATTTGAACATGAAACCCTACCATTTATATGGAAAACTGTCTTCCTCCGGGGCCTTACATTTAGGAAGCGTTTTTACTACCTCTATTATTTCTTCAGGGTCTATTGTACGAATAAGATTGCCAGCTATAACTGATGTTAATGTCGGCATGCCGACCTGTGCTATGAAGCCTAACATATCCTCTTCCGAGGTATTTACATTTTCCTCGTAGATTTTGCGTAAGCGATCAACAAATATACACTCAATTGTCTGACTATCCACCTCCATGATTCCTATTCTGCGATCTTTGATTTTAAGAACATTATTCCTTAGTGTGAGAGCTAATCTGCCAAGCTCATAACTTGCTGCTAAACTCTCCCTCCTCATAAAGTTGTTGACCATAACTCTGAGCACTAAAAACCCCTCATCTTCAAACAAAAACTTCTAGAGCTCCTTCTTAGTTGTCTCTCTATCTAAATAGCTCTGTATATCAGTTAACTGATATAATCTAATCTCTGTTAGTTGTAGAGTTTTCATGAAATTATTCATTTGATTGTTTTTGATTTTATTGAGGATGGCTTGAAAAGACATAATCTCACCCCTCACTGTCTCTCTATAGATCTCCTAGACATTTTCCAATGATGAGGTGCCTTTGTGTTCTTTCAAAAATAGCCGAGTTGTATTTCCCACTTCCTCTAAAAAGGAGCCTTTTGAGAATAAAGCCTTATTAAGTGACCACCTATAAGATGGGCCAGCTATTGATGATAGAACAATTTCGAGATGAAAACTGTGTGAATTGAAAAACAGTGAGGAATATGTGTGGTTATGACTTTAAATATGGAGTCCTACATAAGAAAAATAAATCAATCCTTGAGAAGGTTTGAAAACAAAATGAAAAACAAGTATATTATTTTTGATAGGGGTTTAGCACTGGCCAAGGATCATATAAACCTTACTCATTCTTTAATCTACTAATGGCCTTTGCCGCTTTGGGTTTTCTCTTGATACTCCTTGGATGCCTGATGTAAAGCTCCAAAGAAAGACATACCTTGTTTCACACAGGACCTCACCATTTCAAACCCCCATTTCTAACATGCCAAAACATGCTGAAAGCAGGAAAAAAAAGAAAAAAATCAAATCAGCATGACCATTAAGGTCTGTGAGGAAACTTAAGGGTCATTTAGGGCTAACGTCCTCATTATCATCCTGCAGAATTTGATCCATTAATCTTTGGGCTAAATACATCATTAGATGTCTCTGGCCTTCATCTTTATAGAAGATCTCAAAGAAGCGTATTAGTTGCCTCTACCGCATTACATTTCTGAAAAGGCCCTTTTGCCAATACTTTATGTCTATTTTGCAAAGAACAAGGGAACCCAAGTAATTTGAGAGGGACCTGGGGTATAGTTACTTATACAGGAAAATTGGTCCCCTACATAAATGGATGATATAATGCACACAGTGATATAATAAAGACTGTGTTGTAGAATTAGTGATAGAAAAAATAATTATGTTTATTTTACTTCATAAAATGAACAAAACACATAGGAAGTGGGAGGGTAATAAAAACAAGAGATTAAAAAAACTCAGGCATAGTCATATGTGGCCCTAATACAATGAACAGTAAGACCACAAGCATATGGAGAGCACCATTGCACAACGTACATTTGGTATAGAAACAATACAGTGTCAATGAGCTATGGTTGATGGCGTTTCGATCCCTAATACAATAATGGGATCATCACCAGGACTAGGAAAATATAGCCTGAGAAGGATGCCTGCTAATATGAGCATACAGCAAGCTCAATAAGGATTAGGATAAGGTGGACACAGAGACGTGTGGATCCGATAATTGGTCAATGCAATGCGGCTCGCAGTGAGTTCAACTGCGAGATTTAAAAAAAACTGCCAATGGTAAGGCTGAGGTTGCTCAAAGAGTTAGCTGAGGGGAACCTGTGATTCAAGCGAGTTTGTACACATACAACGACTCAAGTGAAAAGTACGGCACTGCCAAGAATGCGGCAGGAGAATGAATGCACTGAACGGTCAATGACCCGGATGAAGTAGGCCGGAGCTCTATGATGGAGTCATGGCAGGAATTTTAAGTCTGGCTGGCTGCATGACGACAGCGTGGGCCCCTTCAGTTTTAAATGAAGGTATCAGAAGCCGGAGCTCTCTCCGGCATTTTGAAGTTTCAAATGTCATATCAGGGGAAATTTGAAAATTGAAATAATCCAAAGATTTAAAGCTCTTCTGCTTTATTGTTTGGGAGACAATCTGCGTTTGAATTCTGAAGCCCCAAAGTTCACTAATATTGCATGAGGGCGTGCAGTGTTGGGGTACTCCACAAAGAAAACCTGATGTGCCCGCATAATAGTTAAATCTTGCTTAAATTCCAGTAGAATGGAAGTTCAGATTAATTTCTCTATAATCTCTACTGAAAAGGATGCTCACTCTTTCCTTTCAGGTATCCCCACAAATCTTAGATTTGACCTTCTAAGACAATTTTCCAGGTCCTCGAGTTATAACGTAATGTTCTTAATCTCTTTTATATGCAACATGTTAGCTGACATGAGCCCTCCCTGAGTATCCTCTAGAATGGCAGCCCGTACTATGACTTCAACCAGCTGGTCAGAGTGGAAATCTATTTCCCTCTCAATCTCTGTCATTTTACTGCTCAGGCAGGAAGCAAAAGAGCTTTGGGTGGAATTCATCTCTTCTATCTCCCCCAGAATTGCGCTGAGCAGTCCTACAATTTTGAAATTAGGGCTGTGAGGGATCATCTCGGCAGCTATAAAAGGTAATTCAGGCAAGGTTATTAGGCTCTCTTGATTGTAATTATTGCCTCTATCCTCATTTGTAATACCCTTAGTAGTAGTCCAGGGTGTTCTCATTTATGCCTTAAGCCATTCTGCTGTATTTAAGGGGTCGCCTTCATATTCCTCGCCTGATTGAGAATATTTTCCTCCTTATCAACAGAGGCACTAGCTACTTTTTCTCATATGACCTGTAGACCAACCTCCTTGGTTTGACTGGATAGTGTGCTCTTGCAACCTTTATTGCAAAATACACAACATGTTTAAGCTCCCCCTGCTGTGTTGATACCACAGACTGAAGAATGAGTCAGAAGGAGACAGGATGATCTCTTATTGAATCTCTTACTACACATAAACAAGATTTCTTTATAATTGTTATTATAAGTTCCTGCTGCTTGATGTCTCCTCGAGCGGCCTGGGCGTTCAACGCTTTGGCCCCTTCCGCAAAAGCTCTTCTTGTACTAATGAAACAGCTGTCGTAAGCCGTTGGAGTGAAATTTCATAGGTAGGGGTTCTCTTCTTTCTAATACAGGGGTATGTGTAGACATATTCAGACTACCTGCCTCCATCCCCTGAGAAAGTAATGCCTTGGTTTTCTCAGACAGACCCAAAGAGGCCTTACTGTAGCAAAGTGTGTAGTATCTAGGATACTAAATGGAATGTGGAGTTTTAGTTCTAAGGGAGGTGGATGGGACTGTCAAGGGAGACTGGCAAGCAGAGATTTGAAACTCATCAGTGTTTTGGAGTTACGTTTTCACAATGGTGACGAGCTGAGGAAGGAAAAAATGCCTCTACACCTTTGCTGGTCATCTCCTGAAATTTGATCTATGACAGTGAACCCTACAAGAAAAGTGGCCGATGGAGGGAGAGCTGCTGTTGTAAGTGCCACAGATACATACATTTCATGTGGCTTCCAAGACAGTAGAGCAACCGTAAAAAGGCAAGCATAGCTGACTGAAGCAGTCTGTAAAAGGGAAAGGTGAGTGAGCAAGTGAGAGCTGCTGACCGCTGATGAATTAACAGGTTCGGAAAGGCTGTTTGAAATGTTTATATAGTCCTTGGTTGTGAGGATGACGTGAACTGTATGAGCACCACAGGCTAAAATATATGTACTGGTAAAGTGCCGCTAACCATATAGACAGTAACCAGCTGAGGTGCTTTCCCCTTAATTGAGACTTGATGTGTTTACATAGTCTTTGATTGAGCGGATGACGTGAACTGTGTGAGCGCTGTGACTAAAATATATGTACTGTACGAGCGCCACAGACTGTATTGATGTTAATCAGCTGGGGCGCTTTACCTTTTATTAAGCGGGCGATGGGAAGTGAAGGTTGTGCCGCTAATTAGACATTTTATCCAAATCGTGCCATTTCTTAGGTGTTTACTGTCTGTCACAGTAGGATATAGCGCAGGTAAGCAGTTGTGCATGAGACCAGTGTATGCAGCGGGATCAGCGCATGCTGTACTGAAGAAGCCGGCTGCTCAGACGAGCGTGTTGACAGAGAAGCAGCACTGAGCGAGTGCTCTAAGTTCAAACCACTGTGGTGTGCAATAATAAACTCGATTCATTCTAATATTTCAGAGGAGAATTCAATCGCACTGAGGCGCACGTACTGCTATTTGCTAACTGAGTGACCGCTTTAAGTTCAGTGCAAAAAGGTGCGCATAAATATACTAGATTCAGCTCAATATTTCAAATAAAATTAGAGTAGCGCTCACCGTGGCTTGCAGATAACGTGTACCAGGAGTCTTTACCGTTGAACTAATTACGGATATAGGCTGTAAAGCAAAGGATAAACTCACTGGCAGAGGTGCTGAGTGACTCATACAGTTGAACCAATGAAATGAGGCTTCCCATTGGTCAACAGGTCTCTCTAAAAAAGTCAGAAAGAGGACTTATATAGAAGGGAAGATTGAGACTTTGAATGTATTCGGGTATCTCATCGGATACCGGAGTATTCGGGTGTCTGGTTGGGCACCAGTTAGAATGTAGATTTATTTTCACAAATTCAAGTTGTAGTAACACAGTAGCGAAAGATTAAGGATTGCTTCCTGATACTCACCCTTTACAGAAGCCCTTAATGCTTTAGGGACACTCATTTTATAGCATTACGGTTACATTTCAAAGTAGATATTGAGTAACTGTATCCTAATTCACACATTGTACTTTAGCCCTTAAGTAAAGCGGCTATAACGCGGTTCAGGTAATTGGTGGTAAACATGCAGAATATAGCCGCCGCCATTTTTTTAATCTCACCAGGTGAATCAAATTTAAAGTGGGTCAAGTGGAAAAAAGTATTTTCTCACTACTAAGGTGTGCGGTGCTACTCTGTGTGTGGAAAATAAATCTTCTTTGCTTCTTCATAGTTTGGGTCCAGAGGGGCAAGAGGTATGCGAGCATCTCCCGGAGCTAGGCAAGGAAGAAGCAGAAGAATTGAACGAGTTTGAAGTGTGTATCAAAAAACTTGACAAGAATTACTTACCAAAGGGTAGCACTATATTAGAGAGATATCACTTTTGTAGGAGAGTACAACATGCTCACGAGTCAGTAGAGAATTATATTACACACTTAAGGAAATTAGTGTCATCATGCAAATTTGAAGGCAGTGTGGAAGAGCGAATCAAGGACTAACTTATGTTGGGGTTTAACATAGATAGGGTAAGGGACGAAATATGGCAAAGGGATCTAAAATTAGATGAGGTAATTCACATTGTGAAGAAGATGGAACATTCATTGGCATGTGTGGAAATATTTAAGAAAGAGAACCATAAGGAGAGTGCTCACACAGCAAGAGAACCAGCACATAAGGACATGAAAACCAAGAAAGAGAGTTCTGCAAAGAAAAAGTCAATGGAAAAATGCTTCAGGTGTGGAGTGGTTGGTCACATGGCCAATGACAAATAGTGCCCTGCGTTTGGGGTAGTGTGCAAGTCATGTGGAGTTAAATGCTAGTACTCAAAAGTATGCAGGTCTAAAAAAAAAAAGAGTAAGATAGTGAAAGAGGTTTGCATTGATGACAATAACCCTGATGAACATGAGTATGATGATCTGCAAGTGAAATTGTTCTTCAAATGAGTGAGCAAAGAAAAGGGCATGGCCCGGAATATATGGTACATGTAAACGGTCATGACGTAAAGATGTTGTTTGATAAAGGGGCAAAAATCACTTTGATCCCCAAGGAATTTTGCAATGAGAAACTTGCTGGTAGAGTCAAGTTATACAAGCTGGGCATTAGACCATTACCCTTTGGTGGTCAACCTATTAAGTTGGTAGATTATTTTGAGGGAGAACTTGAATACAGAGGAAGGATAACAGCAAGGAAAATCTGTGTGTCCTACAGAGGAGACAGTTTAATCAATTGGCACCACCAAGCAGATCTAGAGGTAATGTTGGATACATTAGTTCACTTCACCACCAATATTTTCTAAAAAGAAAAGAAATCAGAGCTCACAGATGGGTGAAGGGGGGGTCAGATGAATTGTGTACAGTGAGGGTAGACCAAGAAAAGGACAAGGGACAATCAAACAGTGCTTGGCAAAAATAATTCCCAGAAGTATTTAGTGATCGGTTGGGATGTCTCAAACAGTATGTGCATTAGATTATATTGAAGAAAGATGCTAAACCAGTATTATTTAAGGTGAGAGGAGTTCAACTTGCCATGAGACAATCCATGAAAGATGAACTGGATAGATTGAAAAAAGAAAGGATAATTGAAGAAGTAGAAGTGTCAGAGTGGGTGGCTCCAGTGGTGTTGGCACAAAAGTCTTTGGGTTAGATGAGGGTTTTGCGTTGACCTGAGGGGGTTGAACAGGGAGGTAGTGGTGGACATATTCCTTTACTCAAATTCACGGACATGCTTACACATGTTAAAGGGGTGAAAATATTCTCCATCTTAGATCTTCGGGCAGCATTCCACCAGATTGAACTGGCAGAACACTCCAAAGATTTAATGGCTTTGACAACACCCTTTAGAGTGTTTAGATTTATCAGGATGCGCTTCGGATTGATTTCAGCCACCTCCGCTTTTCAAAGGGCTATGGAGAGTGTGCTGGAAGGGCTGGTGGGTGTGAAAATGTATCAAGATGATGAGTTCGTCTCTGGTAGCACCTAGGAAGAGCATGATCAGTGTTTAACGGAGATACTCGAAAGATTTAACCAGAGAGGTCTCACATTGAAAGAGAGTAAATGCAGTCTTGTATATGAAGAAATTGTTTATTTGTGACATAAACTGACAGGAGGGGCTGTTTATCCTAACAAGGATTTGGTAGACATCATCAGAAATTTTGCCATTCCTAAGAGGATGACTTGGTCAGGTTTCTTGGGGTGGCAGAGTATTATCACAAGTTTATACCCCATTTTGCAGCAAGGGCTTCTAATATTAGGAAGGTATTGTAAAAAGGATTGAGATGTGAGTGCTCATCAAGGTGTGATGAAGAATTCAAGGAGGCATTATCAGTGGCACCATCCTTAGGAAGTTTTAATACCCAAGGAAGGTCGGTACTGATAAGCAGATGCCAGTGCTAAGTGTTTAGGAGCGGTATTGAAGCAGGTTGAAGGGAGTGAGGAATGCACCATAATGTTTATGTCCAGGAGTTTAAAGGGATCTGACAATCACTATTCAGTGATTGAAAGAGAGACCTTATGCATATTTTGGGCCATTAAAAAATTGAAATATTTCCTATGGGAAGCAGAGTTAACGGTCAGAACAGATGATAAGCCCATTGAGACATTTTTGGAAAGAATTGGATGCGGTAACCAGCAGGATCTGCAAATGGATTATTTCCCCACAGCATTTTAATGTTACGGTTTAATATATCGCAGGGGTTGATAATAGAGTAGCCGAATGCCTATCGAGGTTGGTAGAGGCAGAAAGAATATCTAAAGAATCAGAAGATCAGCAAAAAGAAATGGATGAATTTAAAGTCTGTGAAATCACAGAAGGCATGGTGAGCAAGAATGAATGGAAAGAAAAGATTGCAAGTGATAAGGAGTTCATAGTTGTAAGTAAACTGATCAAAGAGGAATGGAGTGAACGAAAGAAGTTGGACCCATCATACAAGGGATACTGAGAAGTGAGAAATTAATTGTTGGTTCACAATGGTTTAATGTGTAGAGGCTCAAAACTGATTCCTCCTGTGGTGCTGAGGAGTAAAATGATGGAATTCACACCCCAAGGGCACCTGGGTATTAACAAAATGAAGGCAAGGATAAGGTTACATGTTTGGTGGCCAGGCTTAGATACCCAGGTGGAGTGAGCAATCAGAGAATGTTTGCACTGTAAGAATAGTGATAAATTGTGCAAGACAAGGATGCAGCCCATGACATTACGTGAGAGACCAGGGAAGCCATGGGAACAGGTGGCATTAGATATTTTGGGACCATTAAATAGCAAGGCTGGACAATTATTTGTTATAGTATTGATTGACCAATACTCCAGGTGGCTGGAGATTAGGATCACCCAGGGGGTAGAGACAAAACATGAGGTAAAATTCCTCAAGGATATTTTTGCCAGGGACGCCATTCCAGATTCCATATTAACAGACAGCGGAGTACACTTAGTATCTCATGACATGGAGGGATTTCTTGCACATAGAGGGATACAGCACAAGAAGTGTGCATTCTAGCACCCTAAATCCAGTGGGGTGGTAGAGAGGTTGTAGTGTAGTTCCTATTTCCCTAATAGACTCTGCGCATTGGAATAATATACCCTATAGATTCAACATAGGACTGAGGTCAGTATGTCCCTATCGAGTATATTAAACTTAATTACTTTGTGCCAGCTAACTCAGAGGCCACTAGAAACTCCTTGTAAACAAGAAGGGAGTAGTTTCTGGCAACCGCATAAACATGACAACTTTGTTTCCCTTTAGAATCGGAACACTCTCAGAATCGTGGAAACAATAGGTAACAGTTTCACTCAGCTAATCGTGCATGCTTAGTTTCTTCAGAGTTACACAGAAAGAATAGACGGGCGTTTCAATAAAAGGATTTATTGAACAGTCTTGTTTCTCGTGTAAGAGATATGAGCTGTTATGATCACAAGACAGTATGCGAGATATATAATGTACAGCGTGAGCAGTAGAAAGAAATAATACTGCGCTAGCATTATCTTTTAGCTATGACACATATATTCATATACATAAATAACATAAGCTAAAAATGCGAGTACTCATAAGATGCTTCTCTACCTAGTTCTACCCCAGTGTACCTAACCTAAGTGTAGTGCAAGGTAAGAAGTAGGTGATGTATTCTATAGTATGGTATGCTATAGTATGCCAAGTCTCTGGTATGCCAAGAGTCTAGTATGCCAAGAGTCCCTCTAGGTTCTAGTCAGCTCCATACCTTGAGAATGAGAGAGGTGGGAATCTCCTTCCAGGTCTCGAACTCTAACACCCCGCGAAGGGAGTCAGAACACTGGAAGCTGGATTCTCTGCGAGCAGGGATGACAGCGTCTCTTGTCATTGCGTCAGGCCGGGACACGGGCTCCTCTAAAGTCGAGGTCTCCTCCTACTTGCTTGGGCAAGGGAAGGTATATTTATACCCGGTAGGTGCCTTGGAATGTTAGCATTGCCGTAAAGTCTGGCAGAGGAAGACGTCAGGAATGAACCCTTAAGGTGTAGTGGTTCATGCATAATAAATGAGTTCTTGGAGAAATCAATAATCCTGTGCTAGGGGAACTCCCAAGAGCTTAAGGGTCTGGTTTCTAAGAACTCGTTGTGACGTTAGGGTGGACGGATGCAAGTGACCATGCCTGTATTTGGATAGCATGGCTAATGCCTAAATAAGGACTGGGATCTTATGCCTATATAAGGGCAATGCGAATTGTGCCTATATAAGGACATGTTTCTGGAAAACCTATATACAGACACCTAAAGCGGAATACAACACCCACTCCACTTTCGAATGAATGATAGTACTAAATGCTAAACATTAAATGCTAAACATAAAACTGAGTACCACATGTTTGCTGAAAACATTTCTAAAAGCATATTAAAAGAAGTTTTTTTAAAAGAAAACTGTTGCTAAACATGTAATGCAAGAGGTACTGTACATTTTAAAGCATTTTTTCATTCTAAGCATATATTGGAAATAAATGCAACATGAATGAATAAACAGAAATATATACATATGACGAACTGGTTGACAAGTTTTCAAAAATCAAAGCCATTGCATATCATGAAATTGTGGTAAATAAGGTGACAATGTGTCCCTGGAAGTATTCAAAGAAGTCCGTTCTATATGAATAGTTCTAGTGTAAGCAGATTGAATTGCCATGTATTTTCAAAAAATAGAGAGAGAAAAAAAGAAGTCAATTTTTAGGAAGAGTTCCAAGTTCTGTTCTGTTTTGAAAATATGGAGGCCAAATTTCATTGTGTCCCCGGTACACTGTGAGCCGAATCAAAGTAAGTGTATGGGTCTGGTGTAAACATGAAATCATCTATTTCTATAGACAAAATATCGTCTACCGATGTTGGTGACATTTGGAATACCTCGTTCAGAAGGTTAACTGCACAGAGATGAGAAGCATCGCCTTCAGCATGGGATGCCGCAGCAATGTTCGCGTCCGTTGTTACCTGTGTGCCTGTTGATCCATCTCGTACCTCAGCAGCAGCAGGAAGCGTCTGTGAGATCTCAATGAATGCCGTCATCAGGATTGGTAGCCTTTGGGAACAACACAGAGCATGGGCCGTTATCGGGTCCAGCAGAGTATCGATATCCGTTGGCATGACTGATGGGAGTGTTAGACAGGTGTCTAGCACGCATTCTTCACCGCAAAGCAGGCAGCATAGAACAGGTAAGATGCAATCTTGCCAGATTGGTCTAAATGACAGAAACCATGTTGTATTAAGTTCCCATAGATGAGGTATGCCCAAAAGTTGCACTATGCGCTCACGGCACTTCCGTTCTAGGAGAGCTTTCTCCAAATTGCTGGGAGTGACACCGGTGGATAGGCTTGCCATAGCGTAGTAGTAGGAATAAAAACAGGATTCCCGCAACAAGTGCTAGAATTAATGGCACACCACCAAACACCGAATGTGCGAAGTTTGGAATGATTCAGAGGACTGCCTGAAAAGGTGTTAACAGTCCTGAACAGATGGTCTTAAATACATGTACAATCCCGCTCGTATCAGACATGTTTAAGATATGTCCATTCATTTCTACGAAATGTATAGGGCAGTTTGTACGAATTAGAGCCTGTACCTCAGCCGAAGTCCTTGCAATTTGTAAATCATAGATTTCATTGGTCGAGGTCAAAGGCATGGTTTGTTGTAAAAGCATGGCTTTCATTCTGCTTAAAGTATCAAAACGTATAAAAGAAACATTCAATGAAGGCCATAGAGGTGACTCCCTGACTGTGTCTATTTGGGGGAACAATACTTGCATACAACAAGTAACCCTGGAGCTAACCGTTACCAGATATGGGATTCCTGGCAACATGCCATAGCAACTCTGATCATTCAACATGAGGTAACTCCCATTAGAAAGTTGTCCAAACGTTGGATTAATCACAGCAGCTGGTGTACCCTGCAGGTGGCAGGACAAGTTTGCCACAGAACCATTACAAGCCCCGTGTAAAGAAATGTCCTGACATATGAGAGATCCGCTCAGTGCACTTTCACAGTGTGTACCGCTTAGAAACACTTCACGATCCCCACTCCAACATCTGTATTTGTAAGGTAAATCCCAGGATGTCTTAATGTATTCTTTACCCAACCTTTCATATTTGCCTGCTTGCATTTGTTTGAGGCAATACTGAAAATGAAAAGTAGTGACAGGCAGAGTTATTTTGCCATGGATAAGCCATTCTGTAGCTGGTTTTTCTGCCACTGTGAATGGTAGTTTTTCCAGTTTTTCAATGCTCAGCACTGTATACTTTGCTCCCCTTTGTGCCAGTTCGATCTGTTTATCCGTTAGATTGTATTCTGAAAACAGAGACGACGTGTTGATAAAACGCCAAGGCACATAGCCTGCACGCAAGGATTGCAGCATCCAGCCTAATAACATAATGGAACGTAACTGAGATTGGCCATGTTGTAACATGGCTAAATCTTGTTCCAGTATGTCTATGGCAGAGGATACAATGTTGTCCAAAGAATAAATTCTGGATGACAAAGTTGTTAACCCATTGTCGACCACAGTGAGAGTTTTCTTTAAATTAATACGATCAAGCTCACGTATTCGTTCTGCGGCCTCTGCCTGTGAAACCTTCCATACTTCATTATAAGCAGCATAAATGACGGCATATATGAAACGTTTTTGACGCGGTTTTCTTGGTCCTAGCAAGAATTCCCTAAGGTCTGCGTCTTCTTTAAGTAAAGATAAGTGTTGTTTCACATCCTCGAGTGTAGATTTTTGTAACCAGTCGAGGCACAATTTTCCTACACTGTATGTTGTTACTACCCCCGGATGTTGTCGTTGAACATAACGTGGGTCTGGCCTATGGATAGTAAAGCCCTGTATTCTATTCAGGAATCTTTCTTGACAGATGTTTGTGTCTGTGGGCCAGAGTAACCATTTTTTCCAATCAGGATCTGATCTGTTGTTTTGTAGTATTGTATCTACTGTGACCGCTCCCTGTGTAGTGGTATTACTTGCAGGTGTTGGTACAGAAGTTGTGTTCATGTCTTTGATCTTGGCTAAACCAAGGCAAGATGTTTGTTGCACAGTGTCATTCAAAAACATTATTTGATGTGGGATGATACAGGCTCTAAACAAAGCTTCTATCCTCTGCACTTGCCAATCTTTAGAACCCCACACAGATTTTGTCTCGATTGTGTCTTTCCAAAAGCCAAATCCTTGTCTAGGCAGTTGGGCAATAAAGGCTGCAGAATAAATCTGTTTTGTATTAACATAATTTTCTGTCCTGTTTTGTTTACATTCTTATAGTAAAATGATTCTGGATCAGATATATTGTACCCTGAGAAATATGGAAACTTATTCGCAAACGTTTTTGAACTACCCCTTGGTGGTGTAGGACAATGTTCCCATTGGTTAAACATAAAAACATTTCTAGGTGTTGCAGATTTATGCAAGAAATGATGACCATAGTGGTTGTAACAATAAAGCTGTTCGTAGTCTGATGAGCCCTCTAAGTATTCATTGTTAGAGAACGCTGCAGACTTTTCTAGATCAGACATCATATCATTAACAGTCTCAAAGTCCCAATCATCAGAATAGGTACTGGAGGTAATAAAGTCACTTAATGAAATTTTAAATAAATGTGGAATCTTCAAAAGTTCGGTCGGGCCGAATATGTCGAAATCGATTTTGTCCCAAACTATACCATCCTGTATAGGAACGGCTGTGATGCTCACTGCTGACAAGTCTCTTGTTTCATGATGGGAGGATTTGTGTGGTTTTAAAAGTAAGTTCACATTTTTACTTTCAGTGTCCATACGAATGTATCTGCCATTTATAAGCATGCTAAGAGTCATAACCAAAGCTAGCCAAAGCAGAAAGAAAAATATTCCAGAAATAATCCATAGTTCAATTCATGGTGAAACCAGATAAGTCTCTTTCAGAAAATGAAAAAGGTCTTGTACTTGTTGTTTGAAAGTTTGTAGGGCTGGCGTCGTTTCAGGCTCACTCGGATCCTCAGAAAACGTATCAAAGTTAATGAAATAGCCAGAAGCAGTTCGGTCAATTGTTGAAATTGCATCAGGAGTCGTTGAAATTGCTGGAACCAGTTGATCACGTGTTACGTTGGTGTAGACAGGTGTATCTGGACGAACTGTTACTTGAGTTTCAAGAGGGATGAGTTCCATAGCATTGTTGCTTAGTCCTTCATCTGTTGCTGCTGAATTCTCGATGGTTATGAGTCTTTCAGTCTGAACCTCTTGGATAGTAGCGAGAGGAGTGCGTCTGCTACTAGGTCGGAGTCCACGAGGCCTACTATTTAGTATTGGCCACATACTGTGGTTTGATGAGGTCGATTGACACAAATCTTTTCTCCTTTTTTCCAGCAAGGGGCGGCAGAAGTTCTGTTCTTGTTCCGTGGACGGCTAGGACAGTTACTGGTTGTCTGTAAGAAAGTCCAAATTCCTTCTTGTCCGCAATCTTCTCTCTGACTAGATCCCCAACTTTTGGGATCCAGACAGGCCTTGCTGGGACTGCCGGTGGTTCCCCAGTGGTGGTTGGCTTCAGGAACACGTTGCTTTGTTTCGATCTTGGTTCATTTAGATCCTGTAAAACAGCCAAACGATCTTTGATATCAAAGGGTTTATTTTCCACCACTGTGCCTTTACACTCGAGATAAGGAACTCACATTCTTGTCCCAAATAGGACCTCATATAGAGTGACCCCCTAGAGAACTTCTTGGCAAATTATTTAATGAGCGTTGGACCCCATAAAGATGTTTGCCCCACCCATCACTCGAACCTAATACTCTAGCTGTTATAGACTGCTTTTTGTCCCGATTTTTCCTTTCCACAACAGAATTTCCCTCAGGATGAAACGGAGAGGAGTAGCGCAATGCAACGCCCAAACTGGCCATGGCTTCTTTGTAAGCCCGAGAGCTAAACGCAAGACCCTGGTCAGAATATAGTGTGCCTATTGCGTATGTGCCGATAAAGACTCGCAAATCTTTTATAACAGTTCGAGCGTCAGCCGAGCGTTGAGGCCATATCCATAGGAACCTTGAGCACGAATCCACTGTGACCATTATATATTTATAGTTACCGTCCCTTTGCAAGGGACCGCAGTGGTCCAGGTAAACACAAGCTAATGGTTTGTCTGAAATCAACAGGGGTGTCTGCGCAGGACGTTTCACTGTGGAGACTTTCATCTGTTGGCATATTTCACATTCCAAAACATAGTTCTTGGTCTGTTTCCTAATGCCAGGCCACCAATATCTTTGTTTAAGTAAAGATACTGTTGCGGAAACTCCTGCATGGGCAGAGGCTATCCCTTCATGTGCTGCTAGGATCAGTCCTAATCTACGTTCCATGTTTGGAATTACCCTATCCCCCACTCCAGGGATTCGAGCAAAAGGAACGTTGTTCGCATCAATTACATAAGAGTACTTGAGTGGAAATTTCTTTGGTAATGCTGCACCACTGCCTTTGCTTGAAGCATTGACAGCCAACAATATCTCACTGTCTATTCTCGTTTTTAAACGAGTGATCGCAGCTACGGAAGCCGTCTGAACAGCCCCCTTTGCGGCTTCGTCAGCCAATGAATTCCCTGCAACGTGAACGCCATCACGTTGATGACTCAGCGTGTGTATCACGTGAGCTTTTGGTAGTTCGTCTCTCAACTGAACTACTTGTTCCCAAAGCGTTTTATGCTTTATTGTGCCACCTTTTGCATCTTTGAACCCGTTTTCAAGCCAATTTTGTATATATATTCATTATACGACTGAACACAGTAAAAAGAATCGCACATTATAAGTGGGGGAATTCACGATCTGTATTTTCAAGTGCCAGTTTGAATGCTTGTAGCTCAGCTCGCTGAGCTGTACAGTCTCCTAGAGATTGAGTTTTAGTGACCATTGGTCTGAAGTTACCATCTTGCATGCGACCTTTAACGATTGCGCATGCTGCACTGTAAGCTTGCTTACTCCCTGTAGCGGGTTGTGCTGATCCGTCAGTATAAATTATAAATTCATACTGATCTAGAGGCAAAATTTCAGTGGGCAGAGGACATTCATGTTCATATTGCAGGAACGCTTGTGTCAGTTCAAAAACATATCAGGATCAAAAACATATTCAACATCTGTTGCAGCAAGAGAATTAACCCATTGTATCCATCTAGGATGTAAAGCTTTTGCATTTGGAATGCTCGCTTTTGAAACTGCCTCTAAGGCTGGTACTGGGGTTACGACAATAATGCGTTTCCCTTGAGCTAGAGCTCTTTCTTTTGCTACAGTGGTTTGAACTGCTGTCAGTATTTTTTCTGTTGAAGTGAAGCGCATTTCTGCTTGTGTATACAAATGTGATTTGTATGCTATTGGTTCTTTTTCACCCTCATTAAATGTTAAATAGGTGAATCCGCATTGACCCGAAATTATTCGGATCACTAAATTGCGTTTATTTATGCGTGTTTGTAAGTGATTTGTTGCTAACATGTTAGATTGGAGTGAACGCAGGATTTCTGTGTGTTCCTGAGTCCAATGTTTTGTTGAAAAATCAGGTTTGATTAATTCGTACAGAGGTTTAACCCTTTCTGAGTAATTTAGAATGTAACTTCTTCCAAAATTTAGGAAACCCAAGATGGATTGTAAATTTTTCAGCGTTTTTGGAGGTTGGAGCAGCGTGCACTTTTCTAAAAAGTTAGCTGCCAGGCTCTTGCCTTCACTTGAAAGCTCATATCCTAAGAAAAGGACAATGAGATGGGCAATTCTGGATTTTTTAAAGTTGAATTTATAGCTTTCAGAGGCGAAGCCCAATATAATGGTACTCACCCTGTTCAAGTGCCTATCCAGGTCATCGTCTGTCAGATAGATGTCATCGACATATGACAATGCCTCATTATCATAAATTTGTAGTAACTCTGTTACCCTTGCTGAGAATAACCCCGGGCTATTTTTGAACCCTTGTGGGAGTCTACAAAATTGACGCTGGGTCCCCATTATTGAGAAAGCTGTTAAGTACCTGCTTTCAGGTGCTATGTTTTGACAAAAGAAACCATTTGAAATGTCCAATGTGGTTTTATATTTTTACGCACAATGTTATTCATTAATGCTGTACTATGTGCATTTTGCACTGCAAATGTTTTGGAACAAGTGTTCAAGTGTCTGTAGTCCAAAACTAGAAGATATGTATTGTCTGGTTTGGATACAGGAAACAAAGGATTGTTCATTGAAGAGGTGCATGTTTCAATCACCCCTTGGTATTAAAGTTGATCTAAGATCTCCCTGACCTGTTTTTTAGCTTCTTGCTTTATTGGGTACTGCCTTTGTGCAGTAGGTTTTTTTTTAGATGTACTTTATGGTGAGGTGAGTCCTCATCCCAACCTACATGATTTTTGTATAATGCTGGCACCTGGGCATCTGCCCATTTCCTGGCATAAGTATATTTTAGGTGAATTGGAATATGGTTGGAGAAGGCTGGCATAATGATGTCCTCGCCATGTGGGCACTCCCTGACAAAGTGTGGTGGCCAGTCTTTTTCTGCTAGAAGTATATCATAACCCCTTGAAAGTTTCTCCCAAAAGAGTGTTTTCACTTTTCTTGGTATGTCTCCCTCCATTCGGAGTGTTATTTCATATAACTTTTGTGGAGTACTAACCCTGGTGTCTACAGTTTCTATTGTGATGTACTCATTCAAGTCCACTATCTCCCGAAGTTCCTTCAGGTTCTGGCGAGCTATTGTGACTTCTGCTGCACTGTCCAGCATTGTCTGAGCCAATTCTCCGTTCTTGAGCTGTGTTCTCAGTATTCTCGGCATGTCTGATCTTCAGACCTGCTACCTTCTTTTTGTGAATTGAGGTTTTGATTTATTTTTCTGAACGTGTTTATCGTCTTTGGATTTCACGCGTTCTTCTCTATGTTCTGACCGTCCTCTTCTTTCCGATGTCTGTGACGATATCTGAAGGTACGAGAGGAACGTGTATCAGTATCTTGACACCTGTCAGGTTTTATTAAATTATCCCTATTCCTGAGGTTATACCTCCTTTCAGAGGGCTCCTTTTGAGGAGACCTACCTCGGGATTGAGAACGTGTCTCGTTTGAATTTTGTTTATTAGTTTCCCACTTCTTTTTAGAAGATGTAGGAGTTTGTTTAATAGAGTCCTTCTCAGGACTTTCAGATAGTTTTGGCTTCAAAGGTTTTCCACCCAAACTATCTCTGCCTAATTCTGCATAAGATTGTTCTATTATTCTGGGTAGTTCATGTTGATGTGCTGTTACATCAAATTCCCTTAAGCGTTGGCGGATCGCCACTAATGCTGCCTCCCCTTTAATATTAGATAATATTATTGTTGAGACCTGGTCGAAGTTTTTCAGTAATTTCATACCTAAATTCAGAGCAGGCTCTGCCCCGTATTCATTTTGAATTTGTTTCAGGACATCTGGTATTACTGCAATTGATGGAACACCATGTGTTTTAGTATAGATGGCAGCAAAGACTGCGCCTCAAGTGGTGCAATCTTCCAGTTGTGGTGTGATCCCCATTGGTAAACAGATTGTTAGTATTCTGTGTTTCTCATAAGGGCTAGTATTTGGAAATACTGCTTTGATTTGAGTAATTTTTTGAGCTATCCAGAATGGAATTTGCTCACGTTTTGTGGGCATTTTACCCATGACTGCATGTAAAGTCTGTGGAGTAATTTTTAGTGTATTCCCCTGTAGAGGGGTTTGACTTGGAATGGTCATTGGTGATTGGACTGTGAAAATCCGCATGACATATTGGACTAATTGTCTGTAAATTTTTATTAACTCTTGTAGTTGAGTAAGTAATTCCTCGTCTGACATTACATCGATGTCAGGATGAGGTGTGTAGCCGGCTAGAATCGGCCATGTTGCTCCTGGTCTACCTAGTGGACCAAGCCTGGTAATGTTTTTGTGATGTTTTAGTGCGCCTTTAAACCAGAGATTATGCTCCTGGTATGTGAGTGGAATTTCAGTATCCTCGAAAGGAATATATTCCTCTGGTGGTTCATCTTCTTTAAAGAAGTGAAACACTTTTGTTACTGGATTTGATTCTGGGAATACTATCCATGAATAGAATACCTCTGTCTGAAAGGATTCGTGTGCCTCTATCACGAAAACTGATCTACCACCTCTTGGTGATAGGCCGTGTTTTATAAGTTTTAGAGTGATGGCTCTCCTTAAGTTTGGAGGGATGTTTATAACACCCTCATCGGTTTCATTTAAACCTGTAAAGTTGAAAACTGTTACGACTGGATCAGCCGCAGCTACACCGTTCTCGGTGCCATTATCCCCGTTCAGGGACATTGTTTTTTGAAAAATGTAGAACAAGTTTCAAGGAAACAAAAGATAAGGTGCACAATATTTTGGAACACTGTATCCTTCAACGTTGAACAAACCAAACAGCTAATATATATAGGCTTTTTTGTCCTATTTAGCTTTGGCGGATATTTAACCCTACCCACTCCAGACGTCTTATGGAGTATGTGAGTAGGGGTCTCTGAGAGAAAAGCACGACTGAGTTACTCAGTATCTAGCGTAAAATTGGTGCCTTACCAAATGTTGGGCGCCATGTAGTGTAGTTCCTATTTCCCTAATAGGCTCTGCGCATTGGAATAATATACCCTATAGATTCGACATAGGACTGAGGTCAGTATGTCCCTATCGAGTATATTAAACTTAATTACTTTCTGCCAGCTAACTCAGAGGCCACTAGAAACTCCTTGTAAACAAGAAAGGAGTAGTTTCTGGCAACCGTATAAACATGACAACTTTGTTTCCCTTTAGAATCGGAACACTCTCAGAATCGTGGAAACAATAGATAACAGTTTCACTCAGCTAATCGTGCATGCTTAGTTTCTTCAGAGTTACACAGAAAGAATAGACGGGCGTTTCAATAAAAGGATTTATTGAACAGTCTTGTTTCTCGTGTAAGAGATATGAGCTGTTATGATCACAAGACAGTATGCGAGATATAGAATATACAGCGGAGAGCAGTAGAAAGAAATAATGCTGCGTTAGCATTATCTTTTAGCTATGACACATATATTCATATACATAAATAACATAAGCTAAAAATGTGAGTACTCATAAGATGCTTCTCTAACTAGTTCTACCCCAGTGCACCTAACCTAAGTGTAGTGCAAGGTAAGAAGTAGGTGATGTATTCTATAGTATGGTATGCTATAGTATGCCAAGTCTCTGGTATGCCAAGAGTCTAGTATGCCAAGAGTCCCTCTAGGTTCTAGTCAGCTCCATACCTTGAGAATGAGAGAGGTGGGAATCTCCTTCCGGGTCTCGAACTCTAACACCCCGCGAAGGGAGTCAGAACACTGGAAGCTGGATTCTCTGCGAGCAGGGATGACAGCGTCTCTTGTCAGTGCGTCAGGCCGGGACACGGGCTCCTCTAAAGTCGAGGTCTCCTCCTACTTGCTTGGGCAAGGGAAGGTATATTTATACCCGGTAGGTGCCTTGGAATGTTAGCATTGACGTAAAGTCGGGCAGAGGAAGACGTCAGGAATGAACCCTTAAGGTGTAGTGGTTCATGCATAATAAATGAGTTCTTGGAGAAATCAATAATCCTGTGCTAGGGAAACTCCCAAGAGCTTAAGGGTCTGGTTTCTAAGAACTCGTTGTGACGTTAGGGTGGACGGATGTAAGTGACCATGCCTGTATTTGGATAGCATGGCTAATGCCTAAATAAGGACTTGGATCTTATGCCTATATAAGGGCAATGCGAATTGTGCCTATATAAGGACATGTTTCTGGAAAACCTATATACGGACACCTAAAGCGGAATACAACAATGTTTAATGGGGAACTCAAAGAAGCCATACCAAGAGCTCAACAAGAGGCAAGAGACTGGAGGTGGGAAATTTAAATAAGGGTAGGAATGTATCGCCTTACACCACATACAGTCATGGGAAGGGTTCCTTTAGAGTTATTCAGAGGAAGGGAACCCAACTCATTGATGTGTCCTGCTTTGGTCAATCATTTTAAAGAGAGGACCATAAAGAAGGAGGATTGGAAGGCAAAACAACAACAATAATTGATTCAAAGAAAGGAAAAACATGTTTGTAGAAATTCGGTAAAGCGAACGATAGTGGCAGTAGGAGGTTGGGTCAGAGGGAAACTACCCACAGGGCTGGTAAGTGTAGGAAGCCACAAAAAGTGGTGAAAAAGTTTAAGAATGCGGTTAAACTCAGTGATAATCATGTTTGGAATTTAATTAGGGTGAGTGTGGTAAAAAGGAAAGACAATGCATTTCTAAGAGAAAAGGAGGATGAAGCAAATTCACAAAGAATTAACTTTTAGGTGGAAGGGAACCACAATGTGGCAGCAGACCATGATGTAGCAGAAAAGTGAGCCACAACATCTGAAGGATTATGAGATGTAAGAAAATCACTTGTGGTTTTCTTTGTAGCTAATGAAACTGTGACCATATCATATTTTCATGATTAATTCAAACTTGATATTGATATATCTTCAGTTTGCAATTAAAATGTTTCAGAATAACCTGTTCCCCACCATCCCTTTCATGTTATGTTATGTTATGTTATAAGTTTTGTAAAGCGCGCAGCTGCCCCAGCAAAGGGGTGTCCCAGTGCTAAAACTGCAAACTGTTAAAAGCACTGTAGGAGAAGCACACAAGACCGATTAAGCAGGAAAGAGATGTGTTTTAATGGCTTTACGGAACAGCGCATGGTTTTGGATGCTTCTGATACTCACAGGCAGAGAGTTCCAGAGCTTCGGAGCGAGAACGCGGAAAGAGCGTCCTCCCGCCCGGGCTTTCCTTACCCGGGGGACAATTGCCAGGTGCTGGCCCATTGAGCGTAGCTGGCGGGTGGGTGTGTAGGGCGAAAGGAGATTGGCCAGAATATCAGGGGAATGAAGGTTCAGAATTCTGTGAGCGATACAAAGAGTTTTGAACTCGATACGTTTCGCCACTGGCAACCAATGCAGTCTGCGGATAGCGTCAGTTGTAGGACAGGTTCTCGGCAGGCAGAGGAGTGTCCGGGCTGCCGCATTTTGTGCCCTTTGTAGGTGGAGAATCTTGGCTCTGTTTGCCCCTAAGTGTAGGGAGCTGGCATAGTCCAGCCTAGAGAGAATGGTGGCCTGGACGATAACCTGATGGATGGTGGGGGTCAAAGAATCCCAACAGTGGTTTAAGCCCACATAGGAGCCCAAAGCAGGTCCCAGCTACCCGCTTTGGTTTGGGCCTGAAAAGTGAGAGCGGAATCTACCCATAGTCCCAGATTTTTGACGGTCTGTCTAGGTACGGGCGGACAGCCCAGAGTGGAAGGCCACCGATGCTCACTCCACAGTTGAGTGTCTTTCCCTACCCACAAGATCTCAGATTTGCTAGCATTCAGTTGGAGGCAATTGGCTGTCATCCAGTCTGCGATGGCTGTTAAATCATCCCTGAACTTAAGCGCATCCTGCGTGGAGTCGTCTGATAGTGCCACCACCAACTGTGTATCATCTGCATAAGATACCACAGTTAATCCTCTCCTCCTGGCTACTGCTGTTAAGGGTTGAATGTATATGTTGAATAGGGTTGGGCTCAAAGTCGAGCCCTGAGGAACCCCTTGGTGGACAGCATGTACCTGGGAGCAGAAGGGGGGGACGGACACTTGAAAGGTTCTCTCTGATAGAAAGGAGACCAATCAGCCCAAGGCAGAGCCTCCAATACCAATCTCCTCCAAGCTCTGCAGCAAAATCTGGTGGGACACTGTGTCGAACGCAGTGCTTAGATCCAATAGTATCAGAGCTGACGTGTGACCGACATCCAATGCACCCCTTAGATGTTCAGTTACAGCCAGAAGGGCGGTTGCCGTGCTGTGAGGTGGGCGGAAGCCATTCTGGGAAGGGTCGAGCAGATTATTGTTTTCGATAAACCTCGTGAGAAGAGAGTTGATGTAAGCTTCGGCGATCTTAGATACCCATGGAAGGAGAGAAATAGGGCGAACGTTCTCTGGTTTTGAGGCGTCCAGTGTGGGTTTTGTAAGTAAAGGGACCGGCTTGGCCAGTTTCCAGGCCCTGGGGACTACCGCAGAAGACAGAGATAGGTTGATCAGTTTACAAAAGGGGGAGAAGGGCTGAGGTAGGAATTTAAGAAATTGGTTCGGTTTAAGAGGGTCTGCAGGGGATCCTGATTTAAGTTTATTGCAGATCGTGTACATCCCCTCTTGAGAGAGTGCGAGGAAAACAGAGAGTGTGGGGGTATCGCGGGGCCACCGTGCGGGGCCTGTACTGATCTTGGTGTGGGAGAAGGTCCTGTAGATGTTCTCGACCTTCTTAATAAAGAAGGCGGCAAGGACTTCACATTGCTAATTGGAGGAGTGAGGGGGAGCTTTGAGTTGCCCCAAAGATTTGAGATCTTTGAGTATGGAAAAGATGCATTTAGCAGGGTTGCTGCTATTTCTGATCTCGTCCGCAAAATACGCAGCTCTATCCTTCTGAATGGCCTGTGACAATTCTTGATGGCTACCCGATATTGCATTTTCAGAATTGGATCATAGTCCCGCCTCCACGCCCATTCCAGGCTTTTGCAGGCTTTCCGGGCAGAGGCCAGATTGCTATTATACCACGGACTGGATTGAGTGTTGCGTCTCTGAGACCACCTTGCGAGAATGAGAGTGTCAAGGAAGTGCAAGATCCAGTCTGATAGGGTGCTTTTGGCCACATCAGGGTCGCCCTTCTCCTGAGGTATGTGCCTCAGGAGAAGGGTGCGAAACTGCTCGGTGTCAAGTTTATGCCACAGGCGTTTTAAGACAGATTTCTGAGCTGCGCCCTGGAGGGGCCCGACTCCCTGTTGTGCCATGGATACCAGATAGTGGTCAGACCAGCTCATAGGAATGGGCATATTAACCGTAAGAGTGGATAGGTTGAAGAAGACCGGATCTAATAAGTGTCCAGCAGAGTGGGTGCAGCCTGGGACGCGTTGTGTAAGTTGGAGGGCATCAAAGGTCTGCTAGGAAGTTGCCTATCTCACATTCTTGATTAGCTTCTAAATGCAAATTCAGGTTGCCTATGATGCTGAAATTGGCCGGTCTAATGGCCAGTGTGCCTGATGCAGCGACCAGCCCATCCCTGAACTCTTTAGAAGGGCCAGGGGGCGGTAGATCAGGAGCGCAGACAGTGTGAAATTGGCATTAAAGGAAATCTTAAAGCGAGCACACTCACAACGCTCCAGGGCCTCTTTAGTGAGAGTGCAGGTGTAACCAATTTTAAAGATGATAGCGATGCCACCACCCGAGCCCCTCTGTTGAGTGTCGCAATGTTGTAACCCTGGGGCAGGGCCAGGCCTTGCTCTGCCTCTGTATTGGCCGTGAGCCATATCTCTGTGAGGAAGAGAATGTCTGATGACTTGTCATGAAGTAAGTCATTTACCTCGGCTAAATGCTTTACTAGAGAGTGGCAGTTTAGGCTGAGAGGCTTGACCGCGTGTGAAGTGGGGGTAGGAGGGTCCCGGTGGCCCAGGAGTTGAACCCGCAACACCTACAGCAAAAGGGAGCCTCAAGTGGGATACAGAGTGGGTGGTCGCAAGGACTCACCCCCTTGCTGATAGCAAAAAAGTCTTCCCGGGAGTACAAATGTTTGGCTCAGGCCGATCCGGCAGCACGTCTGGTGTCTGGCATCATCCAGGTGCGGAAGGGCGCAGACGGGCTTGCCAAGGCACGCCAATGACGCGTCCACGCCCTGGCAGGCATTAAGTGGCCGGGGGGCACAACTGGCTCCTCCCGGTCGAACTGCTGATTGGAGGAGGTGGACCAATCAGCGCTCAGCCTGGCCGTGGAACGCCAAAGCGAAGTGAGCCCAAAGTCAAAAGAAATCCCCAAACACAATTACCAGGGATAACAAGCATTACAACTTTAAAATAGTGAGGCGGAATGCCGAGCAACAAACGAGCGTCAGGTAGGTGCTCACGGTACTCAAAACTGTTTGGCAGCGATGCGCGTCTGCGCGCCCCGGCAGGCATTAAGTGGCCGGGGGGCACAACTGGCTCCTCCCGGTCGAGCTGCTGATTGGAGGAGGCGGACCAATCAGCGCTCAGCCTGGCCGTGGAACACGGAAGCGAAGAGAGCCCAAAGTCAAAAGAAATCCCCAAACACAATTACCAGCGATAACAAGCAATAAAACTTTAAAATAGTGAGGTGGAATGCCGAGCAACAAACGAGCGTCAGGTAGGTGCTCACGGTACTCAGAACTGTTTGGCAGCGATCATCTGTTGCAATTGAACTGTTTCAGTGTAACTTTTCCCCACCTTCCCTTTCATCTGGGTTGTAATAATTTACTGTTGGCAATTGAACTGTTTGGTGTGGTATAAAATATGTTCTTCACTGCCAAGATTATCAGGGCTGGATTGGTCTCAAGCTCAAAGATATTGGGTTATAGCTGTATTGTAAAGGGGAAGATGTGTAGTATTAAGGATGCCAAATGGAATGTGGAGTATAACTTCTAAGGGACTGCCAGAGGGAGACTGGCAAGTGAAGGAACAGCTGAGCAGCTAAGTAGATGAGGCGTTTATGCTTCAGAACCTAAATCAACTGATTTAAAACTCATCAGTGTTTCGGAGTTACGTTTTCACAAAGTGGTTTCATACTCTTGCTGTTTTGTGGGTATTCAGGGCCTTTCTTTGGGAGCCAGGAAGTCAGCTTGCTTTTCGGCATTTGTAGACTTTACCTTTAATAAGCTTGGCAACAATAATGAAGATTAGAGAATAAATAACTGCCCCTGCGTCATTGATCTGTTGTTGCTTTATGTTCTCCCATGTCAGCTCTCCGTCTATATCATGTAGTTTCATTTTCATTGTAAATTCATGTAGCTGCAAGGAGTGAGTGAATGCTTACTACTGTTAAATTCAGTTCCACTGACCCCTGAGGAGGTTAACCTTCAACAGGATGGTATGGAGGGTGTCAAGAAAACTACAGCAGTGGCAAACGTAGTATGATGGCAACCGTCTTTGATATCTTCAGGCCACCAGCCAGTCCAGTCCCCCTCGGCTTACCTGGAGTTACTGTCTCTGTCCCCCTGCTCTTTGCACGACTTGAACTGAGCTTCTCTCTAAATCCCATATTTGTAAAGCATGACTTATCACCCCTAAGGGTATCCAGGCAGCATCCGGCGTTTGCACGGCTATACCATGCAGGGCACAATGAATGGATCGAAAAATCAGCGTGGCAAAGCACTCTCTGTGCTTCAGGTCAACTCTGTTCTTCCTTTCTTGTTTTACTTTGCGTGCCTACTTCACCACATCCATAGTCATATTAATGTGCCATAACTTGGACAAGGACACAAAATGACCATGGTCTGCATTCAAAGAAGGGTGAGTGATCTGATACTGCTCCCTCAGGGATGAAGCAGTTAGTCAGGTCAGGTAATCCAGAAGTAGAAACTATAAGAAAACTCAGTTCTGGAACTTGAGCCATGTAACCCAAATGTGAAAGTAAAGTGTTTGTTTCTAGGGTGTACGAGCCTCCATACGTGAGTTAGGCTATTATCGCCAGTAATGTCTTTCAGAAGCGCCCTGTCATTTGTGTGCTGTTTGTCTTGTAGACCTCACCTGTTTAGAAAGGGGCCTACAGCCAGATTCCATTTTCTTCCTTTAAGAATATGGGTTTTGTCAAATTCAAGCAGGTATATCTGTAGATAGAAGAAAATAATGTAATTTTGGAGTAGTTTGGTTTGCAGAAGTATCCAGCCACCACAGTTTTATCTAACAGAGTGTAACAAGGATATAACACACACATGGTCCATGTATTTAGTATTTTACAAGCTAAGGAGAGCTTAAAAGATATAATTATACTGCATTTTTTGTGTGTGCTTTTTAAGGGGTCTCAAATGGTAAAGAAGGGATGATGCGACCATTGTATATTGCTTTGCCTACAGAGTCACCCTTCAATTAGAGTGACTCAGTTGGTATCAGGTGGGTTTCATTTCTAAGGTCGATATCTGTATGCTCACAATGCAGACATTTGAATGTTTTTTGTTTTATATAGTGGGACCATTCATTTCTGATCAGGGACTGGACAGTAAGCTGTTTGTGGCATCCCGGTGGTATGTCCATGTCACAAGGCATTTGGCTTAGGAAAAAGGTCAGGACTCAAATGGGGTGCATGTAAGATATTGAAAGAGTGGTAGTTCAAAAGTGACAAGTGACTTAAGGATTATAGCAACTGATGGCTATGCAGGAGTCATCTAGATAAGCAGTAGGTTGGGGCAATTTGAATGGCCAGTTTTAGTCCTAAGTTCTTGATATTTTTAGAATGTCTTCATATTAATAGGTACTTTGTACTGTGTGTGTTGGGAGATACCTGGGGCCTGCATGTTGGCCACTATTCTGTGCCAAGGGCAGTAGCACAATGTCAGACATACCCTAGGTTAAAGTGACTATTAAGCAAACAAAATCTGTAATGTGTAATTCTGTTGAGGGCAGCAGATAGCAAGTACACTAGGAACAAAAGAAGAGGCCAACATGTTCACCCTCTGCCATTGTCATACCACGTTTTCTGGGGCATAGGGAATTGTCCTGCGATTAATCCGTTATGAAAGTGAGGATGTACCATCATCATTCAAGGATTTTAGAGGTGACCGGGATATGTTACTTTCTTTATGGAGGAACTCCACAGCTGTATCCAACCATCATGGTCTGAGCATTGCTGTACGGAGTTATAGAGCCTGGGGCTGATGTTGTCTGAATCTGCTGCCATCGCTATGATGGCTTTCAGTCCACCAAATAGATGTTTGAATTTCCACAAATTTCAGTGTCTCACGAAAATAATTGAGGTCTTCAAGTTCTGTGTATTTGGAACTTTTACCATCTATTGCAAGAAGCAGTATGACAGGTTCAAATATTTGTATGTTCCTCTCTTTAAGTTCAGGAAGATCCACTGATATGTGCATATCCTGACCATCATGAGGAAAGAGTGTGGCATTATAGCCAGAGCTGCTGACCTTGGAATTGGGGAGCCAGTTTTGAGTCTTGTCATTGGCCCAACATTTTGTGTTTCTGGGCAAATCAATTAATCTACCCGTACCTAACAAAAAAAAAATGTGACCATATGCAATGTAACAGGTGCTCCTTAAAGCATTTGAATCCCTTCTGACCAAGCTAGCGCTATATAAAACTGCAAAAACTAAAAAATAAAATATATCATGAGTGAAGGGGCATGTTTCTCAGCATTTGGTGTACTTGCCTCACTTGTTGGTGTCTAATAAAACACACAATGATGGTTCTTGGTTTGGATGAGTTTGTGGGGTTGCAAGACCTTACCCTCTGGGCTAATAAAAATCTGAGAGCTGGTGAAAAGGTCATAGTCATCAGTTGGGACAGGGGTTGTGCAAGGGGGGCTCCCAAAAACTTCCCTTTCAGCTTCACTTGGGTACCATAAAATCTGATATTTTCATGTCTGAAACGGTCTTCTATGTCAGTTCATTTTATTTGCACATGCCAAATATCTTGTCCCCAAACAGGGGATGAGTTCAAATGGTCTTACAGATCAACTAGTCATTGGTACGAGGCGTCTAGCTATTGGTAAATGGCTGTTAAGTCCAATATCATTGACTTTGCCTCTGAGGCCAGTTCTGAGACTTTCCCTTCAATCATACTCATCAACTTCCCCACAACTAAGATTATTTTCAAGATTTCTTCTAGGCTGATGTCCGTAGAGTAAAAAATGGTAGTTAGAGCCAACTTTTTCCCACCAGCGAGTGCCTCTGAGAATAGTAACTTTTGGGATGCAGGAGAGGACGACCAGTCCCTGGTGATTCAAAGATCTGCTACTTGTAGTTGAGGTGTCTCAGGCAACAAAGAGGATGATTGTGCCTAATGTTGTTGAGAGTCCGGGTATACCATATAGAATACTCTGCTGAGAGACTGCACATACTTTAAATTCAGGGTTAGGTCCTGCATTCTCGGTGGTAGATAGAAAGTATACACAGCCTATGAGCAACCTGGAGGCGCAAGAGCACATGGCAAATAATATAGGTGGCTCCTTAATTGCGGAAATGTACCTCTAAGGGCTGAGGAGGTCAAGAATAAAATTGTCTACCTAATGGATGCTGGATGAACAAAAAAGTACTGATTTGCCATAAGAGTTCAGTAAATATTAGCATGAGTCGGTTTCTGATGCTCAGGCATGTACTGTTGCAGAAGGAGGACACCAATACAGGAGAAGGGGGTGGTTGCACATGAGGCTGCATATGGCAAAGTTGGTCCCAGATCAATATAGATCTTGTTGCAGTACAGTGAAGTTAGGCTATTTTCATGCACTCTTACTCTCCATGCAAAGACAGTAAAACATAGAGTAGAAGTTCCGTAACCATCAGGTTGGTTTGCAATATTTCAAGCAATTATGCAGGTGAGTCTGTGCAGGCTTAGAGGCTTTGCGGCTCTTAGTGGTACAATAGCGTTTTCTGCACCACATTTAATTTACACACAAGCCCCATACTCCAAAACTTCCTGTTGTTCAAAGAGTTATATTGTCTTTTATGAAAAGTTTTCCAAACTGGGTAAAGGGTGAAAGAATTAAGGTTCACAGAATCACAGATTGCAACAGAAGTGCCACTCCAACTCCTGTCAGCGCCAATGACACCAGTAGTACACAGGGATACCTTTCACATCAAGCAAAAAGTGACAGTTGTACCACCCCAGAAGTGATGTTACTTCCATTACCGGGACTTCTGGGCCCAAGGGGGCCCTCCCCGAAATTAACGTCACTTCCGGGGAGCTACGTGATTGTGTTGGATCACGAGTGTTGTGACATCATCAAGATGGTCACATGCGGTTCACGTGCAAGTCATGTGCTCATGGTCATAAAAACATAGTTAGGATGCTAACTTAGTATAAAATGCCATCCAAAAAGTCACACACACAATCAAAAGCAGAAATCTGCTATGAAATGTAATCTAAATGCAGATGTCTGTTCCCCCTCCCCAAAGTGGGCCCATGCATAATTAGCATGCTCTACTAAGTATAAAATGCCACCCCAAGGCCACACACACAATCAGCAACAGCTGCAAAACATTTATATTAAGTCTGTGGAAAGTGGGGCCCAAGCAACAAGGAGAAATGCTTCAAACTGAATTGCGGGGAGCAACCGTGCAATACAGAACAACTTCTGCTGCAGGGAAAAACAATGATAGCTTATATAATTTTAATATTTTTTTCCATTCAATGTGTTGCATGACGAAACCCAGTTCCTGCTTTTCATGGTCTGAAAATGTCTGTTTTTATTTATGGTTTGAAAAAAAAAACGTGTCAGCTTGTAGTTGCTAGTTGTGAAAATGCAAAGGTGTTACAGTGTCCCCCCAAAGCCGGTTGACGCAACGTTCAGAATAAAAGCTTATGTGTGTAATTATTAAAATGCATGTGTAAAACCCGGGTTGTCAGTTTACCCCATTGGGTCTTTTTAGGTCGAGCCCTGAGCCAGCGCACAAGCGCTGCTCTGGGGTTGATCTGTGGTAGTAGAGTAGGGGAGAGAAGCCACGCCTACTCCCCCGCCCATCTTTTTCATTGGCTTGTGTCTTTGTCCTTTCTAAATGCTGCCTTCCGATTGATTTATAGGCTTGTTAGTCCCTCCTTATGACGGCCATGTCGTCATTTGTATCCTTCCATGGCTACTGGCCCCTTTTCTTCGAGTGTTGCATGAGCACTATTTTCTTCCCATGCCAACACTAAAGACCGGCGCTGGAGAACCACGAAAGGTTAAGCGCACATGGACTCAACTTAAGAACATCACACAGATCCATCAAAACAACTCAATGCCAGCAACCGGTGAGAGATGCCGTGTTTCATGTTTTGTTGGTAGAGCATGTTCTACCAACAAAACATGAAATAGAACCACCAGACCTGACTAATGTTGCAAGGAAGTAGGATCTGAAACACAGTCGCAAGCAGAGGCGGAAAGGAAGAAAGAGGAAGAAGAACATAATGGACTACTTCCATACAGGGAGAGCAAGACTCGATACAAAAAGCCCAGTCAACAGCAAAACATCGGATCAACTGTCTCCAAAAGTAGACAACAAATTGAGCCAACTGGCCACATCAATCTCGGGGGGCCCCAAATCTGAGCTGGAAAGGGCTGAGGAAGATCTGCCCGAGCCATTATATAAAGCATTAATTAAAGCACGAAGATCGCAAGTAGCAGCAACCCCACCACTTCAATTAATAATAGACATGCTTATCCAGTCTCCACCACAAAAGTAATTCCTACCACCAGGGAAGACCTCGAAGCTCAAGCTGACTCTCTAAATACCCATTTTCAAGAGGGTCAGGCCATTCAGGCTAAACTCCCAACTACCAAATAGCCACAAATTAAAAGCCGCTCAATCCTGTTCATTCCTGAATTTAAGTCTAGAGGTTGCGGGGATATCCTCAATAGAGGGAACATTCTACGATTATTTCGATCGATCAGTAGCTTGGCGGACATAAGTTCGTATGATCTTGAAAGAATAGAGTTCAAAACCATCAAAGAACTCTCAAGACCAGAGCAACACAGGCAACATGGTCCTCAGAGGAAATAGTGAGGACGATTCTGGATGAAGAGGTCCAACTAAAGGCCTGGGGAATTAAACTACTCCTCTATCAAAAGCCAGGCTATCCAGTCCCTCTGATAACAAACAGACTTGAGCAAGTAACTCCATGTACTCCATCACTGGGCACGCAACCTCAATCTGTGCTTAAAGGGGCCCGCAGCACGGACGCCCTACTGACAGAACGAAAAGACCAGAACCTAGCGACCAGACTGGAAGACTGGTCCTGGTTATCCAGAACAACAAATCAACATGGTGAGAGTACTTGACTCAGAACACAACAACTTCCACCAGGAGACCACCAGCTATGAATCTGCTCTTGGAATATAAATGGCTTAGGAAGCAAAATATCGGCTAGAGACCTCCTGGATTACTTCCATGGCTTCGACCTCATCCTACTACAAGAGACATGGCTAGAAGAACCCGCTCATCTACTTGGCTTCAAAACACATCACACACCAGCAGCAAAAGGAGCCAAATTTGGGCACCTAAAGGGCGGACTAACAATTTACTTATCAATTAGGACCATAATGGTGACCAAAGACTTAGATACTATCATAACCCCCACAAATGCAATCAAAGCTCTCAGAGTGAACATATGGAATGGCAACACAACAAATAATATTGCTAAACATATATATATATATATATATATATATATATATATATATATGCAAAACAATCTTCCCCGGTTTGAGGAGCACTCCAAAACAGACCCAGTATTGGCTTTAACCAGCATTCTTTTATTCAGATCATTTCACAAGCCTTACGCGTTTCGAAGTGAAGACTTCTTGTTCACAGGCATAATCTGAGGCTTTGCAGTATTCAAAGGCATTATCCCAGCATGTCCTTTATTCATTTCAATTACCCTTCAGTGGGCCTCACAGGTGAGTATAATATCCTTTGCATGCTGGGATGTGTAGTATCTGCTCCAGTGTCATCGAGAATGCCTTTTTAAACATTATTTTCCTTAGTAGGTTCTGCGCTGCCACACACAGTTAATTATTATTTTCCAACCCTCCAGTGGGCCTCTGAAAGAAGAAGAATTCCTGGTGATTTATGCCGGTCTGTTTTTCCACTCGGACTCGAGAAAGTTCTGTGTCCTTGGCCTCTCTAATTTCAAAGTGGTGCATCCTCACGGCTGGAACGCCGTCAAATTCATGCAAAACAATCTTCCCCGGTTTGAGGAGCACTCCAAAACAGACCCAGTATTGGCTTTAACCAGCATTCTTTTATTCAGATCATTTCACAAGCCTTACGCGTTTCGAAGTGAAGACTTCTTGTTCACAGGCATAATCTGAGGCTTTGCAGTATTCAAAGGCTATCCCAGCATGTCCTTTATTCATTTCAATTACCCTTCAGTGGGCCTTACAGGTGAGTATAATATCCTTTGCATGCTGGGATGTGTAGTACCTGCTCCAGTGTCATCGAGAATGCCTTTTTAAACATTATTTTCCTTAGTAGGTTCTGCGCTGCCACACACAGTTAATTATTATTTTCCAACTTTCTAGTGGGCCTCTGAAAGAAGAAGAATTCCTGGTGATTTATGCCGGTCTGTTTTTCCACTCGGACTCGAGAAAGTTCTGTGTCCTTGGCCTCTCTAATTTCAAAGTGGTACATCCTCACGGCTGGAACGCCGTCAAATTCATGCAAAACAATCTTCCCCGGTTTGAGGAGCACTCCAAAACAGACCCAGTTTTTTTTTCAGAGGCCCACTAGAGGGTTGGAAAATAATAATTAACTGTGTGTGGCAGCGCAGAACCTACTAAGGAAAATAATGTTTAAAAAGGCATTCTCTATGACACTGGAGCAGGTACTACACATCCCAGCATGCAAAGGATATTATACTCACCTGTGAGGCCCACTGAAGGGTAATTGAAATGAATAAAGGACATGCTGGGATAATGCCTTTGAATACTGCAAAGCCTCAGATTATGCCTGTGAACAAGAAGTCTTCACTTCGAAACGCGTAAGGCTTGTGAAATGATCTGAATAAAAGAATGCTGGTTAAAGTCAATACTGGGTCTGTTTTGGAGAGCTCCTCAAACCGGGGAAGATTGTTTTGCATATATATATATATATACATCCACGTGATAAGACCAAAGGAGTCAAATAAGTGGGATCTGAAATAACCAGATTGTTCTCAGAAAAATCAACGCCCAACCTACTGCTGACAGGTGACTTTGATATGCATGTCCTAGGGCCTCAAAAAAGGGACGACCTACTGGAGGAACAATTTATGGCCTGGAACATCCCTCGCTGTGAAGAGATATGGAACATATAAGCTTTGTGGCAGTAAACGGGTGCTACCCGGATGACCAACCTCCGGCGGCAACATTTCATAATGCTGCCGCAAGTACGCTAATAGACTATACCTTTGTCACCTTACCACTTATCAGCAAGATTGAAGGCTTTCAGATAGGGACACAAGATCAAAGTGATCATCTACCACAGGAAATCACCATGAGCATATTCAGTTTGATACTAGACCAGCCTGTGGAGGACCCAGATTCCATACACACTGAGAACTTCAGGAGGATAAAATGCAAAACCAACCAACCAGAAACATTGCAGGCTTCAGCTAAGACACTCTGGGATAACCCGGAAGAGGCAGATATAAACATGATAACGCGCTGGGAACTCTTCATCAAAAAATTAGGAGAAATGTACACAGCAAGAGCCGGTTCCGGCTCAACATCTAGGGAAACCCTTCAAAAACAGATCCCACGTTGTTTGTTAGACAACCAAAAGAACTACCCCTTCGAGTCCAAGATCCCCAACCTTCGGGATCTCAAGAAAGCAATACACAAAACAGTACGCAGGCTTCGGCGAACAGGACATGACCCCATCATTAAGAAGGAGCTAACGCAACTAAAAGCGAATAAGAAAAAAGTACTCTGGCAGGGGAAAAGAGAATCGGATGATAATCTGTGAACCAGGCTACCGTACGACTCAAAGACTAACAACAGCGCAAGATTTTGGTGCACAATAAACAGCTTCGAAAACCGGAACGTACAAAGAGTTAACTCACATCTAACAGAAGAAGCATGGGCAACTCACCACCTGCAACAGTTTAATTCAGAAGAGGACGGTCTTGGGACTGGGAAGCACAGCTCTAGCTACATCCCTGAGGCAACTCCCCCCGACCAAACCATCCTAGTAGCAAATGACCTTCTTTCATTTACAACCCATCAGCTCAAGAACAGGATTTCTAAAGGAAAGCAGGAGGGCGCACCAGGCCCTAACGGGATCTCTCCGATCCTATTACAACAAGATTTGGATTATTGGGCTACCGCACTACTACCGCTGTTTGAACAAATCTCGGGAGGAGATAGCATACCTGACTCCTGGAAGGGGTCAATTATATCCCCAATATACAAGAAAGGCGATAAGAACAAAGCAAATAGCTACAGGCTTGTAGCATTAATCGACATTGAGGCCAAATACTACGCTGGCCTCCTCCTGGATGACCTTACAGCCTGGGCAAACAAAAAATCGATTATTCCCATCAACCAGGCGTGCTTCTGTAAGGGCATGGGAACCACAACGAACATACTTGCCCTGTTGCTACTAATAGACAGCGCCAAATCAGCAAAACTCCCTCTCTTTTTGTGTTTTATCGACTACTCATCAGCTTTTGATAACATTGACAGAAACAAACTCTGGGCCAAACTTGAGAAAATGAAAATAACATCTGCTCTTTTAAACCAGGTAACACTCTTACACACTAACACATGGGTCCAAGTAAAGCTAGGAGACGGCAACTTCCTGTCCAGAAAATGTCCAACAACAAAGGGGCTGAATCAGGGGTGTGTGTTGGCCCCTACACTCTTCAATTTGTATGTGGGTGATTTATGGATGGAACTGAACATCTGTAAATCACATGCTCCAAGGATGGGAGGGTTCTTACTCTCCAATCTGCTGTATGCAGATGACCTTGTGTTGATCAGCCGAACCCCTGTCGGTCTCCAGCACCGCTAGACACAACCAACAGCTACTCAGCGACCAATGGTCTAACTATCAATCTTGACAAATGGAAGGTAATGCGACTAAATCCAAAAAAGATAACATCCAGTTACCGCTGGTGCTTGGCAGGTAGATCAATAGAATCAGTTGAACAATAGAAGTACTTGGGGGGTGATAATAGACAATAAAGGTACATTTAAAACACAAAAAGAAGCCATCAAGAGAAGAGGCAACTCTATCGTGGCAGCTTTAAAATCCATCAAATACAAAACTGCCGGCCCAAGCCTTACCCCACTGCTACATGTCCTACAAGGAAAGCTCATTCCAGCTATCACTTATGGAAGCGAGTGCCTGGGGGGAAGAGATGCAGACATTCTGGACAGTACAGTCTCCAGATCGGCATGAATGATATTCAACCTACCCAATTATGTCTCGCCTGCCCAAATCAGGCTGGAATTTGGCCTACAGACCCAAGAAATCGCTCGCAAAGGTGCCTCTGTTAAATGCTGGCACAGGATTAAAAAGTCCGAACCAGGAACATTGAACACCCATTTATGGAATGAAATACACTTAAAGAAGGAATGTGCATCAATAAATCGTCAAGGCCTTGAGGATCTCTGGGTGGCATCAGGGACTCATAGCAGATTTAAACAATTTGTAAACAAGACAGTGAAAAGACTAGTAGAAGACAAGGCAGCTCTCAAAGGAAGGGCCCACGGATGGTTCATTTTCCGGACCTACGCCAGGCCCTTCCCACAATCTTATTTAGGTGCAGGATTCAACAGGAGAACAAAAGAAAAATACCTCCACTTCCGCATTGGCATTTTACCAACCCTGCCGCACATCCCTCCTTGGAAACGACCACTGACACCGACTAACTGCCGCTTATGTGGGAAAGTGGAAGAGAGTGTCTTACACCTACTGTGCATCTGCGGGAACCTGCAAGTTGAACGCCGACTGCTACTGAAACCCATCTTTAAAAACAGGAGGATAAGATCCTGCAGACAAGCAGTGAAGGCATGCCTCAGAGGCGGAGATGTACAGCTGTTGTGTCGCTTTGTACAATTTATGGAGGCGGCAGGGGAAAAGACTCAGAGAGCAAGCGACCAGCAGTTGCTGTAACAAAAAGAACCTTACAGCGTCACCGCTCAGTGAATATAAGCACTTAGGCCAAGCTCCATCCACCTCAAACCCCACCAGCAAGCCATATACCTCTCAGTCCCCTCCCCCTTGCACACGCCCGTTAATACCAGGAACTTTCCCCCGGTCGCCTGAGACTTCTAAGCCTCATGCTCCTCACATCTGGTCTCCAATACAGTCCCTTGGGATACCGGAATGATCAGGACCCGACACTATAAGCTGGAGCACAACATATATTAGTAAAAGACCATCCCGGCTGTTCATACACCAACCGAGTTTAGCATTGTCTCCCACTTTTAGAGAGACTCAAACCCGCACTTTACAACAACGTAAACACATCCCCTCGTACCCTATCCCCTTCTTTATTCCTCTTTTTCGTAGACACACAACTTTTAATGTTTTACAACTTATTGTTATGGCTTTTTATCAAATCAAGGGATTAATCTCATTCATCCTCATGTATAATGCACTAGGCACTTTACGTGCCTGTAACATGCAAATTTTTAGAGCAAAAAAAACGTTTAGAGCCAAGAATAGAGCTTGTACCTACCTTGTTACCCTTTGCACGTTGAACCAGCCCTTAGAGGACGCATTTGTCAAGTTACCATGCAAGACTGAATATTGTTTGACAACTTAAGCTAGCAAGGCACCCAGGGATCAGTCTATTATTCTAGTACCTAAGTCTCTCAGTTGGCACATTGAATGAATTCCTCAAATGTTACACAATTAGGTAATCGGTTGAAATTTTATACATCCACTTAACTTGAGACGAATATTTTATGCCCGATCTCAAGAACGAGACTTCATTTTTTTTAGCTTTTGATAACAACCATAGCACATTGCTCCGACTACCTTGGCACAAGGAATTAACGATTTTATGATATTCTCTTTGGTCTTTTAATTATGAATTCTGCTGTATTATGCTTTTATGTGAAAATTGTTAAGGTTTTTATTAACTAAACAATAAACTTATTTACCTTACCTTACCTCCAGGCACGTACGATCCCACCAGCCCAGTGTCAAGTGTAAAATCTCCATCACTCACCTCAACATACCCCAGCAGCAGTACAGGATGGAGCGGATGTCATAATCAGAGCTTTGAAACAGAGAATAGCCGCGAGGCGTCCTCAGGAGCAGCTGGCAGATACTCCGCTGGGTGTTCAGATTGGTAACCACTTTTTTTGTTCCCCCCAATTCCAGACCTTCTGGATTGTGTTAGTGGGGGTAGCTAGAGAGCGGTGCTCAGGGAGATCCAGGGTGATATACGCCCCACCCCTACTGTCACAGATAATGCCCCGGAATATGGGTTTTTAGCCCAAAAAGCTGTACTAGGGTCATATATGAAAGACATGCACCAGGTCGTCAGAAAACTAAAATCCAATCTGAACTCTAAGGCCATAAAACTATGGAAGACAAAAAATGAGATCTGACCCTTGAGGGATGTACAGAGGGAGATAATCCAGAGGGTACAAAGGTGTAGAAGAGAGGTGTTGCAATCTTGCAAATCAGCTGTTGTAGTTGTTGAGGTTATTCATTTTGACAAGGTCTGTGGCGCTCCTAAAAGAGCAGGGGTTCCAGCTTTATTAATAACTCAGTCCAAAGTACCATATATAAAAAGAAGGTACAAGACATCCTTACTAAAGCACTCACGGGGCACAGCTGAGACACCCAGCTACAACTAACACAAAAATGGTCTTGAAGCAAAGGCTGTAACCAGGGAATTGGGGAGGTCATCTTCAGCAAATACTCCCAAGACTGTTCAAACCGGCTCTGGGGGGCTGCCTAAAAATGGGTTGGCTGGTAAGAAACAAAAGTGGGCTAAAGGTGCCAAGCAGTGTAGGCTTTTAATCAGTAAATTAAAGTAAGCCAGAAATTATGCTACAAGAAGGCTTAAAAACACACTGCCTCAGAATCAGTCAGCCCCCCAAAATGATTCACCAGAGAGTTCAACATCCAACACAAACCCCCAATCTGAGGACTCAGTGATGTTTTTAGAGAGCGTCAGAAGGTATGGGCAAAATGTAGAGAGATTTAATGCTACAGAGTATTATGGAGAATTCAGGTTTGTTAACTTAGAATGCATAAACTCATCTGATCATGGGTTTTTAGCTATTCACCTGGCCATACAAATGCTCATAGAGCAGTTGTTACACAACGTGGGTTTGAATTATTTCTTTCAGTTCCACTTCCATGGGCAAGGTATTGACAGCCCCTTGTTTACCAGATGAATGCCCCTCGATGTGTTTGTGGAATTTATAGAAAACCTCCCTAAACTTTTACAGAGTAAAGCAGAAATAGCATCATTTGGGACCTTCAGAATAGTCACTCTAATTGTTCGTGGTCATGACGGGGTGTTTCCAGACCTTTAAAGAGTACCTTTTACAGTAAAGTCATTGGAAAAAAACAGCGGTGGTTGCTCACCTTTAACACTGGCGCAACCAACCCATGTCTGGTAGCTAGCATCGCTGGGTTACTAATCGATCACAGCACTACCAACACAGTCATCCTGTCTAGAGCAATTGAAGCCCATTCTGCGCTTGAAATACCTCCCAACAGACTGATAGGCTTTGGAGAACTGGGCTTTTTTGAGAACTATTTTGCCATCACAGTAAAAGTTCTTTACTTCAGCGGATCGCGAAAGTACTTCACATCCAGAGAGCCTGTGAAAAGTAAGATGGTTTACATTCTCCATCATTAAAGTCCATTTTACGGGATCTTGAACCTATATGGTTTTCTAGGATCCAAGTACATATGCACCCATTGAGATCACATCTACAAAACACAGACAGCGCATCAACGTGAAATGCATTGTAAAATGTGTTAAAGGGATGGTTGCATCGTAGTCATGGATCAGAAGGCTAGATGTCGAAATGTAATCTATTTTGACGCTTTCAAAACTGCTGGAGTATACACACTGGGGTTATAGAGTGCATCCCTAAAACAGACTGTGCGGGCACTACTCAGCCGCCGATCACAAATGCAAAGGTATGAAATGCCCCCGGTATAAGGCGTCTTTTTCTCCAGGAGCAGAACACCTATGTTACATGACTAAAGGCCGGCCCCAGACCAAAACAGAAGACTGCATAGTTTTCAATATAGAGTGTACCCAAGAGACCGAAGTGTACCAGCCTAACTATATTTTTACACACCATCTAACTTGCAATGAAAACTGGAAGTTTGAAGGCCCTTCTTGAGTGAGCGAATTCCTTAGCACATTCATGCAGACAAAATTCAAAGGGTATATACCCTGATTTTCCATAACTCAAAAGCGTATGGCTCATTGTTTATTTTGCAAAATATGATTCATGGAAAGATGCCTGTAGAACTCATCTCCAAACTAATGCTGCCAACGCCTGTACCTTTACATATAAGGTTCATGGATATTTTTAATTTTCTGCCCATGAAATTGAGCAAGTTGCTGAAAGCCTTTGGTATTCCCGGTTGTAAAGGTTATTTCCCCCACTTTTTTAATACCTGGTTGAATCAGAATTATGAGGGTCTCATGCCTCCACCCGACAGCTATAGTGTTGAGTATAAGATGCCAGAGGATAAAGAAAGTTTTCTACGGTGGTATGGTGAAAACAGCAAAAAGAAGTTTCATTTTCAAACCAAGTTGCAAGCTTACTGTCAGGCAGATGTAATTATCTTGAGAAAAGCTTGCAATCCCTAAGGAGATGTTGTTGTAGAGATGACAAAACAAGAAAAGGTGGTGAAACCCAATACCGCCAAGATGACAAAATCCATAGAGTACACCGACCATTTTCAACACGTCACGTTGACTCCCATGTGTATGTCTATCTACAAGCACATGTTTTTACAACCTGAAAGCATAGGTCTAGTGCCGTCCAACCTCTATAACAGTAAGCAGAAAAGTTATCCTACCTCCTCTATTCAATGGTTCATGTATGCCTCCTACAATGAAACCATCTTCATCCAACACATCATGCAGGGTGGTGAATACCGTGTGGGCCCTTATTTGCTAGATGGGTATGCTGTAATTAACGGCTTGCCAACAGCCTTTGAATACAACGTTGCTTTTACCACGGTTGTCCCCACTGCTACAAACCCAACAAATATGTATTTTGTAGGAATGTCGCATTTGCTTTTAAAATATCAAATGTCAACACCGATTTGCTGCAATCTTGGACTCCTGCTCAGCTGAAGCTCTTTTTAAAACACCTAACACCAAGGTTAAGCTTCGAACTTGACATCCAGCATTGTTCCAAATTGACACTGTATAAAACATATACTGAAACTATAGTTTATAAGAAAACACAGCAGTATATTTATTTTAACTTAAAACACGATGTAAGGTGACTGATTATATTATTCCGGCTTGGGATAATTCCTCTAAAATCATTTACCTGCAAATGGCTCCCAAAAGAAAAAGCCAGCAGTTCCTGCGATTTATGTAAAGGTGGGGAGCATGACTTGGAACATATGTTAATTGCTTGTCCGAAATTGACAGTGGTAAAAGCTAGAAAAAGGTATTTACAACTAATTCGCACAAAATGTAAAATCACTTCGGTTCAAAACCTGATCTCGCTTTGTAAGGTACCGCCTAATGAATTTGTATGTTACTATATGTTCAAATTTTTTTAATCTTTTTTAACTTTGTACTAGAACGATATTTTATCATTTTATAGGTAAATTTTAAAATACATTTTTATGTATTCAATATTTGTTGTTCTCAGCCGAGAACTAAATCAAATAAATAAATAAACTTGAAACTTAAACTTGAAACTTACAAACCCAACACGTTTAATAAGCTGTTGGGTACCAAATTTGAACACTTGCACAGGAGTAGTCTGATAAAGGCGCAATATGAGGAAAACTGTGGTTTTGTTCTGAGAACCCTCTGAGAGCATGAGTGGCTAGATATGTTAACATCAGATGCGGAACTCTGCTCCTTCATTAAGAGCAATGAGTTAACTGAACCTTTGGAGCCCTGCAACGCCTTATTTAGGGGTCGTACAAACGCTATACAGTTCTATAGGGCCATGGGAGAGGGTGAGAAAATAAATAACTAAGATTTCACAAGTCTGTGCCCATTTGTGAACAAGTTTAAGTTATACTCCTTAGGTCACCCCAGCATCATATATATGGACTTTAAACCATAGACAAATACTTTGGGTTAGTTAAATGTCAAGTCTAGCCTACCCGGACGCTTTACTTTCCCATACTACCAAACAGAGTCAATGGTAAGCTAATGTTTCCCATGTGTTGAACATGCGATGAAAGTAAAGAGACTAGGAAGTGCAGACACACTGACGAACAAAGGGTGCTCACCAGGACCTGGTGTAGCATTGATGTACAGGTGGCCCTAGAGAAAGAATACCAACTTGAAAAAATACACAAAATTTGGCATTTTGAGATGACTACAACCCAACCCTTTTCTGAGTATGTTAACTTATTTCTCGGAGTCAAGTGGGAGGTATTGGGGTTTCCAGAATGGTGCATTAACAAGGCACCAAAGCAAAAATACATTGATGATTATTACGCTCACGAGGGTATATGCTTGAGACCCAAGTACATTGAAGTCAACCCCACCAGATGACAGCTAGCCAAGCTCTGCCTCAATGCCTTATGAGAAACGTTGCACAGCGTAAAAACTTGTCAAAATCGACCATCATCACAGATCCTGATTAACTGTTTAAATATCTTTTTGCGTCGTGTTAGGAGGTGTCCAGCTGCGAGCTTATAGATGACTAGACCGCAGCGCTGTGTTGGAAATACACAAAAGAGTACCCCACAACTTGTAACAATATAAACATATTCACAGCCTGTTTTACAACTGCTCACACTCATTTAGAGCTTTATATTCTGATGGATAAACTTCAGGAATGGTGTCTGTATCATGATACAGACTCTGTTATTCTTGTGAGCAAATTAGGGGATGAAGATCCCTAACACAGTGATTATCTAGGCCATTTGACCAGCGAGATAGAAAAGGATGAGTACATAGTCGAGTTCACGTCATCCATACCCAATACCTATTCTTACAGAACTTTTACTAATGCAGTATGTATGAAAGTCAAAGGCATCATCTTAAATGTTAACAACACTGTCAAAATCAATTTTGTTACTCTAAAGTATCTGGCGAATGAATACTCTACCTCAAGCGACAGTGAAATTAATAAAACAATCATTGTAAAACAACGTAGCATAGTCCGGTCCAAAAAACGGTGGGAAATGGCAACCCAGCTATTGCATAAAACCTTGCGCATAGTGTTTGATAAAAGGGTCCTGACATAAGACTACAAACCCTACGTATGGTTATTGAAGATGCAATAAAGTCTTGCAACCCTGACTATGGACACTAGGTTGCAGTACCCATTCTCCTGCCTTTTAGCAGGCCCCTCCAATTGTGGTATAAGCTATTTGAATAAGAAAGTATTAGAATATACTACCAGTGTTTTATCCCAAACTCCTCACAGGCCCTGAGGCCCTGAGGTCTGTGAGGTCATCAGCTCAGCAAAGGCATAGCCTGGAGGACCAGTATCCACCCCCTGATGACGTGGGGGTAAAGTTAGCCCTGGGCGCTTCAGACTGAAGTCCTGTAGTGCTGGGGTTTCACGTCAGACAGGGAGTGGAGAGCACTGTCACCCCACTTGTGACAGGGTGGGGTGGTTCCCTACCCTGTGATGAGTTGGGAGAGGGAGGGGTAGAATCTGCAGGCAGGAGCTGAGAAATCAAGTCTGTGCAGTTTGTCATCAGGTCTTTTGAACACACACTGCGAAGACTCAAAGTGTCTGCTACCCGTGCTGCAGTTTGTCATGGACGCCATAAGCACCGGTACATTTTGTGTGCATGCTTCACTCACTCACTGTCTGGCTGCCAGGAGTTGACTCGTGGACTTAGTGATGGTGTGGAGCCCTGCAGCCCCCAACCCTGTGGACCTCCAGGTGAAAGGTTTTTACGTAACACCTGCATAACACTGTTCACTTGCAAAAGTTCTGTCTCCTCACTGTCTGACACTCCTCCAGTCTACCCAGCAATGTGGCTCAATCTCCCTTAAACATAGTTTGTTTAAAAAAGCTACAGAGATAGTCACATTTATACATCAACTGGCTAGCTCTTTCATCTGTCTGAAATGTGGTTGTGCAGCAGGCGCAGAATTACTGGAATACACCGCAGTGGCTGGCTGCATTCGTGTACGTCAAAGCAAGAGGCCAAGGTCCAGGGCACGTGGACAAATAGCTTACCTAAAGCAGGGCTGATGGGACAATTGTTGGGTAGTAGTGACAAGAAAGCACACTGATCTGTTGATAACTGAAGCTTGCGCTGCGCTCAGGCCACTTCACATGAGTGCAAACATTTCACTACATTATTCACTATTAGTGTGCAGTAAATAATAATGTCATCCACGACGTAGGGGAGTCAGCTAAACACAGTTTCCTGGTACACAAACCCTGACTTCTGCGTGACTTAAATTGGCCGACATATGCAACACACCTCTACTGGCAGACCATGAGTTAAGCAACTCAAATGTTCACATTTCATCATGGACACTCCCGTATTGTATATTTGAAAATGTTTGTGTGGGCAGAGGAAATAATGTGAGGCAGCTAAGTGGCTTTAACATTATCACGCATTTTGATCAAAGGGGGAACTGTAATTTAGACCGGTATCTTCTGATTCCATGGGCTTTAAATGACTACTAGGTCAGATTTCCCTGGCTGCTCCCCCAAGAAGAGAGACATTCCAGACAACCAAACATCAGTAAGAGGCCTCCTTAAGGTATGGTCATCACCAGTAGAACAGGAGACCCTTCTATAGTGCAGATTATGGTAGGCCCTTATAGCACATAATTAACACCTGTGAGAGAAAAGTACTGGTGAGCTGAGCCATCAGAGAAATCGGACACCAAACCTCTTAACTGAATCTGATGGAGAGGAGGGAGTGCTTGATTAATGCATTCAGGGGAGCGAAGACAGGGAGGGGTTAATGGGTCAGTGAGAGAGGGCCACAGGAAGAAAGCACAAGAGGAGGCTTCTTCAAATCAAAGCTAATTGTATCAAAAGCCTCCGAGGGGAAAACTAAGTAGGTGGAGGGCAGTGACTCGGCGGATGGCAGTGCATTCCTGCGGAGAAAGGAGAGAGTGACAGAGTGAATATCCTGGGAGGGTGCAGTGTTCTGTGAAGGAATCCCAGATGTTACGGAAGTCTAGTGTAATAGACATGGACCCCACCTCCTCATCTGTACAGGACCTTCTGTGTACTAATCCACATTATTGGCACAGCAAGTAAACATGGGGAAAACTAGTGAGACTCACACGGCAAAATGGCAATGCATCAAAATAGTGAACCTCTCAGTCATTCAAACACTGACATATTTCATAGCATCGTTATATCTTAGCTCGTGTGGTATTACAGAAAGGGAAGGAGGTTGGGCACATGGAAGTCAGCCTTAGTCCTGCCCCGTAGAAACAGTCAAGCCCAATCTGCCTGGCATGTTTACGCTTGCATCTGTTCCTAAAAAGGAAAACTTTTAGATCACCAATTGTGTGGGACTGGGAAAAAAGAAATAAGTGTAGATTTTAGCCTCCCAGAGAGCAATGTGAAAAAAGAGCAAGGAACGGTTGTATGCACCAGTGCCATCCCCTGGAACTTCTGCCCAGTTACATCGGTCCTGCCCTGATCTGATTAGCCTCACCTCAGGGCTTGTAGCACCAGCTCAAATCGATCTGAATGGGATAATTTCACAATCCTAACCACAGGCCTGCCTCCATGATCAACAACAAACCTCTGCGCCTAATCCACCGTGATGATATTCTTACACAAATTCCTTATTTTGGTTGCCTGCCGCTGAGCTCATGTGAATACAAAGGGGTTTCTGTGTCAATTTATCAAAGGCTTTCAGAATTATGGAGATCTGTTTGTAGGAAGGGATGGTTGGCTGAATTCCTGCTGGAAATCTCGGGCCCCTAAAGGAACAGACACCAATGCAGCAGGTTGGCCTCTGAATTTTACACGGTGCTCTATAAACACACATCTCTCTCCATCACTCCATTTCACTGAACTGTGAAGGCTGTTCAGGCTGGAACAAGAGCATTTACTTCCAGGACAACTGTATGAACAAAAGAAAATGCAAACCATAACTTTTTTTATCAGGCCAGAGCGTTTTGCCCGGTTTCTTCGACCCTCTTTTTCTTTTCAAGTCCAAAGAGACATCTAGTTGCTTCTTTTATCCGACTTCATAAAATTTTGTATTTGCTTCTGTCTAGCTGCTAGAAATCCATCGTCTAAGCGCTTTCTGCATCATGCCTGGACTACGGTAACTCTGTTCAGATGGTGCAACCCTAACGTGCCCCCTCTGACCCGCCTCCCCTCAAGGCGAAGCCCAGCCCTACCACTCTCAAACTTTACCAGCCGCCACTGATTGTTACCTATAGGCCTTGTATACATGGTGATTGTAGACAACCTTGTGAGCAAAGGGGGATCACCCTGAGATAGAGAAAGCTTTTACTCAGTATTCACACCATCGCAATATAAGCATATGTTGCATCGTGCAGAACTTGTTTTACAATGGTAGGAGCAGTCGTTCTATAGTTCTCAGCATCTCATACCTGGTTTTATTTAAAACCCCCATGACAAACAACAGATATCCACTATAGCTAAACAGATGTATCCCGGAAACACACAGTATTTTTTGGAAGCCCTTAACGACGCTACCGAGAAACCCTATAGTTACTTACTGGTAGACTTAAAACCCAATACTCTAGAAAACTACAGACTGCATACTGGTATTTTCCCACCCTATCTCCCCATCGCTTGCACACTTAAAGACAAGCCCAAAGTCTATAAAAAGAATTGTTAAAGAGTCTCCTGTAACATTTACACTCTAGACCTTATAATACCCTGTATTGACCATGTCGGCGGGTCTATGACGTAATCTAGTCTGCCTAACAATGCAAGTCACAGCTAGCCCCCAGCAAAGAAAGGCTATCCTGTGTGCGGCTTCAGACAATTTAGTGGCTGCCATTTCAGAAATTGCCCTAAAAACCTTAAAAGGTAATGTCCCTATATCAGATGTTCCGTGTTTTGAATAAGAAGCACCAGCATATCAAGAAGCTCAGTAATAAAAGGGCTTCCCTCATTTCTAAGAAGAAACTGGTAAAGCAGTCAAAAGGATTTATACGTTCTTTGTTGGGCATAGCTATACCACTAATTACCACCCTCCTAACTCGAACTGATGGATTACGACCTAAAGATATACTTGGTACCATGGCAGCAGCTGGAACAGTTGGGGATGTCTATGGGTTACACCTGGGATATCCGAAAAATTAGACTCATCGCCTGGATGCCGAGGTTAAAGACATTTTGAACTGTACTGATTTAAAACCTTATGACAAAGCAAGTCTTTACTCCAGTGCTCTTCAAAACTTTAAAAATATTACGGGCAGGGGAATGCTGAAAAAACAGGTTGACTCTATATGCCCCTGACTCTGAACAGTCTCCACCACTCGCTTCAACACCTCAAGAACCACCATCATCCTCAGACATAAATGTTGAAGAACTTTTAAAAAATGTAGGTCAAATGTAAAGCACAAATGTTGCTAAGTAAAATGACAGCTTCTAAAGACCTGTCCCCATCGAATAAGAGAGGCGAATTCCTCTACAAAGGTAAACCGGATGTTGGATCCCACATGTACGACCTAGTCAAAGGTCTTAGGCACCCCAAAACATTATCGCCTAGAGGCTGGGAACAGTTTCTGCGAGCCTCTGCAGAACTCAACATTCCTTCAACAATTGTCTGTAATGCTTAACACAGGCGGCTGCTTGAAATTTTAAAAGATCCGACCTACAGACCCTCAAGTATTCCAACTCCTGTTGTTTTTAACCCCCTCCCTAAGATTTCAGCATCCCGTTTCTTTTCCTGGCTATCCCCCTCTTGGAGCACCAAGGCTCTTCCTCTGGAATCTATAAAAAAGACATTGTCCAAAATGACGTCGATAGATGTCTGATGTTTCTTCTGACTTTTGAATCTATGTATATGTGTATGGTTTTGCCAAATTTAACTATTTGATGTTTTTCTTCTTTTATTTCTTTAGTAAGTTTATCAGTGTGTTGCTTGTACTACAAAAAAGCTATTTTGTAAATAAACCTTTTAACTTTTCAAAGTTTTTCTGTCATCTTCTAAAAACATTTTAAATATGTGTCCTTGGGTCAAAAAAAAGATACTGAGTCTGCATTCAAGTTTTTATACTATTATTTTAGACAATCACCATTACACTTAGAGGTGTTACACAATCTTACACTTTTGACAAACCGCATATTCTGTTTTAACAGCGCTTGATGTAGATCTAGAGTTTTCTTTCACATATTTCATAACAATACTGTCATTGTTAACTAGGTTGTTCGCATATAGATTTAAAAAAATTCTAAACGACATACCCTCAGACATTTTACTAATAAAATATATACAATGGTCGCCGCATGTGACAGTGAGAGAATCCTGTACCTGTATTTTGTTATACTCCATCCTCACAGCAGCATTTTTTACATACTTGAATATAGGTTTTGTATAGATGCTATGCTCGGGGAACACTGTAACCTTTTCTTTATCTAAAAACAGGGCCACCCAGTGAGTTCCTTCCATGTAGTGATGATCTGTGTTAAAGACGAGCGTGTGGGGTCTTTCGGACCCTATTTCACCAGGTAGAGTGTCACTTGGAAAAACACCTAAAAAGTATTTCTTAGTGTATTTAAAACGGCTTACAAAATCACGATTCTGAACAGTTTCCATTTTAAAATGCTTTAAAGATAGTCAAACAAAATCCGTCGGGCGTGGTTGATTTGAATGATGTTGTCAAATACAGAGAATACAACCATGTTCACATTCATAGCGAAGGGCTGACTAAAATGTACTTCTGCTTTTAGATTTCGATTTTTGATCAAGTTGTAGTGGTCGCTGTCTTCCATGTCACCGTTCACATCGAAAGCGAACAGCGTGTAGCCTGTCCCATATCCTTCTCGACACAATGACTCCTGAGTCACACAGGGGCTTTCCAGTTATCAAAACCAAGCCCAGATATTCCCTGATAAAATTAGCGTCTCCAAAGCTGGGTGTGTACAGTTTTGCAGGAATCACATCCCCCTCATGGAACAGCGACGAGTATTTGATGTCCTAGTGTTTGAAATTGAATGGGTGTGTTGTCGACAAATAATTTATGCGAAACAGTAAATCATATCTTTCTGTTCAGCACTCCCAACATATGCCTCATTGCAATATGAGGCGGAGTAACTAGCACGCTATCAGTCTCTTGAGACGAGCATGGTTTTGAAGTTTTATTTTATTGGGATCAAGACGTATCATTATTAATAATACAAGTGTCATAGGACCATTACCTCCAAAAAGACCCGTATTTTTACATATTTTAATATCCGCTACGTCCCCGTGAATAAAGGGATACCTGGGGAATGGAGTAGGATTTTTATCTTTAGACCCCCTGGCCTACATATCCTAAGCGCTCCCTGAAATATGGTCGAGCCCACCCTGACCTTTAGGAGTCAGGGTGTACCCGATTATGAAGCATGACACCAATAGGGTGTGTGAGGGTTAAATAACAAAAAGAAGTTGCCTCCTTTCCGCATTTAGCGGAGTATGCCACGTAAGTTTTATTTTCGAGCTTGATGGTTCTGGATACCTTACGGTAGTTGCTGTCTCCATATTGCCATCTTCAGAGATGCTCTGTACTCACACACCCTGCAGGGAGCTGGCCAGCACCCAACTGTTAAATTTCTCGGGCCACCCCCTCCATTTGACAAATCTGTTAGCCCCACTACATTTCCGTTTCAGAATCTTTTCAACTCTGTACACCCGGTGTGGATCGTCTGGTACCTTTCGTAACTGTTTGTTGTGAGAAGCACCCAACACCATTTTGCCATTGCAGTCCTTTAACCTCTAAATATATATACCTTCTTTAAGCTCCACGCTCTCCATTATAAAGATTGTGTTGCTAAAAGTCTGCTGGTAGACCTTCGTAAAGAAAGACCCCTTTCAACTTTGAGACCCTAACATAATCACCTTCTTTTAAAATAGACTTCTTTACCTTAGCAGCGAAACGGCTGCCGTACAGCATTCTCCACACCACTAACAAATTATCGGTCATTACCTCTATGGAAGAGGTTTTGATGGTTGTGTGATAACTGGTGTTATAAGCAACTATAATGCTTGTCGAACATCCATATATCGGTAGGTGCAGTAGAACATGAAATCTCCACATCTTAGATTTTAAAGTTCTGTTAAAACGCTCCATAACAGCAGCTTTTACCTTTGTGTGCATTACAAAATGATGAACAGTGTGCTGTTTTAATAATTTGTGAAACAAATTGTTTAAAAATTATTTTCCAACGTCTGTTTGCAGTTTTTGAGGGGTTCGCTGTTTCCTGAAGATTACTTTAAAGGCAGTGGTGATGCTAGTACCACTTTTATCACTAAGCGATTCTGTAAAGGCGTACTTGGACAGTACATCTATTACCGTTAATATATATTGAGCTGTGTGATTATGTTTGGCTAGATCTTGAAGACTGTTTATGTCCGCCTGCCATTGATAATCCAGCTGTGCATTATTTATGGCCGGTCTCCTCTTAGAATGCCTCCTGTCTGGTTTGTGGAGTGAATTCCCCCTTTTCCTCAGATAACCAGGCCTTCACCTGCACTCTGTTTACTGGCTCATTTTCAACTAGAGCCCTTCTAAACAGAGTTTTGGTGCTTCTGAAGCTCCTGACACTTATAGCGTAATAAAGCTTTCTTGACCCGTCCCCGACATGTTATCAGTCCGCGCATCCCATGAAATGAAAGACGATGATTTTGTGTTAGGGGATATATTAAAAATAAATAATGTTAGCAGCACATAAACAAGGCATACTTTACAGTTTCATGGTACATGCCTTGTCGTTGTTGTTGGACAGTTTGCTGACTTTTCACTGCGTCTACATATTATGACACATGCTACATACATAACTAGGGGCCCGGCAGATAAATTGCCTCAGCATTACAAGTTTTGTCATTTTTACAGCTATAAACTCAACGGCTCTAGACAGGACTTCCCGCTCAACGCTCCTAAAATTTTGTCCGCTCAGGATACTGACAGCATTCAAAAGATCGTACAATTCTTTGTTGTACAATACAATACCCGTATTTCTGAAATAATCTTCAGTCTGAAGCTCCAAGGCGATATGTAAGCTGGTTGTTGGTCAAAGTATTAACTCCCTCATATGGCATTTGTAGGCGCTCCAGTATTCAACCGTTGTAGGTAGCCTCTCGTTGATACACCAATTGGCTATGCACCTAGGACTGTCACACTGCATCACTGTGGGCGGCTCACCAAGCTTCAGATAGCACAGAGTTACAGGTTGTATTTCAACTATTGTTTCTTTGAGCAACACATATACCAATCAAGCAATACATATGTATCCTGGACGTAACTCAGAAGCATCTTGCGCAGCGACATTCTGATGCTTGTCCTAAAAGTGAGTAAGTATGTAACATTAAATAATACAATAATGAAACTCTACTGGGGGACTTCTCATTTTTTCAAACAGTTTAGTGGGGCTAAAGAGCCAACTCATCTATTTTTAAAATAAATATCGCACATACGTCTTTCCATAGCCCTTTCTGCCATCCTTCTAACAAAATACGTACACAAAGCTTGTATACAACAGAGTTTTGAGCTTGGCTCACTTGAGCCTCGGATCTATTTGAGCATGGTTGACAAGACATTAATCATATCAAGGTGGACATTTTTATTTTCCTTGGACAAACCATACACCAACCATAACATTTTATATACTTTGTTGGGGTCTAGCAAGCTACATATATGACGGATTGTTCTTAAAGAATATGAGTCGTTTAGACACTCATGAGCCTTCTGCTGTGGTTCATTAATTTTATGGGCGTAACAGAGGTTATAATAGTCACGTTTGACACACGCGCGCACAACAATCGCAGCAAAACCTTTAACAGGCCATATAGCATCATAGGGTATGCATGGAGCTTCCTTTTAAAAAAATGTGATATTATAGGTACAAACACATTTCTTACACAGCTCTTTGTTTTGGATTGTGAAACTTTCAGTCGTTTTGAACAGCATAAGCAGTAAAAATTGACGGCGTTAACCTTTGGCGACATCTCCTCTACCATGGCTCTTTTTGCTGATGGTTTCTACGGTGAAAAAAAATGAAAGAAGGACAGCCTATTAGTTAAAAACAAAAATATAGCCATATATATGGTATAAGTAAGTGTCTATAATGATTTCTATTACCCCGTCATTTTTGTGGGACTCGGCTGTGGCTCTGAAATCTTGTGAGTCGCTGAGGTCCATCGAGGCATAACCAGCTTTGGAGTTTGTGCGTGGTTGTTGCACGAAGATAGCCTGCAGAAACCCCATATCTTCATAGACCAGTAAGTTAGGAGCTGTTATACATTCTTCACCATCTTCTGTGTTGATGAAATTGTTTCTAGAATTTGTTTCGTTCCTCGAGGCTTCACTGCCGCTGCTGGAGCCCTTAATAGAGGATATCAGCTGTGGCAAATCCTTGAGGCTGAGCGTTTCTGACTGCCCATCAAAACCAGTGACGTTGTGACCACCCTCTTTAAGGTCACTCTGCTTTGCATTCTGCTCCATTGCCGCTGGTGTCAGGCTATGATAATATCCATGGATAGTGTTCAAACCACCATCACAGGGCGTCTTTTTGATGAGGTGGCTGTATCGCTTCATAATGACAGAGCGATCTCATTCTGAAGGGCAGCTCCTGGGTTTGGCATAGGTTGCTTAGGGGCTCCTTATATGTATTCTGAGCATCAAAAAATGGGCGTACTCCTCTACTTCACATCATCGTCACCTCATCTCCAGGGGCTCTGGTTCATTGTGGGCTACCGCATAGCCCTAACCACATGGTAGAACCATGAGCACATGACTAGCATGTGACCAGGTTGATGTCGCACACACATGAACCAACACAGTCAAGTGACTCCCCCCCAGCCCCGAAAGTGACATCACTTCCGGGGAGAGCCTCCAGGGGCCTGGAAGTAACAGTAACAGAAGTGATGTAACTTCCGGGGCAGGACAACTGTCACTTTTTGCTTGATGTGAACGCTATCCCTGTGTACTACTGACACCTCAAACCTCTTGATTGAGGCCTGTGTTCCCAATGATCCCCCACCTAATCAACCCTGTTAGGCCTGTCCAATTATCTTTACTGGGTACTGTAGGTGATGATGTTTCAGGGTTTCATTTCATTCAGCTGTGAAGAGTTTCCACCAATTAAAAAAAACCTCCATCTAATCCATTCAAAGGCTGTATGTTTCTTCTATGCATGCTGACTCAGCCATTCAATTGTTCTTTTCCTTGTACAAGTCTTTTTGCACTTGATTTCAGTTTCTCCTAATATCACTGCTTGCTAGTGCCAGAGTTGCCATTCTCCATTTTGCTGCTGTATTTGGTCATTGCATATGAGCTTCTTCAGAAGTCAGATCGACCAACCCGACCAACCTCCAGGATTATATCTTCATCCACAAACATTTCAACTGGGGGTAGTCATATAACTGTATGTGTTACATCTTCAGGACACTTTAAATAAAACTTAGATGACAAGGGGGAATCGGTCTTCCTGGCTTTGGCGAGCTATTAGTAAATGCCCGATAGGGTGTTATCGGAGATCAATGTTTCATTTTTGATCTTCATTTAGAGCTCTGAGCCTCTTTCTCATTGATCTCTCAGTAATGCCAATTGGATTCCGTCTTCAGTTTACAGAGTTGCGGAGGCTCAGATTTAGTCTCCAATAGGAAGTAACATTTCTGTCTAAAGGGGAGTCCATTTGTAGTGTTTGTTTGCATTACATATTTTGACCCTGACAACCTCAAACGTTAAGGTTCCTTTTCTTAAATATATGGATCGTTGCATACAGGCTTCTAAATCTGTGCAGTTTTTATAACGATTAACATTTTTATTGTGGACACTTAAGTGCCACACTTCCCAAAAATTATTTTCAAGAAAAGCACAAAACTAGTGTATCTGAATATAGGATTTAGATTTTTATAAATATATCTTTTTTTCCCCATTCATTAATTGATCACATGTACTACTGTTGCACGTGGACAGATTCTGTATTTTATGTCTAATAATATTATCACAAAATACCATTCCTTTTCATCATATAGCAGGTATTTTCACCATCAGTATGCCAGGAACAATCACATGTATGTCAGGAATGCAGACAATGGACCTGATTCACAAAGGTAAACTTACACTTTTGTTTAAGTTTACGATTGTTTGCCATTCACAAAGGTATTTTACCAGTATGACTGCGGAGTCTCAGCATATAAAAAATAGGACAGTCCTATCTTTTTATATACAGAGACTCCGTAATGGTAAATATACTACTAATAAAATACCTTTGTGAATAGCAAACACTAGTAAGCACAAAAGTGTAAGTTTTCCTTTGTAAATCAGGCCCAATATGTCAGGGCGAGCACCATTTTCATAGAACTACCATTATGCCAGGTCTAAACACAAGTGTATCAGGAATGTCCATAATATATCATGAATTGGCCTGATAATACCATGTATACTCACAAGATTGTGGAGCATGACCCCAGAATGTGAGGCATGTTTATGTGCTGGATGTAAATTCCAGCCTTGATAGCAGTCTGCTCAGGCCAGACAAATGACCACCGGTCACCATCATGAAAGTAAAATAAATGGCGGTCTGTGGCCACATAAATCCTTACACATAGTCCAGTACATAAACCTTGGATGGGATCAAACACTTTTTACTTTTCACAATAACAATTGTGAACTATTATTTTGTAATACTATGGAACCAGTCCTCAATAAACAAACACTTCAACAGTCGACTAAAATTCCAGACCCATGAGAAAAAGACCACCAGACTAAAAGCACTACAGTGTCATTTTAATGGTAGAAAGGTACAATAAAAATGATGTAAAACATGCAATAAAATGAAACATATGTTGAATATGGGCAGACTCATGCCATGAATGCCTTCAATTGTGTTGTGAATATCCTTGTTATGCCAAAGTTTACAACAATATACCAGAGCAACCATTCTTCCAGGGATAATCACAAGTAGGCCATGAAGTCCAACACTAAACCAAAGATGGGCACAAAAATGCCAGGTCCACCATTATACCAGAGATAGGTGCAATTATGTGGAGAATGCAATACAAGTCCTGTGACTAGTACAAATATTAGGCCTAAGACACCATTATTATAGACAAAGAATCCAAGAGACAGTGGGGGAAACCAGTTGCTTTGTGGATAGATGAAGGGACAACCTGCTAGCATCCAGAACATGTGCATTCACAAATTTCCATAAACACATATGTCCAAACATATATTTATTCTCACAAGTGCAAGAATGCACACACACATACACACGTTTTACTTACCGATTGGCCAGGCAGGCCCACCTCTACCTTACCTCTGCTGCGCCACCATAAGTCACATGGTGCCGAACCCGGGATTTGAACCCTGGTTGTCTGGCTGGAAGTCAAAAACTTACCCACTGGACCACACAGGCTTCCATGTCAGTAGCCTATCAAATTGTCCCTATATCATGGTCATCCTTTTCATGTGCAATGGAAGCCGCAGGCAATGTCACCAGGGCCTGTATGTTGCTTATAGTTACTACTGCAAAGGTACAGACCACCAAGGAGCTATAGCTCAGTGGCAAGCCTTGTCCCTTTGGTGGCAACGGCACTCACAAGACAGGGGATCAAATCCTGCCAATGCTCTCAACATATCCCAAGGTGGTAAAATTTCAAATCGTGCTTTTATTTTCATTTGCTAAGTTTATTTTCACTTTGAAAAATAGAGGAGAAAAGTGGCCACTCTTTTTGGCATGTGCGGCGCCCCAAAATGTCAAATCTTTTCCCTCGTGACCTCCCACCAACCCCCTTTTTCTCAAGTAGGGGCAATAGAGGAAAAAGCCTTATCTTTCTTTTTCAATGAGTTCATTCTTTGTCCTTTAAATTTGGTGTATTTTAGAGTGCAAATGTGGCCTCAGGGGGTAAAACTGAGCACAAGAATGCGAGGAAGGTGCTACACTGATCGTAAAATAAATTGGATGGTGGTGATTTTTCATTTTGGTGTGAGCCGATATCTCAAATCAGGGGTTTAGTGTCTGTGAGGTTGGCTAGGAATAAAGGTCATGTACGAGCTCTGACTAATGAAATGATGGGTAAAGTTTGAGGCAAGTGAAACTCCCTTTATTAGGTGCAACAAGAAGCTAGAAAGGTTGTTTTCTTCAAGAGGCAGAAAAGGACAAAGTCAGGCCAGTGCTCTAGCAGGTCTGCATCAAGCCTGCTGCAGCAGGTGAGGTACTGGAGCATCACAGCACTGGGCTGGGCTGGGCTGGGCTGGGCTGGGCTGGGCTGGGCTGGGCTGGGCTGGGCTGGGCTGGGCTGGGCTGGGCTGGGGGCTTTAAACATCCCCTTCCTTCCTTTGAAGGAAGCCCTTGGACGCCCATGTTCTATATAGAGGATGACTGCAGGCAATTTGGGACCCTGCTAAATGAGGGTGATGTCCCCAAGTGCGGCATTTGAGTGGCAAAATCCTTAGCCTAAGATAGGCTGCTTTTGAATTCGGCTGAAGATCTGATGTTGGAGGCAATATCACGGCGCAAGCTGGCGACCGTCTCAGAAGATAGTATGCATGGGAGGACATTATTTGCATAGGACAGCCCTCTTCTCAGTCACATTATTATGCTGCAGTTGCCGTGTAGCGTTACTAGAGGGCAGCAGTATGAACATAAAAGCACACTGAGGCTTTTCTTCTGCTTGCTGACATACCTCTTGCTCATGTTTGTCTTGCAGGGCCTACGGAGTGAAGGACTGTGATGACTGAGTGAATGAGTAATGAGGAATGGCCGGCCTATATTTGTGGTGAAGGGGGAAGGTTTGGAAGGTAAAGAGCAAGATGAAAGTGTCTAAGCATACATGTTTGCTGAGTGATTAAGTGAGTGTGTCATCTCTCTTTGAACAGACACGTGAGAGAGGAACAGCAGCTCCATAGTCCTCAGTTAGGAGAGGAAGCATAGATTAATATTTCTCTCAAATAAAAACACTTGCACCACCTCAAAGCTGGCAAGTGCGATATGATGCTTTGCAGGTGTAAGGATTTGCACTGTATGGTACATAAATATGCATGGTTAGTGAGGATTTTCTCAGAATGTCAGTAGCGCACCCTTTGGGAGTATCCTTAGGCCAGAAAGGTCAGGCACTCCTTTCCGGGTATGAGGCCAAGAAAAACTTTGGGAAGCTTGCTCTAGTCATCTGCAGGCTTTAAAGATACTGGGGAAAAGTTACAGAGGGAGCAAGGCTGTACAACATTTGGTCACGGTTGGACAGAAATCTTTAGCAGGGACTTTTGACCACCCTTCACTGTGGGACCAGGATCCCAAAACCTCTCTGCCTCTGACACATTTTTTGACCTCTGGATACCACCATCTCATTACCCCTCAAATGTTCCCTCCTGGTACCCCAGCTTTGGTAGTGCACCAACCTCGTTTCAATCCTTTGATTGACCACACACATCCTTCCTTTCTGCCCTCCATTCACATTCCATCAGTAACCCAGCTGCTTCTGTCACTGTTTAGTCTCAAGTGACGGTTTTGATGCACATTGATTGGGTATGTATACAGGCACTTACCGCTCTGTACAGCCCCTCACAGCACACGTAAACTACACTTCTTTAAATCATAAATACATGTTCTGCCTAACAGTAAGGCCTGGCCTTCCCTCTGTGGATTATCGCCCCATAAGGAGGACAAATAAATTGAAGAGCACGCCAAACTCTCTACAGACACTGCCAATCAATGCACTGCTGCCTATTTGCATGCCATGATTATTCTCTATGACCCATCCAACCAATTGCCACAGGTACCCTCGCCCTGCCCCATTCATCTGCTCCACTGCCCCCCTTTATTTAGCCAATGTTAGTGCTCTCAGATTTCATAGCGGGAATCTCTATACTGTCTGTTTGCAATAAAAAAGTCTGAAGGGTCCCTATGACATGCTGCACGGAGGGGAGGAGAGGCAGTAAAATCTTGGGGAGCCCCGCCTTCAAAAATACCACCACATGCTCCTTGTTATACCTTTCAATACCATAACCGCAGTAAGATTGTATGGTGCCCCCATGTGTTTGGTAATTTAAACTGTCACAAACCTGTTCACCCCCCTGTTGCCCCTATCCTTTTTGGGGTGCACCCCATAAGGGAGGAGGGGAGCAATAAAATCTAAGGATAGCCCCCCAAAATTTCCCAGAAGCCATGTCATTCTGTGCCCCCATCACCCTTCATAGTGCACCCCCAAATACTTTTTAATACTGCTCCTCCAAATGTGATTGCCCCCCGAAATCAGAGAGTGTAAGGGGGGTGCAGTAAAAAAAAAATTGGGGTTCCCCACCATTAGTCCCGATCTCTGTAATCACACCATCTGTGTGCTGAGCAACCACTGCATGAGTGCCCACCTTTTCCTCCACTCATCTCTTCCCCTGAATTGCTGAGTGCCCCGGCCCCTTCTCCATCTATGACCCCTTCTTAGTCACTTGGGCCCTAATCACCATCCCTTGCTCTCCACTACACCTTTTCCCCTGCACTCTGACTACACCCACCCAATCTGCCTAGGCTCCTGCTATACCCCCTCCTCACTCAACACATGCTACCCCTTTTCACCTGTCACTGTTCCCATCCCTTGCTCTCATCAGACCCATTTTAATTGCCAACCACTCTGCAATGCACCATTCACCAGGGGTGATGTCACTCTTACACTACACACACATTTTACTTACCAATTGGCCTGGCAGGTCCACCTCCAACTGACCTCTGCTGCGCCACCATCAGTCACCTGGTGCCGAACCCAGGATTTGAACCCTGGTTGTCTGGCTAGAAGTCAGAAACGTACCCACTGGACCACACTGGTTTCCATGTCGGTAGCTGATCAAATTGTCCCTATATCATGGTCATCCTTTTCATGTGCAATGGAAGCCACAGGCAATGTCACCAGGGCCTGTATGTTGCTTATAGTTACTACTGCACAGGTACAGTCCCTGCAAGGAGCTATAGCTCAGTGGCAAGTCTTGTACCTTTGGGGCAAAGGCTCTCACAGGACAGGGGTTCAAATCCTGTCAATGCTCCCAAGATGGTAAAGTTTCAAATTGTGCTTTTATTTTCATTTGCTAAGTTTATTTTCACTTTGAAAAATAAAGGAGAAAAGTGGCCACTCTTTTTGGCACGTGCGGCGCCCCAAAATTTCAAATCTTTTCCCCCGTGACCTCCCACCAATCCCTTTTTTCTCAAGTAGGGGCAATAGAGAAAAAGCCTTATCTTTCTTATCAAAGTGTTCATTCTTTGTCCTTTAAATTTGGTGTATTTCAGAGTGCAAATGTGGCCTCGGGGGGTAAAACTGAGCACAAGAATGCGAGGAAGGTGCTACACTGATAGTAAAATAAATTGGATGGTGGTCATTTTTCATTTTGATGAGAGCCGATATCTCAAATCAGGGGTTTAGTGTCTGTGAGGTTGGCTAGGAATAAAGGTCATGTACGAGCTCTGACCAATGAAATGATGGGTAAAGTTTGAGACAAGTGAAACTCCCTTTATTAGGTGCACCAAGAAGCTAGAAAGGTTGTTTTCTTCAAGAGCAGGAAAGGGCAAAGTCAGGCCTTTGCTCTAGCAGGTCTGCATCATGCCTGCTGCAGCAAGTGAGGTACTGGAGCATCACAGTGCTGGGCTGGGCTGGGCTGGGCTGGGCTGGGCAGGGCTGGGCAGGGCTGGGCAGGGGCTTGAAACATCCCCTTTCTTCCTTTGAATGAAGCCCTCGAACGCCCATGTTCTATATAGAGGATGACTGCAGGCAATTTGGGACCCTGCTAAATGAGGGTGATGTCCCCAAGTGCGGCCTTTGAGTGGCAAAATCCTTAGCCTAAGATAGGCTGCTTTTGAATTCGGCTGAAGATCTGATGTTGGAGGCAGTATCACGGCGCAAGCTGGCAACCGTCTTAGAAGAAAGTATGCATTGGAGGACATTATTTGCATAGGACAGCCCTCTTCTCAGTCACATTATTATGCTGCAGTTGCCGTGTAGCGTTACTACAGGGCAGCAGTATGAACATAAAAGCACACTGAGGCTTTTCTTCTGCTTGCTCATGTACCTCTTGCTCATGTTTGTCTTGCAGGGCCTACGGAGTGGAGGACTGTGATGACTGAGTGAATGAGTAATGAGGAATGGCCGGCCTATATTTGTGGTGAAGGGGGAAGGTTTGGAAGGCAAAGAGCAAAGTGAAAGTGTCTAAGCATACATGTTTGCTGAGTGATTGAGTGAGTATGTCACCTCTCTTTGAAGGGACACGTGAGAGAGGAACAGCAGCTCCATAGTCCTCAGTTAGGAGAGGAAGCATAGATGAATATTTCTCTCAAATAAAAACACTTGCACCACCTCAAAGCTGGCAAGTGCGATATGATGATTTGCACGTGTAAGGATTTGCCATGTATGGTGCATAAATACGCATGGTTAGTGAGGATTTTCCCAGAATGTCAGTAGCGCACCCTTTGGGAGTATCCTTAGGCCAGAAAGGTCAGGCACTCCTTTCCGGGTATGGGGCCAAGAAAAACTTTGGGAAGCTTGCTCCAGTCATCTGCAGGCTTTAAAGATACTGGGGAAAAGTTACAGAGGGAGCAAGGCTGTACAACATTTGGTCACGGTTGGACAGAAATCTTTAGCAGGGACTTTTGACCACCGTTCACTGTGGGACCAGGATCCCCATACCTCTGTAACTCTGACACCTTTTTTGACCTCTGAATACCACTACCTCATTACCCCTCAAATGTTCCCTCTTGGTACTCCAGCTTTGGTAGTGCACCAACCACGTTTCAATCCTTTGATTGACCACAAACACCGTTCCTTTCTGCCCTCCATTCACATTCCATCAGTAACCCACCTGCTTCTGTCACTGTTCAGTCTCAAGTGACGGTTTTGATGCACATTGTTTGGGTATGTATACAGGCACTTACCGCTCTGTACAGTCCCTCACAGCACAGGTAGACTACACTTCTTTAAATCATAAATACATGTTCTGCCTATCAGTAAGGCCTGGCCTTCCCTCTGTGGATTATCACCCCATAAGGAGGACAAATAAATTGAAGAGCACGCCAAACTCTCTACAGACGCTGCCAATCAATGCACTGCTGCCATTTGCATGCCATGATTATTCTCTATGACCCATCCAACCAATTGCCACAGGTACCCTCGCCCTGCCCCATTCGTCTGCTCCACTGCCCCACTTTATTTAGCAAATGTTAGTGCTCTCAGATTTCATAGCGGGAATCTCTATACTGTCTGTTTGCAATAAAAAATTCCCAAGGGTCCCAATGACATGCCGCACAGAGGGGAGGAGAGGTAGTAAAATCGTGGGGAGCCCCGCCTACAAAAATACCACCACATGCTCCTTGTTGTACCTTTAAATACCATAACCACAGTAGGATTGTATGGTGCCCCCTTGTGTTTGGTAATTTAAACTGTCACAAACCGGTTCACCCCCCCTATCCCCCATGTTGCCCCTATCCTTTTTGGGGTGCACCCCATAAGGGAGGAGGGGAGCAATAAAATCTAAGGATAGCCCCCCAAAATTTCCCAGAAGCCATGTCATTCTGTGACCCCATCACCCTTCATAGTGCACCCCCAAACCCCTTTTAATACTGCTCCCCCAAATGTGATTGCCCCCCGAAATCAGAGAGTGTAAGGGGGGGTGCAATAAAAACAAATTGGGGTTCCCCACCATAAGTCCCGATCTCTGTAATCACCCCATCTGTGTGCTGCTGAGCAGCCACTGCATGAGTGCCCACCTTTGCCCCCACTCTGCTCACTCATCTCTTCCCCTGAATTGCTGAGTGCCCCGGCCCCTCCTCCATCTATGACCCCTTCTTAGTCACTTGGGCCCCAATCACCATCCCTTGCTCTCCCCTACACCTTTTACCCTGCACTCTGACTCCACCCACCCAATCAACCTAGGCTCCTCCTACACCCCCTCCTCACTCAACACATGCTGCCCCTTTTCACCTGTCACTGTTCCCGTCCCTTGCTCTTATCACACCCATTTTAATTACCAACCACTCTGCAATGTAGTATTCGCCAGGGGGTGACGTCACTCTTACGCTACACACACACACACACACACACACACACACACACCCCCACACACACACACACACACACACTCACATTATAGTTGCCCATGCCAGAAATGTTACTATTGGAGAAGGACCCTGCTAGTCTATATTTTTGTCTGTCCTCCAAATTAATTTGCCTCAAATTTGTGTATTTATTTATTTTAGCCTTCATTCGTAAAATCACAATACACTACTGCAACTCTTTGAGCCAGAAGAGGGTTGTGTCAACCAAGGCAGAGTGGGAGGAAATATAATACAATGCACATGCCTTAAAAGAAAAATAAATACAAGTTTAACTAATCTGTATGAAATGCATTGTTCTGTTGGTTAATATGATCACTTTCGATGTCTGTGCATCAAACTGGAAGGTCACTGATTTGAATCCTGGTCAGTGCATTGGGAAATATTGACATGTATATTTACATAGAAATGGCATTTAAAAAAGATTACATGTGGAAAAAAATATGTTGTTGCAAAACGTTATTATACACAGTGTAGCATAGGCAGTACATAGTTGAATTAGGCAGAGTACACATTATATGTTAACATAAGTATTTCCTCCTGCATCTCCAGTCTCTCCTTATCAGGTTCTTTCTGAGGAAGGTAGCCATAATTCTGAACTGTCCCCTGGAAGTGGATAAGCAATATGCGAAAATGGAGGGGGCGGAGGGAACAGTGAGCAGAACATATCACAGCATATGTAAATATACAGATTGAGAAAAAGATAATATGATTGAAAAGATTTGGCAAACAATAAAGTACTTGTAACGGTGGCGTAATATGCATCTTAAACTAATTATAACTCATCTCCTTCCAAAAGGAACACATTTAACTCATATGATAGTCTCTGTGCCACCTTTGCACCACCTTTGCACAGATAGTTGTCCTTTACACCCTTTCCATCTCTTCCTGGCTCCTCTCAATGATGGTAGACCTTCTTTGCTCGATGGTAAACATTGATAGACCCTTGACAAGCCTGCCCATGCTCCATGTTTGACCTCTTTCCATTGTACAACATTGTGCTCAACTGCTGTGATTTGCATGGGCTTTTGAAATGTACTTACTTTATCAACGTGAATCTCTTGGCTTTTGACCATCGCCCAATTCCCTAGGGCCCTATGGCAATCTATTTCCCCTTGTTTTACATCATATACCTTCCTTTATATTTATATTGGTGCATTTAGGTGTGTCTCTTGTGATTTTTCTGTCCATCCAAGCCGGTTCACCATTGTTCAGCTTGTTAGGTTCAGTTTTGTACCAGGAATTCTCCCTGTCAGTTATACGAATGGGGACACTACCGTGACCATATCAGGCATGGTATGGCATGCCTGTATTAACTTCTCTAATGAGAAACTGTTAATGCATTACAAGTACTTCCTAAGCTGAAAGGCTCGCCTAAATGCTCCATAGACAATTTCAGCTGATAATGACAATTTCACAGACCCGATCAAAACATAAGAGGTAACACCCAGGGTGGGGAAAAATATGTGGCATTATCTGGCATCTACATACCAAGCAGATGTAAATGATTTTACTACTGTACAGTTGTGTGCTGCAACTATGTACAACTAGTAGTAGTATTCCCAAATAAGTAATGGTTATAAGGAAGATCAAGGTGTAATTTGGCTTAAGAGCTTGTGAACATTCTCAAATTCCTCTATGAGTATTCCCTAGCTGGAAATAGTTGGCCATGTGCTCCAGCAAAAGGCAGGAGTAACCCCCCTTCCAATGTGGGAATGAGTACACTTCCAAAATATGTTATTCTATATTTTGCACAGTTAACTGCCTTTGCTCTATGCTGTACTGTACTCTGTGTAAAACTCCAGACAGGGTAAAAAGTAGATGTCCCATGACATTCCATTACTGTGCATGGAAACCTGTGACTGGCAGGGTTTACTAATGCAAATGTACATGAATGAATGTACATGAATACCCACAACTCACAAATCTACACTCGTGGGAGAATGGGACTTGCTGTAGATTCATTAGTATCCTTTGTGAGTCAGGACCTAAAATTCATCTTATACCTAACCTGTTTCATGGACATGAATAAGGATACATGTGATGAAATTATATCTTAACTATTTTCAAGCAAATGTGGGAACTCAAAAATTGATCTTTGTGAAGGTTACAAAAAATTGTTTCTGTCACTAATTGGTCCATTCCTCCCTCAAAAAATCTCTAAAATCATTCATCTAACTAAAATTTCTTTTTTTAAAGGTGAAATTATGTAAACAACAGAGAGATTTGTATTTATCTTTGGCCTTTTGGACACTTTGTGATCTGTTGCTTTCCAGCGAGTCTGGTGAGCGTAGTTAACTCCAGCATTTAATGGACTGTTAGTAATGTGCATCAGCTGTTCAAGAGGAGGCAGTTTCGACAGGCAAAGTGCAGGTGCACGGTAATTTTTTTGCAAATTATGATGGTTATGGTGTGCAAATGAGTGTGGCACATACATTACTGGCTTTTCATGGCACACATCTCCTTTGTATAGATTGGTTTATGCAGTGCCATTAATATTCTGTTATGTTTGTATAAACGTCCCCTCTGGTGGGGAGATTTACACATAGGGGATTATTATTCTATTACTCCTAGAAACTATTGCAAGCGGCGTCTCTCCTACATACCCTGCCGTCAAACTAGCACAATTAAGGAACCAACTTACTGGTGACAACAGGGTATGAAGAGAATGATCTAACTAACTCAAAATTTATTGTGATAAATTCAGATTGGAGTATACTGAAGTAGGAGGAGCCTGCAAGAAAGGAGCGAAAACAGATCCATGCACCAACAGCAATGCCGTGATTGGCTAGCTGCAACTTGAGAGAAAACTTGTGACCACCCTTTTGTCAATCAGGACACTGTTCCCGGGGGGGCAATAAAGTATAAATAGGACATCCATGGGACTGATAGAGGGGTCTGTGAGGAACCCCTCACTGGCAAGAAATTGTCTAAAACCATTTTTTTAGGTTCATATCTACTGCAGCACTCTGCATGGCCCTGTGTAAATCCATGATGGATCCACAGATCCAGATCACTATTACAGCCACTCACAGACCTACTCACACACTCATTTATACACCTATTATTCACACATCTTTACAACCACTCATGCACACACTCACAGACCCAGAATACCACTCAGACACCCATTCACGCACCCATACAACCACCAACTCAGAGATCCAGAGCACCACTCACACACCAACTCACAAAACCACGCACTCATATGCCCACTCACACACCCATATGCACACCCATGCAACCACTCACAACCCTGTACAGCCACTCACACACTCACTTAGAAACCCACAAAACCACTCACAGACCCACACAGTCGCACATGCGCTCACTCACACACTCATACACCCACTTACACACCCACACAAACACTCACATACCCACTAACACAACCATACAGCCACTTTCACACCCGCTCAGAGACCCAGAATATCATTCACACACCCATACAGCCACTCACACACCCACTCAGAGACCCAGAAATCCACTCACATACCCACTTACACAATCATACCCACTCACATACCCACATAACACCCATACAGCCACTCATACACCCACTCACAGACCCACACAGACAGTCACACATGCACTGACATACTCACCACACACTCACTTACACACCCACATAATGACTCGCACACCCAGGTTGGTAAGAAATAGCATTAAAACCGGTAGAAATTCACAGAAAAAGTCAAAGGTTACAGTGACATTATAGTAAAGAAATAGTAATTTTTTTAACTTGGATATTCTATAGGAAATCAAAGGCTACAGGGACGTTATAGTTAGGTTCAGATTTTACACACACACAAAACCATAGAAATTCAGCCCGGTATGGCTATAGTTATCTCAAGTAAGTATAATTCATGCAGTAAGGAAACTATAACTCGCACCCCTGCCATGCACAGTTTTCTCATCAATAATTTCACTGTAAATGTTGCAGTGATATTATCAATGATGTCATAGAAGATGTTGTGAGTGATGTATTATGTGGAGTAATTAGCAATGAATGGCCACTCACACACACCCACTCATAGACCCACTAAATTATTCACACACCCACTCACAGATCCATACAACCACTCACCCATCCAGTCACACACCCATACAATCACTTACACCCCCACTTACATACCCATACAACCAGTCACACACTCACTCACACACCCATACAACCGCTCACATACCCACAAAACCACTCACACAGCCACTCACATACCTATTCAAGCACTCACACACCCACTTACAAACCCACATAACCTCTCACACACCAACTCACACACCCACACAACCACTCATGCATACGTTCAGAGACCCAGAACACCATTCAGACACCCACTCACATACCCATACAGCCACCCACTCAGAGATCCAGAGCACCACTCACACACCCACTCAAAAAACACACAGACACTCACATACCCACTCACACACCCATGTACACACCCAGGCAACCTTTCACACACTTGTACAGCCACTCTCTTCAAAACCCACAAAACCACTCACAGACCCACACAGCTAGTCACACATGAACTCCCTCACACACTCATACACCCACTTACACACCCACAGAAACACTCTCACACTGACACACTCACCCATACATTCACTCACACACCCACTCAGAGACCCAGAAAACCATTCACACATCTACTTACATACTCATACACCACTCACACACCCACTCATAGATCCACTCACAGACCCAATCAGCCACTCAAACATCTACTCACAGACCCACACAGCCAGTCACACACGCACTGACATATCCACCACATACTCACACACTCACTTACACACCCATACAACCACTCACACACCTACTATCACACACAGAGAACAGGGACATTATATGTATGAAATATCTTTAAAAAAAACATAGAAATTCACAGAAAAAGCCAAAAGTTACAGGGACATTATAGTAAGGAAATAGAATTTTAAAAAACTTGGAAATTCACTAAGAAACCAAAGGTTACAGGGTCATTATAATTAGGTTCAGATTTTACACACACAAAACCATAGCAATTCAGCAGTTATGGCTGAAGTTATCTCAAGTAAACTCGTGCCCTAAGATAACTATAACTCGCGCCCCCACCATTCACAGTTTTCTCATCAATAGTTTCACTGCAAATGTTGCAGTGATATTATCAATGATGTCATAGAGGATGTCATGAGTGATGTATTATGAGGGGTAACTAGCACTGAATGGCCATTCACATACCCACTCACAGACCCGCACAGCCAGTCACATATGCACTGACACACCCACCACACACTCACATACCCACTTACACACCCTCACAACCATCCACCTACCCACTCACACACCCAGATTATGGGAACGTTATAGATTGGAAATAGAATTAAAAAACTGCATGATTTTGGTAAACAGCATTTAGTTTGCATGCTAAACAACGCATGCCATAACAACGCGGTCGTTACAACGACCATGTTGTTATTTTGCATACCATTACAATGCAAGTCGGAAACAACGACTTGCGTTAGGGGGCAGAAGGTGTTGGATTTAAAATCCAACACCTTCCCTAGTGTCCGCACAGACTGGAGTTGGAATATTAAATTATACTATTCCAACATCCAGCGCCCCTAAAAGCAAGTTGTTGTTCCGACTTGCATTGTAACGGTATGCGAAATAACAACACGGTCGTTGTAACGACCGCGTTGTTATGGCATGCGTTGTAAACGCATGCGAAAAAACGTCATATATTCCATGATTTTGTGTGTGTAAAATCTGAAACCTAACTATAACGTGCCTGTAACTTTTGATTCTTTAGTGAATATATATAGATAGATAGATAGATAGATATAGATATATAGATATAGATAGATAGAGATAGATAGATATATTAATATATATATTTCTTCATGTATATATTTATATATATATATATATATGTATTCACTAAATATATGTGTGTGTGTATATATATGTGTATATATATATGTGTATATATATTTATTTTTTTTCACTGAAAAAAACAAAGGTTACAGGAATGTTATAGATTCATCAATACACCTTTCTGTACATATATTTAACACTCATAAACTTTTTAGAAACACTCAAAGGCACTGGATGATGTAATCAGGGATATCATCAGTGATGTCATTCGAGATGTCATCAGTGATGTGATTAGTGATGTCACTGACCATGTCATGAGTGATGTAATAAGTGAGATCATAAGGAGGACATTGCGGGTGTGTGAGTTATAGTTAGCTCAGCTAACTATAACTGCTGAATTCCTCTGGTTTTGTGCGTTTGAAACCTGAGCCAAACTATAACGTCCCTATAACCTTTTGTTTTTTCACTGAATTACTAAGGTTTTTTAAATTCTATTTCCTAACTATAACTGCCCTGTAAGCTTTGATTTTTTCAGTGAATATCTAAGGATTTTTAAATGCTAATTCCTAACTACAACATCCCTGTAACCTTCCTCATGATTGTGCACTGTGGTGACAATGACCTAGGCACGTTAACTGGAGTAGGACTGGAAATCCTAATGAAGGATACCTTTGCTGAATTGATGATGCTTTTCCCTCAACCTGTCTTGGTGTACTCTAACATATGCCAAAGACAGAAATGGAAGTGGTCCAATCAAATATTTCCACAGTTTGATAAAGCCAGGAAACATGTTATTAAAACTGTTTCTCCATTCCTCATAGAAAATCGCATGGACTGTATCTATAACAACAATCTGCATTTTGACATGCATGGAATTTATAGAAATGATGGAGTGCACTTTATAGATGAAGGCAACAGGGTGTTTCTAAGTAACCTGAAACTCTGCATCCGGTTTTATGTGTAGTAGCCATATACACACAAGCAACACAAAGGCTCTATTCAGAGCCACCCTAGTACCCGAAAAATTTTAATTTTCTTTAAAAAAATCATTTTTTTCAGTTTTTGGGGATCTTTGCGACAGCGTCACGATCCCCGCGAATATGTCATGAGAACAGAAAACAAAAGCAGGCATTCAATGGCCACCAACACATCCAAAAATAATATGTAAACAAATCCATTCTGAACATTGCACTACACATATTACTATATACATACTTCTTTCAAAGCATGTTTAAACTCATATTTTTCTACTAAGTTTCTTTAAAAACATCTTTAAGACCTATTTTCCATTTTCGTGGTTATTTGGGTCATCACGATGACGTCGTTAACTGCAACAATGGCTCCTTTTTCATAAAGTCTAAAATACATATATACCAACATATTACAGTATTTTACACACTAGGGGTTTATTACTGTACACGTCAAACTCATGTTTTTCTAGTGTATTTTCAGAACCACCATCTCTAAATCCTATTTTGCATTTTCGTTGTGACTCTGGAGACCGCGATGACGTCGGTATTCGCGATTCCCCCGGACACATCGCGAAAGCATAAACCAAAAGCAGACATTCAATGGCCACCAATACATCTAAAAATAATATGTAAGAAAATTCATTCTGAACATTGCACTACACATATTACTATCAACATACTTCTTTCAACGCATGTTTAAACTCATATTTTTTTTATTAAGTTTCTTTAAAAGCCATCTTTCAGACCTATTTTCCATTTTTTGCGGTTATTCGGGATATCGCAATGACATCATTAACTGTAACAATCGCGTCCTTTCCATAAAGTCTAAATCACATATATCCACACATACTACAGTATTGTACACACTAGGGGGCCGATTCCGATTCGGGCCGGAAATCTCTCTGACCGAGCCGGACCCGGAGAGATTTCCGACCGAATCGGACCCGTGCAGCCCGACCGAACGAGTACGATGCGTCCGTATGCTATCGTACTCGAGTCGGTCGGACTCCCATTGAAGTCAATGGGAGCCGGTCGTACAACGCGTACGCGGGCACCCATTGCCTCAATGGGTGCGAGGCAAACAAGGGCGCCCCTACAGCGGGTACGCGGCGAAGCGACTCGCGCCGTACACGCACAGGTAGGGGGGACCCATGGGTCCCCCCTGTGTGCGACTCGCGCGGCTACGCATACAGGGGGGTCCGACACGGACCCCCAAAGTATGGCTCTGACTGCTCTTTCAAGCCGGACGGCGCGTGTCGGTCAGACTGCTCGTGGCGCGCATCGTACTTACCCGGCCGGGGAACGTCTCCATTGCGCGGTGCGAGTCGTGTCCGAGCGAATCGGTCGGGGTGGTTAGACCCGGGAACGAGTCGGTCGGAGCGGTTGGGACGCCCGAACGAGTCGGTCGGCGAATTCGCATCGTACTCGCTCGTCCGGACGCGCGTACGAATCGGTCGGGAAATAGGGCTCCGAATCGGATCCGGTTATGCCGAATCCGATTCGGAGCCCTACCGGCCGAGATCGGAATCGGCCCCTTGGTGTTTTTCACAGTATTCTCTAAAATCATGTTTTTATAAAGAGTTTCTATATGAACCATCTCTAAAACCTATTTTATATTTTCGCAGTGACTCCGGAGATCACAATGACGTCGGTAATTGCGATACCCCCGGACACGTCGTGAAAATGGAAAACAAAAGCAGGAATTCAATAGCCACCACCAAATTAAAAAATTATAACTATAAAATTAATCACAGTAGATAACTCACTATCTAAATAACTCTGTAAAAACATTTATCAGAATCTCAATATCGCTATAACAATGCGTATTAATGATTCACTGATATATATTTGTATTTTTCCACCAATATTCGCGACAACGTTGCTAGTTGCGATGTCCCCGCAACGGTATACGGGGAGTCGCAATGGCTGTCGCTGCATCATCGCGAATAGCGCACATGATTAAAAAAAACAATTTTGGACACATAACTTGTGTCACTAACACCCCTATTTCTCAGCCATGAGGTCAGAGTATCCCCACCCTGTCATCTTCTGTGGGCTTTCACACACATTTTCAGCCTCGGGAACTGTTCCTGATACATAAAATGGCGACCACAACTTTCTGTTCAGGTTGGATCCAGCCAATCAGAGCATTCCCGTTGTCGCATGCATTCGTGATTCACTGCAAAACATCTGTGAAATATCTACGGCCAGAGATATCACTATAATTTTACACTTACATTTCTCAACAACTACTGAATGGATTTACACCAAATAAGCAAAAGGTACTTCCTTGAACCGACATCTACCTCCTGCCAAATTTGTCCGTTCAGCGGTTCGGGCTGTAGGTGTGGCTAAATGCTCCTATGGGAATTAACATTACAAACACAATCTTATTTCGTGCCCCAAATTCTCTGTCCCCACTGCATGATTCACCTCCAAACAATCCATGACAACCAGAACCTACCTTGACAGTTTGTTTGGAAAATTTCATGAAGATTGGTCAAAGGACGCCAAAGTTATAGCCAAGTCAAAAAATGCTTTTCCTATGGAAACATGGTCCTAACTATAACTACCTACTGGCGACCACCATATATATATATATGTCTATATATATCGGTCCGTTTCTGTCCAAGAAATGAAGTTGCACTCCTCGTGAGGTTTTCCTTTAAAACAAAAGCGATGAAAATGTTGTAAAGTTCGACATTAACAAGCTCCCACTGGAGGGAAAGGAAATATAGAAACTACCAGCATCACAATGCAATTGGCAGTGAACCCACCTGAGGGCAATGCAAATCAAAGTGAGCTGAGGTTTCATTTGTTTGTGATGTCGAAATATGCAGCCTGTGATCAAGGACCTGTGAGAGTCCGAAACGCGTAAGGAATAAATGCATGGATTTCAAAAAAGTATGCTTTGCTTTTGTTTTAAAGGAAAACCTCACAAGGAGTGCAACTTCATCTTTGGGACAGAAACGGAGCGATTTAAATGGCAGTCCAGCCAGGAAGTATGCACCACTGCTGAATGAAATACAGGTCCATGACTTGGACTGGGCAAAGTCACTTTGGAACATGAGAGAACATAAAATTAATATTTCACTGGCGAAGTTGACAGCCCACTGGAGGGCGATGAAGATGTTTTAAAGTTCGACATTAACAAGCTCCTACTGGAGGGAAAGCAAATGTAGAAACTACCAGCACCAAAATGCAATTGGCAGTGAACCCACCTGAGGGCAATAAAAATCAAAGTAAGCTGATGTTTCATTTGTTTGGGAAGTCGAAATATGCAGCCTGTGATCAAGGACTTGTGAGAGTCTGAAACGCATAAGAAATAAATGCATGGATTTCAAAAAAGTAAGCTTTGCTTTTGTTTTAAAGGAAAACCTCACGAGGAGTGCAACTTCATCTTTGGGACAGAAACGGACGATAATTATATATATATATATATATAACCAGAGTTTCCATAGGAAAAGCATTTTTGTTTTGCCAGTAACTTTGGTGCCGCGTGATGAATCTTCACCAAAGTTTCACAAAACTTACCCTTTGTGGTTCAGCTGCTGTGTGTGAAGTTTCAGAGTGAACCGCCAAGCGGGGCAGAGAAAAAAGGGGGGTCCCAAAATGCGTTTTCCCCATGTTATGTCTATAAGGATTTTTCATTTTTTTTAACAAGACTACAGCTTGAACTGCTGAACGGAAATTACACCAAATTTGGCAGAAAGCTAGATGTTTGTCCAGAAAGCATGCTTTTTGTGATTAGGTGTAAATCCGTTCAGTAATTTCAGAGAGACTAAAGTTTGAAAAGTATAGATATCTGGGGATGCGAGTCCTTGCAGTGCACTCGCGGATCCTACTAAAATTTGATTGGCTGCCAACGCTTCAACCAGGTAGTGTTGGCAGCCATCTGGGACTCGACTTGAAGCCGAGTCCCAGAAAAACGTAATAAAGAAAGAAAAGGGGGCAGGGTAGGAATACCCTGCCCCCCTAATATGGGGGGAGGGTCCAACAGGGACCCCACTGGGGTTTAAAAGCTATTTTAATTAATTTTGCAATGGACTTGCAGGTGGATCCGCGAATCCACAGCAATTGTTTAAAAAAAAGACGCATGTCTTTTTTCTAAAGCCCCCAGGTGGGCCAAATGCTGGGGGCATGTGGGTAATCAAGGAGTATTCAACTGCTGTGGATGTTGAGGTAAATTGGCGGCCTTGAGGCACATCACAAAAGCTAATGAGTAATTTTTAGAAATTGGAATGTAAACCACAATTTCTTCTCAATAATTTGCGGGCCTGGACATGGATCCAATGAACAAAGGCAATTGATTAGGAATGAAAGGATCGTTTAGGACACATTCAGGGATGGGCTGTGGGAGAGGTGGCAATATTGATATCACAGCTGGAAGAACTTGAGACACATAAGTCAGCAATAGCGGTGGGGTATGAAGATAAAGAAAGAGATTGAGTGAACTATAAGGGAAACCCAGCAACAGATGTGGGTATATTTGTTAAAAACTGAGGTCAACAAGGAGGAAATAGATCTGAAAACAACCAACTTCTTATTCAGTAGATAGCATTACAGCTGCAACCGACCCGTAAGAATACACCAAGTGTGCGATCACCTGCATCACTACTTGGCAAATCCTCTGGACCTCCTATAGAGAAATGGGTTCTAAAGCCATTCTGATGATCAGTACAATTCCAGGATTTCAGGGGAAAGGGTAGCATGAGAGGTAAGCCTTGGCGATAGTAGGCCATTCGTACTTCTTACTATTCATCACAAAAAAGATATGTAACATGTGATGATGCTGCTTGATACCCAGAGCAGAGGTAACGTTGCTAAACTGACAACTCCACAAACACAAGAGGAAGAGTGCTGTCATTAATAGTTATGGAGGGCTAAGACTGAAGCTAAACCTGCTAGGATTAAAATGTCACTGCCCCTCTCACTGCTACAGTGTTTTAGCAGAGGTGGCTGAATATATTATCAGTATGGACATATTAGATAAATCTGTGGTTACATAATAGGGAAGGTTCAAATGTGGTACAGGGAGCATTCAAGTAAAAAAAAAGCCTGAGGAAATCTTGGTTTGATGTGAAAAATGGCACTGCTTGGATGTGCCCCTTCTGCCTGATCCAATTTGTATCAAGTACTGCATAGATGGAGGGCACAAAGAGATTTCAGAGACTATTCAGGGATTGCTGGAGGTGGGTATCCTCAGACCGACAGTGAGTCCTTCTAATTCTCACATGTGGCCATTGAGAAAACCAAAAGATTGAGCTGGAGCCTTCTTCACTCAAAACTTCCCCACCGTTTGAGCAAACTACTGAGGAAGAGCAGGAGAATGTGTGGTTCAGTTTTTATTTCCCTACACATCTATATCACCTACACTGTTTTAGGGCCCTCACACGCACTTCACCCACCGGCATATGGAATAAAGATCTCCGCCAAGGAGGCCACATCACGGGTGCCGATCGGGGATTGCAGCGCCGACCCGATAAGGAGCAGACCCGATGATGAAGCATGACACCTAGCAGGCTGGGTGTGTGAGGGTCTTTTTCCAAGAGGAGAGGATTCTTCTCCCCACTTTTTACTACTCCACATCTCTATGTGGAGTTCCTATATTGAAAAAAACACTTCCTCCTGCTTTTAATATCAGGAACTGCATACCAATTGTGTTGTGGTTCAGTTATGGGACTGGTCAAAATCATCAAGAAAAAAGACAGTGATAAACATTAGCATTCTAACCTGTTACAAAAACATTACTGCTGACAGGACAACGGTTCTAGCCAGTCAGTTGAACTACAGGGGCTAGCAGCAGTGATCAGTTATAGCCCAGTGAGAGACAAAACCTTTGTCTACACTGCAAGCTGGACCACCTACCAGGGATTGGTGAGAGGGGCTCTGACCTGGTTGAAAGTTGGATGGAAAATCAAAGGCACTACCAGGTGGTGTGGTGAATAGATATGGGAAGAGATGCAGATGAAAAGGCAGCAGTCTCAAATCCATGTGAATCATGCCCATGCCCATTGTCCATCTGATATCTCACTTGCGTCTCTATTTAAAAACAAAGCTGATGAAATGACTGCAGCACATGTGGGGCCCTATTACATATAGGGAGCACTTTCTCTATTTGCGCCATGGCACACCTTCAAACAGGTGTGCCATTCGAAAACAGGGAACGTGTGCCCCATTATGTTGAATGTGCTGCCCTCAGGGCATCTGTGAAGTCTCAGTGCCCTGGGGGCAGCACATACAAGTGAAATACGGAGCTGCTGCTTCAAAGTCGTTCCATGCTTCACTGTGTAGGCAGCAACCCGCCTGCACTTTTAAGAGGGGAGAGATTCCCTTGCAGGCGGGTGCAGTGAGTGACTGCCTCGTCTCGGGGAGCCACAGGACCACCATGACCCCTTCCAGAGGGCTGCCATCAGGAGGTGCACTGACAGTGCACCACCTCTTTGTGGCACACTGTCAGTGCACCTCCTGACAGCTTCTTTGCCTTTGCGCCCATGTCCACAATGTGGCACAGAGGTAAAGAGATTTCCTCATTTGCATAGGGACTCACCCTCATGCAAATGAGGGAACGCCCTCTTCAGATAGTGCTGGCACCATATTTGCGACTGCACTATCTGTATTTCGGAAGGGGACACACAAGCGCTTCTGCAGTCCCTACTATAATATCAAAGTGCCCCAGGGGTACACAAAATGGGAGCACACTCCCGTTACTCTCCTGGGGTACTTTGTTCAATACGGCCCCAGGCGATGATTCATGATAAAACTGAGGTGGCCCTTGAGAACTGGGCTCACGCAACAGCTGAACACTTCGTAGAAAACAGAATGTATGAATAGGCACAACCGCAACACATCCGAGGATGCAAAGAATTAATACAGTAAGTGACGAAGGAGTGGCCAACCTGCGACATCTCATAAAAGTGCCACTACACTAGAAACTAAGTGTGCTTGTCAAAAGAGGAGCTGTGGTTGTCACAGTGTGTCAGATGGACTCCATTCCTCACTGCCAAAGGAATGGAGCAATATATATGTTCTTAAAATGGTGTACACCTATTTCAGCCGTTGGTGGTATGTCCGCGAACCAAAAGGCCACCTTGCGAGGGTTAGATTGCATGATTAGGCATTATGTAGTACCAGAATAGATACAAACAGAACAAAAACCACATTTTTCAGAAAAGACAGTAGGAATGATACACAAATATAATGGTCTGTTGAAAGAAAAGTTGTGAAAGCTATCAGCGTGGCATACACAAAGGGGATGGAGTAACAGTTTGAATCGAGGACTGCTTGAGCTAAATAATAGGCCAGTAGGAAAGCAAACTCTATTCATTTGAATGATAGGTCAGGTCACTGGGAATACACCCACAATGATCATATGGAAGAAAGGCCCCCAGACCCAAAGTTTCCTTATAGGCTACATCTGAAAGCATAGGATGAGGCTTATTTGCTTTGAAGAATGGAGAGATTGAGAAAGGGCATATGAAGTTCATTCCCTTGGGGATAGGAAAGAACATGCTAGCTGAGACATGTGGTATGATTGCCCCATAGTTAAGCCTAGCTGGTAAATGAATATTAGTGATGGGAGGGGTTATTGACCCAGATTATCATGGAGATTTCAAGTGGCACTACTGAATCAAGGATAATAATTCCTATTTGTAAGGCATGAACATATCACTCCCTTAAGGGTTTCAAGGCGCTGGGGATTGTCGGGGAGATTAAGTGAGCTATTGCCAAGAGTCACATGATGTTGAGCTGAGCTGCTGCCGGCGATTGAACCGTGAGCCCCACGCTCCAGAGTCAGCCACTCTGGTCGCTGCCCACACCTCTCCCAGTGTGGAGAGACTCCCAGTGTGGAGAGACTGCTGTATCATACCACATGATTCTATTACACAATAAATTTGTGAAAAAGCAAAGGTTCCACAGATAGAGGGATGATCTGGACCCACTGATAGAATCCAACAGAGGAAGGGGAGATTCAGAAGCACAGGAAAAAAGTGTAGGGGCATACCTTGAAAAGGAAGAGAGAAGCTAAACATACAATGAGTCATGGAATAGGAAGTGCATTTGTTATGACTTTGAAAAAATGTAATACGCCTATACTTGTACCTATAGTAAGGTTGAACCCTCCAATCTGAATGCGGGATTTCTGCCAAAGATGTGGTACAGATTAACCAAGGTGATCATGACTGCAGAAGGCATACTGTTATAACAGAATGTGTACAAAAAATGTAGTCTATGATCTACATGTTGTTTGAGTACCTCAGGCGAGCAACATCATTGAAGAAAGGGGGGGCGGTTTCACTCTGCACCGAGCCCGTGCATGAATGCAAATGTATGATTGCAAAAGTGATGGCTTGTAAAGAAACTTGTCAAATTAAATGGGGCAATGAGGGCCTGAAGTTCCAAGCCTCGATCATTTATGTTTTGTATAGCAAAGAAGCACATGGCTAGCATTTTTAGGTAATGATTCAAGTGTTAGATATAAAATAGGTTACTATATCTCTCTGCATGCAGTCGTTAATCAATGTCAGTAGAGTAATATTACAATTTATGGCCCATTAGATGCTGAGTGGTTACGCCAATTGTGGCCCTTACCCAAGCCATGCACTAGGAGAGATTTAGGGTCACTGATGGCAGGTGCAGGTGTAGTAGGGGCAGAGGCTCTTAACTAATACAATATTGACGTTGTTCAGGAAACACTGTCACTCACAGCATACAGTACAAGAGAGGTCCTTAAAGCTACATCCCACAAGAAGTTTTGAAGGTATTAAGGACACTACATCAGGACTTGCATAGGCTCAATTTTACTTACGAGTAATTTGGAGACTCTTGTAAGAGCACCCAGATGTTAGTTAAGTATATTGTATGACAAAATATTGTGAGCCAACAATCTGCATAATTCAAAGCTATATGTGGAAAGTCACAGGGTGAATACTGGAGGTATCAATTACAGTTAATTAATTATAGATGGGCTACGCCAATTAATTTTCATTGTGAAGATAAGATTTCTTAGGCTCACATTGAATTAGCAAGGAAGAATCATCACCCATAGACATGGTTTTCTTCAATATTGCTTTCCATTGCCATAAGAAATCAATGGTGGGAACCATACACACACACACACGCACACACACACACACCACACACACATACACACACACACACACACACACACTGATCAAAGCAAGCCTACTATGGACCCAACCATGTGTGGAGAATGGCCCAAAGGTTAGGTATATACTCACACAGGACGGATGTTAGATCCATGTTACAGCCTGTTAGACTAAGAGACATCAATGGTACTGATTGGTATCAAATAGGGGAAGATGCAAATTGCTATGCCATTTAATCATCCATTGCCTTTTAATGGATTGAGACAAACCAAACCAGAGAAGAGCAAATAATGTGTAACAACGATATAAACAGCTTCATTCTCATAAGTACACATGTATTCAATCTACATGCCAAATTGGCCACTTTGAGATTAGGATCTGAAATTCAGGGATAGTTTGATTGGGAAGTAGCATTTTACTATAAAGCTCCAGAAATTAAAAGCTATTAAACAGCATGCTCAAACCACTTTTGCTAAAATTGCTGAAGCTGCAAAATATGCAAAGGACACAGCTATTAGCATGACTTTCAGTGCTAAGCAATTAGTGCACACTTAGTGCACACATAATCACACATTCAACAGTTGCCATCCTTAGTTTGATCTGTCATTGGCTGGGTGCTAGGGTCCTCAAATGTACTTAATCTGGTGTTATTCCCTTTAATTTTGTTGTTCATAGCCATTATTGTTGTGACTGTGAGAAGTTGGCCTGGTATATACTGTCCACTAATTAAAGTGGGCACCTTGCACCAGTCCAAATGACCCTTATTGATGATTAGGTTAAAGACAACCTTTATAGAAACTATCCTAGTGGTAGCTGTGGAGAGCAGCCTTCAGGCTAAGTCTTGAAGGAATGTAAAGCAGCTTGTTTTACCAGTATATAACCTCCTGAATGACCAAATGAAAGGAGAACCACACCAGGTGTATATAAAATATATGTATTTATTACTAAACACTCTCTACTAACCTCTTCATGAGATTAGAGAACAGTACACACAATATTAAATCACTACAACGATAGTAAATAGCACAATATACAGCGGGCTCCAGGGGGAGACCGAACCATATACTAAGAAAGTGGTATAAGAACCACGACTTAACTAGACACAGTGCCTAGAGTACGTAGAATTGCTGGGACCCCAAGGAACCACCCAAGGTAGTGACACAGGGGACCCATGGAGGACGGGTGCAGTGTGGGAACACAGACACGAGCTCCGTACAACTCTATGGGAAAGTCGCGGTTGGAATTTTAAAGATTAAGGACACTTAGGAGAGGACTTCAAGCAAACCCAGCTAAACATAGAAGGTTCTAAGGCCAGCACCCTTGAGAGTACCGAGGTACCCGTGTTACCTATCCCAGAGGAGCCGGGTGCATAGGGGTCAAGTGGTGTCGGAAACCCTCGTCGTTTTCAATGGCGTGATGCGAGAAAATACTGCTGCTGTGGAGAAGAAAAGTGTCCGGTGTGATCCAAGCCTGGATTGGAGATGTGAAGAACCTGAAAGCAGAGGGGACAAAGACTGGGTCACTTCACATCACCAGGAGCGGAGAAATCGAATGCCCACCGATGTCAGGTGCTTCAGGTGCGAAGAGGTGAAGCTTGCCTCTGCAGACACGGGGATCAGGAGATGTCTGCGACAACCACAGTCCGGATTCGAGCTGTCCCACAAAGGATGTCGAGTGCTGGGGGGTCAGTGTCTGGATTGAACACCAACAAGCCTTGGCAACTGCAACCCATGCCATCAGAGGAAAGAAGCTTCTGTGAGAACCAGCAAGGTCCTGGGGACTCTCCAAGTGATGGAGAGTCAGGGCACGTCTGGAGCAACCAGGAAAGCCCACTGAAAGTTAAAGTTGCCTTCTCAGGGACCCACAGGCCAACGGACCAGGGATCGCGAAGGGACCTCGAGAGGAATGACAAAGTGCCAGCCCACGGAACACTCGTGGAGTGTAGGCCTGTAATCTTCAGTGAAATTACTGCTTGGGGTTAGGACTACAAGTAGCCCAAAGCACAGCTTCAGGGATCGCCGAAAAGCATATGCTGCTGCAAATGTACACGGTGCCCAGGGGTACAGGTTTCACGGTCCCCACGAGGGATACGGGCCTCAGAATTGCTGAGAGAGCAGATCGACCTTGGAGACCTCGGGAACCCACCTCCTGTATTGCAGAAATTTTCGGAGTCTTTTGGGAGCTTCATATATGCAAACCAGTCAGATGCGTTTAGGTGCCTGCTCAGCAGGGGAGTAACTCCTTTACTCCAAGGGAGATTCTTCAGTCGCCCAGCAAAGCGTAGATCATCGAAGGTTACTTGGTTTCTGTAGCAGAGTTTAGTCCAGGTAATATCTAAAGTCCTGTAGCCAGGGGTTCCTACTTTATACCCAAGGAAGGGGTGGGACAAACTCTGGGGACCCACCTATGGGAGGGTCAGGACAGAGGGGTGGCTAAACCCATGTCCTTTGTCCAGTTTCGTGCCAGAGCAGGGGCTGATAGCCCCTGCAACCGTTTTGAGCTGGACTATGCACGAGGACACCAAATGTGCCCCCAGTGCAGACATCAAAGCACTTTGAGAGTGCACCCACCCAGCCCCAATACACTAAAGCCTGTCTGGGAGGTGGTCACACCTCCCTGTGACAGGAAACCTATTGTCAAGCCTTCCCCTGCCGGAGTTTCGTCCAGCAGCAGGAGGAGGGCAGACTCGTGTCTGTGGCTGGCAGCATCCATTTTGTGATGCCAGGGTTCTGTGAAGCTGGTACCGGGTGTACCGGTGTTGTCATATTTCTCCCTCTAGGAGGGTGGAATCATACCTTCCACACCAGTTACTGGTGTGGAGGTATGATTCCAAGGTGTTTGACACCAAACACAACATGTTTCCATGCAGCCATATTAAAGTTAGCATTTACCGCGAGGTTATAATGCACTTAAGTATATATGGTTGGCTGCATCACAAACAACCCCGGAGAATAGGTTCCAAAGGCTGCAGAGGAGCTCTGCTCATGCATGGGCGCCCTCTCACATAAAACCCAGCACCCTGCCTTCAGGATTGATAAGGCCTGCCAAAGGGGTGACTGATAGGTTTATATGTGCACCGATTAGGATAGATATAGTGAACCTATATCTAAGTAAGGGTGCATGCACCACCTTACACAGGCTGCAGTAGCAGACCTGTGGTGTCATTTTAAATGGTCTCTCAGGGGTGGCATAATACATGCTGCAGCCCCTGGGAGGCCTCTGGGGTACCTATGCCCTGGGTACATAGTATACCAGATACTAGGGACTTATAAGGGTACCCCAGAATCCAATCTGGAGAGTACCTAAAGTACATGAACAACCAATTTAGGGAGAAAGCAAATAGACTGGGGTCCTGAATAGCAGGATCCCAGTCAGACTAAGTCGAAAACCAGCAAAACACCAGGAAAAAAGTGGGGGTAACCATGCAGTCAGATTCCACCTTCCTACATAACCCCCCCAAATGAAAGGAGATAAGGCTAACCTTGTCCAGTTGTGCCTCTATTGACTAAGTGGCCATATAAGGAAGATCCTGCACTAGCATGGATACCCCCTGTCTTATGGTCCACTAAGCAGTCCCTACCCCTAAGGGTATGGGATGGTCTCCAAAAGTTGGGATTTCTACCTGTAGGGTGTTTTGGCAAAGTAAAAGGCTGGTGGGGTGACTGAGTAGAGAAATGATGCCCTAATAAAGTTGGCCTCAGCTTCCTCAGATCACTGGTCACCATGGAGGCCTTTCTTTTCATGACTGAGTTGTATCTGGCCCTAAGGGTCAACCTCTGGCTGCCTACAGCTGGGGGTTGGGTCCCTCTGGTTGGAACACTGGAGGGACATGGTAGGTTTGGAACCACTTGTTCCCAGGTTTGCCTTGGCCCAACCGAATCCATCTGGGGGAGGTCCCTATCCAATGGTAAGAGGGATCCCTCAGCAGGTTGAGGAATTTTCACCTGGCTAGGGCTAGTAGACTGGGTGCCCCTAATCTGTGGATGAAGGGGTGCCTCTGGACAATGGGCCCTAAGGGGTCAACTGACCTCCCTGACCTCAGCAGCCCTAGGCTGAGTGAGGTAGGGTAGAGAGGGGCAGGATACCTGCTCCAGACTGGGTACCACCTTGGAAGGGTCCCCTGCCATCAGGGGTGTTGCCAGGCCAGGCCTGACCACCTCTGGGGCAGTTCCTTCACTAGGGGTAGGATCAGATCCCTGAGGAAGCTGACCCTTACCTATAGTCTGGGGGGTAGAAGACTTTTCTTCCACCCTTCTGCTCTCTTGTGGAGTAGAGTGGGCCATTCTTTCAGGCTCCACCTCTCCAAAATTTCCCTGGGATGGGGCTGAGGCCCTAAGAGCCCCACCAACTTTCTCAGGGAGGCCTAACATTCTTAAATGGGCCTGGTATTCAACTTCAGCCCAGGCTGAAATCTCCAGATCATTGCCCAACAGGCAATCTACAGGCAAGTTTGGGGACACTGCCACTCTCTTTGGGCCAGTGACCCCTCCCCAGCTGAGATTGACTATGGCCATGGGATGATCTGTTTTAATACCATCAATGTTGGTCACCTGGTACTTAAACTCAGGTAAAAGCTGTTGAGGGGGGACTAGTTTCCCTGTCACCATGGTGACACTAGCCCCTGTGTCTCTCAATGCCTCAGCTTTCTGACCATTTATCAGTGGCTCCTGTCTGTACTTGCCAAAGAATTAGGACTGACAGTAAAAGTGGCAAATCCCATGCCACCATCACAGACTAAGGAGGCCTGTGAGGAGGACCTTGATAAGCTGGGGCCCACCTCAGTTCCCCATACTAACACACCTAACCTTTTGGGTGCAGTACTACCACCTGGGGGATTACTACTTGTAGTACCAGGAGGAGTGGTAGTATTGCTGGGAGGAACATTTTCCTTATTGCTGGCCTTAGGGCAACTGGGGTCATTTTTCCAGTGGCCAGGCTTCTTACATATGTGGCAATAAGGTTTCTTTTCAGGGGAGGAAGGAGTTTGGGACCCACCCCCATAAGAGGACTTTTGGGGCCCTGTAGTGGATGTATCTTTTGACGTATCCCCACCTTTCTCTTGGTTTTTGGAAGAATCTTTCTTCTGGTCACCACCCTGATTCTTTGGTTTTACTCTGGTTCTGACCCATTTGTCTGCCTTCTTTCCCAATTCTTGGGGAGAGGTGAGATCAGAGTCCACCAGGTACTGGTGTAAGAGCTGGTTTTGACATTTATTAAGGATCTGCTCCCTCATAATCAAATTGTACAATCCTAAAAAGTCATGCACCTTGCTGCCATGTATCCAACCTTCCAGAGCCTTAGTAGCACAATCTACAAAGTCAACCCAGTCCTGAGTCTGTGCCTTTGGGTGTCTCTGAACTTTATCCTGTATTGTTCAGTGGTTAAGCCAAACCCATCAATCAGAGCACTCTTCAGGACTTTGTAATTATCAGCATCCTCTTCTCTTACAGTGAGGAGCTTGTCTCTACCTTTGTCTGCAAAGGAGAGCCACAGGATTGCTACCCACTGCTCCTGGGGGACCCTCTGTACCTTACAGGCCCTCTCCAGTGCAGTTATCCATTTGTGGATGTCATCCCCACTCTGGTAGGGAGGGACAATGTTGTTCAGGTTCCTATGGTGATGAGTATCTTCCCTACTCCTAGGGACACTGTTGCTGCCACCATGGGGCTCTAGCCCCAACTTCTGAGAAGCTCTCTGAAGCTCCAGGGATTCCCTATCTAAGGTCAATTGCGCTCTCTTGATACTGAGCTTAGCTCTCTCAAACTCAAGCAGTTGGCACTTCTTCTCATAAGAGGACTCCCTTTTATGAGATGCAGAGGTCCTATGAGAAACAGAGCTCCCTACAGATGTACCAGAATGATTAGATTCCTGAGAAGGAGATCTTGATCTTCTTGGTAAACTGTTAACCCTTCCAGGTGGGGTAAAGAGAGGTCCACTGAGGCCTCCTTCCTCACCTTCAGGAAGAACTGGATTGTCCAGGTTAGAATAATTTTTATCCTCCTGGCCAGCATCAGAGTCCAGGTCATTGAAGTTCTCACCTCCTGTCCCTTCCTCTTCTGCTGCCCCACCCCCTTTGCCTACCTCATCAGACCGTGGAGTCTTTCTGAGGTCATCTAAAAGCAAAGTTTCTATGAGACGTTGGGTGTTTGGATTTTTCCCTGACTTCAGTTTCCTGGATGTACACATGGCTCTCAATTCCTGGATTGAGAGATGGTCATACTTAGTTGGCAAGGAGCCACTGGCTTCAGGCTTAGAAGACATGCTAGTGTGGTGTGGTGCATGCACCTACCTACTCTAGTGGGAACTGAACTCTCTTGAGTTGGAGCAAGGGTGTGCTAGGCCCTTGACTTACCCAACTCTAAGTTCAGTAGAACTTACTTTATTCTAGTCATGATTTATATGTACCTAAGTACCTTTAGTGGTTTTCAGTTAGTCGCTCAATGAGATTATCTGGTAAAACAATAGCAAGCTTGAATCCCAACCGCTGCACACCAATGTGAGAAGTTGGCCTGGTATATGCTGTCCACTAATTAAAGTGGGCACCTTGCATCAGTCCAAACGACCCTTATTGATGATTAGGTTAAAGACAACCTTTATAGAAACTATCCTAGTGGTAGCTGTGGAGAGCAGCCTTCAGGCTAAGCCTTGAAGGAATGTAAAGCAGCTTGTTTTACCAGTATATAACCTCCTGAATGACCAAATGAAAGGAGAACCACACCAGGTGTATATAAAATATATGTATTTATTACTAAACACTCTCTACTAACCTCTTCATGAGATTAGAGAACAATACACACAATATTAAATCACTAGAACGACAGTAAATAGCACAATACACAGCGGGCTCCAGGGGAGACCGAACCATATACTAAGAAAGTGGTATAAGAACCACGACTTGACTAGACACAGTGCCTAGAGCACGTAGAATCGCTGGGACCCCAAGGAACCACCCAAGGTAGTGACACAGGGGAACCACGGAGGACGGGTGCAGTGTGGGAACACAGACGCGAGCTCCGTACAACTCTATGGGAAAGTCGCGGTTGGAATTTTAAAGATTAAGGACACTTAGGAGAGGACTTCAAGCAAACCCAGCTAAACATAGAAGGTTCTAAGGCCAGCACCCTTGAGAGTACCGAGGTACCCGTGTTACCTACCCCAGAGGAGCCGGGTGCATAGGGGTCAAGTGGTGTCGGAAACCCTCGTCGTTTTCAATGGCGTGATGCGAGAAAGTACTGCTGCCGTGGAGAAGAAAAGTGTCCGGTGTGATCCAAGCCTGGAACAGAGATGTGAAGAACCTGAAAGCAGAGGGGACAAAGCCTGGGTCACTTCATGTGACCAGGAGCGGAGCAATCGAATGCCCACCGATGACGGGTGCTTCAGGTGCAAAGAGGTGAAGCTTGACTCTGTAGGCACGGGGACCAAGAGATGTCTGCGATGACCACTGTCTGGATTCGAGCTGTCCCACAAACGATGTCGAGTGCTGGGGTGTCAGTGTCTGGATTGAACACCAACAAGCCTTGGCAACTGCAACCCACGCGGTCAGAGGAAAGATGCTTCTGTGAGGACCAGCAAGGTCCTGGGGACTCCCCAAGCAATGGAGAGTCAGGGCACATCTGGAGAAACCAGGAAAGCCCACTGAAAGTTAAAGTTGCCTTCTCAGGGACCCACAGGCCAACGGACCAGGGATCGCAAAGGGACCTCGAGAGGAATCACAAAGTGCCAGCCCACGGAACACTCGTGGAGTGTAGGCCAGTAATCTTCAGTGAAATTACTGCTCGGGGTCAGGACTACAAGTATCCCAAAGCACAGCTTCAGGGATTGCCGAAAAGCATATGCTGCTGCAAATGTACACGGTGCCCAGGGGTACAGGTTTCACGGTCCCCATGAGGGATACGGGCCTCAGAATTGCTGAGAGCGCAGATCAACCTCAGGGACCTCGGGAAACCACCTCCTGTATTGCAGAAATCTTCGGAGTCCTTCGGGAGCTTCATAGATGCAAACCGGTCAGATGCGTTTAGGTGCCTGCTCAGCAGGGGAGTAACTCCTTTACTCCAAGGGAGATTCTTCAGTCGTCCAGCAAAGTGTAGATCATCGAAGGTTACTTGGTTTCTGTAGCAGAGTTTAGTCCAGGTAATATCTAAAGTCCTGTAGCCAGGGGTTCCTACTTTATACCCAAGGAAGGGGTGGGACAAACTCTGGGGACCCACCTATGGGAGGGTCAGGACAGAGGGGTGGCTACACCCATGTCCTTTGTCCAGTTTCGCGCCAGAGTAGGGGCTGATAGCCCCTGCAACCGGTTTGAGCTGGACTATGCACGAGGACACCAAATGTGCCCCCAGTGCAGACATCAAAGCACTCTGAGAGTGCACCCACCCAGCCCCAATACACTAAAGCCTGTCTGGGAGGTGGTCACACCTCCCTGTGACAGGAAACCTATTGTCAAGCCTTCCCCTGCCGGAGTTTCGTCCAGCAGCAGGAGGGCAGACTCGTGTCTGTGGCTGGCAGCATCCATTTGGGATGCCGGGGTTCTGTGAAGCTGGTACCGGGTGTACCGGTGTTGTCATATTTCTCACTCTAGGAGGGTGGAATCATACCTCCCACACCAGTTACTGGTGTGGAGGTATGATTCCAAGGTGTTTGACACCAAACACAACATGTTTCCATGCAGCCATATTAAAGTTAGCATTTACCGTGAGGTTATAATGCACTTAAGTATATATGGTCGGCAGCATCACAAAAAACCCCGGAGAATCGGTTCCGAAGGCTGCAGAGGGGCTCTGCTCATGCATGGGCACCCTCTCACATAAAACCCAACACCCTGCCTTCAGGATTGATAAGGCCTGCCATAGGGGTGACTGATAGGTTTATATGTGCAGTGATTAGGATAGAAATAGTGAACCTATATCTAAGTAAGGGGTGCATGCGCAACCTTACACAGGCTGCAGTAGCAGACCTGTGGTGTCATTTTAAATGGTCTCTCAAGGGTGGCATAATACATGCTGCAGCCCCTCGGAGGCCTCTGGGGTACCTATGCCCTGGGTACATAGTATACCATAAACTAGGGACTTATAAGGGTACCCCAGAATCCAATCTGGAGTGTACCTAAAGTACATGAACAACCAATTTAGGGAGAAAGCAGATACACTGGGGTCCTGAATAGCAGGATCCCAGTCAGACTAAGTCGAAAACCAGCAAAACACCAAGAAAAAAGTGGGGGTAACCATGCAGTCAGATTCCACCTTCCTACAGTGACTATGATAATGTATAAGTTGTATATGCGCCCCGTATGGCGATATAGTAAAGTAAAAAAGCTCAAATCAATATTTATAGCACTCAACAGTAACATATATTCAAATATGAATGGTGTTTATGGAGAAACTAAGTATAATAGCAACAGAGACTTTCGTCTTTGCAAGTATTCACACTCAAAAGGGGTGGAATGTGTAGGCTATAGGATGACATCAAGACACAAATGGGTGTACCAGTTCAGCTAGTATTGATGATTGAAAATGAATCCAACATTAGCCATGCAAGGTGGAGAAATAATGAATTGTGGAATTTTATACTACTCTAGATTGATACATGCATATAATTAGCCCAAATATCCGAAACAGATTGTTCCACCAAGATCTTGCAGTATACCAAACCAAGGTTTTTGCATAAGAAAGCATGCAGTATGGTTTGTTGATGAATAGTTAATAGTGGTCGACAATGAAGGCCATCACAATCATAGCTAAAGATCGTGAGAAAAAACTGACCTCATCATAATAGATTGAAAAGAGTTGGCAAATCTATAAGTCCCCAAGGACACTATACTATTATCCGTCAGACTGAAATCAATCAGATCATGTCCAACATATAGGTTTACCTTCATTAGGAGAGATGTAGCCAAGATGGAGTGGCTATGCGCTAAACAATTGTCATCTTGGAAAGGAGAATATATATCCTATACACCTGGAAGTGTTCTGTTGAGCTCAGATATAGAAGAGGTACTGATTAACCTGAGAGAAAAAATACTCTGCAATGACCTCCATGTTGGTGGTGAATACAAAAACCTGATGCAATCTCAACAAAAGCAACTTCAGCATATTGTGGAACAAGATGGCGCAAGTGAGTCTACATCCTTGAGTGGCGATTATGGTTTTGCTTTATTTGTACTTTGTTTTCATTTTCTATTTTTTTTTAACAGAATGTCTACACTTAGGGGCCGATTCCGATCTCGGCCGGTAGGGCTCTGAATCGGATTCGGCTTAACCGGATCCGATTCGGAGCCCTATTTCCCGACCGATTCGTACGCGCGTCCGGGCGAGCAAGTACGATGCGACTCGCCGACCGACTCGTCCGGGCGTCCCGACCGCTCCGACCGACTCGCTCCCGGGTCGAACCGCACCGACCGACTCGCTCGGACTCCGACTCGCACCGCGCAATGGAGACGTTCCCCGGCCGGGTAAGTAAGATGCGCGCCGCGAGCAGTCCGACCGAGCCGCGCACTCCGGCTCGAAAGAGCAGTCGGAGTCGTACTTTGGGGGTCCGTGTTGGACCCTCTGTACGCGTAGCCACGCGAAGTCGCACACAGGGGGACCCATGGGTCCCCCTACCTGTGCATGTATGGCGCGAGTCGCTTCACCGCGTACACGCTGTAGGGGGCGCCCTTGTCCGCCTCGCACCCATTGAGTCAATGGGAGCCCGCGTACGCGTTGTACGACCGGCTCCCATTGACTTCAATGGGAGTCCGACCGAATCGAGTCCGATGGCATACGTGCGCATCGTACTCGTTCGGTCGGGCTGCACGGGTCCGATTCGGTCGGAAATCTCTCCGGGTCCGGCTCGGTCGGAGAGATTTCCGGCCCGAATCGGAATCGGCCCCTTAGTCTATGTACCGCATAAGAATATTTTCTCTAAAAAGAATGTTAGCACAGATTTGACTAATGTTCCTGAGACTTCAGTACCTGCAGAGGTCATATAGGTAACCAATACTGTCATTTCTGTCATTGTCTCCTGATGAATAGGAGTATGTTGAGCCATCAATAATATAGGTATTTCTTACAGGTGATAGAATTTGATCCCGTGTCACACTTACTACTTTCGAGTCATTGTTAATTAAGAGATATTGCCCTTAATGGCTAGGCCTCTTTTCCTTCTATTCTTGTTTTTGCTGTTTTTAACTTGATTATGTTTTATCAACCAACATCTATTTGACTATGAATTGACTCCTTATTATAAGGAAAAAGTGTAATGTATACAAATTATCAAACTTTTACAACACTCTTGCCTGTCACTCTTTAGACCATCCTTGACTTTTAATAATTTCAAGATTTATCTGTGGATTTGTCTGAGTCTTTGAGATTGATGAATGGTTGCCTTCATAATCTATTTATCACTGGGATTAGGAGTCAGTCAGTCAGTCATATTAGCTTTATTCGACAATTAGTCATAAAAGCAGATGTACAAAACTTACGAGAACACATGACCGTTAATTAGTAGCGCATGAAAATAGATTACACTAAAAATATAAAATCAGTTAAAACATTTAAAAAGATAAAAGCTGTGGGCATATAACACTTTGGACACATCTTAGTAATAGTTAAATACATTGCAACTATTTTGCTAGTTATTGTGCAGGAACAAAATTCATTAATGACAACCTTTGCCATGCAACAATATTCTTATAAGCCACTATTATCTAGATCAGATGGGCTAAGAAAACAAAAAATGTCAAACAAGAGTTTAAAGGCTTTTGGGAATCAGTACAGATACACATAACATACCCGCTACCCAACTGGAATTATTTGAGATCTAATAGACCATTCCCCGCCTAAAAACTTTGCCAAAGCAATGACAATAGATGAAGTTGTTTCTGCGCGAAGTAGTCTAAGCGCCACTTCATTGCTTCCAGTTCCCAATGTTCTACAAATCGGGGTCAGACACATACGGCGTGGAGCCGTATAAGCTGGGCAAGCGAACAATAAATGGGCCAGAGACTCTGGATGAACAAGACATACTGGACAGAAGACACTGGTTTGCACATCCCATTTTGCCGAAAATGACCTTATTGGCAAGGTACCAACTCTGAACTGGAAGTATAACTTCCTATCATGTGGTTTTGTTACTACATCCCAGTATGGTTCCAGCTTTTGTATAGGCTTCACAGTCAGAAAGTATCCTGTTAGTGTTAGAGGGTCACTATTTCTAACGTGGGTATCCGTCACCCAACTCCAGTATCTTTCCTTTAGCAAAGTTTTGGCTGGAAACGGGGTGCTTTCTGGATTTTCCCACAGTGTAACCATGCCAATATTGGTTAGCATAATTCTAATTTCCTGCAACCATTTGACTTTTTTATAACAATCTACTCTAATTAAGTCCTTCAGGCCAACTGCATAAGCTCTTAGTTCTGGTGTTGACCAGATTCTCCGCCAATGCAGGAGGGGTCGCAATCTGGCTATATCAGCCAGTGACTTCCTACCCAAGTCATGGAGCAGCGGACGTATTGGTGTGCTTTGTGGGAGTTTAGTAATATTCCGCAAGAACGTGTTTTCTGCTAGTGTTAATTTGGAAAGATTATTAAAACCCCACAACTCTGCCCCATATAACACTGAAGCTATAACTTTTGTGTTATATATTTGCAGGACTGGACTAACTGGTTTAGTTAGTGACGTATTAAACTCTTTTTGCAAAGTTCCCGCCAGTTGGCGATGCTTCAGTGTAGCCATTTCCAGTTGCTTATTCCACTTAAAATCTCCCTGCATTGTGACCCCTAGGTATGTAAAATCTTTTACCTGTTCTAGAGGTCGATTATTCAATACCACTCCTCCTCTAGATGATCTATGTGGATTGAAGGTCATAAATGTCGTTTTTGACACGTTGATTACCAGGCCCCGCAGATGGCAAAACTCTTCAAAGAGCAGCAGGGCTAGTTGCAGTCCGCTTGGTGTTTTAGCGATAATCAACGTGTCATCCGCGAACATTAGGATGGGTATTCTCACACCAGCTAGAACAGGAGCATCAGTGGGGGTGGCGTCCATATATTTTGCAATCCCGTTAATAAACAGGGAGAAAAGTGTTGGTGCCATTACGCAAACTTGTCGCACTCCTCTCTCTACAGAGAAGGTGTTAGTAGTCTGTCCTTGTGTGCCCCATCTGATTCTTGCGTAATTTCCCTCATGAAGTCTAACTATCAGTGACAATAATTCATGAGGTATGCCTAGATCTTGTAATACGGCCCACAATTTAGCGCGGGAGACGAGGTCCAAAGCAGACTTGAGGTCCACAAAGGCAGCATTTAAGCTGCCCTTGTCAATGACCACCGTCTTCCAATATAACATTGTGAAGCAACATATCTGATCAACAGTGCTTATACGTGCCCGAAACCCCGCCTGAAGAGGTGATAATATACCCTGCTCATCCACCCAATCTTGCACCTTATTCAGTACAAGACGGCCCATGATTTTTTTAAAAGAATCAATTAGACTAATCGGTCTATAGTTTTCAGGCTGACCTCTGTCCCCTTTTTTAAAAACAGGGATTACCTCTGCCCCTTTCCACGAGTCCGGAACCAGTGCACCCTTTGCAATTTCACTGGCTAAAATCACAATGTATTTACTCCACTTGGCTTGATCAAAGAGATATATGTCAACTAGGATTCCATCGGGCCCCGGTGCTTTGCCTCCCGATAGTGTTCTCAGTGCAAGGCTAACATCGGCCTCATTAAAAGCCGGGCCGGAAAAATAGGATTATGAGAACTCAGGCGTTTCGCTGTCCCCTGGGTTACAGGCATATTGGGGTTTGAAATAGTTAACCCATTGGTCCTGGCTTACATGGTTTATTGGTTCTGTCGGTCGGCCACCACTGCCCCATTTTACAACATCCCAAAACTCTTTGCAATTTTTACTCTCGCAGGCACGTTTGAGGTCCAACCATCTATTCTCATCCCAAGTTTTCTTGGCTATATGTTGCACTTTCTTATAGATTTGCCTAGCCGTACGTACTTTGACAGGATCCCCTTCTCTTATTACACTCCCTAGAGACTTTCGTTCCACCTTGCATTCAGCATTAAACCATTTTGCAATATTTCTAGTGTTGTTACTTCTAGTCTTAGAATGCTTAAAAAAATGGGTACGTAGTTGGATAAAGAATTCTTCATGGAATTCTATTATAGACTCAGGGGTTGCAGAGTTGGAGAGGAGAACTTCTAATGAGGATATAGCACTATTAATATCCAGGGAAATGTTTCCGAGGGCTTCAGAGTTCTCGAGTAGGGTCGCCCATTTTTACCTCCTCATATCATTTGTGGAGGACAAATCCTGAGTGACAATTTCTCTATTTATGGGTTTGATTACTTCCTTTATTAATAGGTTAAAAACTGCACACAAGGGATTATGATCGTTCTCAGACCTCTCTGAAACCACCATATCACTTAGCACATTCCATAATTGGAAGTTAATCAATAGATAATCGATGCAGCTAGTACTTAGACCATTATTGAATGTACAAGCCCCGTGTCTATCGGATGGGGTTCTGCCATTTGTCGCCCTAAGGCCATTCTCCAGGCAGATTGAATATAATTGAATCACCACATCCGTCCACTTTTTTATGGGAGGTAGATCTAGTTTAGGGATTCCCCACTGGTCATCTTCATCTTCAGTAAGGTTATGTTTCTCGTTTGTAAGCGGCTCGAAAGTCACATTAAAATCACCCGCTATTAATACATTCCTGCCCCCATGGTCTAGTAGGCTATCGAGAGCCGCTAAAACTTCCGATTTTTTACCATTAGTCCCTCTTGCATAGACGTTATAGATGTCGATAGTATCACTTTGGCCCCATTTCACCCTGATTGCTAAGATATCCTTGTTATTCAACTCCAATGTCTGTACGACAAAACCCCTTTCTTGGCGAACCCAGATTAATAAACCACCCGAGGCGCGTCCTTTTCCCCCCCTAATAGCTGGTATATTATAATTTAGGTAGCCTGCTTGGAAGCATGGATCCACCATCCAGGTTTCCTGTAGGAGGCAAATGTCATATTGGTCCATAAAGGTGTGCCAGTCAGGGGATACGATCTTAGAACCCAACCCGGCTATGTTCCAGGAAAGCACCGACAGTCCTGCAGAGCGACCACAGGCTAGACCCCTGCCACTGGGGCCAGTCAGTGGGCCCCCGCCAGGAATGTCCGGCTTCAGTAGCGACAATGGTGTTGCCAGTGTGTTATCTGGCGCTATGTCGCTAATGGGGCATGGTGACTTGTAGCTACAAGGAGTATGGAACGAGGATTCTCTGCTTACTAAAAGAGCTCTATGGGTTTCCTGTTCTACGTAGGTCCTGTTCAAAAGTCAATCATTATCTTCCAAGGTGGAAGACCCTACTTGAAGGTGGTGTTGTTGGCCGGGAAAGCATCCATAGCTATCAGTGAGTGGGGAACGCTTGAATTGGATTGAAGAGTAATCTGGGGACGTTGTACGGAATTCCAATGCAGGCATATTTTCTGCAAGATCTTGTCCTTTGAGCTTTAGCTCAATGTAATCCAATGGGTCAGTTTGTGAGGTGAGTCTTCTTGCACTAATAATGTCTTCACGGATAACCGAGCGGCACCCCCTCACATGACGGATCCAGTGTATTGCTTTATTGGTAAGGGAATCTGCACTTTCTGTGGCGTTGTTGTTGACATATTTGGGTACATTTACCATAAAGATTGTAGAGGCCTGTGATGAGTTGGATCTAGGCACTATAAATCTACGCTCTTGACTGTTGTGTACGGAAATTCCTGTTCTTAATAGTGAGGGTCGATTATTAGCTGTTTGTACCGGGACTGGTTTTAAACTGGACATATTCAGGCGACCTGGCCTTGCCATAGGGTTCATTTCTGTTCCTGCTGTAGAGCAGCTCTGTGTCTGGGCGGACACCTTAGTAGCTTTGCCAATACTTTCAGAGCTAGACTTATATTTATTATTACTTTCCTTACTAAGCTGATCATCCTGGCTTAAATTGTTTTTTATGGCTTCTGCATAAGTAGGTATCCTTTGTATTAGGAGTTTAACCATAGATGTTAGGTCTGTGATCATTAGACGCATAGATGATATTTCCGACCTCAATTCATTAATAAGAGAGTATGTTCCCTGGGGATCTAAGGATAAGTTGGCACTAAAGCATGGAACTGGCTCGGGAGAGGGACAGTCAGACGGAGGAGGGGGAGTACATAAGAAGATGTCCGAACCATCTTCCGCCAGAGAGTCAGTCAGGGGGGAGAACCTGTTTGCACAGGCAACTTCAACTCCCAATAGCTGGAAATTATCGCTTACATTCTTAACGGGAGTTTGTCTACTCTCCCCTGTATCTAATGTATCTAATGCACTTTTCAGTTACTTGGCTTCCACCTCCTGTCAGTTTGTGGAACATTGCGGGAATAATTAACTGTCGGCCAGGGCTGTGATTAGTTGTACATATAGAGCATTGAGATAATTCGGTGGTTAAGACCTGGTCGGATGTATTGTCCTCAAGGATACCCTTACACTCACTAATGAGTGTATCTATTCTATCCAGGACACAATTACTTCCTGGATGGGTCAGTTTCACTGTTTGTTGTTTCTGTGTTTGTTTCTGGATCTTTCTAACCTTTTTTCCCCTATTATCCCTGCCGGCCGTGCCCCTGCCCCCCCTCCTTCACTCCCCTCCATTGATTTCCTTTTCCCCATACTCGTAAAGATTAGCAATTGGGAAAAACAACCAGTCAACATCCCACTGCATCAAGGTCTATCCAATAACAGTCAATATAGATCTTTTAGTCTCTAGTTAATCTCCAGGTAGGCACAGGACTGCGAACGCGTGGTTTGAAAAACAATCAAGGATTTCCACAGTAGACAAAGCAGATAATCAAACCTGTGATGTGATGGCTACAAACAGTTCATGCCATAAGCTGTCCACTGGATTCAAGGGGGGTGGCCCTGTCCTGTCTCTTCCTGTCAATGACGGGCAAGGACGGGCCCGCCCTTGGCCCGGGCTTTGCCCGCGCGCGTTCCGCGCTGCGGGAGCCCGCTTCAACTTTTAAACCTGTGCCTCCTGGCGCTGCCGCTGATGATGCCGGGCGCGTGTGGAGCGCGATGCAGCCTGGGGCAGTGAGTCCCCCTGGACCCGGGAGACAGCTGGTGCCGGTAAACAAATGGGCGTCCCGCGCTGCGGGAGCCCGCTTCAACTTTTAAACCTGCGCCTCCTGGCGCTGCCGCTGGTGATGCCGGATGCGCGTGGAGCGCGATGCAGCCTGGGGCAGTGAGCCCCCTGGACCCGGGAGACAGCTGGTGCCGGTAAACAAACGGGCGTCCCACGCTGCGGGAGCCCGCTTCAACTTTTAAACCTGCGCCTCCTGGCGTGGTGATGCCGGGTGCGCGTGGAGCGCGATGCAGCCTGGGGCAGTGAGTCCCCCTGGACCCGGGAGACAGCTTGTGCCGGTAAACAAACGGGTGTCCCGCGCTGCGGGAGCCCACTTCAACTTTTAAACCTGTGCCTCCTGGTGCTGCCGCTGGTGATGCTGGGTGCGCATGAAGCGCGATGCAGCCTGGGGCAGTGAGTCCCCCTGGACCCGGGAGACAGCTGGTGCCGGTAAACAAACGGGCGTCCCGCGCTGTGGGAGCCCGCTTCAACTTTTAAACCTGCGCCTCCTGGCGCTGCCGCTGGTGATGCCAGGTGCGCGTGGAGCGCGATGCAGCCTGGGGCAGTGAGTCCCCATGGACCCGAGAGACAGCTGGTGCCGGTAAACAAACAGGCGTCCCGCGCTGCGGGAGCCCGCTTCAACTTTTAAACCTGCGCCTCCTGGCGCTGCCGCTGGTGATGCCGGGTGCGCCGGGTGCGCGATGCAGCCTGGGGCAGTGAGTCCCCATGGACCCGGGAGACAGCTGGTGCCGGTAAACAAACGGGCGTCGACTCTTGATATATTAGCAGTGCAATAACAATGTAAAACAAGCACAAACTAGATCTTTTTTACTAACTCTATTTTACGACATTAGGCAAAGCAAACATTTAATGAAGCAGAAAATGTAGGGTTGATGTTTTTTCTGATATGGTAAGCAATGTTAAATGTAGTTCATCATGGAATGAACAAATATTTTTGCAATCTATAACTTTTTTGTACACATGATTGTTGAAGGTTTTTACAGTGTACTGTTCTGGTCTCCAGCCCTAAAGAAGTTCTGTGAGGAGGAATGAAACATGTTAGCTATCTTGTGATAACACTTTGAATATACTTAATAAAGGATGTTTTAAAGAAAATCTCATTTTCATAAGGACTTGATAAAACAGTGTTTGAGTTGGAACATTAGTCAAGACTATGAATCCATTTTTTCTGGCACTTTCTACATAAAGAAATGTTTGATTGTAGCTTATTATGCTTGTTTTAAGTGCCTCTTCCATTGAAGGTTCACTTCTCTTGGGTTAGTACATATATCTTCCCCTTGTGGTGTAATACAGCAGGACTTTCTGGGGCATGATTAAACTTCGCTGTGGGAGGGTGAGTGACATGGATGCGAAATGTAGAGATTATACCTAAGAAAACATGCAGCAGGATATGAAGAAATCTTAAACTTTTTGAATGAGAAAGGAGGATTAAAATCTCATAAAAGGGGTGACTATAGCTCCAAAAACAGAAGTACAAATCTGTGATTGGTGCTAACATGCAACATATCCAATATTATTGTATATATGTACCATACTGGGATCCGCTCTAGGTAAAGAAATACCTCCCCCAACAGAATATTAAATGCCCCAGATGTGCAAGTACAGAGAGAGATTGGGAAAAAATGATTTTTCCTTTATTTCTCTACACAATTTTGGTCTGGAATTTTTTTTTCAGAGAGCCCGATCTTTCTGGACACAAAGACAGTTTTTTGAGTTTATTCCAGGATGAAGGAAAAATTTACTTTTATTATTCAGTAAATACAATTTTAATTTTGGGGTGATTGGCAAGATCATTGATCTTGCAGCGATGGAAATATTGAGAACCTTCCACAACTTTAAATTGCCAAATATGATATCAAACATGCTTGTGGATGAATTATTTTACCAGTGGACTGTTGTTGAATATAAAACTTGACAGATCTGGTGAACCTGGATACGTTTTGCAAAGAAATACATGACTTTCGATATGGTTCAGCACTCTGTATTCTATTAAAGGCCCTTTGTGTATAAATTGATACAGGAAAAATATTCTGCACTCACTAGAGGTCATTTTAGGCAAATCTTAGTAACGACTGGTACTGGTTAAAAACAGAAGAGGAAATAGTATAATTAATTGAAAAATAGAATAGCGTACAATGTTTTTCCTTTAATAGTCTGAGGATAAGAAAAGCATGATGAGGAAACATAGGGCTTTAACATCATCTGTCATCACTTACAAATTTTACTGGTTTTGCACTCATTTTGAGTAGTTTTGCACATCTTTTGCTACATATATTGAGAATATGATAAATGTGTTGTGCTTCTTGGCACAAGAGATGGATTCTTGTTTAGTATTACAGGACATAGAATGTGTTTATTGTAATGTAATGTTAGGGTTTTATGTCTCAATTAAAAAATAGGTATTAAATCAAAAACCCCAACTCCACACCTCATATTCTCTCATTGATGACGTGAATCAATCCCATATTGCCTAAGTCGGCAAAGTCACTTGGTTTCTGTACCCTACCCGAGTTCGGAATGAGCTCAGCTTGATACAACCTGGGGGACCCTCAACAGACCCTCAGAGGTAGGATCTCTAACCACCTGGCACAAGCAATCAGTCAATGCACCAATACAAATTAGAAATCCAATTGGACACAGCCTGCTGAGGAATACTGTGCAAGACATCTTTCTCATAACAATCAGTCCCACAAGATTGGTTCAGGAACACATTGGAATATCAAACCCTCGATTGTCAATGAATCACATGCTCAAAGTAGCACTAAGAAAATAAGAGAGGTACTTTAAAATGTTTTATTTTAAAATCCTAGCATAGTGCTTAAAATATAAACCGTAGCCACACAAAATGTAAAAATGAAAGCAGTAATGCATGTCATGACATCCAGGGTTTGTAAATTAAGAAAACTGCACTTTGAGGCATTTATAGCATTATAAAACCATAAAGATCTTTTCCAGTGCACTGAAAGTCGGTTTCAGTTCTGTGCTACAATCATTTGGTAAAGTTGTTATCCTTATTTTGGTCATCAGATGCAAAAGAAATATGTGTGCTATAATGTTTTCTGGTAGCATTGGAAAAAAATGCTTTGCTTTATTTTTTCAGAAAGTTTAAAATTTTCCCTGGAGCTTTTTCTCTTTGCTTGGGTGAGTCCAATTCCTGTGGCTCATTTGATTATTGTATTATTTGTTGATATTTTTTAAGATTGTGCAGTGGCAACAAAAATAAAACTTAAAGAAAAAAAGGATATATTCAAGAGGCAGTTTTGCCGTCTCTCTCCTCTTGCTACATTGTAAACAATCATGTCACCACTTGTTCATTGAGACAGAGATTCCTTTGAATATAAATTGGGTTGGTATCATGTTGAAAGTTATTAAGGTGCTACATTGTTTATGCATGGAACGCGTAGAAAGGGAACAATATAATGGCAAAATACTTTTGTTTCTATTCAACTTCCTACTTACTTTGTTATTATTTTTCTTCCTTTATGTTGGTTATGAATGGCAAGTAAGGGCGTGGGGGAGGAACCTTTAGTGGGGCCCAATTAGCCCAAGGCCAATGTTTATCTAAGGGATATGGGAGTCTCACTAGCCTCTCATCACATTCTGTCGAGAGGAGGTGGGGGGCATTATTTTGCGTTAGACCTAGCATCCTTGAAGAGGTTTCCCTTGTCTTTTTGCTTCTGCCTCCTGTATTTATAACTGTAGGCTGGACTTCGTTTTTGCTTGTTTTTGAACTCTGGGCACTTCACCAATGCTGATCAGTGCTAAAGTACAAGTGCTCCCTGTGTTAATTAATAATGTGATTGGTTATCCCTGATTGGCATATTTGATTTACTGGTAAGACCCTACTAAACTGCATTGTGTGTGCCCAGGGCCTGTAATTCAAATGCTACTAGTGGGCCTACAGCACTGATTGTGCCACCCACATGAGTAGCCCTGCAAACCTGTCTCAGGCCTGCAAATGCAGTGTCTGTGAGTGCAGTTTTAAGTCGGCCTAGCAAGTGCACCCACTTGCCAGTCCCAAACCTTCCCTTTTATTACATGTAAGGCACAGCTAAGGTAGGCCAAGCTTGCCCCATGGGCAGGGTGCAGGGTATGTGAAAGGCAGGACATGTACTGGTGTGTTTTACATGCCCCGACAGTGAAAAAGTGCTAATTTTGTTTTCACTATTACAAGGACTATCTCTCCCATGGTTTATCACTGGAGCTGATTTGTAACACCATACAAGTATAACTCTCAATTGGGAAAAGATAGAGATTTGGAATTTGGGTTCCCATCTTTCTGTGAACGTGGCTTTTAAATTGTGTTTTTTAAAAATGCCACTTTTAGAAAGTGGGCATTTTCTTGCTTTGCCATCCTGTGCCTCTGCCTGCCTGTAGAATCCACATCTGGCTTAGACTGACGGCTGAGCTGTTTGTGCCTTCACTCTAGACAGTCACACAAAAAGATCTGAGGTGTTCCCTGCATATCCTGATTGCCCATCACCAGGCTGATGGGCCTTCTTGAGCTAGAGTGGTGAGAGGAGTTGTCACTGACACCTGAATAAGGCTGTGCCTGTCCTCACACAAAGCTGTCTCGACCGCCCTGTAGTTTGTTTGAAGCCAGGCCAGAGCAAGGTAGGATCTGTGCATTATAAAGACTATCCTTTGTAGTATGCCTACTTGAACGGCAGTAAGGGGTATAAATATTAAACCTGTAACCCCACATTTTTAGAACACTTCTGGATCAAGAGGAGATTCTGCCAAGAAGAAGAGCCAGAGAAGCTGTAGGAGGGGAACTGCCACTCTGCTTGTCGGTATGTTGTGCTGGCCTGCTGCTTGCTGCTTCTGTCTTGGGCAGTGGAAGGATTGGACTTTACTTTCTTATCCTGCTTGTCAAGGTTCTCCAAGGGCTTTTGTGTGCTTGCCTCCTGTTGGAAGTGACAGGGTCATCAAAGACTTCATCTGCAGCTCCCCTGAACTCCTAGACCAGGGGTTCTAACCTGCCAAGTGGTGCCAATCCCAGTTCTGGACCCTTGGAGGTGGTTTTGCTGCTTCAAGTACTAAAAATCCATGCATCGCCCTTTAACACCTGTTTTCCTGCAGCAGCAATGCCGTGCAACTGAAAAACCAACAAATAGCAACAGTGCGGCAGAGGAATTGACGCAGCGCCTGTCGTGCGGCTGAGGAATCGCCACAGCCCAAGTCCTGAGCACCTCGTCACTGACTCCAACACAGGCCCTGCTGTGTGGCTGAAGGAAGGAATCAATGCATCACCTGCCTGTGGCAGGGAGAATCAACAGAGCGCTTGCTTCGCTGCATTGACCCAGCGTGCCTGGATTTTCTATGCATAATGCGGCAACAAATGATGGACGGAATGCTGAATGAATCAAACATTCACCCCAAGTCTAGAGATCTGAGTTACATCCATTGTTCTTTTGCTCACTACACCACCCCAGGTTGGATCCAGCCATGTGCAAATCAGCCTTGACCCTACTCGTCATGGGAACAGTCCAGCACGAACTGCCAAGCAGGGTCCTCCCGGAACCGGTAACAAGCATCATGGGACCGGTTTCAGGGTAACACCACTAATCAGCCAGGCTAGCTTGAATCCAGTGGTACAGTGAGCAAGGGACCCATGTCTGGGCATACCCATCCCACTTAGGGTAAAAAGTGCTGTGGAAATAAATGGTATATGAAATGCTGAATGAATCAGACATTCACCTCCAGTCAAGAGATCTGGGTCAAATCCATTGTTCTTTTGCTCACTACACCACCCCAATTTGGACCCAGACAGATTTTCTATGCATCACACCTGTGCGCCAAGTCTCTAGCGACGTTGCCCCACTGTAAGGAGCCAAGGCTGTGTGTCCCAAATTCAAAGCATCACTTCTTCTCGCAGTGGGGAATCGACGCAAAACTTCTCCTGCTGTGCAACAAGACTGACGCCTCCAATCCCCTGCGACTCAGGAATCGATGCATTGCTTGTGTTTTCTGACACTTCCCTCCTCTGCGTCTGTTTTTCTTCTTGGATTTTGCAACATTAGAGGTACTTGGTGCTAAAATTAACTCATCCATAGAGTTCTATGGATTACACTTGCTACACCTTTAAAAAGTGATATCTCTGCTTACGTATGTTGGATTTTTTCATTTTGGTCTAGTTTGGTTTAGATAAAGATGGGTTATTTTTTAAAACTAGTATGGTGCCAATTTGTAGTATTTTCACTGTATTACTGTGTGTTTGTGTGCAAATACTTTATACATTGCCTCTGAGATAAGCCTGACTGCTTGTGCCAAACTGCCAAGGGGGTGAGCAGGGGTTATCTTGGGTGTGTAACTCCCCTACCCTGACTAGAATAAGGGCCTCTACTTAGACAGGGTACAAACCACTGCCAACTACAGACCCCATTTCTAACCACCACTGATTGCATGGGTGTGTTTCTATGCTGCTTTATAGTTTTTTAACACAATGGACGCCTTTGGTGAGCTACCATGTTGTCCCTTTCGAAAATGCCAGGTTTAAAGATGGATGGCATATATGGATTTGATACACAGGATCCTTCACAACATTAACCTTTGGAGCAGCACTGTCCAACCACCAATTACTGCTTCCTGCACTTCACCACTACCGGAATGTACTGCTTTCCGAAGGTGAAATTGCTAGGTGTCAGAGACAACATGTCTTCTAGTGATCTCTCTGCAGTGTCTGTGTTTGCCATGAGTCCCCTGTACATTCACACAGTATAGTGAGCCTATCCGCCAACTTGTGTTCACAGGTGTATCTGCTGCCCAGTATGAAATGTAACTAGGGCCCTCTGCAAGGCTCTGATCTGTGGTGTTCTTTCAAATTTCAGAGAGTGAATACTGCATATTTTCTTGGTCTGCCAAGTAAACATATGAAGAGACTTGTGGTCAGGCAGGACTTCACTATGTGAACATAATTCTATGAGATCTTTGTTCTTTTACTCTAAGTGGTACTCTCATATCATCACCTTATGGCTGAGAAGTGGCTCAATAAAGTGTGGTTATCTTGGCTGGTTTCCAGCCATGCGTACCCCACCTTTTGTTTAGGGAGGCAACAGAGCTATATACCACACCAAAAGACACTGCACCGGCCTTAGCTCTGTCTTCATACCAATTTTAATGAACTTCCATTTAGTGGCTTTATGTATCTCTTTCCAAAACTTCCCTCTGAAATCGAACAGGAAGAGCAACCTTTTGAATTGCCCCTATGACAGCCTTTTCTTACCTGGTATCCATTAAAGATCCGAGATCAAACACATACACATTTATACTTTTTTTGGTCAGTATTGTGCAGATTAATCAAATGGGGAAACAATATAAGGAATTAAATCCATGATTGAGTCATTTTTAAATTTACAAAACGCAAACAGTTACCAGAAATTGCCCTGCTGCTAGGCGTTGAACGAAGCTGAATATTTTACAGAAAACCAGAGGGTTGCTAAAAAAGGATAGATTAAAAGGAAATACCATATGGAAACTCTATGATAAGAGAAGGCACAACACCCTAGACAGGGTTGTTTTTAACAGGACATGCGCTGAAGGGCCAAATAGGCAGAGATGGAACAAGTCTTCTTCTGAGATACAGTGGTCCTTGGGCATGATAAGCCCACCCACATGAGTAGCCCTGCAAACATGTCTCATGCCTGCCACTGCAGTGTCTGTGAGTGCCATTTCGACCTGGCAAGTGCACCCACCTGCCAGGCCCAAACCTTTCCTTTTACTACATGTAAGTCACTCCTAAGGTAGGCCCAAGGCAGACCCTGGGCATGGTGCACTGTGTTTGAAAGGTAGGACATGTACTGGTGTGTTTTATGTGTCCTATTAGTGAAATACTGCTAATTTTGTTTTTCACTATTGCAAGGACTATCTCTCTTATAGGGTAACATGGTGTGAGAAGTTGGCCTGGTATATGCTGTCCACTATTTATAGTGGCCACCTTGCACCAGTCCAAATAACCCCTTATTGATGATAGGTTAAAGACAACCTTTATTGAAAGCTATCCTAGTGGTAGCTATGGAGAGCAGCCTTCAGGCTAAGTCTTGAAGGAGTGTAAAGCTGTTTGTTTTACCAGTCTATAACCTCTTGAATGGCTAAATGAAAGGAGACCACACCAGGTATATATATAAAATATATGTATTTATTTCTAATCACTACCTACTAGTCTCTTTATGAGGCTAGAGGTCAAAGCACACAAGTTACAAGCGTTTAATCGACAGTAAATAGCACAATATACAATTAGCCCTAGGGGCGTACCAAACCATATATTAAGAAAGTGGTATAAGAACCACGACTTGACTAGACACAAGGCCTAGAGCCTGTAGAATCGCTGGGACCCCAGGAAACCACCCAAGGTAGTGACACAGGGGACCCACGGGGGACGTGTGCAGTGTGTGAACACAGCCGCGAGCTCCGTTAGCGTCTATGGGGAAAGTCGCGGTTCGAGTTTTAGAGTTTAGGGACACTTCGGAGTGGACTAGGAACAAACCCTTTTGGACTTAAATGGTTCTAGGGCCAACACCCACGGGAGCACCGGAGTACTCGTGTTACCTCACCCAGGGAAGCCGGGTGCATAGGTGTCAAACGGTGTCGGGTCGCGCCATCGTTTTCAATGGCAGCTTGCTGGAAAGTGCTGCTGCCGGGAAGATGAGAAGTGTCCGAAGAGATCCAAGCCTGGATCGGAGATGTGAAGAACCAGAAAGCAGAGGGGACAGAGTCTGGGTCACTAGCCAGTGACCAGGGGCACGATAGACGGATGCCCACTGATGTTGGGTGCTTCAAGTTCGAAGAGGTGAAGATTGTCTCTGCAGCCACGAGGACCAGGAGGCATCGATGACAACCAGGAGCTGTATTCGAGCTGTCCCACAAAGGAAGTCGCTTGCTGCGGTGTCGGTGTCCGGATTGGACACAACAAGCCTTGGCAACAGCAACCCATGCAGGAAGAGAACAAAGGCTTCGGTGCGGACCAGCGAGGTCCGAGGGACTCCCCAAGCAAGGGAGAGTCAGGGCAGGCCTGGAGCAACCAGGGAGGCCTGGTCAAAGTAAAGTTACCCATCTCAGGGACCCACAAGTTGACGGACAAGGGATTGCAAAGGGACCTCAAGTGGAATCACAAAATGGCAGCCCACGGGTCACTCGGAGTAGGTAGGCTAACAATCTTCAGTGGATTCACTGCTCGGGGTTAGGGCTACAAGTACCCCAAAGCACAGCCTCAAGGTTTGACGAGAAGCTTATGCACTTGCAAATGTGCACAGTGTCCAGGGGTTCCGGTTCCATGGTACCCACGAGGGCTACGGGTCTCAGCTTTGCTGGGGACTCGGCTCAGCCTCTGGGAAGTCTAGAAACCCATCTCCTGGGTTGAAAAGTCTTCAGCATCCGGTGGGAGCTTCGGAGATGCAGACCGGTCAGATGCGTCTTTGGTGCTTGCCAAGCAGGGGAGTAACTCCTTTACTCCAAGGGAGATTCTTCAGTCATCTGGCATGGAACAGATTGTCGAAGGTCCAGGATTCAGTTTCAGAGTTTCGTCCAGGGATATCTAAAGTCCTGTTGCCAGGGGTTCCTATCTTATACCCAAGGAGGGGGTTGGACATACTCTGGGGACCCACCTATGGGAGGGTCAGGAAAGAGGGGTGGCTACACCCATTTCCTTTGTCCAGTTTCGCGCCAGAGCAGGGGCTGGTAGCCCCTGCAGCCGGTTTGAACTGGACTATGCACAGGGACACCAAATGTGCCCCGAGTGCTGGACTTCAAAGCACTCTGAGAGTGCACCCACCCAGCCCCAATACACTAAAGCCTGTCTGGGAGGTGGTAACACCTCCCTGTGACAGGAAACCTATTGTCCAGGCCTCCCCTGCCGGAGTTTCGGTCAGCAGCAGGAGGCCAGACTCGTGTCTGTGGCTGCAGCATCCATTTTGTGATGCCAGGGCTCTGTTTATTGGTACCGGGTATACCGGTGCTGTCATGTCGCTCCCTCTAGAAGGGTAGGATCATACTCCCACACCAGTTACTGGTGTGGGGGTATGATTCCAAGGTGTTTGACACCAAACACGACATGTTTCCGTGCAGCCATCCCAAAGTTAGCATTTACCGTTTAGTTATAATGCACTTAAGAGTATATGGTCAGGCTGCACTCACAGACAACCCCGGAGGATAGATTCCGAAGGCTGCAGAGGGGCTCTGCTCATACATGGGCACCCTCTCACACAAAACCAAGCACCCTGCCTTCAGGATCGATAAGGCCTGCCATAGGGGTGACTGATAGGGTGAGATATAGTGAACCTATATCTCAGTAAGGGGTGCATGCACCACCTCACTCAGGCTGCTGTAGCAGTCCTGTGGTGTCATTTTGGAAGGCTGCCCAGGGGTGGCATAATACATGCTTCAGCCCCTGGTAGGCCTCTGGGGTACCTATGCCCTTGGTACATAGTATACCATATACTAGGGACTTATAAGGGCACCCCAGAATCCAATATGTGGTGTACCTAAGGTACAGGGAATCAATTTACAGAGGAAGCAGCTAGGCTGGGGTCATGGAAAGCAGGGCCGCAGCCAGACTAAAGTCGAAAAACAGTGAAGCATCAGCAAAAAGTGGGGGTAACCATAAGAAGCAGATCCTACTCTCCTACACAACCCCCCCCCCAAACGCAGGGACATTAAACTAACCTTGACCAGTTGAGTCTTCATGTTCTAAGTGGAAATATCTGGAGAGTCCATCTGCATTGGCATGGCTACTCCCAGGTCTATGTTCCACTGTATAGTCCATCCCCTGTAGGGAAATGGACCACCTCAAAAGTTCGGGGTTTTCACCCTTCATCTGTTTTAGCCATAAGATGGGCTTATGGTCTGTCTGAACAATGAAGTGAGTGCCAAACAAGTATGGCCTCAACTTCTTCAGAGCCCAAACCACAGCAAAGGCCTCCCTCTCAATGGCTGACCAACGTTTCTCTCTGGGGGTCAGCCTTCTGCTAATAAAAACTACTGGCAGATCCTGACCTTCATCATTCAACTGTGACAGTACAGCCCCTACCCCCAACTCAGATGCATCTGTTTGTACAATGAACTTTTTGGAGTAATCAGGACTCTGCAGAATGGGAGCAGTGCACATGGCCTGCTTAAGGTCATCAAATGCCTTTTGACAGTTAACTGTCCACTGAACCTTTTTGGGCATTTTCTTAGAGATAAGGTCATTCAATGGGGTCACTATGGATCCATAACCTTTTACAAATCTTCTGTAGTACCCAGTCAGGCCCAAGAAGGCTCTCACCTGAGTCTGGGTAGTGGGAGCAAACCAGTCCATTATGGTTTGGATTTTGCTCTGCAATGGTTGAACCTGGCCTCCACCCACAAGGTGGCCCAGGTACACAACCTGACTCTGCCCTATCTGGCACTTAGTAGCCTTGATAGTTAGGCCTGCTTTTTGCAGGGCCTCCAAAACATTCCTTAGGTGGACCAGGTGATCCTCCCAGGTGGAGCTAAAGACAGCAATATCATCTAGATATGCTGCACTATAGTCTTCCAGGCCTGTAAGGACTGTATTCACCAACCTTTGGAAAGTGGCAGGTGCATTTTTCAGAACCAAAGGGCATCACCACAAATTGATAATGCCCACTAGGGGTAGAAAATGCTGTCTTTGGCTTTGCATCATCAGCTAGTCTGATCTGCCAGTAGCCAGCTGTCAAGTCAAATGTGCTCAGAAATGTGGTTGAGGCCAAAGTATCTATAAGCTCATCTGCCCTTGGGATGGGATGGGCATCAGTCCTAGTGACTGCATTGAGACCCCTGTAGTCCACACAAAACCTCATTTCTCTCTTGCCATCTTTGGTGTGAGGTTTAGGCACAAGGACTACTGGACTAGCCCAAGGGCTATCTGAGGGTTCAATGACTCCCAAATCCAACATCTTTTGGACCTCTGTCCTTATACAATCCCTGACATGATCAGGCTGCCTGTAGATTTTATTCTTGAGAGGCAGACTGTCCCCAGTGTCCACTTCATGAGTGCACCAGGTAGTCTGACTAGGTGTCAGGGAGGGGCCAACTAAGGACAAATCCCGTTATTCAGTAGATATAAACCATGGCGGTGGTGCCCAAACCATCCATGGAACATAATATTCAGGCCCGTATGTGTGGCAAGAGTTTGCTGAATGAATCAGGCATCTGGGCACAGCGTAATTTGCAACTGGAGACGATCTGATCGACGTCTACTTCCATCGTGGTAGCAGATGGCTGCTACCACGATGGAGTAAGGACGTCGATCAGATCGTCTCCAGTTGCAAAATTACGCTGTGCCCCGAATTGCCTGATTCATTCAGCAAACTCTTGCCACACATACGGGCCTGAATATTATGTTCCATGGATGGTTTGGGCACCACCGCCATGGTTTATATCTACTGAATAACAGGATTTGTCCTTAGTTGGCCCTTGCCACTTTATGGGCATTGATGTAACCAGGTTTTGGACTCCAATTGAGCATTGCAAGATTAATGAGGGTCACTTCACCTGTCCCCTTGTCCTGAGGAAGATCCGCATAGCTGAGGTATTAAAGTCCCTCGTTTGCCGATAAGCCGGATCGAAACGTCGACGCTACCCCCTACCGCACCTGGACCAATTTTCCCTTCCCCATTACCCCTGTTTACAGCCTTAAGGAAACTTTCCTTACAAATTCATATGAATAATTTGCATGTGGCCAGGTTGCATTTAACTGTTTAGTGGATATCAGTTTTGTACAGTCTTGTAAATATATGCCCTTTACTTTTCTACACACTTTGAGCTCTCTTGACTCCTATATATACACTTGAGCACTCTTTCCTACACGTTCCCTAGAACATTCTTCTACCTCCTTGACCCTCTAATGATTATTCCTTTAAATGACTAAATAAATATATTGTAATAATACTTAGTGGTTTTTCTGCACATTTATTTTCACGATTTACAGACGTTTGGGAGCTGATTAATGTAAGCTCAAATAAGTTGATAATTCTGTTAATCTAACTCTTCCTTGAATAATTGGTCCAGGACCACTGTTTCTTTATAATAACCGATACCCAGGTCCAGGGACCATTTGGGAATACCCCATTGTTTATAATGGCTAGGTGTCAGGGAGAACATATGCCTGAACTGGCTGAGAACTTTTCTGCAGTCAGTTTGTTGCTGGAAAGTGAGGCTGCCTGCCAAGGCTACACCATCTACTGATCCATCATCAGGGTTCTGAGAGAGCAGGTCAGGGAGTGGATCACTCTCTTCCTCCTGTCCCTCATCAGTAGCCATGAGCAAGCCCATGTCTGCCCTGTCGACATATGGTTTCAGTCTGTTGACATGAAGTACCCTATGGGGACTCCTGGGAGTTCCAAGGTCTACCAAGTAGGTAACCTCTCCCTTCTGTTCAACAATTGTATGGGGGCCACTCCACTTATCTTGGAGGGCTGCTGGGGCCACAGGCTCCAACACCCACACTTTCTGTCCTGGCTGGTACACAGTCAGCACAGCCTTTTGGTCATGCCAGGCCTTTTGTAATTCCTGGCTAGCCTCAAGGTTTTTAGTTGCCTTTTTCATATACTCTGCCATCCTGGAGCGGAGACCAAGTACATAGTCCACTATGTCCTGTTTAGGGGGTTTGAGAGGTAACTCCCATCCCTCCTTCACCAGACACAAAGGACCCCTAACAGGATGGCCAAACAAAAGTTCAAAAGGGCTGTAACCAACCCCCTTTTGAGGCACCTCCCTGTAAGTAAATAAAAGGCAGGGCAAAAGGATGTCCCATCTGTGCCTAAGCTTCTCTGGGAGACCTTTGATCATGCCCTTTAAGGTTTTGTTGAACCTTTCAACTAAACCATTGCATTGTGGGTGATAGGGTGTGGTGAACTTGTAATTCACTCCACACTCCTTCCACGTGGCAGTCAAGTAACTAGACATGAAGTTTGTACCCCTGTCTGATACTACCTCCTTAGGAAAACCCACTCTTGAGAATACTCCCAAGAGGGCCCTTGCCACCACAGGTGCTGTGGTGGTCCTAAGTGGAATGGCTTCTGGGTACCTAGTGGCATGGTCCACCACCACCAGGATAAATCTGTGCCCAGAGGCTGTCTGAGGATCCATGGGACCAACTATATCAATCCCCACCCTCTCAAAGGGAACCCCCACCACAGGTAGTGGTATCAGGGGGGCCTTTGTGGTTCCACCTGCCTTACCACTGGCTTGGCAGGTGACACAGGAGCGACAAAACTCCTTGGTGTCTTCAGACATGTGGGGCCAATGAAAGTGAGGAACAATTCCGTCCCAAGTCTTGTTTTGGCCCAGGTGACCTGCTAGGGGAATATCATGGGCTAGTGTCAATAGGAAGCCCCTAAATTTCAGAGGTATTACCAACCTCCTGGAAGCACCAGGCTTGGGGTCTCTACTCTCTGAATATAGGAGTCCATCATCCCAATATATTTTATGGGTGCCACTAGCATTCCCAGCAGCCTCATCAGCAGCTTGCTTTCTGAGGGTTTCAAGAGAGGGGCAGCTTTGCTGCTCCTGGCTCAGATCTGCCCTGGAAGGGCCCCTGTCCCCAAGAACTCAACCTGATCAGGTTCAAGCTCCTCTGGGACAGTTCCTTCTTCAGGACTAAGATCATCTCCCTCAGGAGGCTGATCTGTATTCTGAGTCAGGGAGAAGGCACTGCCTTAACCCTACTGCTCCTCCTCTTGGGAGGCACCTGGTCCATTCTTCCAGAATCCAGGGCCTGTTCAGTGTTAGGCTTTTTGGCCTGTGACCTGGTCACAGCAAATACATGTGCAGGGATCCCTAGCATTTGTGCATGGGTCCTGAGCTCCACTTCTGCCCAAGCTGAAGTTTCTAGATCATTGCCAAGCAAGCACTCAACAGGGAGGTTTGCACTTACCACAACTTTCTTGAGGCCAGTTACCCCTCCCCAGGAGAAATTAACAACTGCCAAGGAATGGTCTGTCCTGACATTGCTAGCATTGGTCACTTGGTACATTTCACCAAGTATAATCTGCCCAGGATCCACAAGCTCTTGTGTCACCATTGTGACACTTGCTCCTGTGTCCCTGAATGCCAAAGCCTCTTTTCCATTTATCAAAGGCTGCTGTCTGTATTTGCCCAAGTTACTGGGACTCACAAAGGAGGACATGTCCATGCCTCCATCACAGACCAGGACAGCCTGAGTTGGAACTCTGACTAGGCCAGAGCCCATCTCATAACCCAGGGTTAACCCTACTACACCCTTATTCTGAGTACCACCAATTGTAGCTGCACTAGGGGGAACAGTTGCCTTAGGGGCAATGGTGGCTGGACTTGAGTCTTTGGACTTGGTGCAATCACTGGTCCAGTGTGTTTTCTGTTTACAGATCTTACACCATGGTTTCTTTTGGCCTTTACTTTTGTTAGATTGGGACTCCCCCCCCCAGATGAAGCCTTTTGGGGACCTTGAGAAGACTTCTGGTCTTTACCCTTTTCCCCACCCTTGTCAGAGTTCTTAGAATCTTGCTTCTTTGGGTCACCACCTTGGTTCTGAACCTTCTGCCTCACCCTGGTTCTGACCCATTTGTCTGCCTTCTTTCCCAATTCTTGGGGAGAGGTCAGATCAGAGTCCACCAGGTACTGATGCAACAGCTGATTTTGACAATTATTAAGGATCTGCTCCCTCATAATTAAGTTGTACAATCCTTTGAAATCACACACCGTACTGCCAAGTAACCAGCCCTCCAGAGCCTTAGTCGCGCAATCTACAAAGTCCACCCAGTCTTGATTCTGTGCTTTTTGGGTATCTCTGAACTTTATCCTATACTGTTCAGTGGTTAGGCCAAACCCCTCAATCAGTGCACTTTTCAAGATTTGGTAATCATCAGCATCCTCTTCTCTTACAGTGAGGAGATTATCTCTACCTTTGTCTGCAAAGGAGAGCCACAAGATTGCTGCCCACTGCTCCTGGGGGACCCTCTGAACTTTACAGGCCCTTTCCAGTGCAGTAACCCACTTGTGGATGTCATCCCCACTCTGGTAGGGAGGGACAATCTTGCTTAGGTTTCTATGGTCATGAGACCTTTCCCTACCACTAGGGAAGTTGCTGCCACCATGGGACTCTAGTCCCAACTTTCTTCTTGTTTTCTGAAGCTCTAGGGACTCCCTATCTAAAGCCAACTGCTCTCATCTGAATCTAAGCTGAGCTTCTTCATACTTGAGCAGTCTCTCTTTCCTTTCATGAGAGGATTCCCTCCTATGAGAGGAAACAGAGGTCCCTATTGAGGTGTCAGAATGGTTAGACTCCTGAGAAGGAGATCTTGACCTTCTAGGCACACTCTCAACTCTCCCTGGTGGGATGAAGAGGGAGCCATTGTAGCCCTCCTCCTCATCTGCGGGGGGAGCTGGATTTTCCAGGGTAAGATCATTGTCATCTTCCTGGTCAGCTTCAGAGGTCAGGTCATGGGTATTTTCACCCCTTGGCTTTTCCTCATCTGCTGCCCCACCCTCTCTGCCTACCCCATCAGACCCTGAGGTCTTCTTGAGATCATCCAACAGCAGTACCTCTATGAGGCGTTGGGTGTTTGCAGATTTTTCCTGTCTTCAATTTCCTAGTACTACACAATGCTCTCAATTCCAAGAATTGGAGGTTGTCATACTTGGATGGTGGAAGCCCATTGGCTTCTAGCAGGGACCCACTGGTTCCTGGCCTTGAAGACATCACTAGTGAGGTGTGGTGTATGCACTACCTACTCTAGTGTGGCCTACTAAACTCTCTTGAGTTGTAGAAAGGGTGTGCTAAGCCCTTGACACACAACTCTAAGTTCAGTAGAACTTACTGTAATTTTAAGCTTGAATTATATGTACCTCAGGTACCTTTAGTGGTTTTCAGTTAGTCACTCACTTGAGATTATCTGGTAAAACAAAGGCAAGCTTGAATCCAACCGCTGCACACCAATGTGAGAAGTTGGCCTGGTATATGCTGTCCACTAGTTATAGTGGCCACCTTGCACCAGTCCAAATAACCCCTTATTGATGATAGGTTAAAGACAACCTTTATTGAAAGCTATCCTAGTGGTAGCTATGGAGAGCAGCCTTCAGGCTAAGTCTTGAAGGAGTGTAAAGCTGTTTGTTTTACCAGTCTATAACCTATTGAATGGCTAAATAAAAGGAGACCACACCAGGTATATATATAAAATATATGTATTTATTTCTAATCACTACCTACTAGTCTCTTTATGAGGCTAGAGGTCAAAGCACACAAGTTACAAGCGTTTAATCGACAGTAAATAGCACAACATACGATTAGCCCTAGGGGCGTACCAAACCATATATTAAGAAAGTGGTATAAGAACCACGACTTGACTAGACACCAGGTCTAGAGCCTGTAGAATCGCTGGGACCCCAAGGAACCACCCAAGGTAGTGACACAGGGGACCCACGGGGGACGTGTGCAGTGTGTGAACACAGCCGCGAGTTCCGTTAGCGTCTATGGGGAAAGTCGCGGTTCGAGTTTTAGAGTTTAGGGACACTTCGGAGTGGACTAGGAACAAACCCTTTTGGACTTAGATGGTTCTAGGGCCAACACCCACGGGAGCACCGGAGTACTCGTGTTACCTCACCCATGGAAGCCGGGTGCATAGGTGTCAAATGGTGTCGGGTCGCGCCATCGTTTTCAATGGCAGCTTGCTGGAAAGTGCTGCTGTCGGTAAGATGAGAAGTGTCCGAAGAGATCCAAGCCTGGATCGGAGATGTGAAGAACCTGAAAGCAGAGGGGACAGAGTCTGGGTCACTTGCCAGTGACCAGGGGCACGATAGACGGATGCCCACCGATGTCGGGTGCTTCAAGTTCGAAGAGGTGAAGATTGTCTCTGCAGCCACGAGGACCAGGAGGCGTCGACGACAACCAGGAGCTGGATTCGAGCTGCCCCACAAAGGAAGTCGCTTGCTGCGGTGTCGGTGTCCGGATTAGACACAACAATCCTTGGCAACAGCAACCCACGCAGGAAGAGAACAAAGGCTTTGGTGCGGACCAGCGAGGTCCGAGGGACTCCGCAAGCAAGGGAGAGTCAGGGCAGGCCTGGAGCAACCAGGGAGGCCTGTTCAAAGTAAAGTTACCCTTCTCAGGGACCCACAAGTTGACGGACAAGGGATCGCAAAGGGACCTCAAGCGGAATCACAAAATGGCGGCCCACGGGTCACTCGGATTGGGTAGGCCAGCAATCTTCGGTGGATTCATTGCTCGGGGTCAGGGCTAGAAGTAACCCAAAGCACAGCCTCAAGGTTTGACGAGAAGCTTATGCACTTGCAAATGTGCACGGTGTCCAGGGGTTCCGGTTCCATGGTACCCACGAGGGCTACGGGTCTCAGCTTTGCTGGGGACTGGAAACCCACCTCCAGGGTTGAAAAGTCTTCAGCGTCCGGCGGGAGCTTCGGAGATGCAGACCGGTCAGATGCGTCTTTGGTGCTTGCCAAGCAGGGGAGTAACTCCTTTACTCCAAGGGAGATTCTTCAGTCATCTGGCGTTAAACAGATCGTCGAAGGTCCAGGATTTAGTTTCAGAGTTTCGTCCAGGGATATCTAAAGTCCTGTTGCCAGGGGTTCCTATCTTATACCCAAGGAGGGGGTTGGACATACTCTGGGGACCCACCTATGGGAGGGTCAGGAAAGAGGGGTGGCTACACCCATTTCCTTTGTCCAGTTTCACGCCAGAGCAGGGGCTGGTAGCCCCTGCAGCCGGTTTGAACTGGACTATGCACAGGGACACCAAATGTGCCCCCAGTGCTGGACGTCAAAGCACTCTGAGAGTGCACCCACCCAGCCCCAATACACTAAAGCCTGTCTGGGAGGTGGTAACACCTCCCTGTGACAGGAAACCTATTGTCCAGGCCTCCCCTGCCGGAGTTTTGGTCAGCAGCAGGAGGCCAGACTCGTGTCTGTGGCTGCAGCATCCATTTTGTGATGCCAGGGCTCTGTTTGTTGGTACCGGGTATACCGGTGCTGTCATGTCTCTCCCTCTAGAAGGGTGGGATCATACTCCCACACCAGTTACTGGTGTGGGGGTATGATTCCAAGGTGTTTGACACCAAACACAACATGTTTCCGTGCAGCCATCCCAAAGTTAGCATTTACCGTTTAGTTATAATGCACTTAAGAGTATATGGTCAGGCTGCACTCACAGACAACCCTGGAGGATAGATTCTGAAGGCTGCAGAGGGGCTCTGCTCATGCATGGGCACCCTCTCACACAAAACCAAGCACCCTGCCTTCAGGATTGATAAGGCCTGCCATAGGGGTGACTGATAGGTTTATATGTGCAGTGATAGGGTGAGATATAGTGAAACTATATCTCAGTAAGGGGTGCATGCACCACCTCACTCAGGCTGCTGTAGCAGTCCTGTGGTGTCATTTTGGAAGGCTGCCCAGGGGTGGCATAATACATGCTTCAGCCCCTGGTAGGCCTCTGGGGTACCTATGCCCTTGGTACATAGTATACCATATACTAGGGACTTATAAGGGCACCCCAGAATCCAATCTGTGGTGTACCTAATGTACAGGGAATCAATTTAGAGAGGAAGCAGCTAGGCTGGGGTCCTGGATAGCAGGGCCCCAGCCAGACTAAAGTCGAAAAACAGTAAAGCATCAGCAAAAAGTGGGGGTAACCATAAGAAGCAGATCCTACTCTCCTACACATGGGAATTGCCTAAAAATATCTTTTAAGTGTAATTTCCCATTGGGAATAGATAGAGTTTTAGAGTTTGTGGTCTCTGAACTCACAATTTAAAAATACATCTTTTGGTGAAGTTGGTTTTTAAATTGCGTGTTGGAAAAAGCCACTATTAGAAAGTGGGCATTTTCATGTTTAACCATTCTGTGCCTCTGACTGTCTGTAGAATACGCGTCTGGGTTTCGCTGACAGTTGGGCTCTTGTGCATTCACTCTAGACAGTCACACAAAGGGAGCTGAGGTGTGCCTTGCATATCCTGATGAACCATCACCATTCTGATGGGCCTTCCTGAGCTAGAGTGGCGAGAAGAGTTTTCAATGACACCTGAATAGGGCTGTTCTTGTCCTCACACAAAGCTGTCTCCACCCTCCTGTAGTGTGTCTAGAACCAGGTCAGGGGAAGGCAGGGTCTTGTGCACTAAAAAGACTTTCCTTTAAAGATTGCCTACTTCAAAGGCAGAAAGGGGTATAAGTATTGGACCTCTGACACCCCACAATCAGAACACTCCTGGACTGAGGACATTCTGCCAAGAAGAAGAGCTGGAGAAGCTGTCAGGAGGGACTGCCACTTTGCTGTTTGCTTTGTTGTGCTGGCCTGCTGCTTTGCTGCTTCTGTCCTGTGAGTGAAAGGACTGGACTTTGCTTTCTGTATCCTGCTTCCAAGGTTCTCAAAGGGCTTGAGTTGAGCTTGCCTCCTGTTAAGAAGCCCCAGGGCCATTAAAGACTTCACCTGCCAGTGCCTGGGATCTTCTGCTGAGAGTCCTGACTTGCCAAGTGGTGCCAAATCCAGTTCCTGGGCCCTTGAAAGTGTAACCTGGTGATCTTAAGGAGAAAACCCACAGACCGACTCCCAGCGCCTGTTTTATCAATGCACCGCTGTAAAAGATCGACGCATCGCTGATGCCTGCCCCGAAGCACGTTTCCCATTTGATGCATCAACACAGTAGATCCCAGCTTGCCGTCGCAGAGTGTCAGAAAAAATGTCACAGTGTGAGTTTCGATCATCTTGTCTCCGACATCTGTGGCACCTGCCTCGACTCCGACAAAACGCCTGCTTCGCAACTGTGGAACCATGAAACACCTGCTTTGCCGCTGTCGCATCAACGCAGCGTTTCCATATTTTCGACTCATCGTCCCTGGGCGCCAATTCTTCATCGACACCAGGCCGCAGTAAAGAACCGTGGCCGCTTGTCCAGAAACCGATGTATCACCTCCCCTGCCAGTAAGGAACCAAGGCATCACTTCCCCTGCCTAGTATTTATTTTTCTAAACTGGTGTGTACTCCTTTTGTAGTGTTTTCACTGTATTATTGTCTGTGTGCGTGCAAATACTTTACACATTGCCTCTGAGATAAGCCTGACTGCTTGTTCCATGCTACCAAGGGGGTGAGCAGGGGTTATCTTAGCTGTGTGCCTCCCTTATCCTGACTAGAGTGAGGGTCCCTATTTGGACAGGGTGCAAACTACTACCGACTAGAGACCCCATTTCTACCTGGGAAGAATTTTCTTAAAGTTATGAAGAAGCAGGTAACAGGTTTTGGAAATATTATTTATACGGGAAATGATGGAGCAAGGCGAATCCAAAAGACTTCTAACAGTAGCAATTGGGGAGGGAAGGGTACCAACTGGTTAGGCTGGCAGGCATATTTCTAGACCACATTAAAACCACCTATCACCAAGACTTCATTCTTGCCGGAATTAAGCTTAGGTTTATTGGTGCCTATTAAATTTGTGCGGGTGAACATGCAGGTTTTACAGGTGTTTGGCACTGCATTTGTCTGCACCAAAGACTAATCAAGACCTGAATGTCACGAGCATATGTCTAGAACAAAAACTGAACCTTGTCGTCATTGGTGAACCAGAGTGGTCTGAAAAGGGTGAAGCTCAATGAAGACCACTTTGGGTCGAAATTCTGACTGAAAAGAAGAGGAGAAACTTACTGGTCCATCTTGGTCAGAAAGGACGATTCATTTTAGAACAACGACAAATCCCATTTTATGGAGCATAGTGCTGAATGACTGACAGCATCAAAAGTCAATGAAAGATGTGAAAGAATAATGAAGGGACACTGACGTCATCCAGAAAATCCTGATGTCATCAAAGGAGACATTGATGGCCGTTGAGGTGCCATAGAAAATGACAATAATCCCAGTTACAAAGCGGGTTTAACTGACGTTGACGTGCATTTGAAGAATAGAAGATAGTCATGAATGCAGGTTTTATTTTGTATTTTCTTGAAGCTTGTTAAATTTTCATCATGATTTGCATTTCTGTTAATAGAGTGACGTAGATTTGTGTGGTCCCAAATCACATGAGAGGCAGCTAGAAGAAAAAATATTGAGCCCATGAAAAAAAAGAATATAGTCGTAATCTAATAATGTACTGCAGGATAGATAATAAAGCCCAAGGCGAATAGCCTTTCTAAGGTCAGAAATGCAGAGCAATTATTACAGTCGTATCAACAATAATAATATTGGTAATGAAATTGCTCCCGTTAGACCTAAAATGTCAAAAGTTAATTGATATAGAAGATTTTAATCGTTGTGTTACTGGAAGAGGCCTAAAATATATGCTGTGGTGATTATGTCGCCAGTGACTATCTGCCTCTTGGCATAATATGAAAGACAACCGGTGTTTGCGAAGATACGTATCCTTGTGGGACCCTGTTAAATGCATTAGTTATTAGTAAAATCGTTTTGCCTTTTGCAGGGCTTGATTTCATTCTTTCCTGGTTCTTGCTCTGATTTCCAGAAAGAATTGTGCTATGGTATACAAAATCCTCTCCGCACACTCTTCGCCATGATTTTACGACATCCATTATTTTGTTCGTTCTAAACCATTGATTTGAATAGGAATTGCTTTCAACAGCTCTAATAGCACGAGTAGAAAAAGTGCAAAATGGTAATATTTGCAAAAAGTTGGCTATGAGTACATGTGTCCTGCTACTCACCGATTTAATTTCTTTGATCATACTTGGGCAGGCACGTCAGAATAGGGGAGCAGAGAGGTCATAATTCGCAAGGCACTGTGCTATTCAGGGCCCTGCACTTGTGCTGCTATATTTATTGACAGTATTTAAAGAAAGCCTGCCCTGTTTGTTAATAATGAGGTAGCTAATAGGGCAAGTACCACTAGACAGCTCAGATGCTGGGTCTGCAGTGTTTTTTGTGTCGCTGCATCACGTGTGTTTTTTTAAACTATGAAACAGGTCCACATCCTATATAGGTGACTTACTTGAGTTTTTTTACATGCGCCCTGCAAAAGCTTCTGACATGCCTGATGATATTGGGACAACGGCGTGACGTGGTGCTGAACCCGAGACGCACTAATTTTCTTTATCAGATACAATAACCCCTTTAAGCATCTGCTCTAACTTTATCTATGTGTTTAAATATTAGAGACAGAAAAACCCTCTTTCCCTTTCCCACATTTTTGTTCTCTGCTTCCACCACTTCATGCACAAATTGATTGGTCTTTCTTTCTTTAGAATTTTCATATCACTTCACGTGGTGACGGAGAAGCCCACTCTGTCACGACATGATTGACGACCTCTGCTGACATACCCTTCTCTTACTTTTGATGGGAAATGCTTGGTGGGAACTTGCCACTGCTTCTTTTGCTAGCATTTAAAGTGGTTATATACCACACATACATTGCTGATTACTTTGAGGTGAGGAATAAGCATGCACACTAAGTTTCGGTGTGAAAGGCCTGCAGACAAGACCCTTCTTTAGTGACACTACCAAAATAAAGCAGGGAGGCATTTTTAACACATAGGCAACCTGACATTATGTCACCATTGCTGTAGCACTACTGGGCCCATACGTTTTTCTCTAACTTCTCTTTTACTTTCGTTTCATTTAATTATACCACTCTCTTGGTCCTCTGATGAATCTTGTTTTGTGCCCAGAGGATTTGGATACAGAGGGTTCAGCAGACATCCGATGAGGACCAGGAATTGGATAACTAAACTACAAACTAGAGATCAGATTAATGTAAATTACTCTCAGAACAATGCTATAAAGGTATAGGATTAACACTGCAAGCCCAAATCTCCTAAAGAAACATAGGCGAGCCAGAATCAAACACACCAAGAGTTCAGTTAAAGCTATACAGAATAATTGCATTAGTATTTGATGTTCTGAGATCTCTCTAATTTGATCCCTTCTAAACCATTGGTTTACTCAAATTAAGAATGCACACTCAAATTAAATTGGAATAAATCATGATAGCTGAGTCGATATGATAATTTAGTTTAGTTTATCAAAATTCTTAAGGAAACAAGTGCATCGAGGGCTGGAAGAGGCAAGATGGCGGCCGATCAGTCGGCCGAGTGAGCAGACCATTTACCCTCTCCTGCTAAGACCTGCTCTGAAAGAGATTCTGAACACCGCAATTGAACCGGCAACCGGACTTATGAAACATACATTGGAATAGACAGTGACTTCATTCATTATCTGTAGCCCTTAATAATTTCGTACCTGGTTAGTGCGAATGCTCTGGAGATCGTGGTTTTATCTGTGGGGGGCTCCGCTTCCCTGTCGACTGGCGTCCCAAGTTCTTTTCTGTCCGGCTGCCTTGTCTATCTCGCCGGGATTCACGGAGAAAGTTGCAGCGATGCCACCGAAGACAGGCAGCAAGGGAACCAGGGGGCGCGGCATGCCTACTGGTTTGGACAACGCCGGGAAATCAGTCCCTGCCGGCTCTGCCGACGGAGTAGGCTCTGCGGCTGTCAACTGCCGATCCGGAGCGGAGATGTCTGGTTCAGGCGAGCAGCAGAAATCTGCCAAGAATGGAGCCGCCACACGCGGCAGGCAAACTACCTGCGCTGTTCAAGGCTCAGTCCCTTAGGAGCAAAGTGGCGGGCAGTCCCGCTGGTGGTGCCGAGTCATCTCCCTCTGGGAAAACCAACATCGTCAATTTCACCGCGCAGGGGGAACCGGTGGCGCAGGTGGCTGTGACTCAGGATGTCAGAGCTGTTGGTGCGAGTGCAGCAGCCGGAGGCAACCTGATTCGGGGGGGGCCAGAGCCGGAGACAGTAGGTCTCCCCGATGCTGCCCCTGTGAGTTCTGTAATTGCTGATGTGGCTGCTGCTAACTCCAATCAGACAGGGGTCATTGAGAGGCCTCTTCCCTCGGCAGTAACAGACTGCTTAACCATAGCACAGCAATCCCAATGCATTCTGGGAAATGGAGTCCATATACGTGATCCCCTTGAAATTGGGAGCGTGGAAACAGCTATACACAGTAATTTGGCTATCCAGAAAGTAGGCAACGATCTCACCTGCAGAGAGGAGGATGCTACCGATAGTTTTTTCTCTCTATCAGATCATTCGAGCTCTTCTGGGGATGATGGCCAGGATAAAGATTGGGCTGGGGAAGGGAGTGACACGAGCAGTCTACATTGGGAAGAAGAGAGCGATCGGTCTCTTCCTAATCCTGGAACTGTTAAGAAACTTCCTGTCCTCCCCACACTAGCCGAGCCAGCCATGGACAGTATGATTTGGGATTATTCTTATTCGCCAAACTTGGGAGGGAAAGCAAACGGTGGGAAGGGAGAGGTATCTGCAGAGTCCGGTGGCTTGTTTAACGGCAGTGAAGAAATCACACTCTCTACGATATATCAAGTGATTATGGCACATCGGGAGGAAACAAGGGCTGAGAGCTCTCGGACACAAGGTGCATGTAGAAAATTGCAAAATTCTATGCGTAGAATTGCTAAGACTTGCGCAGACTTCGCAACTAGAATCGGAGAGGCGGAGACCAGGATTTCCCAATTGGAAGACGAGCTAAACATGCAGAAGAAGAAGACTGAATCTATGCAATCTTTAAGAGACGATACTCTGCTGAAACTGACCGACCTGGAAAATCGCGCTAGACGAAACAACCTGCGAATTTTGGGCATTCCTGAGGAAAAGGAAGGGTCGGACATCCGTCAATTTGTGATCGATCTTTTTGTGGAGGCCTTCCCTGACGTACAGCAATGGGACTGGAAGACTCAAATTCATTGGGCTCATCGTTTCCCTTTTAATCAGTGGAGAGCAGGAGGTCAATCTGATAACCGCCCACGCGCTATTCTGATCTCTCTGAACAATTTCTTGGCAAGGGAATCTTTATATGATCTTGCCAGACCGGACCGGAAAAGGTCAGGGAAGGGTTGCGAGTTCTTTGTCCGTCCTGACTTCTGTCAAAAGACAGTTGAAAAGCGCTGGCTTCTGCGGCAATTAATTTCGGAATTCCAGTCAAAAGGGGCGCAGGCATATCTTATTAATCCTGCAAAGCTGAAGGTGGTCTTTCAAGGGCGCACGGAGTACTTTCAATCAGAAATTCAGGCCAAGGAATTTTTATTGTCACTGAATATGTCATCAAATCCCTTGGCCTGAATGTCTAGTTTGGTGATCAGATGATAACTGACCTCTTTTCTTGAACTTTAATGATTTCACGGACTTTTCATGTTGGGGTTCTTTCATTGGAAGTGTTTTTTTTTTTTTTTTTTTTTAAATCTTGGGTTGTTCATAATCGCTTTTCCTAAGTAGTTTACACAGAGTGAGTGTAAAGGTCTAGCAGTTCGGAGGGGGTGGGTGTGTTTGCTCATCATCACCAGGGACAGTTGGTCCCCATGCCTCGTGTGGAGGGGTTAGGGGGAGTGGGAGGGGGAGGGGGGGCTGTAGGGGGAGGGTTCCAATAGGGGGGGTAAAGGGGTGGGGGGGCAGGGGGGGAGAGGGGGAGAGGGTGGGAGGCACACGAATATTCTGTTACGTGTATAGTTATGACAAATATAGCAATTTTGACAACAATCAACATTTAGATTAAAAAAAAAAATCTTGCAATTCCGTCTAGAAAGTTGGTGGCAAAACTCCTGTGTTATTTTTGGCTGTTAGCAGTATTTTGTAGGCATGGCAGTCAGCAATAAATATATCAGAGTCTGCTCATTAAACTGCTGTGGCCTTAACGATAGGAAAAAGAGGGCTATATTAGAGAAACTTATTAGATATATGCGGATTGACGTTTTATGCCTTCAGGAAACTCACATTTGCTGGAATAATCGTAGGTGGCTAAAAGACTTGGGTCTTGATCTCCTAGCATGTACCCGGCAAGCAACTAATACCAGAGGAGTAGCTATAATGGCAAGGCATGGCATTTTAACGTGCAATCGCGTTAAGGAAGACAATTTAGGGAGATGGGTAATTTTAGAAGTAGTTATCAGGGGGACATTATACACTTTATGTTCTTTGTATGGTTCAAATTTAGATGACCCCATAAGCCTTGGCTTTTTAAACATCGAACTTGCTTTGTGGCCTTCTTTGATAGTTTTCTGCGGGGACTTTAATATTCACCTGAATGCCAACTTTAATCTTCATAGTAATGCTCCTTACTCTGGCAGGAAGGTTAAGACTTTCAAGGCGTTACAGGGGCTATGTCAGGAACATGGGTTGGTTGATATTTGGCAAAGACAACGGCCGGCGGAGTTAGGGTATACGTACTTCTCGGCCCCCCACAAAAAATGTGTACGTTTAGATTACTTTTTGTGTCCAATTTAATAGTAGGTAGGATTGACTGCGAGCTTTTTCCTAGACTGATATCGGATCATAATCCGTTGGTAATCCAACTCCCAATTGGCAATTCGGTACAAACAATGGCAACTTGGACATTTGACAGAAAGCTATTACTTGATACGGAATATTGTACATATATGTCCAGCTGGATTGTTGAGTTTTTTGGGAGGAATGAGGGCACTGCATCCGAGTTAATAGTCTGGGATGCCTTTAAGGCTGCAGTGAGGGGGGAAACTCTTAGTTTTTCTCTACATCAACAGAAGAAGATAAAAGAGAAGATTAATGACTGGGTAGATCAGCTTCCGGAGGCTGAGGAAGAGCTTATTCAGGTAATAAGGGATTTCCAGAAAATAGAGGAATGCCAAAATAAGATTGCAGTTGTGAGAACTAAGATACACCAACATTATGGGGAGGATTTAGCTATTAAATTCAAGCAGCACCGGGCGGATATTTACGAATTCGGGGAGAATACAGGCAGATTATTAGCCAAGCGTATACAGCAAAGAGGGGTCTCTAATAGAATATGTCAAATCAAAGATCAACGCGGACAGATTCAAGTTCTCCCGGTTAAGGTCCTGGAGGTTTTTCAGGATTTTTATCAGGGGTTGTATTCCACCGAGAAGGATGATTCAGTAAACTCAGGCGAGGATTTTCTTCGCGATTATGTAACCTCTCAGATTATGTTGGAACAGAGAGATATGCTCTCTGCCCCGATTTCACTAGAGGAAATCGAATCTGCCATAACTTCACTAGCGACAGGTAAGGCTGCCGGTCCTGACGCATTACCCCTGGAATGTTTTCGCACATTCAGACAAACCCTTTATGCCAAGCTCGAATCTTTATTTTTAAGAGCTCAGAAGGGCCAGACTCCAGAATCATGGCATAAAACAACTATTGTAGTTTTAAAAAAAAAAGGACAAGCCAGCACTCAGCCCATCTTCTTACCGTCCTATTTCTTTAATATGCGCGGACAGCAAGATATATTCTAAAATATTAGCATTGAGGCTTGGCAAGGTTATTGCTCCACTAGTGTCTATCCGTCAGCACGGCTTCATCCCTGGTCGTGATACCTCGGACCATGTCAGGCGGGCTATAGCCTTGTTTGACTGGGCCCAGGCCACAGGGTCGCCCCTGGGGATGATCCTGTTGGATGCAGAAAAAGCATTCGACAGGGTCTCCTGGGGGTTCCTCTGGCTGATGCTGAAGACCAAAGGGTTCCCTCAGGAATTCATCACAGCTATACAGGCCCTGTACATATCACCTGAGGCCCGTGTTCGGATTTCTGGACAAGAATCCAACTTACTCGTTATTAGTAGAGATACTCGTCAAGGGTGTCCCTGCTCGCCGTTATTATTTTCAATTTACATCGCTCCTTTACTCTATAAGTTGGATGCCAATCCACGGATTGAAGCAGCAACGGTAAACGGGGTCTCGTATAAAACGCTAGCGTATGCTGATGACGTAGCCATTTTTACAACTAATATTAGGTCCGCTTTGCCGGCAGTGTATGACCTTGCGAAACAATTCGGTTTTGTCTCCGGCTACAAAGTAAACATTGATAAAACCCAGGTCTTACACTCGGACACTTTAAGACCTCATGAGATCCCGACCGTATCAGCAGCAACATATTTGGGTATAAGGATTACAGCTGCGGTTGAGCAGATACCTGAGATCAATATACAGCCGATTATAAAAACCACTGAGCAGACACTCGCAAGATTAGATCATTTTCATTTCTCATTGCATGGTCGGTGCAATGCTATAAAAATGCTTATTTTTCCCAAATTTTTATATCTCTTCCGGACAATAGCCTTAGAATTTCCAGCATCTTGTATTTCTAGAGTAGAAGGAGTTTGTACCAGATTTTTATGGGGTTATCATAAAGCTAGAAGGGCAGTGAAATGGTTAATCCTTCCGAGATTATGGGGGGGCTGGGGATTACCTTCTTTTAGGTTGTATGACTGGGTAACATTATTACAGCAAATGAGGATACTGCTGGTTGGGAGTAAGACTCTAGTCCCTGAACCGGTTAGACCTACTATATATGAAGTTTTACTAGGGGAAGATGCCCAACATTGCTTAACTAGAGTTATTGAACCGAGTTATTATTACAAGAAAACAAAGTTTAAAATTATACAATCTGCATTCTTAATTTGGAAAAAAATGCGACACCGGCTTGGGATTTCGAATATAAATGCTTACACCCCTTTGTTTTCATATGGGCTGCTACCGCCAATATTTCAGGATCAGATAACCAGGAGTTGGGGGGCTTTAGGAATCAATGTTTTGGGAGATTTTTTTCTTGATGGTCAAAGTTTTCTGAATTACAAGCAAAATACGGGCTCCCTACTAGACATTTTTTTAAGTTCTTACAGATTAGAAGTTTTTTGGTCAAAACTATGGCACAGGGGATGGTCAATTTTGGCAAGATACCGTTGGTAGGCATTATAGCGTCTAGGTCCAGGATCGGGAAAATGTATCAAACGTTGCTATCTACTCTCCCTGATGATCTAGTAACTCAGAATGATAGATGGGATAGGAAACTTGCACAGGAGGGCACGGACCTGGTGGCTTCCTTGGAATTTGCGAATCAGATTTTAATAACTGGTAGCCTGAGAGCTCAACATTACGGGGCCGATTCCGATTCGGGCCGGAAATCTCCCCGACCGAGCCGGACCCGGAGAGATTTCCGACCGAATCGGACCCGTGCAGTCCGACCGAACGAGTACGATGCGCACGTATGCCATCGGACTCGAGTCGGTCGGACTCCCATTGAAGTCAATGGGAGCAGGTCGTACAACGCGTACGCGGGCTCCCATTGACTCAATGGGTGCGATGCGGACAAGTGCGCCCCCTACAGCGTGTACGCGGCGAGCGATTCGCGCCGTACACGCACAGGTAGGGGACCCATGGGTCCCCCCTGTGTGCGACTCGCGCGGCTACGCGTACAGGGGGTCCGACACGGACCCCCAAAGTACGGCTCCGACAGCTCTTTCGAGCCGGAGTGCGCGGCTCGGTCGGACTGCTCGCAGCGCGCATCGTACTTACCCGGCTGGGGAACGTCTCCATTGCGCGGTGCGAGTCGTGTCCGTGCGAGTCGGTCGGTGCGGTTCGACCCGGGATCGAGTCGGTCGGAGCGGTCGGGACGCCCGGACGAGTCGGTCGGCGAATACGCATCGTACTCGCTCGCCCGGACGCACGTACGGGTCGGTCGGGAAATAGGGCTCCGAATCGGATCCGGTTAAGCCGAATCCGATTCGGAGCCCTACCGGCCGAGATCGGAATCGGCCCCAATATGTCTGTTTTTGACCTATACTATACCCCTGGGAAGATTGCTAAGTGGTCTGGGTCTCGTGGGAACTCATGTAGCAGGTGTGGGACACTGGCCGCTGATACGATTCACATGTTCTTTTTGTGCCCCAAGCTTGCTAAATATTTACAAGACATAGAATTTTTCTTGACCCAGATCCTTGGCAAGATGATTTCATTAACCGCCGGCCTAGTAATCCTGGGGATAGACCAGACTCGGAACACAGAGGGATGGACCAGATTAGAAACTGGGCTAGTTTTCATTGCAATGGCCATTTTAAGATCCAATATTACATCTCAATGGATCAGTCCTGATCCTCCCACGTTTATAAATTGGAGGGCTAGGTTACTAGCCATACACAGCATGGAGATAGCAGTGTATAGGCTTAAAGGTCGTAGGAGACAAGATAGGGGCAAGAAGCTATGGGCTCCAGTAACCAATTGGATAGGTTGAATAATGTTGTTGTTTTTCTGTCCTTTCTCAATCACAATTGTATTATACTTTTTGTTAGTCTATTAATGGATTATGCTCAGCTAATATGAAATGTCGACCTTACTTATAGAGCTAAAAAAAAATTCCCCTCTTTTTTTAATTTTTTTTATTCTTTCCTACTTTTCCTTTCTGTTCTAAGAATTGCTTGTCAAGTAATGAGTCTGATGTATGAAGTGTCATAACAACTGTCATTGTAACTTTGTAAAAAATAAAAAATATATAAAAAAAAAGGAAACAAGTGCATCAGCAATTAACATTAGGTTAAAAGATGATTGGTCAAATTCTAAAAATATACCAAAGCTCAAGATTTCAGGAAGGAACGTAATACATGCCAATTCAAGCAGTCAACAACAACAAAAATAAAACTTTATTCGGCTTTAAGGATAAAGCCATAAAAGTCATACAACCTTCGATATACCATAAATCAAGCTACAAGTTGACAAGTATAATAAAATCCAGGTAATCTACGCACAAAATAAAAATGCATGGGTTACAATACAGATATTATTTACAACTTGTCCTTTGTCTGATAGTGACCCATAAGAAGTTAAGAGTGTACAACACTGTATCACTGGAGAGAAGTTGTAAGAAGATAAAAGCTGGTCTCACCCTCCTAAAGCCCATTTTTTTAGGATGGGGATGATAAATAACCTTCTGGGAATAGCATAAAAAGTACAAAACATTAAAAAGTGCATCATTTCCTGAGGAGACTCTCCGTCGCAGCCACAGGGCATGAGGCACTGACCTCTATGAGAGCCATGGGGATATGCCAGTAAATAGTGAAAGAGGTCGAGCCGGAACCTCGTCAATAGAAAACAATCGCCCTAGAAGATAAGGCTCCGTGGTAGGCACAGTTTTCAGTACGACGTACTTGCGCACACTGGGCTTGCACAGCTCTTTTTCCTCTCTTTCACAATATCGCATTCTTAAAAAAACATTGGCCCAAGTGAGGTCCCTTTTACGAATACCTTCAGGATTCGTGAAAAGATCTGCTCTTCCTAGCCTAGCAAGGCCAACTTTTATGTCCTGGAGCCATCGAATACGTGAAACGTGATCAAGAGAAAGACAATACCGTAAGACGTCTTTACTAAGTACGTTCTCTTGCTTGGCCCATATCTTGAGCCACACGGCCAAAGGTCGAAAAGCCAGGTCGTCAGAGAGAAAAGACATCCCCAGTTCCTCATGAACAACATAGGATGGGGTACATTGCGGGACAGAAAGAACTCTTCCCAGGAATGAGTTTTCGGTCCTCTGCAGAGCACCGAGCGCAATATGGCCCCATATCTCGCTCCCGTAGCTAGCCTTTGAAATACATTTTGCTTGGTAAATCTTCAAGAGGGCCCCTATTGGCTTCCCTCCCACTCTACCGGCAAAGTTGAAAACAGCTGCGGAAGCTTTCACTAGATCCCCTTTCTTACGGTTAAGCAAGGGGCACCAGCTCAAGGAGTCGTCAAACACTACTCCAAGGTATGAAAAAACGTTTGTCTTAGGTATTGAGGAGCTTCCTAGTTTAAAAATGGGCTGCTTAACCTTAGCCTTTCTGGGGCCCACCTGCATGATATATGATTTAGAGTGGTTCACCGACAAGTCCAGCTCCTCCATGAAGGAGGCGAAAGAGTTGAGGAGAAGTTGTAAGCACCTTGCAGTCCTCGCCAGGAGAACTGCGTCGTCCGCGTATAAAAGGACTGGCAGGCTACGCTTGCCTACCTGGGGACTGTCAGCTTTAGTTGCTAAAAGGGCCTTCTCCAGGGAGTTGATGTATAAGTTGAAAAGGAAGGGTGCGAGAATGCACCCCTGGCGCACCCCCCTCTTAATATTAAACTGATGGGACACTTTCAGGTCCTTTGAATAGCGGTCTACCGCCCTGGAATCTCGGTGAAGATCCCTCAAGAACCAAATGATGTTTTATTGATGCCAATGGATGACATCAACTGCCATAACTTGGACCTGTTCACACATTCAAAGGCTGAGGACAGGTCCAAGCAGTCTCCCAAGAAGAAAGAGACCACTAGGAGCATATAGCATATGCGCCAGTTCGGAAAGGAAGCCAGTTTAGTCTACGTCAGGCAAGCTAAATTTGCCAAGGAAGTTCCGTAAAATCTCCTTTAGGTGATATACAGCAGTCCACCATCAGTCAGCGAGTTTGTGAACGAACGTGAGCAAGTCCGAAAGTGGGCAAGACTGCAATTCCCTCATCAGTTAAATTGGGCAATATTATATTCTTGAAAGTTCTGGGGGTGACACCTCCTGGAATCACCTCATCGAGTCAGACGACTCAATCCATCGGTCAGTTCATATAGGATGTGTGTTAGGCAACATAAAGAAGGCACAACATGTAGAGAAATAGGTGGGACAATTCTGCAGTCCTCAAGCAATCCATTATGTGAAACGTTGGAACAATGCTCCTTTAGCAAGAGCCCGTGAGCGATTTTAAGAGGATATTTTCCCAAGCAGATGTTCCTGACTTGTATCAGAAGATGTAACAAAGTCTCTGATACAATACATGAGAACTCAGGAAAGGAAACACTGTTTCACGTTATTGGTTATATTGAGAAATTCTCTCATGAGCAGTGGATTCAGCAAGTCAAGAAACTTCACGTATGCATTTAGGCCCATATTAATTTGAGCTAATATAACAAACATATAAAATTCTTAAGCATACATTTATAGGAAATATAAGGATGTCATGAATTTTTTTATAATTCTGTTGCGCTTGAAATCATTTAGTATGTTTGTAAATAACATGTAAAACACACAAGATGATGGACGGAATGCTGCACATTGGCAAACATTCACCCCCAGTCACAGATCTGGGTTTAATCCATCGTTATTTTGCTTCACCACGCCACCCCAGTTCAGACATAGCCATATGCAAATTAGTCTTGACCCTGTGCCTCATGGGAACAGTCCAGACCGAACTGCCAAGCCATGTCTTCCCTGGACCGGAATCAAGCATCCTAGGACCGGTTTCAGGCTATCAGCCTTCATCAGCCAGGATAGCTTGACTCCAGTGGCTTAGTGAGCACGGGACCCACATCTGGGCATACCCTTCCCACTTAGGGCAAAATGCAAAACACACAAGATGATGGACGTGCTCTCCATGACACTGGAGTCAAGCTATCCTGGCTGATGAGGGCTGAAAGCCCGAAACCGGTCCTAGGATGCTTGTTTCCAGTCCAGGGAGGACCTGGCCTGGCAGTTCGGGCTGGACTGTCCCCATTGGGCGCAGGGTCAAGACTGATTTGCATATGGCTGGGTCCAAACTGGAATGGCATGGTGAGCAAAAAAACGATGGATTTAAGCCCAGATCTCTGTACTGGGGTGAATGTATGACATTGTTCTGCATTCTGTCCATCAATTGTTCTTTTTGCATTTGTCACCCCGAGTGGGACGGGTATGCCCAGACTTGGGTCCTGTGCTCTCCATGCCACTGGAGTCAAGCTATCCTGGCTGATGAGGGCTGAAAGCCCGAAACCGGTCCAAGGATGCTTGTTTCCAGTCCAGGGAGGACCTGGCCTGGCAGTTCGGGCTGGACTGTCCCCATTGGGCGCAGGGTCAAGACTGATTTGCATATGGCTGGGTCCAAACTGGAATGGCATGGTGAGCAAAAAAACAATGGATTTAGGCCCAGATCTCTGTACTGGGGTGAATGTATGACATTGTTCTGCATTCTGTCCATCAATTGTTCTTTTTGCATTTGTCACCCCTAGTGGGACGGGTATGCCCAGACGTGGGTCCCGTGCTCTCCATGCCACTGGAGTCAAGCTATCCTGGCTGATGAGGGCTGAAAGCCCAAAACCGGTCCTAGGATGCTTGTTTCCAGTCCAGGGAGGACCTGGCCTGGCAGTTCGGACTGGACTGTCCCCATTGGGCGCAGGGTCAAGACTGATTTGCATATGGCTGGGTCCAAACTGGAATGGCATGGTGAGCAAAAAAGACGATGGATTTAGGCCCAGATCTCTGTACTGGGGTGAATGTATGACATTGTTCTGCATTCTGTCCATCAATTGTTCTTTTGCATTTGTCACCCCGAGTGGGACGGGTATGCCCAGACGTGGGTCCCGTGCTCTCCATGCCACTGGAGTCAAGATATCCTGGCTGATGAGGGCTGAAAGCCCGAAACCGGTCCTAGGATGCTTGTTTCCAGTCCAGGGAGGACCTGGCCTGGCAGTTCGGGCTGGACTGTCCCCATTGGGCGCAGGGTCAAGACTGATTTGCATATGGCTGGGTCCAAACTGGAATGGCATGGTGAGCAAAAAACGATGGATTTAGGCCCAGATCTCTGTACTGGGGTGAATGTATGACATTGTTCTGCATTCTGTCCATCAATTGTTCTTTTTGCATTTGTCACCCCGAGTGGGACGGGTATGCCCAGACGTGGGTCCCGTGCTCTCCATGCCACTAGAGTCAAGCTATCCTGGCTGATGAGGGCTGAAAGCCCGAAACCGGTCCTAGGATGCTTGTTTCCAGTCCACGGAGGACCTGGCCTGGCAGTTCAGGCTGGACTGTCCCCATTGGGCGCTGGGTCAAGACTGATTTGCATATGGCTGGGTCCAAACTGGAATGGCATGGTGAGCAAAAAAACGATGGATTTAGGCCCAGATCTCTGTACTGGGGTGAATGTATGACATTGTTCTGCATTCTGTCCATCAATTGTTCTTTTTGCATTTGTCACCCCGAGTGGGACGGGTATGCCCAGACGTGGGTCCCGTGCTCTCCATGCCACTGGAGTCAAGCTATCCTGGCTGATGATGGCTGAAAGCCCGAAACCGGTCCTAGGATGCTTGTTTCCAGTCCAGGGAGGACCTGGCCTGGCAGTTCGGGCTGGACTGTCCCCATTGGGCGCAGGGTCAAGACTGATTTGCATATGGCTGGGTCCAAACTGGAATGGCATGGTGAGCAAAAAAATGATGGATTTAGGCCCAGATCTCTGTACTGGGGTGAATGTATGACATTGTTCTGCATTCTGTCCATCAATTGTTCTTTTTGCATTTGTCACCCCGAGTGGGACAGGTATGCCCAGACGTGGGTCCCATGCTCTCCATGCCACTGGAGTCAAGCTATCCTGGCTGATGATGGCTGAAAGCCCGAAACCGGTCCTAGGATGCTTTTTTCCAGTCCAGGGAGGACCTGGCCTGGCAGTTCGGGCTGGACTGTCCCCATTGGGCACAGGGTCAAGACTGATTTGCATATGGCTGGGTCCAAACTGGAATGGCATGGTGAGCAAAAAAACGATGGATTTAGGCCCAGATCTCTGTACTGGGGTGAATGTATGACATTGTTCTGCATTCTGTCCATCAATTGTTCTTTTTGCATTTGTCACCCCGAGTGGGACGGGTATGCCCAGACGTGGGTCACGTGCTCTCCATGCCACTGGAGTCAAGATATCCTGGCTGATGAGGGCTGAAAGCCCGAAACCGGTCCTAGGATGCTTGTTTCCAGTCCAGGGAGGACCTGGCCTGGCAGTTCGGGCTGGACTGTCCCCATTGGGTGCAGGGTCAAGACTGATTTGCATATGGCTGGGTCCAAACTGGAATGGCATGGTGAGCAAAAACGATGGATTTAGGCCCAGATCTCTGTACTGGGGTGAATGTATGACATTGTTCTGCATTCTGTCCATCAATTGTTCTTTTGCATTTGTCACCCCGAGTGGGACGGGTATGCCCAGACGTGGGTCCCGTGCTCTCCATGCCACTGGAGTCAAGCTATCCTGGCTGATGATGGCTGAAAGCCCGAAACCGGTCCTAGGATGCTTGTTTCCAGTCCAGGGAGGACCTGGCCTGGCAGTTCGGGCTGGACTGTCCCCATTGGGCGCAGGGTCAAGACTGATTTGCATATGGCTGGGTCCAAACTGGACTGGCATGGTGAGCAAAAAAACGATGGATTTAGGCCCAGATCTCTGTACTGGGGTGAATGTATGACATTGTTCTGCATTCTGTCCATCAATTGTTCTTTTTGCATTTGTCACCCCGAGTGGGACGGGTATGCCCAGACGTGGGTCCCGTGCTCTCCATGCCACTGGAGTCAAGCTATCCTGGCTGATGAGGGCTGAAAGCCCGAAACCGGTCCTAGGATGCTTGTTTCCAGTCCAGGGAGGACCTGGCCTGGCAGTTCGGGCTGGACTGTCCCCATTGGGCGCAGGGTCAAGACTGATTTGCATATGGCTGGGTCCAAACTGGAATGGCATGGTGAGCAAAAAAACAATGGATTTAGGCCCAGATCTCTGTACTGGGGTGAATGTATGACATTGTTCTGCATTCTGTCCATCAATTGTTCTTTTTGTAAATAACATGTGTCATTATGGCACACTGCTAATTTCAAATGTACCAACATGTAAATATATTTTAAAACATGTTAACGTTTTCGTTTTAGGTGCATAACATTAGTACACATGTGAAATACAATCTCTGAAAGTTCCATGGATGCATATTTAATTATGAATGTGTAACACCTACTTTTCTTCTGTCATTTCGGGCACACTTTTACTCACACAAAAGATGGATTTTAATAAAATTCATCATCATAATCAGGATTAAATCATAATATTTGATAAATTCTCATTAGTTATACACACATATAAATGATAATAAAGAATGATTAGAGGTAAACTCCATAACGAGAGAGTTCACCGTTTGCACATTTCTAGCACATGTTAATGAAATATAGTGCTTTGTCAAATGTTATGTTATGTTATGTTATGTTATGTTATGTTATTATATTCTTATATAGCGCGTGTATACCGACAGGTCTCTTAGCGCTTCGGAAGAAGAGAACAGCGTCAGGGCCGGGTGGTCAACATGGTACTAGGAAGAATTAGGTAATGTCTAGAGCCTCTCTGAAAAGGATGGTTTTAAGCTGCTTCCGGAAAGGGAGCAGACCATGTTCTTTACGGAGAGTATCGGGCAACCGGTTCCAGAGTTGTGGCAGGAGGACCGAGAAGGCTCGTCCTCCTTTGGAAACACAATTGCCCCGCGGGCAGACCAACTGGGCGGCTTCTGCTGAGCGGAGCGCCCGTCTAGGCACATATTTAATTAAACGTTCCCTTATGTACTCTGGGGCGTGACCGTAAAAGGCTTTGTGGGCAATACAGAGTCCCTTAAACTTTGCTCTTTGCCTAACCGGCAACCAATGCAGTTTGCGCAGCAAAGGAGTGGCATGGGTTCTTCTGGGTAACCTGAAAATCAGCCTGGCGGCGTCATTCTGTACCACCTGTAGCTTATTCATAAGTTTCTGGGGAGCCCGACATAGAGCGCATTGCCATAGTCGAGTCGCGAGACGATGGTTGCTCGTACAATGGTTTCCAGCGATGAAGTTGAGAGCAGTGGAACCAGCTTCCTCAGTTGTCTCAGCAGACCAGTGCAAGTACCCACCACCGCGTTGACTTGATTTACCATGGAGAGCTCGGAGTCGATCTTAATTCCCAAGCTTTTACAACTGGTGCTGGGCTGGGACAGGCCCCCAGCTCTTGGGGCCAGAACAAGCCGCTCCATGGGTTATTTTTTGCCGGAATTGCTAGGACTTCGGTTTTATCAGGATTGATTTTTAAAGAGTTTGCAGTCATCCAGTTTATTGTAAACCTGAGGATGTTCTGAGCAGACTCTTGGGTGCGGACCGAGTTATCGATCTTCTGGATAAGCTGAGTATCATCCGCATAGTTAAAGACCCGACAAACCATATCGGTTAGTGCGGCCACCAGGGGCTGCAGGTATATGTTGAAAAGGAGCGGGGACAGCGCGGAGCCCTGGGGGACCCCGCAAGAGATGTTACCCTTTTCAGATACCTGATCGCCAAGTTGGACCCTCTGCGAGCGTCCTAGTAGGAAGGATTCCAACCAATTATAGACGTGCCCCCGGATACCCAGGTCCGATAGCCGGGACAGTAGTATTGTATGGCTGACCGTATCGAACGCCGCAGAAAGATCTAAGAGAATCAGGGCGCTCGACTCTTTATTATCGGCCTTGATCCTGAGATCGTCGAGTACAGATAGCATTACTAGCTCTGTACTATGGTGGGCTCTAAACCCAGCCTGGCGGGGTTGGAGTAGCTCGTATTCTTCCAAAAACGCCGAGGTAGTTTTCAGGACATGACGTTCCACAACCTTTGCCAGAAACGGGAGCTGAGAGATAGGTCTATAATTTTTAAGTACGGCCTTATCTGCTCCCAATTTCTTTAGTAGCGGGATAACTCTAGCCTCCTTCAAATTGGAGGGGACTTGACCAGTTGCCAACGAGTTGTTGAGGAGGGTAAGAATCTGGTGGTCCAGGGCCGGAAGGGCCATTCGAAAAATCCTAGGCGGGCACGGGTCGGCCGGGGAGCCTGATTTGATACTGTTTATCAGGGACGTCAAAGATTCTAGATCTAGTAGAGGGAAACTGGTCAGAAACTGGCCAGGAGGGAGCAAAGGTGTAGACAGCTCCATGGGGCTCAGGGTAGTAGGAGTTTTCCCAATCTCCAGAAGGATATCTGTTACCTTCTGGAGAAAGAAAGTCTGTAGTACATTACAGTCTGAGGGTATTTCTGCAGATTTTACGTCAGATTTCTTGCTGAGTTCATTTAAGATCATAAAAGTTTCCTTTGTTTATTAGGAGCCTCTGTTATGCGTGCCTCATAGTATTCGGCTTTCCTGTTTATAATGGATTTTTATAAAGAGTGAGTGTGGCTTTGTAAGAGATTAACTCAGCAAGATCATAGGTTTTCCGCCACCGTCTCTTGGCTTTGCGCAGGCTCTGTTTGCTCTCCCTGAGTGCCTCATTAAACCAGGGGCCCCCTTGCTTTTAAGTCTAGTTCTTTCTCTGCGTTCCGGTGTTATTTGATCGATAGCTAATTGCAGAGTATTACTAAGGGTTTGGCTTTCTACGTCAATATTGCCTACCTGAAATTTAGGTGCGGGAAGCGTCTGTAATGTGGCTATTAAATTGTCTGCCTGAATCTTGTGCCAGCTACGAACTCTCCTCCACTCTGGCGGATATTGCGCAGGAGGGCTGTCCAACGAGGCCCAGCAAGAGATTAAGGAGTGGTCAGACCAGGCACACGGGTGGATACTTATTAGTCTGTCAAGATGGTTAGAGGACCAGACTAAGTCTAGCATGTGGCCTTTAATATGAGTGGAGCGATCCACCAGTTGATGGAGCCCCAGGTTAGACATTACCAGCTCGACCTGCTTGGCCTGCGGCTCCCGTGGTTCCTTCTCCCAGTGGAAATTAAAATCTCCAACCACCAAGAGTCTTTGATATCGTGTACTCAGGTCGGACATGATCTCGGCGAAGTGGTCACTAAAACCAGGGGTTGCATCCGGGGGGCGATAGGCTGCCAGGAGGATGAGGCAGGATGATTTGGATATAATTTTAACTCCCAGCATATCCGTCTTATCCATGCTCTCTGATATAATCTTGGTGGCCATGAGCCTGGTGTTAAAAAGAATCGCTACTCCCCCTCCTCTCCTGTTATCTTGCCTATTGTGCCAAAAGGCGTCAAAGTTGCCTGGCAGTGCAGCGATAATATCAGGGGTTGATGCATCACCTATCCAGGTTTCTGTGAGGGCAAGGATGTCAATATCCCCCTCCTGGAGAAGTGCAAAGATCTCCAAGTGATGTTTCTGTAGCGATCTTGTATTTAGAACAGCCACTTTTAAACCAGGGGGGTTCTCTGGCATACTCATGGAGTAAGGTGTTGGCCCTGGAATTGTGTGGGTGTCTATCGTGTGGTTGTCTATCCTGGTGTATCTCAGGAGGTGTTCTGATCTTAATTTAGCGGTGACAACTGGGTTCAGCCTGTGGTTGCCTGTGGCAAGGGCCTGTAGTTCCATTGCAGAGTATTGTTTGGTCAGGCCAGGGCTTCTGGCCCCTGGCCCCGGCTGGACGCGGACGGGCGCAGACGCGCTTGCCTTAGGCGCGCCTTCGGCGCGCCAGTGGCGCGCCCGCTGCGTGCGTCCGCTGCGCGTCCGCTCCAGCGTCCCGGTTATGTTGCCCCCTTCCGCCCACCAACCAATCAGCTCTGCTGAGCAGCAGCTGAGACTCCTCCCAGCACTAGACCGCGTTGAGGGATGCAGAAGTGCTCTATCAGGATTCGTGGTGAAATCGCGAGAGCAGGTGGGCCAAGACCGGACCTCTCCCCGAGATTCCCCCAAATGTGCAAAAAGCTTATTTTTAAAAAGACGTTACTGTCCCAAAAGGCGAGTTCATTCCCATAAAATCGGCAGTAAAACAGTAAAATTCAATGTTTCTTTAAAAAGCAGTTCTCAGCATTTTTACCATCAGTTTCAAACAACTGATATTATTTTCACGAATTGCAAAATATATGCAATATCTTTTCTGCATGCTTTTACGATGCAGTAACTAATCTCTTGTCTTATCAGGTTTTCTTTGAACGCGTAGTTGGTGCACGTTTATTATTTTTCTCCAACAAGTGTTGTAATTGGTTTCTCAAGTCAGAAAAAGTTTAAATGAAATTCACTCTCCAACAATTCCCCCTTTGATGGTGAATCAAGCCATCACACCCTTATTTTTATTCCATCTGATGTCATTGTATGTTCTGTTGTTTTCGTTAATTTTAGTCTAGATTGCTCTAGTGCTTTAATCTCGTCATAATAATCGCATTGCCTATCTTCCAGTTCTATTTCAGCTCTTTTTCTCTTCACTCCTCTTGTCTCTCTCTTTGTTTTTACGCGTCTGTATATTTGATAGATATAATAAGTATTAGTATGCAAGTACCAATTGTTAGTACGGGTTTTAAAATATGTCCCACTAGTCCACTACCCAGGTTAGTAAACCATTTTCCCATTGCAGAAAATCCTTTCCCAATTGATTCCCAAGCACGATCAGCTTTTAAACCGCTCAAATCTTTTTCCAGGTGGGTAATGTTAGTAATGTGTCCTTTCAAATCCACACTTTTATCAGGGATATAGGTACAACATTGTTGAACCGTCAGCATTGAACAGACTCCGCCTTCCTTTGTGAGAAGGAAATCTAAGGCAAGACCGTTTTGGAGCACCATAGATGTCATAGCAATCCTTTCAGTATCTATGGATAGGAACCCTCCTGCAGTAGCAGTTGATAATTTGTCAACCACTGTAGAAAGTTTTCGAATTTTGTGAGAATTTAGTATTACCCCAACTGATGGAATTATTGCACCAAATATATCTCCTATTATTTCAGCAGCACTAGCACCCCTTTTAAATCAGGCACATTTTACTTCCTTGGTTTCATCAGATTGATCCACATGATAAATGTTTGAAAAAGCCATTCCCAGGTTGCAAGATCCATACCATTTTTAGTCAGCCTAAAATAGGCGTTTTTCCCACAAACGTAGTAAATCCCTGGAAACACAGGATCCTCACCTCCCAAACATAATCCCCAACCGCCTATAATTTAGAAAGTGTGATCACATTCGCTGAAACCATCAAAGTTATTACTATATTCCGTTTTTCGCCATAATATGCATACCTTTCCTCTATGTTGCCAATCTAAAGCAATAGCAGCTTGTGTTCCTGTCTGTTTTAGCTCAGGTTCTCTATCAGCCCACGGTGGTGTTTTTGTGTGATTTGCACCTTTACCCATTATGTCTCTACGTCTATCTTCATTTGAGTCTATGAATTCCTTTTCTACTTTATGTAAGAGGCATGTTAGATTGTGTAGGTGTGCATACAGAATTTCTAAGCTTTGAGTGGGTTTGAAAAACTCCCCCATCATCTCAGCAGTTTGCCCGGTACTGGATTTAACTGCTTTGAAATAGACACTTCAGAAAAGACTAGATCATAGTTTGAATGATAATATTGAAATTGTCCTTTGCAATAAAACAAGCTAGTAAGTACACTGCAAGAAATTCCATAAGTGGCAGGCAAATGATGATAAGTGACTCCCTCTGAAACGGAAGTGGGTAACTGTAAGCACATATAGCATTTTCATGCATCCATGGTTCCTACATACTCATAGAGCAATATAGTAAAGACATTCAATGAGAAATCGCTAGTACACTGATCTCCATGTAAAGTTTTGTTAGCGAACGTGCTTAGTCCATTGTTATTATTTTCTAATGGAGATTTAGGAACAGAAGTAGGTTTAGTCTTTTCTAAATACATGTGATGAGGCAAATTGAGAAGTATGAAAAATGTGACAAGAATTATGGTAAATGCAGCAAATATACATGCACATACATGTTTGTGCTTCAACGATACTGGATTTGGATCCATGACTTTTCTAGAATCAGACCTCACAACTATGTTCATTTTTAGATTAGATGTTAGCAGCGTTGCAGCAGAGATGAAGATCAGAATCTTGTTTTTTTAGACTTTCTGTAGCTTTTCCTTATTACAGTTCGCGTTTACTCACAGCTTTGTTGATTTAGTCCATAAATTGCTTTTACCTTAGTCTCTTTGTATTGACTTTAAAATTTGTTTGCAAAGTTAAACTTGAGCACAACAGTTTCTCAAGGTGGTTCATATGAGCTTGAATTGTTAAGCAGAAAGGCGTGATGTAGTTTTCCCCAATTGTTCAATGCCAAGTAAGTCTACTCTACTGCAGAGTATTTGTGATTTGGTATCCTTGCCCTTTTGGACCTCCTCACTGATGGTCCCTCTTCATCACTGTCACTCTGTTCCGACTGACTAGAAACTTCTGCAATTGTTCGTGGTGCTCTGCCGTCAGTTAGAATGTGTCTCAAACTGTCTGTTCTTTTGGGCCAATGGTCTCCATGTACTACTTGCATTTCAGAAGCACTGTTTTCTTTGTCTAGGTCAATATTTCACCCAGTCAGCTCTTCCTCTTGCGACTCTTCTGTACCTACAAGAGCTGACTCTCTCTGACCCTCCTCAGGACCAGTACTAAGTAATGCATTTAGCAGTAGCTGGAGCCCCCTCTACAGTTTGGCTTCTGAGATGGCTGTCTTACTGTAACCACATGCACATCCGAAACAGGTACTGTATCTGCAAGGGGGAATGCAAATCAGTGACTATGGGCAGCGTGTACCCAATTAGGAAGACCACCATATTTGACAGCAGTTGTGGTTACCAGAATCACTTGGACTGGCCCACTCCAATGAGGTTCCAGGCATGACTTGCGCACATGCTTCTTCATAAAGACTCAGTCACTAGGGTTGAGGTCATGGCACTGCTCCTGTTGAGGTGAAGTGGCAGCTTCCCCAACCTGCTGAGACACAGAACGTACCACGTCAGCCAGTCCTTTACAATAATCGAGCACCAAATCATCTGTTATATTGACCGATTGATTTGCAGTAACTCTATGCTGTCTCATAGCCCATCCCATGATAATTTCATGAGGGACAGTCCCGTTCTTCTGTCTGGTGTACTCCTCAAACTCATCAACACAAGAGGCAAAGATTCAGGCCATTTCAGAGTTGCTGAAGCACATACTTTTGCCAGCCTGGACTTTAAAGTTCCATTTACTTGCTCCACTATGCCAGAGTCTTTTGGACGATAAGCACAATGTAGTTTCTGATCAATTTGTAATACTGAACTTAACATCTTCAGGATCTCATTAATAAAATGTGTCCCTCGGTCTGATTCCAAAGAAGTAGGACATCCAAAACATGGTATAAGCTCCCTTAATAACAACTTAGCCACTGTCAAACTATCATTCCGTTGTGGGCGGGAAGTCTCTACCCACCAAGAGAGAAAATGCATACAATTACAAGAATGTATCTCAGACCATTGCATGGAAGCATCTCAATGAAATTGAGTTGCATCCTGTTAAATGGTCTTCCAGACCTTCCTACATGACTCATTGTAACTGGTGTTCTTTTGCTTACATTTTATTGTTAACATACCATACACCGATGACACAACGATTCTGCTACAGCACTAAATCATGGTTTAAACCATGTTTGGTGAAAGAGACTCATCATAGCACCCCTTCCCACGTGTGCAGGACCATGATAGTGGCGTGCCATGGGAGGCAGCAAACTATCTGGTAGTACTGGTCTCCCATCTGTGTATATCCAGACCTCTTCTTCTTGCCTCTTGCTACAACCTGCTCTTACCCATCCCTGTCTTTCTACATCTGGTACCTCATCCTGCAATGCCTTCACTTCCTCCCAGGTCTTTACAGTTGACAACAACAGTCTACACCCAGTGACATCAGTGTTCTCTGGAAGGGGATCTCCAATGAATGTATAGGAATGGGCAGCACGCTTCACCACGTCAATTTGGGCAGGCAGTTGTAATGACAGTAGAAGGTTCCTCACACTTTCCCCTGGGGGATCCTGATGATGTCATGAACCCACACTGTGACCACAACTGCCCAAAGTCATGTACGACACCAAATCCGTACTGACTGTTGGCGAACATGATAGCTCGTAATTTTTTAGATAAATTACAGGCTTGTGTCAAGGCAAACAACTCGCCAACCTGTGCAGAGTATACACCCTGCAACCAGGAAGCTTCAACCGTACACACAGCGTAAGCAGCTTTCAGATTTCCTTCCATATCATGCAGACAAGATCCGTCGACAAACAACACATGATCGGATTTGGGCAATCGAGTTTCTAGAATGTACGGCCTCGGTTTGGTACACAATTCAGTCACTTCCAAGCAATAATGATCTGCTTCATCAACCACAATCTCATTTCCAGGCAAATGCATCAAAGTTGCAGGATTTAGACTCGTACATCTCATCAAAGTCACATTCTCAGCTCCCAAAATAACCTGCTCATATTTAGTGAGGCAGCTGCTGGTGAGATGTTGCATTTGAGTATGAGTAAGCAATATCTCGACTGAGTGTGGCACATGTACTTTCGAGGGACGTCCCATCACAATGCTCTCACTCGGTTCCAAACTCACACATGTAGCAGCAACAGCTTTAAGTCATCCAGGCAAGACAGCAGCTACAGGATCAAGAGTAGCTGGAAAATATACCACAGGTCTGCGTGCAGTGCCATGCATTTGAGTTAGCACTGACAATGCTCACCCTTTGCGCTTACTGCAAAAGAGAGTAAAACTTTTGTTGTAGACAGGCATTCACCAAGCTGGAGCATGACAAAGACTCTCTCGCAGTTCAGTAAAAGAGCGCATGCATTCATCATCCCAAGGTACTCGATCTGATACATCTTTGTGTGTGTGCCTTTGAAGAGGCTTCGCTGTCAAAGAGTAATTGGGAATCCATTGTCAACAATAGCCAACCATTCCCAGAAACATGTGGACTTCCTTTTGTGTACTTGGCAGGTTCATTTTTAGAATCACAGTGATTCTGTCTTGTGACACCTTTCTGGCATCTTTCTCAATGTGATGTCCTAAATATAGAACATCATTCTTGCAAAACTGCAATTTATATGGTGACACTTTATGTCCATTCTCTGCCAAGTGATTCAAAGATGCGATGGTATCGCATATGCAATCCTCCTGAGAACTTGACGCAAGTTGTCAATATACTGTACACGGACAGAGTGATTTTGCATCACTAATGACTCCAGATTCTTTTTCAAATTCTGGTTAAAAATTGAGGGACTTTCCATATACCCTTGAGGGACTCGGCACCATGCCAAGACACAATTTCAAATGAATATATGGTATAGGTTTTGTCACTGGATTGGACATTAATCGATTTGGAACTCCCATGACTTGGATTCTTTCACCCGAAAGGGATAGGTTTGTAACTTCTGCTGTTCTCACAGTGGAACAGGAAGCACCAGTGTCAACAAGAAATGAGATAGGACTCCCATTCACGTTGCCATCCACATAGGGACCACTCGGGTCTACCTCTAAGGATGCACCAAGCAACCAATCCTCCTCCCTCCTCAGGGACCGTCATTGTGACATGTCTGAGTCTGTCTCATCAATCTGAATCAAATATTGTTGTGCTGTATTTTGATTTGAATCGACTTGAGCATTTGTATGAAACCCTTTGCTTGAGTTATATTTCTGAACATGAACATTCACTTGAGGCATCAGGGCATGGGGCATATTTGGGTTTTGATTTTTTTGGTTCTGAGTCTACTGACTCTGTACCATGTTACCTCTTTGTGACTGTGCATTCCCAACTTGTTGAACCTGTCCATTTATCTGGTTAAGAGGATTAAATCAACATTCGCGCTTCCAATGTCCAAATTTGCCGCGCACGTGACACAGATTAGTCCTTTTCATCATTTCAATTGAAACACCTCTACCCTACAGTTGCATACCCTGCTGTTGTCCTCTTCCTAGTCCTCGCATCCGAGAATTTGACTGACAATTTCTCTGCACCATATTTGTGAAATCACCACCAGCACCACTGTACGCTGTAACCCTATTTAGCAGCTTTCATTTGTGCTCTCATCAGATTTTCTTTGAGTTTTTTATGTTTTTATGCTTGGTCTCAAGTTCATCTCTACAATACTATAGGCTTGCTTTGCCAACAGATCATATGCTGTTGGATCATGTTGCTAATTTCAGGTCTCAATTGACATTCAAATCGATAGCTGAAATGTCTAATATCCTTCCCTGACACATTCTCCATCATGCTGTATTGTTTAAATGCCTACAACAACCGTTCATAATAGGCATGCATTGTCTCTTTCAATTCCTGTGTTGTCATGTCAATCTTTACCCAAGCAATCTCTTTAGGAGAGATTTTCCCTTTCACATAGGTAATAGCTTGATTATATTTTGTCATTACCTCAGGTGATGGTGTACCGGTATGTGGATGTCTAGCTGGTTCAGTCTAAGGTCAATCGATAGCAATTTTACATTCTGCCCACAAATCGCTTGGAACTACGATGTCAAACAGAGTATCCTAATTCTCCAACAAAACCTATGAAACCTTCACAAATCTCTCAGCTTGCTTGTACCATTCAACTGGATTTTCTCTAAATCTCTGGGATTCAATTGTAAAAGACAATATACCTGGTCTTGTCCATGGAACATGTAAATACCCTCCTCCAGGTACCTCTCTCATAGGGAATATCTTTGCTCCTTCACCTCCATCAGCCTCAATGACGAGGAGCATTTGCATTGTAACTCTCTTTGCTTCCTTCTTTTAGCTCAGCGTCCTTCCCACTTTTCCAACTCTTCCCATTTCCTAAGTGTACTAAATAACTCCTTGATCAAAGTCTATTCTGTATGTTTTCTGTAGTGTCTTTGATCTTTGTATGTCCACCCTGTACTTCCGTGCCAATTCAGACAGCTTCTTGTGTACATTTCGAGCACATCTGGTAATGTCCTTGCACACAAACAGTAGTTTGTTGTCCTGGTAAGCAGCTATCCTAGCTAGTTCTACCTTAAGTTTTGCTACATTCAGAGTCTTGTCCTTACTATTTTTAGGAACAGTAGTTCCTTGGGCTCCTACACTCTTCTCGTATATAGAAGGAGCTATATCTTGAATCCAATTGTCAAGCTCCTGTGGTATAGGGCCTATCTGTCTTTCTGGAGTAATCCCAAGCAAATCTTCACTTTGTCCTTCCGCACCTGTAATGGGAGAGGTTGATAAAAGGGACACGTCAGAATCTGGCGATCCTAACTGAATAGTTCTTACTGCCATATTTTGGGTTCCCCTTTGAGGGGTTTCCAAGCCATTTCCAGATACATCTAAAGTCGAGGCTTGTCCAGATCTCCCATTTGAAGTGGTTGGTTGAGCTGAATTTTCATTAGATCCAGCATTCATTCCACCAGGAACAGTAGTTGAAGTCGGAATTAATGGGTCTTGATTTGACCGTCCTAATCTCGGGCCTGTAGAAGTAGGAACTGAGCCATTTATCCCTAAAGGGATGGCCAATGTATGTGTGTTTTGTCCCCTATTCCCTGATTGATATAACAGAACTACAAGACCTAGAGGCCGATTCCGATTCAGGCCGGAAATCTCCCCGACCGAGCCGGACCCGGAGAGATTTCCGACCGAATCGGACCCTAGCAGTCCGACCGAACGAGTACGATGCGCACGCATGCTATCGGACTCGATTCGGTCGGACTCCCATTGAAGTCAATGGGAGCCAGTCGTACGATGCGTACACGGGCTCCCATTGACTCAATGGGCACGACGCGAACAAGGGCGCCCCCTACAGCGTGTTCGTGTCGAAGCGGGTCGCACCATACATGCACGTGTAGGGGGGACCCATGGGTCCCCCCTGTGTGCGACTCGCGCACCTACGCTTCCAGGGGGGTCCGACACGGACCCCCAAAGTGCGGCTCCGACAGCTCCTTGGAGCCGGACTGCGCGAGTCGGTCAGAGCGGTCGAGGTGCGCATCGTACTTACCCGGCCGGGGAACGTCTCCATTGCACGGTGCTCGTCGTCCCCGTGCGAGTCGGTCGGAGCGGTCGGGTCCTGCGAAAGAGTCGGTCGGAGATTTCGCGAGCGCACGCATCGTACTCACTCGCCCGGACGCACGTACGACTCTGTCGGGAAATAGGGCTCCGAATCGGATCCGGTTAAGCCGAATCCGATTCGGTGCCCTACCGACCGAGATCGGAATCGGCCCCTTATTGTCACAGGGACAGTCAGGGCATCTAGAGCATTTAGCATAGTCTGATTATTTGTTTCAGATCTCCCTGCAATTTTATTCACAGGTAAAAAAGAATTACGTAGATTTGGACTTATTGGCATGACAGGTGCATTAGGAATTTTCCCACCATAGGAATTTGCTATGCTCTGGGGTTGATCCTCAATATAGGATGGTGGACGATATAATAATAATTCATTTAAGAATTCGTCATCCATTTCATTCTCTCTTTTGTCAGTCTGTGTCAGTGTCTGTGAATCCTCAATGTGTTTTTTTTTATTTCTTTTCCCTACACTTTTTTCCTTCTTCCTTCTCTGTAACTAGTACAGGATACATACGAGTTCCCTCAGCTATATCGGTTCTCCAAGCTTTCTGCTGTGCATTCCATCTGGCCTCAACATATCAATTTAAAGTGTTTTTGTACTTCCCCTGAAATTTTTGTTTCTCTTTCTGATGAGCTATGGGTTCCCTTTCACTAAGGGCTTCAAATTGCATGGGTCCCGGAGGCAGTTTGATCTCAAACAAATGCATTTGCAAGTTCTCTAGAATTCTAATGTTAAAAGTTCCATACTGTGGGAAAGCTAAAGGTTTGTCTTTCTCAGTGTATTTCATACAGTTCTTAAGCCATGTGCATGTGTGATATCCTCTGTCTTGTGTCATGTATAAAGCTGGTGTACCCTTGGGTGGTATCTGTACCCCTTCTCTCGTAGGCAGGGGCACATCTCCTTTACATATTTTTAAATCTTCATTTTTCTCAAAATGTAATATTGTCTTTCACAAATGATTAGCTCAATAACTCCAATATACACTTCCTTGTTTAGTTTCGACCAACCAATACCAGCTCAGCACTTCTATGACATAGTCAACCTATCCCAGTGCAGCGTTACACTTACCGACCAATACCAGCGCGCCAACCTGTGATGTAACCTTACTCCTTGCAGCGACTACTCCTCCTCCACAAACTTCTGTACGTATCCACTTCCAAGCAATATTCACAAAAGAATGCAAGCATCTCAAAATCCCCTGTCTACTGCGCTAATGAAAGTATAGATTCCACTCACTCAAAAGATTCAACAAACACCCCGATCTACCTTTGTCTAGTACAAACTCTAAGTGAAATCTCGACTAGCACGACCTCTCACTGTAATCGTTACAATCATTCCGAGTGCACTGAGAACAACTATAATGATCGTGATTCCTCAACCACACTATTGGAAAATCCTCTTCACTTAGTGGTATTGTCAATTACATCTCACGTACAGCACCTTCAAAACCACAGCAGATAGTCTTTCTCAGTATATGCCACTCTGAGACCACCCGTAGGTGTATATCCCGGGATCCTAGACCACTTCAGACCCAATACCAACTTCAACTTTACTGCACAAAGCACATCACTCAAACATAAAACTCTAAATACTTTGCATAACCTCACACAGCCATTTTACCGCAATCTAAGCTTTAAGCAATAGCAACGCGCAACTCTAATAATAGTTCCACCACTGTCTCGTTGCGTTTGTCATACTGCCCAAAAACCAGCACTTGGTCACCTTCAACTGAACACAGAGCTTTGGATTTGGTCTAATTTCAAATCAGGGTCTCAATAAGGGTCTCACTAGAGATTCCCCCTTTGTATCCTAACTTCATCGGACAGGAAACCATCCGACACGCTACCAGAATAACTACGGTAGCGCTACTGGGCCCATACATTTTTCTCTAACTTTTCTTTTACTTTCATTTTATTTAATTAAACCACTCTCTTGGTCCTCCAATGAATCTAGTTTTGTGCAGAGAGGGGTTAGATACAAAGAGTTTAGCCGTCATCAAATGAGGACCAGGAATTAGATAACTGAACTACAAACTAGAGTTCAGATTCATGTAAATTACTCTCAGAACCATGCTATAAAGGTATAGGATTATCACTGCAAGCCAAATCTCCTAAAGAAACCTAGGTGAGCCAAAAGCAAACACACAAGGAGTTCAGTTAAAGCTTTACAGAACAATAGCATTAGTGTTTGATGTTCCGAGATCTCTATAATTCGATCACTTCTACTGGTTTACTCAAATTAAGAATGCACACTCAAATTGAATAGAAATAAATCCTGATAGTTATGTTGATATGAGAATTTAGTTTTGTTTATCAAATTTTTAAGGAAACAAGTGCATGAGTAATTAGCATCAGGTTATAAGATGACTGGTCAAATTCTAAAATTATACCAAAGCTCAAGAGTTCAGGAAAGGACACAATACATGCCACTTCAAGTAGTCACCAAGCAGGGAGAGACCACTAGGCGCATATAGCATATGTGTCAGTTCGGAAAGGAACTCAGTTGAGTCCGCATCAGGCAAGTCAAATTTGCCAAGGAAGTTCCACAAAAACTCCTTTAGGTAATATACAGCAGTCACCATCAGCCAGCGAGCACGTGAACGAGTGTGAGCAAGTCAGAGAGCAGGAAGACAGCAATTCCTTCGTCAGTTAAATCGGGCAATATTATGCTCTCGAAGTTCCGGGGGGTAAAACCACTGATAGAATATCGATGCCCAAAATATCCCCATACACAAATATCGTTGCAAAAATATTGATGTCAAAAATATTGACATCCTATATTTAAAATTGTAAGTACAAAAATATCGAAACAAAAATATCGATATAAACATATAGATGTACAAAATATCGATTTTCTTATTTAAATAAAAATGAATGTTAAATATATTAAATAATAAAATTAACGTAAAAAATGTATTTAGATTTAATATACATTTTAACAAATATAATAAAATAAATTTAATGTAAAAAATATTTAAACATACATATATAAAATGTAATATATCTATTTACTTTAAAACAATTAATAAACTTTTAATTTTAATTTATTTTATAATTTTATAAATATTTCAAAAATTTACAAATAAATATATATATATATATATTTACATACACTAATAACATAAAATGTAATAAAAACACATTATACTATAAATTAAAACATTTAAATATTTAATAGTCTTGAAAATTACATTTTGCACTCCATTGAGTGCAACAGTATGGAAAGTGTTGGATAGCGGAGGGGTAAAACTTAATATTCCCACTCCAATTGGTGCAACAGTAGGGAAAATGTTGGATAGCGGAGGGGTAAAAATGACTATTCCCACTCCAGTCAGTGCAACAGTAGGGAAAGTGTTGGATAGCGGAGAGGTAAAACTTAATATTCCCACTCCAGTGAGTGCAACAGTAGGGAAAGTGTTGGATAGCGGAGAGGTAAAAATTACTATTCCCACTCCAGTGGGTGAAACAGTAGGGAAAGTGTTGGATAGCGGAGAGGTAAAAATTACTATTCCCACTCCTGTGAGTGCAACAGTAGGAAAAGTGTTGGATAGCGAAGGGGTAAAAATTACTATTCCCACTCCAGTGGGTGCAACAGTAGGGAAAGTGTTGGATAGCGGAGGGGTAAAAATTACTATTCCCACACCAGTGAGTGCAACAGTAGGGAAAGTGTTGGATAGCGGAGGGGTACAAAATACTATTCCCACTCCAGTGAGTGCAATAGTAGGGAAAGTGTTGGATAGTGGAAGGGTAAACATTACTATTCTCACTCCAGTTTGTGCAACAGTAGGGAAAGTGTTGGAAAGCGGAGGGGTAAAAATTAATATTTCCACTGGAGTCAGTTCAAAATGAAAAACAAACAAATTAACAACAACCCAAAAGATTTAAAAAACAAAAAAATAAAACATATATAACAGTTTTAAATATTACAAAAGATAGAAACAGATTAGAATGTTAAAAAGATCTAACAAATACCTAGAAAGATTATTTTAAAAAATTCAAAAATAATTTAAAAACAAATAACTATTTTTTAGTAGAACTTTTTTTATAAACAAAAACATTAATTATTATATAAATGTAATATTTTGTATTTCCTACCCTATAACACCACACAATTCCCAACCCACATTTAATTTTTTTTTTAAATGTACCTTCATAATTAACATAATTAATTATCAATTTAAACAAATATTATTAAATTAAAAAATGTAAAACAAATAAAAATTCATTTACTTCCCAAACGTTACCCCTATAAAAAACACACACACACAAAATAACAATAAACACTTACCATAAATATTTATCAATTGATAAATTAATATTTATTATCAACTAATTATTAATTAATTAAACACAAATTACTTTCCACCCTCTACCCCAATAAACACCACAACCCATACCTAAAAATGATTACACAATTTCTATAACTAATTTTACATTAATAAATTAATATCAATTAACAACTTATTAATTAATTTAAAATAATTTACTTCCCACCCTTTACCACTATAAACCCCACAACTTACATCAAAAATTAATTACACAATTGCCATATTTTAATTTTGATTAATTAATTAGCATTAATTAACAAACAATTATTAATTAATTATAAATAAATTACTTCCCACCCTATTCTCCTATAAACCCACAACCCGCTCCTAAAAAATGACACAATTAACATAATTGCCAATTAATTAATTAATAATGATTAACAGCCAATTACTTAACTAATAATACATTAATTCCCACAATTAACACTATAAAATCTAAATTAAATAAATACTAATACATGAAAAATTATAACTAATTTATTATAATTAAATTACTTCCCACCCTATTCCCCTATAAACCCATAACTCGCTCCTAAAAAAAATGACACAATTAACATAATTGCCAATTAATGAATTAAAAATAATTAACAACCAATTAATAAATAATGAATAATAAATCAATTCCCACAATTAACACTATAAAATCTAAATTAAATAAATACTAATACATAAAAAATAATTATATAATTACATTACTTCCCACCCTATTCCCCTATAAACCCAGAACCCGCTACAGAACTTAGGGGCCCATTACGATAACCGGCGGTAAAAAAAACGCCAACCGCCATAGCCTGAAAATACCGCCCGCCTACAACATTGAAATACCGAACGAGCAATTATGATGACGCTAAGCAACCACCGCCCGCAGCGGAAAGAAATAACAGAATACCGCCCGTCCATATCAGAGTCCAAGACAATCCGTCCGCCACGGACGCAATACCGCCCGAAAAAGCCAAATACGACCCCGCGGACGGACTACACACCGGCCGTCAAATTATGATCCCCCCGACATGAGTGCTGGAAACCAACACATTTCCCGCCCGCAACGGTGAACAACAGAAATGAATAACAGACAAGGCGGAAGGCCTGGCGGCCACGTACGTGCCCGGAAATCAGTGGCGGCACAAACAAATACACACAACACGGCCAACAAGTCCACACAGTAAACAACGCAATAATACCCAGACACAGAACCCATCCCAAAGACACATCCCCCTGCCAAAATATAGAATTAGTATAAATCCCAGGACACCACGCCCAACACACCTGAAAACGATAGACCATCATGACGCACCCACATAGGTGAGTACAAAAGCAGCCCCCTCACAGACCACAAACCCTTGCACCACGAGAAAGCCAACACCACAGCAGAGAACACGGAGAGCCACAGAGGAAAGCAGTATACCACATGCACACACACATCACATCCATCACCACAACTACCACCACCACCACCACCACCTAAACACCGGCACCACAAACCCCCTGCACATCACACACCAAACACACCACACCAGCACCACAAAAACTACACTACGCACCATGGCAACACAACGAATGCCCAAGTTCACTGCCACAGAGTTGACGGTCATGGTCGACGAGGTCATCAAGGTGTACCCACAAATCTATGGGAACCAGGTCCAACAGACACCAGTGAATGCAGTTGGGAACGTGCCATGCAACCGGGGGGAAATAACCAAGAGGTGGCAGGACATGAAAAGCGTGGTCAGGAAGAAGGAGGCCAAGAACCGTGAGCTGGCTGACAGGACTGGCAGCGGAACTCCCGTGCCATTCAAGACCTTCAAGGCGTGGGAGGAGAAGGTGCGAGGCATACTACATCCGGAGAGTCTCATCGGAATACCAGGGGGAGTGGAGGCTGGTAAGTACAAACAAATGTATACCAGCACACCGCCATGTACAGACATGCACTAACACAATGCCATAGCTCCAAGGGCCGAACACCCCCATGTACAGTACACAATTCACAAGACATCCCTCACATATGCAACAGACACTCACACACACTCAGCCCATAGGCACCAACAAAGAAAACCATGGGGGCATGTGTACAGTCAGCCAGCACCACAACTCCCACCAGCTCCCCTTGTACCCCAGATGCGCCGGAAGGAGCGCTCCCCACACCCACACCCATTTGGCAGCCATAGCTGCACCAACCAACAAGTAACAGGTGAGCAGCCTTACCACAAGGCCCGTGTATCGGAGGGGGGACTGCAGAAGTACCCCCCCCCAGGCCCCCACTCCTACAGCGCAGCAAGATGGAGCACTCCCAACACCCATGTGTCAGCCATTGCAGTGCACACCCAAACCCGACAGGTAGATATGTTACCCTACATGGAGGGCTGTCTGTGGATGGTAAACCATCACCACGACTCACAACACGGCCCCCACACCCACAGACCAGCAAGATGGAGCACCCCTCCCTCTCATAACCATGTGGTAGCCATTGCATTTCACCCTCAAAACCAACAATTAGGTAGACCACTGTACAGGCCGGGGTGTCCGTAGGCATGAGGACTGTACCACGACTAACATGTGGGACATGTCACTTAGCAGAGGAACAGGTAGCACTGCTCCCTGTCACAAACATGTGACCAATATGCACCCGGACATCAATTACAGAGTCATAGCCCACATGAGCCATCTCAAATGCAGTAACACGTAACGAGTCACGTCAGCATGCACAAGTCTAACTGGAGCACTGACCCACATGGCGTGCACTGTGCCAGTCATCACACACATCAGCAACACCATCCAAGTCTTGTCCACGTAGTCGTGTCTGCTTCTACCCTTGCCATTGTACAACATCACCCATGTAAGTCTATCTCGTCCAAATGAAACATAGTGGAACCCCAGTAATGTCACATACACCACTGGACCCATGAACCACACAGCTACACAATGCACATGCATAATCTCATCCATCACATCATCCAGCCCCAGTGTCATGAAAGGTAAATCATCCAAACAGTTGCCCCATAGACAGTAGTACAGCAAAGGGTCCTGCCGATGACCAATAATGAGTCTGCTGTGTCTGAAGCGCACGTCACACTGTGAGTAACAACAAACAAAATGTAGTCAACACCCCATGAGCACTGCATTGCTGCACATGGGTGAGAGTAGCACGCACACCAAGGAATTGTACCATCTGCAATACGTCGTGTGGCATACAACCATTACTCACTCACCACAATGCTTGCTGTGGAATGCCCATAAATGACAACAGTGAGCAGATATGCTGGCTAAGTCAGACATACACACACCTTCGTCTCTGTAGTGTCGTGTGGCCAAAACACATGTCCCCTTCTGCACCCATATGTCACAGTATGTACCACAGTACCATATTTCAACACCAAAGCGTTCATGGTGCAATACCCCGTTCCCACCAAAGCCACAAAATGTAGGGGTACTGCAACACACACCAATTGGCATGACAAATCCGTCCCATGCCAGATGCACCCATCACACTTTTCCATTGCCTTGATCACGCACACACATTGTAGAGCCATACACACGCATCCGGGAAATCAGTGCGCAACTGTGCACAAACTGTGCATGTCAGACATCCAACACAAACCTTGCAAGGTGCAACACAATAACTTTTCGTCTCCGCCCCACAGGTGACGAACAGCATGATGCTGCGGATGGAGACACCAGCCATCACAGCCAGTCCACAAGCCCCCCACACGGACTCACGGATGTGGAAAGCCTGGACACCTCTACGGACGAGGACTCCCAACCTGGCACATCTGGCGGTGCAGGGCGCAACAGCACACCAGGACCCCTCCTACCCACCAACCCATCTCCCAGGGCTGGTGACCAGTCCCAGGCCCCTGCTGCCACGGTCATTGCGGCCAACACCACCGCCGCAACCACCACCACCACCACCATCACCACCACCAGGGCCTCCCTGACCACTCAGCCATCCCAAGAGGTGGCACAAACCTCCACATCTACCCTAGGAGCCAGGAGGAGGGCCCGGGTGACCAATGTGGCGAGTGGGCAGGTCGGTGGCAGCAGTCCAGGTGGGAGGAGCAGGGTCAGGCCAAGGCCAACAGAGCCTGGGAGCCAAGCCCTGCTGCAAATAGCCAGAGTCCTTGGGGCCTATGAAGAGGCCCAGGGACAATGGGCCAGGTCAGCTTCCGACACGAGGTAAGTCCTTGGGGTGTTGAGGTCCATGGACGCCCGTATGGACCAATTCGTGACCCGTATGGGCCAACTTGTGGACCTCATGGGCCAGCTAGTGGTGGAGGTGAGGGCCCACTCAAGGCCAACCACAACACCTGCGCCACCACCTGCTGGGGCGCAGGGACGTGCAACATCCAGTTCCCCTGCGTCCACAGCGAGTGGGCAATCCTAAGCCACCACCAGCAGCCCACAAACACAACTCCCTCCCCTCAAACGTGGAAGGGGCCGTCCGAAGAGGAAACAGATGTCCAGGGAGGACTTCGCACGCTCCAAACGTCAGTGAGTCAGCCAGCCATGGTGGCCACCCCCTGCATTCACTTGGACTACCATCCCACCCCACACTGCCAGTCGAGTGGCAAATGTCTGTTGGACTGCGGACCCAGGACAACATGGGTACACCTTGACCATCACGCGGACAGGACCGTCAACTCATTGTACAGCATGCACCACCTTCTTGATCACCTTTTGCACAATCACATGTCACCTTTAAAATAGATACACCTGTATCACATCCTATGTCATCTGCTATGTTTATTATCAATGGTGCACAAACGTCTGCATGTTCAGAAATTCATCTGTAGTGTGTTCTGTCGATAGGCCAGGAGAGGCTGTAGGGACCTAGGGGTGACAAACAGAACAAGAGTCCATTGACTGTGTGTGTCACACACTCATCACACAGTACTTGTCATCAGGCCTAAGCAATGTACACACATGTCACAGAGCAACAGGGCACAATGTCACAGCCACTCTCAGTGGCATACTACCCTGGACATGGACCATTGCCACACAGCACTCAGTCAACAATAGGCCGCCCTGACAATGCACACATACACATACACAACTACAGCGACATCAGCCGTCGTATATGGTCACTCACCGTCAAGTGAAGTAGCGGGCGATGAACTGCTGATGCTCATTCACTGCTTCCTCCTCTCCACTGTCCTCGTCACTGGACACGGCTTGGCCTGCAGGCGGGGGCCCCGGCTGATCACCGTCATCCACTATCAGGGGGATCCGCCTGCGAATAGCGAGGTTGTGCAGCATGCAGCATGCCACAACAATCTGGCACACCTTCTGTGGGGAGTATGCCAGTGCACCCCCGGTGCGGTCCAGGCACCTGAATCTGGACTTCAGGAGTCCAAATGTCCGCTCCACCACACGTCTGGTCCTCCCATGTGCCTCATTGTACCTGACATCAGCGGGTGTACGAGGATTGCGGAGTGGACTCAACAGCCAAGGCCCATTAGGATATGCAGAGTCACCAACAATCCATGCACGGTCCGGTTGCAGATTGGTCATCAGACGTGGGAGGATGCTGTGGCGTATGATGTGCGAGTCATGGGTGGAACCGGGAAACTTCGCACACACGTGTGTGATTATCATGTCCCCCAGGCACACCACTTGCACATTCAGGGAGTGGAAATGTTTCCTGTTGCGATAGATGTGCTCCATGGCCTGTGGTGCAACAAGGCCAACATGGGTGCAATCAATTGCACCAACAACCTGGGGGATGCGTCCGAGTGCACAGAAAGCACCCTTCACCGCAGGCAAATCACGGGCCCTGGGGAATCGGATGTACCGGTTCCTGTACAGCATCATAGCTGACAGGACATCCCGTAGCACCTTGCTGAACATGGGCTGGGACATCCCACCTCCACTGCCCACCGTGTGTTGGAATGAACCGGTAGCGAAGAAATGCAGTGCAGCCATCACCTTGGCCGTGGGGGTGAATGCATTAGGATACACCCTGCGAGGACGAAGGTGGGGTTCCAACATGGCACATAGGCGATGCAGGGTGGGCCGGTCCAGACGGAACTTCCTTATGACCTCCACATCCTCCATGTCTGACATCAATTGGTAGGGGCGATGTATGTTAGGTCTCCTCCTAGGACAGATGGAAGTGGACACATGTCAATGCAACACACAACATGGCATGTACACATACACAAAACAAAGATCACTGACAAAGCAATAGTATCAACGAACAGCTGACAAGTAGGGACAGCACAGCAACATTACTCTTACACAGGTCCCCTTACCAATAGCAAGGACCACTGACACATACCATTGCTATGAGCATGCACATGGGGATTAAGGCCATATTAGCTTGATAGGCATGATGATGGATTCAGACTGCATATGTGGGTAGCGGCAACACCACGGCAATATACCTAGCTGCTGTACCTGACACCGCTTCCGAGGCTGGGTGAGAATGGCACACACCAACAACACAACGTACAGAGGCTGAGCGGTACACCAATCGCAGCAGCTTGGACACGCAGAAACAGCCCCAAGGGGGCTATATCAGTGTGGGAGGGTGACAGGCTTTACCACAGCTACCAGGGACTGCTGACTGCCACCCCTCAACAACACCTGCTGCAGCTGCCACCTGTCCACCTTAATGTCGACGACTCTGATGATATGTCCAGGGCCACTCACCGGCGAGGAGATGCAGTTCCTGGCTTCCGAGCTCCACGCACACTGCCCAAGGCAAATACCGGCAAAAGTCATGTGTGTGTAAGACAACTACAGTGTGTGTGGGAGTGCATGTGGGGGACACACATGTCGTTCATCCGCAGCACAATGAGTCTGAGCCTGTGGGGTTCCAACATGCACCGCTTATCATGCTAACAACAGGTGAAAGGGGCATGTAGGCTCTCTGGTGTTTCCCCATGCATGTCCCTCCCGAGTGGTGGTACATGGCATTTACATGTCAGACACCCAGTGACGCAGACACTTGGCAATGCATGATTCTGGGCAGCTATTGCTTGTGTGAATGGCTGGCTGGCTCCCTGCTGGCCTTCTCAGTCTCGGCAGACCTGGGCTGCACATTGACCGCCCAATCCTAGAAGGAAACTACACTGACTGTACAGTGGGATACATGTGTCATTATCTCACAACTGTCAGGGAATGCGCTAACTCAGCCCTGTCGATTGAACACTCCAGGCCTTGTGATAGGGATGTGTGTGAGAGATGGTGGCACTGAATGTGACCTCCATTGCGGGGTGAGCCATTCACAGGGCGAGTACGTTGAGGGCTGCGCAGTGTTGGACACAATGAGTCCACCCACAAAGATGTGTAGCCTTGTGAGCTATGTGTCGGTCTACATGACAATGGACAGTAGATGTGGGCAGACTACACATTGCTCAAAGTGCTGGCATCCTGAATAGAATGGGATGGACAGGTACTGTGTACACACTCCCACCAGCATGCATTCACGTGTGGTGTACACATGCTGTTATGCCATGTCCCATGCCGTCTTGGCTCTGTTACACGTCTCTGATCATTTAGGATGGGTCAGAATCATGCCACTGTTATTGGTGTATGTGGGTGATGCTGAGAAGAGTATGTGTGATATTCCAATCCTCATGTGTACCATCCCTGCAGTTGGAAGTCCACCAGCCCAAGGCCTTGTGATGAGCCATTGCATCCAAGTTGATGCTTCTGTGTATGTGTAACAGACAGTGCAGCCAATCCCACGAAGAGGGTGACGGCACCTGCCGGATGTGTGACCATGTTGCGGTGACTAATCGGGGGATGCTCCCCCGTATTGTCAGGTTGGCCCGGCCCTGCATTTCACCACTAATGGTCTGCAATTGACAGTCACACAGCCTGTGGCGGATGCACGTTTGTAGGGGCATCAGCTGCAGGCAGGTGTACAGTACTGTGGGATTGTGTCTTTTGCTGCGAGAGGCAGCATGTGTCCACAGCCTACCCATGTTCTGGGTAATGTGATGTTAGTTGTGTGATGCAGTGGGTTGTGAATGTACTCTGTGCTGGGTGCATCTTACATGCATATGCGATTCCTGAGGGTCAAGATGTAATTTGGGCACTCTGCATAGTCAATGCGTTCAGAGTCGTAGGCCTCAGGGACAGCCTGTAGTCAGCTGGTGTGGCACTTCACCTGTATGTTTGTGGCACTGTGCATACTCTGATTTCGTCCTAAACACATGTGTGCGATGCCTCACCTCATATTCCTGATACTTACACATCCGGCACACTGTGCAACAGTAGTTGTGCTCGTGCGATGGACAGTTGTCTGGCATGGGCCCATAACCATTGTGGACTGTCATGTTGCAGTCAGTGTGTGTGGTGACACATTCTGCTCCATGCAGGTATGTCCTTGGCCTAATTATGTAGTGGTCATCCTTAACACCATCAGGAGAGTGAGTGTGTACACAGCGATGAGTGGCTATGGCCGCAGGGTGACAGTCCGGGTGTTGTTCCATGTGCACAACACATGTGTCACTTATTGGCGGGTTCATTACCTGTACGCCAGCCATTACGTGTTGATTGTGGTTGCTGTATACATTTGCACAGGTATCATGCAACATGTGCACTTGGGAATGTTCTGTGCTGGCTCCCTTGCACATGTCTGTGGATTTGATACCAAATGAGTGAGGCCACCTCGCTCTCCCTCATGTATCATCTACCATGTGTGCTGAGGGACAGGGGACGGTCAACAGTGGTGAGGCATCGGATGGTGCAGCTGCACAGGAGCTGGGTGAGACTAATGTGACCGGCGCATTGGAGGGGGCAGACGTGTGCTGGATGTTTCACAGGCCCATACGACAATTGCTGCGTCATCTGAGTACAGAGGTCATGTATCCATGTTTGCTAGCACAGGGGACGTGCACTCTAGCTCCCCTGCAGCCACGCGGAGGCCTATGCCCGCCCTCCCAACTACTTCCACTGGTGCAACACGTGTCGGCACAAGGATGACGGATAGAGTGTCTTTCACACCAGGCACAGCTGCCCCTGCGACCCCTGCTGCACTCAGTGCCGGGTCTGTTGAGCATGTGCGGCATCTGTGCGTGGGTCAGACAGCTCTCCTCAATGACTTCATTGCCCATGCCAACACCTTTCCGCAGTTGACATAGTTCATGGAGGGCCTACATTAACGCGTGGGTGGGCTACACCAGTATGTCCAATAGTTGTCCCCCCAGTCAAGGTGGTCCTTGAACTGGGCCACTGTCAGGCTGACATACCTGACACGAGTCCTGACAGAAGAGGTGGTGGCACGCAGACGTCATGACAGGTAGTGACGTCACGGAAGATGGCTTGCACCATCAGACTCATTGCCTCCCCTCGCTCACCCCACTGATGCGATTGCATCATGGGAGCACGCGCGTGTGCAGCAGCTTCAATCTCTCCCCAGAGAGGCCAAATAGTGCATGTGTGGCTCCATTCGCTCCAGTCATCGTGCTCACTGTAAAATAGGTGGGGGGATGCCGTACAGCCGCATGGTACCCCTACTCGTGCCCTGGACAACAGTGACGAAGCATGGCTGTCTCCGGAGTCTGGGTACACCACATGCAACACACAGTAGCTGTAGCTGCCCTAGCGGGCCATGCCGCAAACACCATCCCAGACGACATGTCGACACACCCCGGCGCACAATGTCATAGCATCCGCTGCCATTGGCAAGGGAGCCATGGTGTGTGATATTGGCCTCCTGGTGAAGAGCCTCCGAGCCATCCACCGCCAACGGGTGTCATGCAACTCACACACTTCGCTAAAACATTAGGTAGCTTTGCCTGCACACCAGGGCTCGAGTCCGGGTACCATGCGGGTGTACGGCGTCCCACCACTTATTTTACCGTGAGCTCGGTGACTGGAGCGAATGGAGCCACGCATTCACTCTTTAGCCTCTCTGGGGTGAGAATGGAGCTGCTGCTCACGCGCGTGCTCCTATGATGCAATCGCATCAGTGGGGTGAGCGAGGGGAGGCAATGGGTCTGATGGTGCAAGCCATCTTCCGTGACGTCACTACCTGTCATGACGTCTGCGTCCCCCACGTCTTGTTCGGGACTTGTGCCCTGCTGCACACTGAGAATGTATTGCCTGCGAGATGTGACCAGGAGCAGGGTGCCATGACCTCCCACCCACCAAGCTCCACTGCCATCCCATGCCCTGGGTAGCCTGTGCAGGTGGACGATGTAGGGGGTACACCTGAAGGCCAGGGGTGTAAATGTCTCAGCACGGGCCTGGCTGATGCACAGCAGTATCCAGCATGTCCCCAGAGGGAGGGCCAACGTCCACACCTGATGCAGCATAGGTCGTGTGCCCGCCTGTTGTGCACACACTAGTCCACATTCGTCCCCAGACAGCTGCTCTTTCCACATACCCAGAACAGTGGTAATCTACCCCGCCGGGTTCGTCCCCACACAGTCTGCATCGACACTGCATGTGTGCACCCACCCGTGCCACAGACCCACCTGTGCCAAGGAGCCCTCCCGCTTCACATGCCACATGTGTGTATTCCACAGTTGTGCTTCTCTCTCAGGGGCGGACATCCAACTGTCCCCTAGCATACAGACTGCACCCAGTCGGACTGGCATCCTGTTTGTATGTTAGGCACCCTCACACAACTACCTGTGCCACAGTGGTGGCTGTGCTGGCTATCGTGACTGCCATGGCAGTGTTGCTGTCCATGGCAGGGTACACTCACACACAATGCATACGTAGCTTTTCGTATCAGTACTCCGCACATCGGACTGGCCACTGTACCTGGTGTTGTGCATTGTTGCCGCCTGTCTATGTATTCTGTGACTGTATGCTGTTGTTCCTGTAGTGGGTTGTGTCTGTGCAGTTGCTGTTTGCAGTTGTTACTGTGTGTGCATAGTTAAGTGAGGCACATGCCGTGAATGGTACCTCAACAATTGCAATGTCTGGTCTCACATTCCTATGTGTATGATACGGGGCTGGGACTTCACTTCTTTCAGACTCTGCTACTTGTGTGTGTGATGAAGACGTGTGTCTGTAACACGGATTGTCTGCATGTATTTGGTGGTATTTCGGTGTTAATGTGTATGTGTCGTGTTTGCGTGCATGCAAAGCACAGGGTGTGTGTCTTGCCACAGGATGACAGGTAGCATGTGCAAAGTGTGCGGGTATGTGTGAGCTTACTTTCTGGCTGGCCAGCAGAGTAGGTGTATGTGTATCTTGTGATGATCATCGAGCCAGGGCACATGGCTTACTTTCAATGTGTGCATTTGGGAGGTGTAGGTGTGTGTGGTGTGATGTGTGTGACTTTGGGGTAGTGTTGGTGTGTGTGTGTGCGCTCTGGCAATGTCGACTACACACATGTGTTACCCAGGGGCATGGTCAGTGTTTGTTTCCTTGTTCGGGTCTGTTAATGTGAGCACATGTGTGTATTGTCTGTTGCACAGTGTGTGGGTGTGTCCTTGCAGTTCAGGATGACTCCTACTTGATATGTATTGGCCATTGTGGGTCTGCAGGGTGTGTGAATGTGAAGATTGTGCCTTGTTCAATTGAGCATGTATGTACATTTCGGCGGTTCGTACTCACTGTGCAGCCCTGCCCACCCACACTGATATCGTGTGTGTTTTGTCATGCATTGATGTGGCGTGCAACTGGCGTGGCTCCTATATTTGCTTGTTGAGTGTGATGTCAGACTGTGAAGGTGATTGTACACATATGTAGGACTGTGCTTTGTAGTGACCAGGCCGTCAGTGTTGATGTGATGATCTGTTGGGCCACGTCAGACTCTGACATGCCAAGGCCCACGACCTGTGGTATTTTACTGGGTCCACAGTGGTAGCAACTCATGTGCATTGACATCCAATGTCACTTGACTACATGGTAATCTCACGAGTCCCGTGTACTTCACACACTCTCATTCGTACTTGTCTACGATCAATAATTCTCCAGAGTCAGATATTAGCTTTAAGGCATGTATTTGAGCTTACTTCCTCTGTGATGCAGGATGTGGACACTACTGGCAGCGTAATGCATGTGGAGGATATACTTAGCATGATTACACATACAAAAGGGGGTACAGGTAGATGTGATAAGTCGTTAATTGTGGAAATAAGGCTTCAGAGTTAAATGCCCTGCCCTTGCTATGCTACAGTACATTAGCTCATTACTGAGGTGCCCTAGGCTGTGACACAGACAGTATTTGTTTACCCTACCAGACAGCTTGACATCATGAGCACAGTACATCTAAGTCCCATGGTACAGGTTTACGACAATAGTGACTCCGACACACCTGTGTCAGAGGTGACATCAGAGCATGAGCCTACATGCATGCAGCATAGTCTCACATGTTGTTGCGATATGGTGGCTACTGTACATGACTCAATGCCCGGGGACATGTTGTAGGGTGTTGCATTTGTTGTCCATGCAAATGTCCTTGCACGGAAGTTCAGAAGAAGGTGAGATGATAGTTCTCAAGTTATTCAGCAGACAGATAAGCGTGCACTTACAGGAGCATGTGTTCAGGTGCGCGGCATGCATATTGTAGCAATGTGGTTCGTGCAATGTTGGCCATGTGGTCACTGTACACAGGTCCCATTCCTCAGCCTCCCCGTGTTCATGCAGAGACACGGGATATGGTGATGGACAGGGTGCATGTCCCGGTAATGTCAGGTGTCATGACGGTGGAGTTGATGGTAAGGTGTTTGTTTCCGTGTGCATGGTATAGTTGTTGCACAGCTGACTGGCCACTGCGTGCGGTCGACAAGCATGGGTACGGTGTTGCACATGAATGTTCAATTGTGGGTATTGATTTGGGGACCCATGAATTGACAGGTTGTCAAGTATGCGATACCTTCCTGCAGGGCATCCCTCGCATTGGTGGTATTTGTGGTTGACATCCAATGAAGCGGATGGTGGGTTGCAACGTGTTCCTCATAGGTTGTCCCTTGTAGAATCCTGATGGGACATGTCGGGTGACATTCGATGAAACTGTAATCCAGCATACGTTGTGCGGAGGCACACTGGTCCCATTGCAGTGTGTGTCCTATTGCAGCCACAAACGCCATGCCCCCATACACTGAACAGTTCCTGTCGTGGGCGTCCAGGGGTGAGAACAGGTGTACCAGGTCCCCAATTGGACATGCCGGGTTGGAGAGACATAAATCCACAGGCCAGTGGTACGGGCACCTCCGACAGTAGAAAACGGGGATGACGCAGCTGAACATTTCAATGCGGTAAGTTACTCGATAACTTACATTCAGCATAGCCAGATTTGCACCGCCCACTATCTGTAATAAAGCTATTGCTGTCCAGCTGCATCTGTCTGGCGTAGGTGTATAGTACTGGTGCACCGTCCATTTTGCTGCAGGGTGCTGTGATGGCGTGCTCCGGCTGCCTGGGCAGTCTGCTGAGTGCAACCTCCGACGGTGCTGGGTGTTCGTGAATGGATGTTAGGCGGCAGGACTTTGTGTATGGCTTGGGAGGCGGCCACAGGCCCTCATCCCACATGCTCCTATGAATGGTCAAGGCCAGTGGTGTCTGACTCCTTCCTGATTACTTGCATTTGAGCCACAAGGAGCAGTGGTATAATTGTATTTTGTGGTTTTATCTTTCTTTCATGTTCGGCGTTATCTGCCAGTGGATGGTTGACTCAGCATGGCTATGTTTGGGTTGTGGTTGTTCCAATGGCTCCGTTCTCCTGCAGGATATGTTGCAATGTGATTTGGGTGTGGGAATGGAAGGACATTCACTGCTATCTGCTCTCCCATGTGTGGGTGGGTCACTTCTTTCCCGCTGTACATTGGGACTTGTGTGTGGGCGTCGTGATTGTGAACACCTGTTCTCAGCCAGCAGGGTTTTTCTGTTTTGGACATTGCATGGCTTGTTATTGCGTACAGGATGGTATGGGTATTGTTTGTTGTGACTGGCGTGCCTTTTGCGGTCAATGTCCATTGTTCATGCTGTTCTGTAGCAGCTGCCGTGTGCTTCTCCATGCTTGGCACACAGGTGTGTGTCCTCTTTCGACATCACTTTGCTCCCCTGTTCGGCACACTTGTGTGACTACGTTTTGGCAACTGTGAGTTGTCGGTTGTGGGCATGATTGACGCAGGGGGACCACATGACATGTGCCTTCAGGGTGGGGCTGGTGTGTGTGGTGTGTTGTTGTGACCCTGCGGTGTTTGTGTGCAGCCCATGCGTGGCGCTGTCGTTGGCCTCTGCGTTGTGCGCATGTGCGTCATCGCCGGGGCTCTGTGGTGCCGTGCCGGGTACGTCACCTCCTGGTCCGGGTTATTGGGTGCCCAGGATGTTGCGGCTTGATTATATTTTACAGGTGGGATATGTGTGGGTACAGTGTTGGATGTGTCCTGTCCCCACAGGGGTGTCTAGGGGGCCCATGTACAGTTTTTCCGCCCTTGCATTGTGTGCGGTATTTGCATGCCCTTGTTGTGTGTCTGCCTACCTGCGTCGTCGTTGCGCGTTCACTCCTAGGTGCTGCATCAGGTACAGCATTGGGATGGCCTGGAGTGCAGGATTCATGTCGGAGTAGGCCGGGTTGGTGTTTCTGTGGTCGACAATGTGGTTTCCGCCTCCTGTTCTCGTGCGGTGTCTCTTTGCCGGTGAGGCTGTTTGGTTGTGTCATCGTAATTTGTACGCCGGGCGGTACGTCATTTCGTCGGACGGTGTGCCTCCGTTGGCTGGCGCCGCTACGTAAACGGGCGCACTTTGATGGTGGGCGGCGTCGCAGGCTTGCGGGCGGTATTTGCCTGACTTTTCACATCCTAATTTGGCGGGAGGGCGGGCAGTTGCTGGCGGACGGTAACTAGCGGTTTTTACCTCCGACGGCACGGCGGTAGTGTTTCCGCCCACCATCGTAATGACCCCCTAAGGTACACATTCCACCACGGAATGTGGAACTTAGGTAATCTTCTGTGCCCTGATCTATGTAGTCTACCTACCCATGTATCCTCAAAGTAATCCAGTAGTGGGCTTAATTTCTCCTCATTTCTTTTGTAGTAGGGGCTCTCTATTAACAGGTTATAGTGCTCTGCTACATCAGTCACAGGCACATAGGCTAGGGCTACAAGTTTTTCAATTTGATATGCTAAGGTACTGTCTGTTGCATATTGAACACTTAGGGTCCCATTACGATGGCGGGCGGACAATGTCCGCCCACCACCGTAACGGTACACGGGACCGACCGCAAGAGGTGCGGCGGTCCCGCTGTGCCTATTAGGATGCGACCGCCACCATGGCGGTCGCATCCTGTATATTTAACATTGTGGCGGGCGGTGCTGTATTCAGCACTCGCCACAAAGTTAAAAGGGCATGTTGTACATTTGCATGCACAACGTGACAGGCACCGCGCGGTGCCTGCCACCTTGTGCATGCAAATGTCGGGAGGTACCATGGGTACCCCCCAAGTGCAGCCACCCACCCCCCCAACCACCTGGGGGCCCGCAACAGGCCCCCAAAGGCATTCTCCGCATGCCTTTCCATGGCGGAGTCTCCGCCATGAAAAGGCATGAGACCGCCATCATCATAATATGGATGGCGGTGCCTGCAAGGCACCGCCACCATATTGCAGGCCTTTTCCGCCCGGTAGGCAATCGGGCAGATTGCCTACTGGTGGAAAACTGGTGGACGGTCTTTCCGTCCGCCTGGGTCCCCACCGCCATCGTAATATGGCGGGGGGAAATGTTAGGCGGGCGGACGAAAATGGCGGGCGGATCGCCACCGCCATACGGGCGGTAGCGATCCGCCCGCCATCCTAATGGGCCCCTTAGTGTTGACCTTTGGAGATGTCTCCACAGACACTGGTTAAAATGATAGTAGCACCCTTGGATAGCTGTATGAGGGTACGTTTTTAGTATTGCGTTAATCATTGCTTGCTCGAAATCTATTATTATTCTCTGTGGAAAATAATTAGTGTTTTCGTTTTTTATTTGGTTGAGAATTTCTAGATAGGTAGTTTGTGTTTTATTTGGGAGTAAGCAATAGATGAAGGGAATACTAGTATTTTGATATATAGCATGCACTGTGTATAGCTGGAAAAATGGTTTGGGACATATTTTAAATGTCCCATCCATCATCCAGGTGTTACATTGCTGTAATTTTATTAAGTTATTTGCAGTGGCAAACATAATTATTCGTTTTTCACTGCTTTTATTGTCAAAGAAAATAAATGGTTCGTTATTATGGGTAATGCTTAGTTCAGGTGGGATAAGTACTTCTTGGAATGTTTTAGGGACAGGTATGGTAGTTGTCGCTTTCTTTTTCTGTCTAATTATAACTTTTTTTAATGCATCTATGGATGGTAATTGTCCAGATGCATGTTGGGGTACTCTAAGTAATTGCTCCTTTAATATTTCACTAGTTGGTTTGTCTGTACTACTGCTTGCTTCTTTAATATTTTCCAGAGCATCCCTAACTTCAATTTCGGTTATATTTGGGGGTGGTTGTGCTCTTTCACAGATAAAACAGTAGTTTCGTGCGTTATGGCTCTTCCATAGCATTTGTTAGAATAATACTTACTACATTTCCAAAACACTTTTAAATCTTTCTGCTTTTCCTGCGTATACACATACCCCATATAACATAGGAGCATTTTCCCTTCTGGGACTCTATGAATTGTGCGCCTTCAGTCATGGTGGTGTCTTTAATGCTAAAGAAAATGTATATATAATTTAATTAATATAATTCAGTCGATTATTTTGTTTCTAAAATATACATTTTTTGCAATATACTTACAATGTTGAATTTGATGGCAAGAAAAATGTTCTTTTGATGTGTTGAAGCTTTTATTTTCGTAATGTTGAAGGTCTTTCTGTTGATATAAGAAAAAATAATGTTAAGATATTTAAAAATATTTGTTGTAGGTGGTAGGGGAATTGGGAAAGAGTTTGTTTTTCTTTTCGAAATGTAGGGTGTTGTTTAAAATAGCAATTTAAGATACTTACTTTTTGATTAACTTTTTTTTCTTAGCTGTTGTAGATTATTTTTGAGGTTGTTGGAAAATTCTGTAGAGGAGATATAAATAAATAAAAATACATTTTAGTGTATTATGAATTTCACATATATTTGGGAGAATGTTAGCAGTATTGTACTATTTAAAATGTTAATTTACTTACTTAATGCAGTTTCAAAGCTTTGGGGTCCATTACGATAACCGGCGGAAAAAATCCGCCATCCACCATAGCCTGAAAAAACCGCCCGCCTGCACCATGGGAATAGCGACCGAGCAATCATGATGCCGCGAAGCAATCTACGCCCACGGCGGAAAAAACACACAAAATTCCGCCCATCCAATCCGGAGTAGAAAATCATCCGTCCGCCACGGACGCAATCCCGCACGAAAACCCAAATCCGCCCGCCCCGCCGAGCGAGACAACGACCGTGAAATCATGATCGCCCAGACATGAGCGCGGTAAATCCACAGATTCCCCGCCCGCCACCGTGAACAACAGTGATGAATAAATGACACAGCGGAAGGCCTGGCGCCCACAGCCGTGCACGGAAATCATTGGCGGAACAAAGAAACACACATGACATGGCCAACAAGTCCACACAGCAAACTACGCCAAAATACCCAAACGCAGAACACATCTCAAAGATACCACCCCCCCTGGCAAAAACAAATAAACTACAAATCCCAGGACACCAGACACAACACACCTGAAAACGACAGCCCATCATGACACACCCACATAGGTAAGTACAGAAGCAGCCCCTTCACAGACCACAATCCCTTACACCACTACAAAGCGAAGACGCCATCAGAGAACCCAGACAGCCCCAAAGGAAAGCAGCACACCACACGCACGCACACATCACACTCATCACCAACACCAACACCACCACCACCACTCAAACAACGGCACCACGAACACCCTGCACATCACACACCACACACCACACACCCACCACACCAGCACCACATATACCAAACCGCACACCATGGCAACACAAAGAATGCCGAAGTACACTGCCACTGAGTTGACGGTCATGGTCGACGAGATCATCAAGGTGCACCCACAAATCTATGGCAACCAGGTCCAACAGACACCACTAGCCACCAGAAACAGAATGTGGAGAAGGATAGTAGATCAGGTGAATGCAGTTGGGAACGTGCCACGCAACAAGGGTGAAATCACAAAGAGGTGGCACAACCTGAAACGCGTGGTCAGGAAGAAGGAGGCCAAGAATCGTGAGCTGGCTGACAGGACTGGCGGCGGGAATCCAGCGCCATTCAAGACCTTCAAGGCGTGGGAGGAGAAGGTGCGAGGCATCCTACATCCGGAGAGTCTCACCGGAATACCAGGGGGAGTGGAGGCTGGTAAGTACAAACAAATGTATACCAGCACACTGCTATGCACGGTCATGCACTACCAGAATGCCATAGCTCCGAGGCCCAAACACCCCCATGTCCAGCACACAACACACAAGACATCTCTCACACATGCAACAGACACCCCCACACACCCAGCCCAAAGGTACCAACAAACAAAACCATGGGGGCATGTGTACAGTCAGCCAGCACCACAACTCCCACCAGGTCACCTTGCACCCCAGATGCGCAGGAAGGAGCACTCCCCACACCCACACACATGTGTCAGCAATAGCTGCACTAACCAACAAGTAACAGGTAAGTAGCCCTACCACAAAGTCCGTGTATCGGAAGTGGGACTGCAGAAGTACAACACCCAACAGGCCCCTAGTCCTACAGCGCACCAAGATGGAGCACTCCCCACACCCATGTGTCAGCCATTGCAGTGCACACCTTCACCCGACAGGTAGATATGTTTCCCTACATGGAGGGGGGTCTGTGGGTGCTAAGCCATCACCACAACTCACAACACGGCCCCCACTCCCACAGATCAGCAAGATGGAGCACCCCACCCTCCCATAACCATGTGGTAGCCATTGCACTGCACCCTCCAAACCAACAAGTAGGTAGACTACTGTACAGGGCGGGGTGTCTGTAGGCATGAGGACTGTACTACGACTAACATTTGGGACATGTCACGTAGCAGAGGAACAGGTAGCACTGCACCCTGTCATAACCATGTGACTAATGTGCCCACGGACATGAATTACAGAGTCATAGCCCACATGAGCCATGTCAAATACACTAACACGTAAGGAGTCACGTCTGCATGCACAAGTCTCACTGGAGTACTGACCCACATGGCGTGCACTGTGCCAGTCATCACACACATCAGCAACACCATCGAAGTCTTGTCCATGTAGTCGTGTCTGCTTGTTCCCTTGACATTGTACAACATCACCCATGTAAGTCTATCTTGTCTAAATGTAACAGAGTGGGACCCCAGTAATGTCACATACACCACTGGACCCATGAACCACACAGCTACACAATGCACATTCAAAATCTCATCCATCTCATCCCTAAGCCCCAGTGTCATGTAAGGTATATCATCTAAACAGTTGTCCCATATACAGTAGTACAGCAAAGATCCCTGCCGATGACCAAACATGTGTCTGCAGTGTCTGAAGCACACGTCACACTGTGATTTACAACATACCTAAAATAGTCTACACACCAAGAGCACTGCATTGCCGCACATGGCTGAGGGTAGCACGCACACCAAGGAATTGTCCCATCTGCAATACGTTGTGTGGCACACAACCATCACTCACACACCACAATGCTTGCAGTGTAATGTCCCCAAATGATAACAGTGAGCAGATATGCTGGGTATGTCAGACATACACACACCTTTGTCTCTGCAGTGTCGTGTGGCCAAATGTCACAGTAGGTACCCCAAAAACATATTTCATCTCAAAAGCGTTCATGGGGCTGTACCCCTTTTGCCATCTGCGTTTCTAAGCGTTTCATTTGAACCCCAAAAACATATATCAGCTCAAAAGCGTTCATGGGGCTGTACCCCGTTTCCACCAAAGCCACAAAATGTAGGGGTACTGCAACACACACCGATTGGCATTCCAAATCCGTCCCATGCCATATGCACCCATCACACTATTCCATTGCCTCGATCACGCACACACATTGCAGAGCCATACACACGCATCTGGGAAATCAGTGCACAACTGTGCACAAACTGTGAATGTCAGACATCTAACACAAACCTTGCAAGGTGCAACACAATAACCTTTCGTCTCCGCCCCACAGGTGACGAACAGCATGATGCTGGAGAGGGAGACAGCAGCCATCACAGCCAGTCCACAAGCTCTCCACACGGACTCACGGATGTGGATGACCTGGACACCTCTTCGGACGAGGACACCCGACCAGGCACATCTGGTGTGGCAGGGCGCAACCGCTCCCCAGGACCCCTCCTACTCACCAACCCATCTCCCAGGGCTGGTGACCAGTCCCAGGCCCCTGCTGCCACGGTCATTGCGGCCACCACCACCGCCGCAACCACCACCACCACCACCACCAGGGCCTCCCTGACCACTAACCCTGCGCAAGGTGTTGTACGCACATCCACATCGACCCTGGGAGCGACAACGAGTCCCCGGGTGACCACTGTGGCGAGTGGGCAGGTCGGTGGCAGCAGTACAGGTGGGAGGAGCAGGGTCAGGCCAACGCCATCCGAGCCTGGGAGCCAAGCCCTGCCGCAAATCGCCAGAGTCCTTGGGGCCTATGAAGAGGCCCAGGGACAATGGGCCCGCTCATCTGCCGATACGAGGGAAGTCCTTGGGGTGTTGAGGTCCATGGACACCCATATTGGCCAATTCGTGTCCCGTATGGGCCAACTAGTCGGCCTCATGGGCCAGCTAGTGGTGGCGGTGAGGGCCCAATCAAGGCCAACCACACCACCTCCGCCACCACCTGCTGGGACGCAGGGTCGTGCAACATCCAGTTCCCCTGCGTCCACAGCGAGTGGGCAATCCTCAGCCACCACCAGCAGCCCACAACAACACCCCCCCTCCCAAACGTGGAAGGGGTCGTCCGAAGAGGAAACAGGTGTTCAGAGAAGACTTTGCACGCTCCAAACGCCAGTGAGTCAGCCAGCCACGGTGGCCATCTACTGCATTCACTTGGACTACTATCCTACCCCACACTGCCATGTGAATGGCATGTGTCTGTCGGACTGTGGACCCAGAACAACATGGGTACACCTTGACCATCACGCGGACATGTCCGTCAACTCATTGTTCCAGCATGCACCACTTGTGTGATCACCTTGCCCACAATCACATGTCACTGCTTCAAATAAATACACCTGGATCACATTCTGTCTTATCTGCTCTGTGTTTAATCAAAGATGTGCAACCGTCCCCATGATCAGAAATGCATCTGTAGTGTGGTATGTCGATAGGCCAGGAGAGGCTGTAGGGACCTAGGGGGGAAAACAGATCAAGAGTCCATTGAATGTGTGTGTCACACACTCATCACACAGTACTTGTCATCAAGTGCAAGCAATGTACACACATCTCACAGAGCAACAGGGCACAATGCTACAGCCACTGTCAGTGGCATACTACCCTGTACAGGGACCATTGCCACACAGCACTCAGTGAACAATAGGCTGCAGTGACAATGCACACATACACCTACACAACTACAGCAACATCAGCCGTCGTACATGGTCACTCACCGTCAAGTGAAGTAGCGGGCGATGAGCTGCTGACGCTCATTCACTGCTTCCTCCTCTCCACTGTCCTCGTCACTGGACACGGCTTGGTCTGCAGGCGGGGCCCTGGCTGATCACCGTCATCCACTATCAGGGGGATCTGCCTGCGAATCGCGAGATTGTGCAGCATGCAGCATGCCACAACTATCTGGCACACCTTCTGTGGGGAGTATGCCAGTGCACCCCCGGTGCAGTCCAGGCATCTGAATCTGGACTTCAGGAGTCCAAATGTCCGCTCCACCACACGTCTGGTCCTCCCATGTGCCTCATTGTATCTGACATCAGCTGGTGTCCTAGGATTACGGAGTGGGCTCAGCAACCAAGGCCCGTTAGGATATGCAGAGTCACCTGGGTGTGAGAAACACAGAGAATCGTTGCAATTCCAACAGGATACAAGACAGCATGTCACACCCAGCACGCTACACGAGTATGCATACCCACCAACAATCCATGCATGGTCCGGTTGAAGATTGGCCATCATTCGTGGGAGGATGCTGTGGCGCATGATGTGCGAGTCATGGACGGATCCGGGAAACTTCGCACACACGTGTGTGATTATCATGTCCGCCAGGCACACCAATTGCACATTCAGGGAGTGGAAATGTTTCCGATTCCTATAGATGTGCTCCATGGCCTGTGGTGCTACAAGGCCAACATGGGTGCAATCAATAGCACCAACAAAGTGGGGGATGCATCCAAGGGTATAGAAAGCACCCTTCACTGCCGCCAAATCACGAGCCCTGGGGAATCGGATGTACCCGTTCCTGTACAGCATCATAGCTGACAGGACATCCCGTAGCACCATGCTGAACATGGGCTGGGACATCCCACCTCCACTGCCCACCGTGTGTTGGAAAGATCCGGTGGCGAAAAAATGCAGTGCAGCCATCACCTTAGCCGTGGGGGTGAATGCTGTCGGATACACCCTGCGAGGACGAAGGTGGGGTTCCAACATTGCACATAGGTGATGCAGGGTGGGTCGGTCCAGACGGAATTTCCTGATAACCTCCACACCCTCCATGTCTGCCAGCAATTGGTAGGGGCGATGTATGTTTGGTCTCCTCCTAGGACAGATGGAAGTGGACACATGTCAATGTGACACACCACATGGCATTTCCACATACACAAAACTAAAATTACTGACAAAACTATGGAATCACAGTACAGCTGACAAGTAGGGACAGCACAGCTACAATACTCTTACACAGGTCCCCTTACCAATGGCAATGACCACTGACACCAACCATTGCTATGAGCATGCACATGGGGATTTAGGCCACAATAGCTTGAAAGGCATGATGATCAATCCAGACTGCATATGTGTGAAGCGGCAACACCACGGCAATATACCTAGCTGCTGTGCCTGACACAGCTTCCGAGGCTGGGTGAGTATGGCACACACCAACAACACAATGTACACAGGCTGAGCGGCCCAAACAAGTGGGTCCTGTTGCACAACGGGATATGAGACAGTCAATGATGTCCCTAGTTCACCCAATGTACAGCACTGTATGCATCACACCTCCAACACACATTGACAGGTGTACACATTGACAACTCCATGACAACACAGCTGTGTGAATGCAAACACACATCACAAGTGACACGTAACGTTGCACGTGCCAAGTGGGAGATGTACTTTGAGAAATATGGCATGTGTGTGCACATGCACATACCATGCTACCATGCTAATGTGTACATGATGATGTGCCAACAGACATGTGGAGGCTGAGCACTGTCCGTCAATGCCAATGCACACAGCATGAAGTGGCCCTGTCTAGTGTGGACATGCTCCCACACACAAATTATGGCCAGACCTGCAAATGCATGGCGCACATTAAACTGTGGATTCCACATGGCACCAGCAGACTGTACCCGCAATGGACCATGCCCTTGAGGCCAACTCTAATAGCCCTTGCGGTTACATCCTGCCTGTTCGACTATAGAGGTAAGCGTACCTGGACAGCTCGGAGCAGGCCATTGTGTGCAATTGAAGTAGGCAGACATGGTACACCAATCGCAGCAGCTTGGACCCACTGAGACAGCCCCAGGGGGCTACATGAGTGTGGGAGGGAGACCGGCATTACCACAGCTCACAGGGACTGCTGCCTGGCATCCCTCAACAGCACCTGCTGCTGCTGCCACCTGTCCACCTTCATGTCGACGACTCTGAAGATATGTCCAGCTCCACTCAACAGCGAGGAGCTGGAGATCCTGGATTCCGAGCTCCACGCACACTGCCCAAGGCTATGTCTTGCAGAAGTTGTGTGTGTAAGGCAACTACAGTGTGTGTGGGAGTGCATGTGGGGGACACACATGTCGCTGATCTGCAGCACTATGAGTCAGAGTCTGTGGGGTTCCAAAATGCACTGCTTACCATGCTTGCTACAGGTGGAAGGGGTATGTAGGCTCTCTGGCGCTTTCCCATGCATGTCCCTCCCGAGTGGTGGTACATGGCATTTACATGTCAGACATCCAGTGACGCAGCCACTTGGCAATGCAGGACTCAGGGCAGTTATTGCTTGTGTGAATGGCTGGCTGGGGCCCTGCTGGCCTTCTCAGTCTCAGCAGACCTGGGCTGCACATTGACCGCCCAATACTAGAAGGAAACAACACTGACAGTGGGTTACATGTGTCTTCAGTTCACAACCCTCCGGAAATGCGCATACTCAGCCCTGTCGATTGTACACTCCAGGCCTTGTGATAGGGATGTGTGTGAGAGACAGTGGCACTGAATGTGACCTACATTGCGGGGTGAGCCATTCCCAGGGTGAGTACGTTGAGGGCTGCGCAGTGTTGGACACAGTGAGTCCACCCACAAAGATGTGTTGCCTTGTGATCTATGTGTTGGTTTACCTGACAATGGACAGTAGATGTGGGCAGACTACACATTGCTTGATGTGCTGGCATCCTGCATGTGAATGGGATGGACAGGTACTGTGTACACACTCCCACCAGCATGCATTAACGTGTGGTGTACACATGCTGTAATGACATGTCCGAGTACTTATTGGCGCTGTCACACATCTCTGAGTATATTGGATGGGTTAGCATCATGCCACTGTCATTGCTGGATGTGGGTGATGATGAGAAGTGTATGAGTGATATTCCAACCCTCTTGTGTTCCATCCCTGCAGTTGGAAGTCCTCCAGCCCAAGGCCTTGTGATGAGCCATTGCATCCAAGTTGATGCCTCTGTGTATGTGTAACCGACAGTGCAGCCAATTCCACAAAGGGTGTGACGTCTTCTGCCGGATGAGCGACTACGTGGCGTAGACGAATCGGGGGATGCCCCCTCGTATTGTCAGGTTAGCACGGTGCTGCATTTCACCACTAATGGTCTGCATCTTGACAGTCACACAGCCTGTGCCGGATGCACGTGTGTAGGGGCATCAGCAGCAAGCAAGTGTACAGTATAGTGGGATGGTGTCTTTTGGTGTGAGAGGCAGCATGTGTCCACAGCCTACCCATAATCTGGGTAATGTGATGTTTGCTGTGTGATGCAGTGGGTTGTAAGTGTACTCTGTGCTGGGTGCATCTGACATGCATATGCGATTCCTGAGGTCCAAGATGTAATTAGAGCACTCTGCAATGTCAATGGATTCAGAGTCGTAGCCCTCAGCAACAACCTGTAGTAGGATGGAGAGGCAATTCACATGTATGTTTGAGGCACTGTGCCTACTCTGATTTCGTTTGGACATATGTGTGCGATGCCTCAGCTCATATTCCTGGTACTTACACATCCGGAACACTGTGCAACAGTAGTTGTGCTCGTGCGAACAACAGGTGGAAGGCATGGGCACATGACCATTGTGGACTGTCATGTAGCAGTCTGTGTGAGTGGTGTCCCATTCTGCTCCATGCAGGTATGTCCTTGGCCTAATTACGTAGTGGTCATCCTTGCTACCATCAGGACAGTCGGTGTGCACACAGCGATTTATGGCTATGGTGGCAGGGTGACACAGGCCGGGTGTTGTGCTATGTGCACAACACATGTGCCACTTATTAGCGGCTTAATTTTCTGTCCGCTAGCCATTACGATGTTGATTGTGGTGGCTGTATAATATTGCACAGGTATCGTGCAACATGTGGGTTTGGGAATGTTCTGTGCTGCTTCCCTTTCACATGTCTGTTTAATTGATGCCAAATGAGTGAGGCCACCTCGCTCTCTCACATGTGGCATCTCCCGTGGGTGCGGAGGGACAGGGGACGGTCAACAGTGGTGAGGCATGGGATGAAGCAGCTGCACAGGAGCTGAGTGAGACAGATGTGACCAGCGCCTCGGAGGGGCCAGACGTGGTCTGGATGAATCACAGACCGAGACGGCAATTTCTGCGTCATCTGAGGACAGAGGTGATGCATCCATGTTTGCTAGCACAGGGGACATGGACTCTGGCTCCTCTTCAGCCACGCGGAGGCCAATGCCCGCACTCCCATCTACTTCCACAGGTGCAACACGTGTCGGCACAAGGATGAAGGATAGAGTGTCCTTCACACCAGGCACAGCTGCCCCTGCACATGTGACCCCTGCTGCCGGTCACATGCTGGCGGACGGTAACTAGCGGTTTTTGCATCCGCCAGCACGGCGGTGCTGCTTACGCCCGACATCGTAATGGGCCCCTTTGTTTTGAAATCAAAGTCTGCGATCAGGAAGCAATCTGGCAGAGTTTCCTCTTCTTTTTTCTTGTAGGGTTGAAGTGGAAATGAACATAAATTTTTCTTTGCTTTTATACTGTTTAATTAATTAGTTCATTTATGTTATTGGTTCTTTTTGTTAGTGGTAGCATTCTATTTGTTGTTGTGCAAGTTTTGTATTTTTTTTATCAGTTTGTTTCCTTATATGGAAGACGCTAATTAAGAAGTTGTTACCCTTTTCTTTTTTTTTTTACCATATTCTGTTGGTGAAATGTGTTTTATAATGATTAAAATGTTATATATTTAGTGCATTATATTTTTTAAGTATTTATTTATTTAGGACTAAAGTGATATTAGCTAAAATAAATTATTTGGGTGTTAATGTGTTTGCAAAATATATTTTTATATTTATTAAATGTTTTGTATATGTTTATATTGTAAAAATTTATTTTTTTCTGAAGATATATTTAATTTACTGTGTATCAGTTATTCGATTTTATAAAAAAACGATAATATTGGCTGTCTATATTTTGTGAGTCGATATTATGGCTCTTTGTTAGTTATTTGAATGTATTTCGATAATTTTTTTCGATATTTTGATGTTCGATAAAGTTAGAAACGATATTTATTTTAGTCGATATAGTGGTTTCGATATTTTAGTGTTTTGTTTATTAAGTATTGGTGGTCGATATTCTAGTTTTCGATAATTTGGCGACTATATTTTGTAAAGTCGATATTTTGTCCCTCGATATTAATTCACTGATCCCTGCAACACAGACCTGCTTTTAAAATGACCTCAGGCTTTCAGCAGTGCGCACATGCAACAAGGGTTGCTGGCCTCTAAACTGCCATGCCCTATTATATAATAGGGGCTTAAAGGTAGTTTTATTTCCCCTTGCCCTATTATCGACTAGAGACTTATAGGATAGGTCATGCCAATCATAGGTGTACCCTAACACATAGTGTACCCTAATGCATGTGCGTGTTTTCACTGTGTGTTCAACGTAGCAGTGGGTGTTTTCAACAAAGCACTGGCCCTTGGCCTGCTCTGAGCAGAGCCCAGGGCACTCTCAGAGTCAGAAAAACAGCAGCCAGGGGTCTCAAACTGGGCAAAGAGTGGAGGGACACTGCAAACAGGTCCTGATTTCCAACAGTCTCAAATTGCTGACCCGCTACCTGACTCTGATTCTACCTTCAACTAATTGCTTGAAAGCCTTTTGTGCATCTGCTACTTTTAGTTTTAGTTCCAGCTTACTCTCTTCTGAGTTTGCCTTTTGTAAATCCCTCTCAGTATGTCCCATTTGTTCTAGCTTCATTTCCTTTTGTTCAGCCCTTTTATCTTTAATGGCTAATGGCTACCTGTTTACAGAGACTTCCTCAGAGGTACACTTTGCAGGCATCCAGGCCATAATTAAAGTAGCTGTTTCAAGATTAATCCTAAAATATTGTCTACTCTTGTGCACTAATTCTAATACCACTTCTTAATCAAGTTAAAGTGTGTGATTCAGTGTCTACATGGAATTTATCTTCATATTGGGGAATACCTATGTTAGTAGGACAGCTGAATGATAAGAGCAATATGCTGGTATCTGACTGACTTCTTTGATTTTATCTAGTAAAGTATAGTCTATAAGGAAGTGGTCTAATTTGAAACAATGGTCATATTTTTTGCTGTAGAACGTATATCCTCTTTGTGTCCCAGCTTTCATGCATTTGGCGGTGCACAAGCCAAAATCCTGCATTAAATTTCTTGAAATATTCCTGACCTTAGGGTATTTATAAACTGTTTTTTCGTAGACCTATCTAGTACCTTATTTAGCAGTGTGTTAAAATTCCTTCTAGCCAATATAAACGTAGGAAAGTCTAGCAAGTTCAGTGCTAGGGTATTGTGAGGGGATATATCATCACAGATTGTCCCATAGAATCTGGCACACGTAAAGAGTGTCTGCTTATCTCTGAATTTCCCAATAATCCACCTGCTAATGAATCAGTTTTATATTCTTTAAGTTCCATTCCAGGGTTCTTTCTTATGATGAAAGCCACCCTTTTTGTGTTTATCTTTTGGTCGGTGCTTGCTATCTGATATGTAACCAGCTTTGTTTACTAAATAATGTTTTTGCACTCTGATAATGTCGAGTATTTCATGGAATATTAATATTTGAACTTCGCTACCTTGTAGGCGTTGACAGATCATTCATTATTTCTTTTTGATGCTAAGGCCATTTACATTCCATGTTAGTATTTTATTTATTTCACCTTCCCTGCTCCCTGAAAGTACTTGTAGCATGAAAATTATATTGGGAATGAGACAAACGTTTGTCTTTTACCCCACTATGGTCCCCATCAAGTTTCCTTCTCCAGAGAGTCCTCGTATACTTCTGTGGCATATATATTCTATGCCTATTCTGATCTACCATCTGGGAGGATTGTGTGCAAAAGAAACAAACACAAATTTAAGACAAACAAATCAATCATAGTTTATTTTCTTTCCCTCTCATTTGTGAAGGATATTTTTTTTGTCTTAGTTCCCCATATGTTTATGCTCATACTAGGTAGAGCTCTCTTCATATTTTTAGGTGGAATTTTGTATGGTATTAGCTTGTCTACTTATTCAGCTTTTCCAAGATTATACATCATTCTTCTCATCCATTCCGTTCAAAATGTTATTATTTTAAGTTAATAAAAACCATAACAATATTGCCATGTACTCAAAACTACATAAATAACGCGTAAAATCTTCGTGAAATGTAATGCATGATTGCTAATGATTTCTCGAAAGTTATAGCCGCAAGAGAACCCAGAGCTGTCTACATTTTTAATAAAACTGTGATCATCAAACTTCATGTTAATAAGGTGCCACAATATTGTTAACACCTGACCAGGTAGGTAATATCATCAACAGCTGTGTTATGATTAAGGCGACTATCAGTAATGCCACGTTTCTTAAAATTGGTGGATGATGTCCTCCTTTTCGGCACGGCATAGTCTGCATGACTTTGGGCCATTGTATTTCCATGATGGTTGGTTGCCCAGAGATGGCAGTGTACCAAAACGGGTGCCCATCAGTTTCCTCTTCAGGTGCACGGAGTACATTGTGCTTAGATATGCTGCTGTTTTCAAGATGCTGTAGGATTGTAATACCATTCAAGAGTGCGTGCGGTTGGTTGGTATTTGTTTATTATTTAAAAGTGAATCCTTTTTTGCTGCTTTGTTTATTGCTTGGCAAAAAACTGGACAAGGTAGGTTCAGATTCCACAGGTCTTTTTGTGTTAGTTACTTCCATTGATGACTGCAACTATTCAATGACTGCCATAAAGCGTTGTTTAATAAACACTTTTGGTTTGACCGTATTTTGTACCATGTTTTAATGGTGGAGTAGCTTCTCCTTAAGTTTTGTTGCAAGAGGCCAAATTCCAGACAGGTAAGGCATTTTGTGGAAGGCCAAACACTTGCTTGCACGCATCGATTTGCTGTCTGTCCTTGAGTGAGGCGTCTTTACCGTGTGTGACAGCACTTGCATATGTAACATTTGGAAGTAACGTTTCCGCTATAACTGCTAGTAGTTGTTTAAAGGAGGGACCATCCAGCTTCTGAGCGAGAACACAGAAAGCATAGATCAGTGCATATCCTTTCTTAGCGACATATTGTTTGTTCTTTTGGAAGTTAAATCTCTTGTCTATATACAGGCCCAGATACTTATAACTGTTGACTTCCTCTAGAATCTCGTCTCCAAGCGTGATTCTGAATGTTGGGCCAGGTCGATCCCTGAGGGACATTATTCTTGTTTTTGTTGTGTTCATTTCAAATTTTTTGACCTTGACATATTCTGCTATTTCTGTGAATAATCTCTGCAGTCCCAATCTTGATTGGCTGAGTAAGACTATATTGTCTGCATGAGAAAGGTGTGTCAAGCTTAAGGTGTCGGGTCACCGTGAATGAGACTTTATCTGGTCAAGTCTTGGAGACAAGTCAGCCATAAACAAGTTGAGCAAGTGTGGGGCTAAGACACATCCTTGTTTAAGGCCAATTTCCGTAGGAATTCTCCTTGATAGTCTTGTACCATCGGCCAGTTTGACTTGAATCCAAGGGCGTGTGCATAACCTCTCGATGGCACGTAGTATTCTGTCTGGTAGCTCCCACTTTCTTAACTTTCCCCACAAAGGCCCCGGTCCACTCAGTCAAACACTGCTTTAAAGTCTATGAAGCATAGGTGTAGCTTTTTGAGTAAGCGCTGACACTTGTCAGCTATTACTGTTACAGCTTGGATGTTCGTGCTAGTTGCGAATTCTCTCTGGAATCCTGTCTAATTTATGGGGACCATGAAGCAGTTGATCTCTTGATGGAGCATGAAGGAACCAATCATCTAAACAAGGATAAATCTTTATTCCATGGAGATGACGTAAGGCAGCAAGAAGAACTACTGCTTTTGTAAATTCACAAGGAGCTGTTTTGAGGCCGGATGGGAGACTGTGACTTGAAAGTGATTCCGCTGCACACAGAAGCATAGATATTGTTGATGACCGAGAGATACAGGCACATAGTAATATACCTGCAAGCCCAAGGTGCTCGAGGTGCTCATGAAGTGACCCTGGTCCCCAGAGGAATTACTTTCTGCAACGTCTCCATCATAAATGGGAGTGTTTTGACAAATTTGGTGTTGCACTTCAAGTTCAATGCCAACCAGATGCCGCTGTTGTTTACTTCACTAGGAAATTTTTCAAATAAAACTCCCTGCCTCGCTCTCCTTGGAGGTACTACTGAAATCACCTTCTTCAGAAGAAAAGACACTTTCGTTTGAGAAAGAACCAGACTTTTCTTCTTGTTGGATCGTCACGGAGTGAGCCTCATCCCAGACTCCAAGGGGAGGTTTGAGAACTCTGTCCCGTAGCCTTCCTTGCCAGTTTGAAGAACTAATTTGTCTGAGGTGGATGCCTCCGAACTCAAGTAGAAAATGACAAATCCTGCCTGGTTTCACTTCTGCCATACAGTCTGGACCTCTGTTTATTCGGGATTTGGATTTCTTATCACCACCATTCTTTGGTTTAAATTTCCTTTGCTGCTGATGGTGTCAGAGACGGCAGATGAAAGAAAAACTTCTTTTGTGATGTATAACCAAAAGAACCCGGTTTATAAGAGGAGTGCTTCTTCTCAACTCAGCCCCCCCAAAAATAAGTCCTTCAATGGGCATTCTCAATACCAAAGCCTTCTGTGTTGAATTTTTAAGAACCAAATTGCACCATGCAGCAACAGAAGTCCCTCCAAACAAAGCAGTGGCTCTAACAACATGAAAAGAAATGTCTCACATATACTGTATTTGCCTATTAATGCTCTCCAGCAGAGGGCAGTCAGAAATCAGAGATTATGATACATAAGTTCCATAATTGCCAGCTCAAAGCACCAGATATTCACCAGAATAAACTTTTGTAGGAGCAGAATCCATTTTTTTAAATTAGATTGATCCTTGATAATAGACTCCTCAGCCTTAAAGGTACTGCCCACAGACTGGCCGCCAAAGAATCAATGGAAATATTATCCAGCAAAGTTTTTTGCATATTGACCAGAAGGTGAAGTTTAGCCATAAAACGAGACAGAATGATTTTATCAGGATCTTTCACTCCCTCTTCAATACCTCCATAATAGAGTGTACCGGAAATTCCATCTGAGAGGGCTCAAGAACCTTCTCCTCCTGAAACCCCATATTAGCCTTAATTTGGGACAAAATCTCTGGCAACAATTCCTTGGAAATGTATTTTCCTGTTTGCTCTTTTACAACATGACACATCTCATCTGAATCAGAGGAAACATCAGACAACAAATTCCCAGATTTATCAGGAATTGAGCTCTTGCCTTACTTCATTTCAAGCAAGGTATCTTTAATCAAACGCCTTAATCATTTATTCTCCCCCTCTCTCTTGAACTCTTCTTTTCAGGAGGTGGGGAAGAAAATGAATCTGAAGATGCAGAAGAGGGCGCATACTTTCTCTTCTTAGTCTGCTTCCATATTGCCAATAACAAAAAAAGCACCCAGTAGAGGTCAGCAAAACAATAACCATCAGCTCTCGAAATTGATTGCACAAATCACTATGCGGACCTACCGTCATGGCGGTGCTCCTTTTAACTGTCCCTTCCGACCCACCAAAGAGAAAAAAGGCGCCAATGTGCACGCATAAACCGACAGGACCAACAAAAGGGAAGTGAATCCAGTGCAAACCAAGCCTAATTTTCGGCAGCATACCGATGAATCAAAGAATGGTTGGAGGACCCAGAGCAGCACTTGATTTAATGCATTCTAACTTCCAGTGAGCTTTTGCCTCAAATGCCGGGGCAAAAGGAAGCACCATTGAAAAGCAATTGGAGTCCAGCAGGAGTTGGAATTTCTCAAAGTAACATTACTCAAGGCCAGCAGGAGTCGCCATTACAAAACTGACTCAAGCCCAGCACGAGCAACATTCTTGCAACTCTCGTCTCAGTGAGACTGAAACTATAGCACAGGAGGAACGCTAGGTATTGCCTTTATAGGCTCCAGCCACAAAGGGAGGGGCAATATTACTGGCATTCTTCTTCTTTTTTTCTGTTTCTAGAAGTGGATTCTACCTCATTAGTGATAAAGGGGATGAGGACAAGGGGACTTGGGTGTAATACCCCTCCATCATGAATCAGTCCATTTTACAGATAAATTTCCAATCTTAATACAGTTTAATAATGGAGCAACCTAGAAGATAACCAGGATTAAATTAAAGCACAATTGTTTCTTATTGTTAGTTCAACCCATGTGCTACTCAATTGATTAGAGGACCCGTATGAATCTTTATTTTTCATCTCCTCTACATTACCTCCGATCTTCTAAACAAACAGAGCAATTCACAAATAGTAATTCTCAGAAAGATTTTTATTTATGTAAAATCTGACCATGGGAACATTCAGTGTTTGGCATCTTACTGTTGGCCAATGCTGTGTGACTGCTTTTTTTGTCTCCTGTGTGGTCATGTCTGTATATCTGCTACTGTTATGCCATGTCCGAATTCAATGGGCTGCCTGTCAAATGACACAAAGAGTGGATTTAAATTTTCATAGATCCCAATAAGCGATTAGAGATAATATTCTCAATCTGTGCTTTCTATATGCTCAGGTCAATTTATCATTCAAATTATGTCTTCTTCTGAACATTGAAGAGGCTGCGCCAAAGTCTCAAAAAGTTGCACATTTTGGGTAATCATTTTCTTCCTACCATTAGATTTAGGACTATACGTGTTAAAACATGCCAATGGCCAGCCTGGATTTCTTCTCTTTTATCCAGATCAAAGCACAAATGGAGTACATGAAGCATGATTGCACACATGTTTAACAAATTTCTTGAGTATTCACATGAGATTTACTACAAAGTATGTCTGAGAACTCAACTCGTTCCTAGTTCCATTTCAACTAATATACAGGAACTGACCAAAAGTCAAGACATCGCCCTCGCTCCTATAGTGACAAATTCTAGAGTGAAGGCATTCTGGTGTATTTTTTTCATATACAGGTCTAAAATATTGATTTTGTGGTAATCTTTGTTCACAGTATTCTAATGGCAATACTGTGTGCATTTGAGCCACTGCACTGATAAAATCTTTCTTCTCATCCCTTCCACAATCAATACATTTTATCAATATATCGGACCCATATTTTACCATCTTTGAATGGATTTTCAATACTTTCTATCCATTTATACTCACAGCAGCACTGACTAGGTAAATGAGGCAGTTTTGTGGCAAAGGAACAGCCTATAGCTGCATCGTTCATCTATAAGTAAAACTGAAAAGGATGAGGACTGGGAGATACTCCAGCCAATTCTGTAAGGAAGGTCTTGGAGACAACCTCTGCTGACAGATTTGATATGTGGCAGTATGTGTATAGAAGTATCAAAACAGCAATCTTTCCAGTGTCTGTTGCATCTCTTACAAATAAGTATAGTTCTACAAATGTTGGCAAAGATCTAAATATGGGCCACTCTCAGGATAATTGGGCTCCTGAAGGTTGGTTAGATTTCATCAATCTTACAAAGAATGTGTAGCACTATAATGTGTGCATTTCTTAGATTCTAGAATTTCTGTGCTTTTTATTTAGCAATCCAACCTTTCTATTGTGCGTGGTCAGTAAGATACTTGATCCTGACTGAAGCTTTTTGGGATATGAATTCAAAGCTCTAGAAGAGGGAATTTTCTGCTGTTGCATGGCTTCCGAATCATGTTGTCATAGCCACAATCTCATCCTCTTTGTCAAGTAGGTTTCATCTCATCTTTGTGCATTTGTAATTGTTTCCATTTCCTGAAGATCTGACAATGCAAAATGACTGCCAAGCTCTTCTTCGCCACCCTCTTCCACATTAGTGTAATTTAGCACCTCCAGATTAGTTTGCAGGGGGTAGAATTATCACTACCTACCTGCAGATATTAGGCTGAACCAAATGTTTGCAGCGCTCCTTAGTTTCAACAGTGTTGGCCTTTTTGTAGCTGCATCAATAGAATTTGTTACCCTGCCCAATTTATGTGATGGGCCTATTATATCTCCTCTTACAACAGGTTTAGTATTCCCATCGTTTGACATAGGGCCGATCTCTTTCCTTCTTCACATTAAATTCAGGCGTAAGTTCTTCTTCTGACTCAACTTCGTTCCTACATGCTAATTCCCCAGAAACAATGTTACCAGATCCACTCAAATAATATGTTGTTTGGCCTTCATATAGCAGTTTTAGTTGCTTGGGGCTTGAGGCAGCAACATCAGAGTTGATAGCTTCAGGGAGTACTGTAGCAATGTAGCAGGAAGTATAAGAATTCTTCAATAGTATCCCATGGGATGGGGATACAGCTTGAATTTTCTTTTTTTTATTGGTAAAGTAAAATGTGAAAAATATCATATAATACATTCACTTCTGCAAGAAGGCCATAAAATCATAGAGACATTTCTTCTAGTTAGCTAGCAACAGATATCATAAATACTTCTCAGCTAATAATTAAATAATAAGTCATAAATATTATATTACATATCTTCTAACTTCCACCTTTTGCATTATACAAAATTATTTCTATTCCAGGACCCCCCCACAGACTGCAAAACTTCCCTATGTCTCCTGGCTTGCAGTTTGACTTAGCTGCATTTGGACCAATTTTCATAGTTTCAGAGACCTAAGTTAGAGGGCAGTCTGATAAAGATCCTAGTATTTCTGTACATTCAGTTTATCTGGTTTATTGATAAGATGGGGAGATGTCTGCAAGTGGTCTGCTGGTCGCTTTGGGCTAAGCCATAGATCAAGTCTGATGTTGTGGAAAATGCAGTTGTCAGCCTGGGACTGGGGGAAATTATATTCCTTGTGCTTAGTTTGCGATTTATCTCTGTAGTAAAATGAAGTAGGTCCAATCAAGGTAGTTTTCTATGTAGGTTTATTGAAGTAAGGGGTTACATAGGGGAGAGCCCCACCAGGAGCAGCCTCACTGCTGCTCAGCCCATCTCCAACTGACACTTACACACATGAACATTCCATTCATCCACATTCTCTCTCCCAGACACTCAGGCTGAGCAGCAGCAGTATATCACATCCCCTTTCTTTGCAATGTAAAAGAAGAGATGCTCACAGGCATTATAAACATTGCATGATAAACAAAAGAAGACAACAATATGAAGCATAGAAAAATAAAGAAGGAACATTCAAGCAAAGAGAGAGAAATAGGAAGAGAGAAACAGTGACACAAGTACAAAGGCTCATGCACACCACCATCCTCCTTTTAACACAAAAACAACCCAGACACTCCCACGCTACAGACTACATACCAATCCAAGTACCAGGATCGTATAAGCTGGCCAGGCAAACACGAAGAGCACAAGGAAACCAACAACAAAAGTGTGGAAGCAAACTCAGCAATAAGAAAAAAAAAAACAGTAAGCAAGCATGGACAATATCCACGCAGAATATCGTAACAATCATAATAACAGCAAGACTTTCCTCAACAACAAAAGTTGAGGTGTGAGGTGTGGAAGGGGCTCCACACGGAACAACAAGAATAATAAAAATACGGGTGGAACGTGAGGAAAATCTCCACACGGAACATAAACAACTCTGCAAGCAATGGTCTCAGCACTTCCCCCAACTCTGTTGGGGGAAGTGATGAAGTTTTCTTGTTTGGGTGTAGTGTTCTGCACATGCTTATGTTTCGTGTGGTGTTATATCACACATTCCACCTCAACTAGCGTTGGGGGAAGTGCTGAGACCATTGCTTGCAGAGTTGTTTATGTTCCGTGTGGAGTTTTTCCTCACGTTCCACCCCTGGGTGACTAAGGTTTCTACACTACGAGGTTGTGGAACTACGTTGTTCCGTTCTAGGTTCTGTGTGCATTTGTTTTGTCACACTTACCACCCTTACTATGGGTAAGGGTGGAGGGCAATGTTTCTGCCGATTGTTCCCTGTGGAATGACCTTTCACAGCTTCGAATCTATTGTCAGTCTGGTTTACTACCTTGCTTTCCTGTTGGTACCCTTTTTACCTCTTGTTGGCCTGGCCAGCCTGCTTGTTTGGTATTGGGGTTTAGCTTGTGTTTTGTGGCATGGTAGCGTGTGTTTTGCCTTTACTTGGATTGTATTGTGGAAAGGGAGATGTGGTGAGTGTGCTTGTGTGGCACTTATTTGCTGTGATTGCTGGATTGCGTTTTTGTTCCTCTTTCTTAAACCTATTCTTTGTTATCTAGCATACATGTATATTTTCCATCATTATCATCTCTACATGTTTTACATTGAAATTGCTTTCTTGCCCCAGTGCTGCATGTAATTATTGTATTGTCATCTTTTGCATGCACCAATCTTTTTGTGATTCATTTGAAGTTGATTCTCATTTGTGTAAAAAAGGGAGATGTGTTATACTTGCTGCTCAGCCAGTGTGAATGTGGAATGGAATGTTGGTGTGAGAGGTGACTGTGGAATGTTGGATGAGTGAGGTTGTCAGTTGGTGTATGGGCTGAGCAGCAGGGAGGCTGCTCCTGGTGGGGCTCTCTACATAACATCTTACTTGGAATAAATCTACTAAAGAATCTACCTGGAATGGACTTAACTTATTTACAACAATCTCTCTGAGTGGTGTGCAAATGTCTGCTTCATTTTGTCATTGACTGACTTTGATTTAGTTTATATTTCTCGCCGGTGCTACTTTTACCCTGCATTCCCAATGTTATCTCTCTCCATTCTAAAGCCCTCAGGATTATTACAGATTATTAATATCTACCCTTGATAATGTTAATTTAAACTGTCCTTAAGTCCTTCCTGGGTTTTAAAATTTTGATTCTTACCTTCGCTGCTGCTGCTCTTGTTTTCAGTCGAAGAGCTGTCCCACCAGTAAACTAAAAGTGTTTGATATGGTTTTGTTTTTTAAGCACACCTACTTTTCCTGATTTTTCTTAAGCTGTTCCTTCTAGAACTGTGCTAGCGTCCACGTCTCACTCTACTCATCCACGTGCATTTTCTTCAGGATCTTGTCGTGCCTCCCGGCTGTATGAGTCAACATTTCTTGCTTTGGAGTGAGGAGCAGTAAGTGCCAAATCCATCTAGTTGATATTGTCACTATACTAAATGTGTGGGTGGGAGTTTTTAATGCATATTGCATTCTTACGAGTAATAATGACATCATTAATTTCGTTGTAGTTCTATATGAGGACATGAATCTTGATATATGGTGCGAAGGGACTACCCACCATCTGAATAGCGCTGCAGCATAGCCAATAGAGGGGGGCCTAATATTTAATCATGTATAATATCTTATTACTTGAACGGATTGCATTACTCATCTGTCAAACTAGTTTTGTGCACACTGTGTTTTCATGTATTTATTTATCTCCATAAGGTGCAGAACTGCTATCAAAGGTGAAAACAAGAATGCTGCCTTTCCACCTCTAAGCTCATTGTGGCTTCACATGGTCCAAAATCTTGGCCTCCTTCATCAGTAGGAATGGAAGCTTAACAAAGTGCCTCTGATATGTCGCAGTTGCTACTGTCTGTCCTACCTTTCTTCACACTTAATTTCAAAACAGGCAGGGATATTAAAGACAGCAGAGCAAATCAGGTTAGTACCCAGATAGGAAGCCAGGCATGAAAATTACAGATCCAGAAGCGACCAGAAGGAAGTCACTGCTAGAATCAGTCTTTCCATAAATGAAGGCAGCAGAATGATGGAGAGGCAAAAGGAATGCACATCACAGAAGGAATGGAGTGAGGCACTGACACACTGCCCAAGAAAACAGAGGAAAATCCATTTACCATTGAGGGATTACGGGCACCAGACCCTGGTAGTGGCACACACAGTGACAATCTAGAGGGATATCAGACAGTCCTAGAGAAGGACAACCAACCTTCAACCACTTAACATACAAAGTATAAAGCCACCTGTCAAGGCCTGAACGGAGGCTGTCAGTCATTCATCTCTTTCTCAGAGGCTCTCAGGAAGCCACGTCGTATATGCTTTCAGGAAGCCACTCTGTCTCTCCCAGATATAAAAATATTATGGTGGAAAGTCGTGCCTGGCAGCATAAGAACGAAAAAGCCCAACAACTCAAAACCAGTAAGATGTTGGGTTCTTCTTGCAAGACTGAAGATTCAAATCTGGGTAATATCAGGACTAGAGGTGACAGGACTGGAACAGAGCTGGAGCTGGTAGGATTGGGGAAGATCTGGTATGACTGAAGCAGTGCTACAGCTGGCTAAACAGCAATATACCTGCTACTGGCAAGACAGCAGCAGAGCTGGCAAGACTGGAGCAGGAGCAAATAATCCAACATCAGGAGCAACAGGAGGAGTTGCAGTGCATTGGTAGGCTGATCAGAGGTCTTTTATATAGAGGTAGAGCAGGTGCCACCTGTTATAAAGAGTCTGGAGCCAGAACAAGAAATGCTGACAGGCAGGGGTTGTCTCAGAAGAGCAACCATTTTAACAGGCAGGGACTGCACATACAAGATGAATAAGCTGGCAGAAAGGGGTTTGGTGGTCATCTTAAAATGAGCTTTGTGTTTGAGGGCCACCTCAGAATGGATTTTCACTAAGGGGGTGTTGAACGTATGCATTTAAAGTCATACCTGTCACAGGCATAAATCCATAACATCGTCCGGCAGGGCCAGATGCTATCTTCAGGCAAGTGACTCGAAGGTAGTAGGAAAGTAAATATACTGGCACCCTCACTGCTTTACCCTGCACATTCGGGAAGAAGTAGGCTATCCCAATCCCCAGGTTACGGGGAAACAAAAAGCTGGTGGCCACTGCGAAACTCCATACATTACAGGGAGATGAAGGCTCGAAATGAGACCTTATCCCAAACACCAAATGACTATTTTTTTCCTTTCAGAGGGAACATGCTCCTACTTTTACCAAGTCCTGAAACCAGTACAGCAAAACCTAAGCAACCAGCATTCACGAATAGAAAAACTTAGGGGTTTATTTGCAAGCCCATTATGCCACTGGTGCATCACGTTTTTTAATGCACCGGTGGCTCAGTGTACCTGCCCATATTTACAAGGCCACGTAAAGCCACCCTGGTGGCTTTTCATGGCATTGTAATTATGGCCCCCTTTCACACACTACTCTGCGTGAAAGGGGCGTTCCATGAGTGTTGCTATGGGTGTTCCCGCACAATATCCATGGAACCTGACGCATTCCCAAATTTACAAGGGAGCATATTTACAAGCCCCTAGCGCCACCGAAGCATCACTTTTTTGACACTCCGGTGATGCCAAAAATGAATGCCTTTTCAGAGGAGGTATTAAAGTGGTGCAACGAGGAGAAATACTTTTATTTCTCCTTGTTTTTTGCTCTTTCTATGTGTTCTGTATTCTGCAGCACATATATCGAAGGAGCAAAATGCCATTAACAATTGTTTTTGTGCACAAAGGTGTCCCTCTCTGCACAAACACAATCATCCCTGCAACACAGGCACCTTTGCACCATGATGTTTGTGCACCGGCATAGTGAAGAGCACAGGGGTGCGCCATATTCCTGTCAATATGGCGCATCCTTGCATTTTCGAAATGACGCAGCTTGGTGCAGCAAAATTGCTTGCAGTGCCACTGTTATGTTTCATATAGAGGCCCTAATATAGACGCGTTCATATATACCGTATATGATCATAATCGTATATGCCCTATTATGGTCTTATTCGTATATGCCCTATTATGATCATAATCGTCTATGCCCTATTATGGTCATAGTCTCCTATGCCCTAATATAGGCATGATCTTTCACCTACATTAGTTTCCTACAGTACACAACGAGCTCTGAGGGTTGAACATTATCTAGTCTGTGGTTAGAACACTGCAGGGTTTTTCCCGAACACAGGCCTACAATGTACTCATAAATTATGCATGAGCATTCACCAGCTACATCGCCCGCATAATATATATGTACAAAGTTCACCCCTGACGTCTTCCTCATGTCTAACAAAGACCAATACAAACCATACTGAGGGACGAGATACTTTAGGGTATAAATACACCACATCTTGCCCCGGTAAGATAGAGGGAACCAAGACTTCCAGGCTGACACAATGACCAGAGACGCTGAGGCTCCTGCATGCAGTCGCTCCAGCTGACAGTGGTCTAACACAGCCCTTGCGGGGTGTCCAACTCGAGATCAGGACGGGGTCCCATACTCTCTCTATTCAGGTATGGGGGTTCGACTAAATCCTAGAAGGATTATTGGCTCTTAGGCTTTCAGACCTACACCCATGCTAGGTACACTTAGGTACATCTAGTTAGGCATCGTAGGAGTATGCGCACTTCTGGGTGACATTCTATTAAGCATTTTATATTCATGTATGTATTCATGATTATTGCAATATGGTAGAACTGTACTATCCCTTCACTTTTATCGTACTGCTGATAATATATCTCTGCTATTGTCTGCTGGTTGCTGCAGGACATATATTTTACACTAGAATAACAACTGTTCAATACTTATTGAAACGCCCAGACTGTTTATTCTGTGTAACTCTCTGAGACAAACCGAATAAGTAAGCACGAGTGACTGAGCGAAAAGTAGTACATTGTTTCCACGATTCTGAGGGAGCAGGGTTGTCATGATCTAAGGTTGCCAGAAACTACTCTCTCCCCGATAAGAGGAGATTCTAGTGGCACTGTGAGCTAGCTAATACAAATCCGGTTAACATACGCGGTGGGGGTGCACAGAGTCAGTCAGTCACCAAGCCCACGGTTTATGTTATCCAAACACGCAGGTCCTGCAGGGGTACTATAGGAACTACACGACACCACAACATTTCATTGTAAATATACCCCATGGTTTTGTAAACCTGGGAATGCGTCAGTTTCCTAAAGGGGGGGGGGGCGTAAGGGAGGTGCAACGAGGAGAAATTCCTTTATTCTCCTAGTTTTTCATTTTCTATGCCACAGGGGCATATTTACAAGGGCATTGCACCACCGGAGGGTCACTTTTTCTGGCGCTTTGGTGGCGCAGTGCCCTGCTCCATATTTGCAAGGCGGCACTAAGCCACTTTGCATGGCTTAACATTACCTTGTAAATATGGCCCTTCTTGCTGCAGTTGCAATGGGTGTTGCTGTGGTCTTTCCCATGCTGCCCCAGATATGCAAGGATCTGTAAATCTGAGGCAGTGCCAAAAACTAACACCTTTCAAAAGAAGGCATTCGAGTGGCGCAACAAGGAGAAATACTTTTATTTCTCCTCATCATTTTTGCTCTTTCTATGTCTGCAGCACACACAGAAGTAGCAAAACGCCATTAATGATTGTTTTTGTGCAGAAAGGTCTCCCTTCCTGCACAAACACAATCATCCTTGCAACACAGGCACCCTCCTGTGCTGGCACTAGGCAGCTTTTTTAGCGCCGACACAAGGAAAAACACAGTGGTGCACCGTATTCTTGTTAATACTGCGCATCCCTGCGTTTTTTAAATGATGCGTCGCAGCAAAATTGCTTGCAGTGCTGTGCCATTTCGCTATAAATGTGCCCCATAGAAATAGGAAAACACCCCTTGTGGTTGTTTATGTTCAGGAAGGTGTCCCTTCCTGCACACAAACAATCACCCCTACAACGCAGACACTTTTGCACCATGGTGCAAGGGTGTCTGCGTTGGCGTATGGCAGCCCATTGTGCACCAGTGCAGAGGAAAAGGACAAGAATGCGCCGTATCTTGCAGATACGGCGCATTCCTGCCCTTTTCTTTTGACACACAGCAGCGCAGCAGGAAAGCTTGCTGCACTGCCGTGCGTCAAAATATTGTAACTAAGACAGAGCACTTTAATGTTTTTTCTATTTAGCTATCCTGAATGGAGTCTCTTCAGTTGTATTTTTGCATTCAAAATTAAACTGGATAACCATAGCACTGACTATGCAACGACCATACTTTGACATGATCTGTAGCAGTCACAAATTTGGGAGAATGGCAAACATAGTTATGCATTGCACACTTTCCTTCCAGCGAGAAGATTGCTAAAACTGGAGATCAGGAGAAAAGCTGGGACAGCTACAAAATAACATGAATTGGCATAGTGTGTTTTTTTCTGTAGATTTAGAGTGTTTTTGCAGGTTAGGAATGACAGAGTGGTTTGGTCACCTGATTTTCAAGCTGAATTTCTATTGCTGCATGTGAGATAAGTTGCAGAGACTTGGTCAGTGTTGTGTTTTCTTCTCATTGAGAATGGCTGAGGCCATAGCTTTGTACATATTTTAAACTTTTTGAGATTTCACCCTCTCAACGTTTTTAGAAAACATTGGACACCAATGTTGGTCACATTACATGGGTGTTCAGTTTTCATGTGTTCCATGGCTATTGTGTCTTAATCTCTGTTACAAACTCCAAAGAGATGTGATTACAGCTTTGCCAAGACTCCACTCAAAAGATTCCCTCAGATATCATGAATCCCCAATGGAGGGTCCCATGGGAAGCAGTGGCACAGCCTAATCTTCTCATGGGATCTTTCGTGAAGGGGGAATGACGTGGCAGGACAGGTTAGGAGGGTAGTGGGTGGGGGAGGAGACTAGGCGAGGGATGATATAGGGGACCAGTGAGGGTGTCAGCCTCTCTCTGATGCATGCCCCTTGTATGTTGAGGGCATTGTAGGCTGGATTTTTCTTTAGGTCATTTGTGGCCTCATGGCGGAGGAAGCGGAAGCAGGATGCGCTGCTTTGCCTACCAGCGGTGCAGCTGGAAGAGCGGATCTGCTTCGGCAGGGTGTCCTGGCTGAGGCCTGGGTCGGCATGTCCCGCTCAGTGAAGGCCGCCTCGGCCAGCATTGAGCCTGCTGTGGTGGCATGCATGTCGCTCAAAGGTAAGGCAGGTAAAAAAGTAAGGAGTGGGGATGCAGCGCATTCCCTGCGGCGGCTCGGTATCTGCTGAGCAGGAGGCAGATCAGTCTGCCGGAACCTGCCCGAATGACCGCCCTTGATTGCAGCCCGGTGGAGCATACTGGGCAGCAGAGGGCTCGGGCCCAAAATAAAAGGGGTGCAAGGGAGGGAGCGGTGGGCCTCTGATCCAGTTGGGACGGGCTGCCAGGAGGGACCTCTTTACCTTTCTGGGCAGCCCCAATTGCCAGTGACTACAAAGGGGGGCCAAAAGGGAAGAGAAAAAGGAAGGCTGTATCTAGTGGGCCCTCCTGATACTCATACTAATGCAGAGACCGAAAGGGGGGTCACAGTTTTGAGCCCCTCTTGGGCCTTAGGGCAGGATAACCAGGCATGTGGCAGAACCTCCACGGTTGATGGGCCCTTGGATTTCTCCATACAGGGGTGGCAGGGGAACACTCCGGTGAGCAGGTGGCAGGGCGTAGATTTGGAGGAAAAGATCAGGGAGCAGTGCAGGTTGGTCCAAGTGACTAAAGAGCAGTGGCAACGGTTACGCAGGTAGAGGGAGGGCCACTTGGAGCTGGGTGGGCAGCCTTGGAAGGTTAAGGGTGCCCCTGGGGAGGGGGATTGTCCTGGGTGACATCTCCGGGTACTGGGTTTGGGTACCTGGGGGGGAACAAGGCGGACAAGCCTCAGAGGGGGTTTTTGTGGCCTGTGGGGCCAGTAGCACAAGGGGGCCGCATGACTGGAGCAGCCCTGCAGTGAGCAGAGTGACAATGCCAGCAAGTGAGGCAGGCAGACAGTTGGAGACCGCAGCAGGGTGCATGACGGCCCCAGGACATTAGGCCGAAGCTATAGAGTGTCATTGGCGGCCCTCCCTACAGCGTGGGACCAGACACCTCTCACAGGGGAGCCCCCCACCCCTGCTGGGGGGGTGTGGGTTGGGAGTGTGCCTGTATTTTCCACTGTGCGGTCTGAAAAGGGGTTGTGTGACCAAGGGGACACATTGGAGCTGGATTATGATGAGGGTAGTGATGACTGGGAGGAAGGTAAAGTGCGTGATGATGAGGATGTGTGTTTATTTGAGACACAAGCCAAAGGAAGGGGGAACAACGACCTCTCCAGTTGGCATTTTGCAGAAGTCAAGGGCGGACTATGCAGCTGGCATCGGACGGGAGATGGAGTTGACCACTCCAAGGCCCACCAGGTGGACAGAATGCAGTAGTTTGCCCAGAGGAAAGGGCGACTGGTGGACAGTCTGGGAGACTCAGCAGGCGGGCTCAACTGGGAAGGAATGCAAATCTGTGGGGGGTGGTGATGGGAGAATTGATGAAGTGGGCGTTCTGACCAAAGGGGGGGGGGTTTCTGGCAATGTTACAGTGGTGGCTGCCACCAACGGCAGTACAAAGGGGGGGTCTGAAACTCCCAAGGCCACCAAGAAAGTGGCAGAGGTGGGAGGCAAAGATGACACAGAGGAGGGAACACATAAGAAATGGTTGCCCTTCATGGGGCTGGCTATGGCCCTGGGGACCCATATATCAGAAAAGACTAAGAAGCAAATTTGGAGGCATGAGTATGTGGACGTGTTCAAGTTGTTACACAGGCCAAAGAGGGTTCAAATGAGGAGGAATGGGAATTGCTTAGGTGGTTCAGGGTGTCCATTACCATGATTAACTGGACGCCTGCCTTCCTGATCTTTGCCAGCATTTATTGTGAGAAGAATGCGGAAAGGGCAACCGCCTTATTCAAATACATGGACATAATCCACAAAGTGCAGTTGCACTGTGGAGGATTCGCATGGCTTAGTTGTGATGAGGAGTTTAGAGCACGGGTTAGCCTTAACCCAGAAAAGCCTTGTGGGGATGTAGATTCAGAGTTGTGGATGCAATGGATGTCCTCGACCCAGTCTTTGGCCTCGACCCACCCAGCAAGTGGCCTGCCCATTACATACAAGCCCTTTCAGCCCCTTCCCGCCCAGCACGGGCGAGAACCATCACCAAGGCCACGGGCATGAACGTGGGAGCCTGTAGGAACTTTAATAAGGGGTCTTGTTCCCGGTACTCCTGTAAATTCAACCACAAGTGTTCTAAATGCGATGGAAGGCACCCTGTCACACAGTGTTTCACATTGGCGAGCCCCACCGAGCAATGGAGGGCATCCAGGGGAAAGGGAACTCAGGGCCCTTGATGGAGCATGACTTTTGCTAATAAAATCTGCTTGGGAAAATCCACCCAAGTGTGTGTTTTAATAAATTACTAACATGCGTGAAAAACCAAGATAACTAAAACATGAAGATTTAGACGGTACGACCGAAAATGTGCAAAGCTGCACATATTTTTAAGAGTCAGAATAACACATGTAGAATGGAAGATTTCTTTATAGGGTATATGAATAATAATAGAATGAGAAGAAATTATTAATTTGCGTATCTAATATTAATGTTTTTATGTTTCCTGAACTGCAGGAATATTCAAGCATAAACATGAAAAAGCTCATTTATTCTTCGTGAAAGTAGTGTAGGTCTAGAAATGTAGAGATTAACTTTTCTTTCTGTCTTTCCTTGCTAAAACATGCAGGCCTAAGCAAATGTATTAGTTAGGGATGTGCTTCCATGCTCCTTTGTTTTTTTCTTCATGCCGTTTCCTGATGTCCTTGTAAAGAATAATATTTACATCCTTAGAGAGCGGAGAATAGTACAACTCTTTCCTGTCTAGGCGAGGAATTAGAATGAAACTGTTGCCATTTAGTTACAAAATATGTAAATTGTAGTTTTCTTCTTCCTCTCTAGGAAGTTATACAATTTTAGACAAAGACTGTTTAGAGAAATTTGTAAAGTCATCGTTAGGATATGTTTACCTCCCCTAGTTCTGACCAATGAGAGAGATTTGTAGGATTTAGGAGAGTTTCTAACCTAGTTTAACAAAGTTGCGAAGTCAGTATAAAGACGCTGGTGGGAAAATGATCATCGGCTCGTTCACATTCTGGTGACCTGTCCTGCATCCGTAGTATGCTGTATGCTGTGCTGTGCTGATTCCTGATCTGGCTGGCAATCCTGACTACGGGGGAGAACCTTTTCCTAGAGACTTTGCACATCATGGGCTGGTGATGTTGCCTACACTATTCTCCTAAGGCGGTGGAGATAGTTTTCTAGACTAATTGCATGCTGTGCATTAGTTTTCTCTAAATTACCGAGAGGTAACTGTTATGTTATGTTATGTTATAAGGGTTTTATAAAGCGCTCGTACACCGGTTGGTTTCATGGCGCTGATTCTAGGAAATGCCGAACCTGGTGGGAGTTTATTCGTAGGCCTGGATGTACAACCATGTTTTGAGGGATTTTCAGAATCTCAGTAAGTCGGTACTTGACCTGATTTCCAGAGGAAGGGAATTCCATAGTCTGGGAGCCAGAGTTGCAAACCTGCATCCCCATTGTCGCTTCAGCTTAAAGGTAGGGATTGGCAGAAGGTGGAGGTGAGCCGAGCGGAGGTTGCGTGAGGGGGTGTACCGTGTTATAAGGCTGCCTATGAATTTGGGGCTCCGGCCATGCAGGGATTTAAACACCAAGCAACCTACTTTGAATGCGCAGCATTGAGGAATAGGGAGCCAGTGCAGCTTCCTTAGGAGGGGCGAGGCATGTTGCCAACTGAACTGTGATTTTCCCTCATGTTTCCTTTTTTCTCTCTCCCTCCCATTTTCTCACCTGAATTTGATGATCTCTGAATTACTCTGCTTAAGATGACTGTGATGTTTTACCTGTGAAACTATGAGCAAAGTTTTCTTTATGATTTGAATTTGTGTATGACCATTCATATTTTCTGAAATAATACCAAAAAAGGTGCCTTGAAAGAATAGTGTCTGTCATTATTTCCTGAGTCATGACTTATTTTTAGGATAACATTTGCCATATTATTGATGTAATTGTGGTGTATTTTATGGTATAGCTGTTTCTTCATTACAGATCCTCATGAAGGAATTGTTCTCTGATTTCTCTACTTAGTCCCTTTTAGCTCTACCAAAGATCCATTGGAGGACCTTTGATATTGCTGACAGGAATGATAATGACTTATGAGCCCATCATTATAGTATTTATGCTTCCTTAGATATTGTAAAGGTTGGTGTGGGATATTGTATGACCCCCCACCACTTCCGCTGCATCAGTTTTTGGTAGTTGCATCGGATGGTTAGTTTAGACTAAAATACTAGGTGGAAAAAAAAAAAGAGGAGTTTTTACTGACTAGACATAATTGACGGTTAAAATATATGTTAAGTTAGTTTTGTCACATTGAGTTTTTGTTGAACGGGTCCGTCGAGGCCTGAGATCCCGGGATATGCCTAAGGGCTGTTCTTAGTGTTTGCGTACACTAAGGTGATGTACATTGTCTGCTGGTAATAGAATACTAGGCGGTCGTCGAACTGAAAGTATTGTAAAGGGAACTTTGTTGAATGAAATAGTGGGAGTTTAGTTGGGTCACTTCAGTAAGCGCAACTGGGGAAGTCCCGAGAATCTTCTGCTTGTAAGAGAACAAGAATCACGCTGGTCGTGGTTTATTGTTGGACTATAGAGTTTTTTCTTTGAGTGCATGAATATACTTTCGATTTTTTCCTTTTACTGGAGCAGACAATTTGTGTTTGTGTGTTTTGTTTTGTTTGTTTAAAAGACCTTAAAAGACATTGACGCTGATTTTGCAAATGGAGGGTCAGTAGAAGGAGTAATACTGAAGTCACAGAGAGCTGCGCTGGTATTGGATAATTGGTGAACAACGTCACAGAGGTGCCGCGCTGGTACTGGTTAGTTGGTGTGAGTCGCGCTGCTATTGGACAGTGAAAATAACTTTGATTGGAAGTTGAAAACATAACACGGAAGAGAGTGTTGTTAGGATTTACGTAGATTAGAGTCATTAATAACATTTTACTTACAGTAAGCAGAGAAAATGAAGATAATAAAATTGTTAAAGACATTGTTTAGTAAGGATCAACCAATTCCAATTAGAGAAGGGATTCCAATAGCTCCTGAAGGTAGGCCAGCAGCATTTATGGCATTAGAAAGGGGTTACCATACGTGTGCATGGTTAGAGAATTGGGTGAAATATACGGAGGATCAAGGTGAATTAGCTTTTCCTGAAAATGGTACTTTCAATACAAGGATTTTAGAAAACCTGAGGTTTCGGATGAATGGTTTGAATCCAAACCCAAGACCAATGCAGTATGAGGCATTAGAAGAATGGGAGTATGAAGCATACAAGAGAGAAAGAGACAAGCATCAGAATAGATATAAAAATACAGGGAGCAGATATTCTGAAGCAAAGTGGGATTCTCGCAAGAAAATGTGGAGAAGAGGTACTGTTATAGAAACAAATGGATTATTCCCTGTTAGAGAGGCTGATGAGACTGAAAGGGGAAAGTCAAAGGAGAAAAAGAATAATACTGAAACACAAAATAAGAATGTGAATGTAAATCTAATGGATTCAGATAACATTGATGAGGATTTCCTAAATGAATTACTAATGAACAGACCACCCCCATATCAAGAGGAACAGATTAGTTTAAGTACAGATGATTCACATGCTTTAAATATTATACCTAGTGCTCCTTTGATTCAAATTGAAGAACAACCTCAGAATAGAGTGACAAATGGAGTGGGACCAGTTCAGATTGAGAACAGGCAAAGGACGATTGTTAGGATGGAAGCAGTAAGAAACCCAGAAGTGTTGTCAGTGACGATTGGTCCAGTAGTTCCATTATATAGTGATGGACAGAGAGTTACAGGAGTACATGCTTTGGCAGTCCCAGAAGTGACTAGGACTAATGAAAGAAGTAGTGGAAGTAACAGTGCAAATGTGAGTATAGTTTCGAGACATGAAGAACAATTAATTGATGTTTCAAGGAGAAATGAGACACCAAAAAGGGTGGTGTATCAAGAACCTAGGAGATTAATACAGACTGAAGAGAGTTTGAATACACAAGTACCTGCTGAACTTGGAAGTGAGTCGGGTGAAGATGTACAAAGATCAATGGGTCCATCACCGGAAGAATTAGATCAGTGGATTCGAGATATAGCTCCTGGTTGTAGTAGTCAGAGTAAAGATGATTGTGTCAATGTGGCTAAATTAAAAGGAGTAATAGAAGAAATGATTACAGGTACGATTAGCCCAGAGAGATTGAGTAAATTTCAGGATGATGAGTTGTTGTTTCTATGTAAGACTATTACTCGAAGAGCGAGAAATTTGCATGAGACATTTGTAGAGACAGCACAAGAATATGGAGTAGACATTTAAAAGTCAAAAGCATAACAAAAGACGTATAGATTAGATTTTAGAGACAGAGATTTGGAAAATTTAAATGTTTTAGGGAAGCGATTGCAAATTAAAGAGTTGATTAGCACACTAAAGCGTTGGGGTGAATTGGACAAGTGGAAAGGAAGATGGGCTAAAAAGCAAAAAGATGAAAATGCCAAAGCGAATGTAGCTTCTCCGTCGTACCCTTTGAGAGAGCCAGAGAAAAAGATGGAATCAGATGAAGCTGTTGGGGCTTATCCAATGAGAGAAGTACCAGGAGGTGGTTATGTCCACGTTCCATGGTCAAGACAGGACATCTTGTCATTTACGAATGAATTCCCAAGACTGAGAGAAAAGCCTGTTGAATGGTACAGACAAGTTGAAAGATTTGTGAAAATATCAAATGTTTTGTGGGTTGATCTAGAGGGTCTTTTTGATATAGTAGTTCCAGCTGATTTGTGGATTGAGTGTAAAATAGCTGTAGATTGGCCAAATAAAGAATACCCGAGAGATCCTAAAACAGGATCACCTTCTGATGAGGTTATGAAAAAATATAATCAGGTTATTACATACCTGAAAGGGAAGATTTCTCCAAAAGAAACAGATTGGGGACGCCGAACTTTGTGTGCACTGCCCGTGTTGCCTCCAGAGGGGACTCCAAGCCCCACAAGACACCTGACACCCCGGAGGGAGGAGCCGTCACTCCGCTCATAAGCGCCACTGTAATCCCGCGGCACGGGATGCCGTTCTTTGTGTGCACTGCCCGTGTTGCCTCCAGAGGGGACTCCAAGCCCCACAAGACACCTGACACCCCGGAGGGAGGAGCCGTCACCGCGCTCATAAGCGCTACTGTAATCCCACGGCGCGGAACGCCGTTCTTTGTGTGCATTGCCCGTGTTGCCTCCAGAGGGGTCTCCAAGCCCCACAAGACACCTGACACCCCGGAGGGAGGAGCCTTCACCGCGCTCATAAGCGCCACCGTAATCCCGTGGCGCGGGACACCGTTCTTTGTGTGCACTGCCTGTGTTGCCTCCAGTGGGGACTCCAAGTCCCACAAGACACCTGACACCCCGGAGGGAGGAGCCGTCACTCCGCTCATAAGCGCCACTGTAATCCCGCGGCACGGGACGCCGTTCTTTGTGTGCACTGCCCGTGTTGCCTCCAGAGGGGACTCCAAGCCCCACAAGACACCTGACACCCCGGAGGGAGAAGCCGTCACCACGCTCATAAGCGCCACCGTAATCCCGCGGCGCGGGACGCCGTTCTTTGTGTGCACTGCCTGTGTTGCCTCCAGTGGGGACTCCAAGTCCCACAAGACACCTGACACCCCGGAGGGAGGAGCCGTCACCCCGCTCATAAGCGCCACTGTAATCCCGCGGCGCGGGACGCCGTTCTTTGTGTGCACTGCCCATGTTGCCTCCAGAGGGGACTCCAAGCCCCACAAGCCACCTGACACCCCGGAGGGAGGAGCCGTCACCGCGCTCATAAGCGCCACTGTAATCCCACGGCGCGGAACGCCGTTCTTTGTGTGCATTGCCCGTGTTGCCTCCAGAGGGGACTCCAAGCCCCACAAGACACCTGACACCCCGGAGGGAGGAGCCGTCACCGCGCTCATAAGCGCCACCATAATCCCACGGGACGCCGTTCTTTGTGTGCACTGCCTGTGTTGCCTCCAGTGGGGACTCCAAGTCCCAAAAGACACCTGACACCCCTGAGGGAGGAGCCGTCACCGCGCTCATAAGCACCACTGTAATCCAGCGGCGCGGGACGCCGTTCTTTGTGTGCACTGCCCATGTTGCCTCCAGAGGGGACTCCAAGCCCTACAAGACACCTTACACCCCGGCGGGAGGAGCCGTCACCGCGCTCATAAGCACCACCGTAATCCCGCGGCGTGGGACGCCGTTCTTTGTGTGCACTGCCTGTGTTGCCTCCAGAGGGGACTCCAAGCCCCACAAGACACCTGACTCCCCGGAGGGAGGAGCCGTCACCGCGCTCATGAGCGCCACTGTAATCCCGCGGCACGGGACGCCGTTCTTTGTGTGCACTGCCCGTGTAGCCTCCAGAGGGGACTCCAAGCCCCACAAGACACCTGACACCCCGGAGGGAGGAGCCGTCACCGCGCTCATAAGCGCCACTGTAATCCCACAGCGCGGGATGCTGTTCTTTGTGTGCACTGCCTGTGTTGCCTCCAGAGGGGACTCCAAGCCCCACAAGACACCTGAAACCCCGGAGGGAGGAGCCATCACTGCACTCATAAGCGTCACTGTAATCCCGCGGGACGCCATTCTTTGTGTGCACTGCCCGTGTTGCCTCCAGAGGGGACTCCAAGCACCACAAGACACTTGACACCCCGGAGGAAGGAACCGTCAACGCGCTCATAAGCGCCACCGTAATCCCACGGCGTGGGATGCCGTTCTTTGTGTGCACTGCCCGTGTTGCCTCCAGAGGGGACTCCAAGCCCCACAAGACACCTGACACCCCGGAGGTAGAAGCCGTCACCGCGCTCATAAGTGCCACTGTAATCCCGCGGCGTGCGAAGCTGTTCTTTGTGTGCACTGCCCGTGTTGCCTCCAGAGCGGATTCCAAGCCCCACAAGACACCTGACACCCCGGAGGGAGGAGCCGAGCTCCAGTCCAGTTGCTCCAGTCCAGTTGCCATCTAATGGCCCACCAATCCCTCCCCCTATTGATACCTACCTCTGTCGAGATATCCCTAGTAGGCGAGTAACACCACAAGGACCCCCCAAGAGTATCTTTCTGACCAACGTCCCTAGATTGTCGCCTACTACGAGACATGAAAACAAAGACTCCCTTATTATCAAAAGTACTCATTGGATACAACATGTAAGGGGGTGCCGATCAATAATCAGGGAGGATATCTGGGGAGCCAAAAGAATTAATGAAACTAATTCCATGGCAGATTGTATAGAACTGCGTTTTGGGAACCTGAACCTTGCACAAGATTTAAACGCATTAGAAACTAGGTTCAACCCTACCACTTCTACGGGGATACAGATGAAATATCGCCCTGTAACGCATCCATTACTGCCAACTACCCATAGCCTGGCTTGTCAGCAGACCCCTGGTTCAAGTCTTGATGTCAATGATTGACTTGTACATCCAACCTTCCTAACAGGCCCTTCACTCCCTAATCCCTAATCACTCCCTTTCACCCCAACTCCACCTATTCCTGTGACAATCTGCCCCAATGACTTAACCCCAACCTCAGCAATGGTTTTGGTCACCTTAGCTGGTGACGGAAATCTGACTGCAACCAGTTGCTGTAATGAGGGGGGGTAGCCCCAAGGAAAATGGGTCGGGCTCCCAGGGAGGAGGTATGGGAGAGGGTGATATTCCTGTATTTCTAGGTAATATAGATCAAGTGACCAAACTCTCTCTACTGTCATGGAATGTTGCCGGGGTGAGACCAAAACTAGCGCTTGCCCACTGGATCCAAAACGTGGAAAGGCATGACATCTGTATTCTCCAAGAAATGTGGTGCCCTTTTCCCATCTTTATACCCGGGTATATTACATTCCACCGCTCTGCCGCCGCTAGCAAATCTGGGCGCCCAAGTGGGGGTTTACTAATTCTAATTAAAATAGATCTCCACTATTCTGTTAAAGAACTTAAGACCAATAGCCCGGACATACTAGCGGTCCAGATAAGGGTAGAAGATGGGTTGGGGATGGATCTTTTTAACATGTATGCCAGAGGGACGAAAGCGGGAAGTACATCTTCTAACCTCTAGGAGCTGGAGAACCTCCTGGATGCTAGAGATACTCTATTACCAGTAATAGTCGCGGGAGACTTCAACGTCACCTTTGAACCATTGGGGTTGGAGGACCTGTGTGGAAGTAAAGAAGAGGAGGAGCTATGGCACGTTCCCCCCTTGGATCTTATTCCCATTAAAAAATAGTCTCAAACCGCACTGCAGCTTAATGCAATAACACTTGAATTTGGTTTGAGGGCTACCAACGGACGAACCAATTCTGATAAGGCAGGAGCAAATACTTTTAATCAGACACCTAATATGAGCTGAATTGACTATTTTTTGTTAGATTTAAGACTGTGACCGAAAGTTGTTGATATGATTGTAGGGTCTACCATGGATAGTGGTTATAACCCCCTTGAGCTAACCCTGATTTCTCCCTTGGCTAGACGCCTAAATTCCACTGATATTACTCTCGCCACCAGGGAGGTCCATTCTACCAATAACAATAGGCGCCTTAAATGGGCACGTGTAGCAATGGACCCGGAGAAGCTAGCTCTTATCAACACAAACTTGGAGGCAGGTACTAGACTGCTCAGCTTTATAGAACCTTCGGTGATCTTGGCAAGATTGCTGACTGCCATACTAATTTTTTCAATTTGTTGGCCAATTATTTTGAAATACAACTAAAAAAGGGGAACAAATGCTCAAAATCGCAGTTTGCTTCGTTTACACGAGAATGCGGGGACCTTAAAACCCAGCTGGCTTTGGCAATTCGTTCAAATAATGTAGAGCAAGTGAGGGAAACCAGGCGAGCCTACAAAAAAGCGATTCTCAAGGCTAAAAGGGACTGGGAAGTGGAGAGATGGGCACTGATTAGTGACGCTTGTGCAAAGAAAGACACACAATGGTTCTGGCTCTTAGTAACTAGGGGAGAGGAATATAGGTCCCAGTCACCCAACAACAATATTGCTGTCGAAGAATGGCATCGCCATTTCTCGTCCTTATACACCGGAGAGCCTACTGAAGCTAACGAAGACCTAACAATTGCTCACGACATCTCTGAGACTGATGGGTTCTTCAGCTTAGCGGAAATAAAATCTAGTATTAAAGCAATTATTAGCTCTAAAGCCCCTGGGCCGGATGCCATTCCTGGCAACCTATTTCTCAGTAATATTGAGAACTGGTCACTGTATATTTAGGCCCTGGCAAATGGAATAGCCGCCGGTTCAGCAATTCCGTCTTCATGGAAAGGGGCTGAGGTAATCCCAGAGTTTAAGAAGGGTGATCGCACACTGCCCTCGAACTATAGACCAATTAGCCTGATCGACAGTGCTCAAAAGGTCTTTGCCCGAGCACTTCTGATGAAAATACAAACTTGGATAGATGACAATCCCATTCTGACTCCTTTTCAAGCCGGGTTCAGACAGAAAGTCAGCACTGTCGATCAGGTCTTCCGCTTCCTACTACTAACATGGAAGACTGTGACAATCTCTAGGGGAAGCATATATGTAGCTTCATTGATTTACGGTCTGCTTTCGACCTTATTCTTAGACACAAACTTTGGTATGTCTTGAAGGAAATGGGTATCCCACCAAAAATTCTATCACTGACCATTCGCTTGCACGAGAACAACTATGCAAGGGTACGTTGGGGTAATCAAGGTCAATTGTCAGAACCGATCAGGGTAGATAGAGGGGTCCGTCAAGGGTGTGTAATGGTCCCTACTCTCTTCTCACTCTTCATTAATGGTGTTGTCCAGTTTCTTGCTGAGAGCCCAGCCAATGCGCCGACCCTGGGGGGGTCAAAGTGACAACCTTACTCTTTGCAGACGACACTTTGATAGTTTCCAAGACCCGAGTGGCCTCCAATCCCTTTTAAAACGCTTCGAGTCCTTTTGTGCATTAAGAGGGCTTGAGATAAATACTGCAAAGACTAAGCTGCTAATGATCAACCCTCATCGATCCTTTAAGGGAAAGCTTTTTCTGGAGGGGAGACCACTAGAGAGAGTGAGTACTTTTGATTATCTGGGTATCACTCTCTCTGATGACCTCTCCTGGAGATCTCATGTCAAGCGGCAGAACTTACAGCTAAGACGTATCTGGGGGCTTTGATCAAGGAGCATAAGATCTCAGTGAGCAAGCCAATAGCTGCCCCCATTTGTATTTACGATCACAAAGCTGTGGGAGCAGCTTTGTATGGGGTGGAACTCTGGGGGTTCGAAAAACTGGACGCACTCTTGGTGACCGAAAATAAATTCCTGAGATCACTTTGTTCTCTCCCACAGAGTACCCCCCTGCAACCGCTGAGATTTTATTTGGGCAGATTTACGATTGTGCAAAAGGCTCAGCTGCGCCCCTTGCTCTCCTGGCTACGTCTAAAGACAACTCCCGATCTACGTCCATATGCTGCTGCTTTGGACGAAGTCTATGCCTTAGATCGTCACAAGAAAATTAGTTGGATAACTAGGGTGAGGCTATTGTTGTCCACTATAGGGATGGAAGGCATATGGGATAATGATACCCCGAATCGCTCTCAACCAAAGCCCAACTTAAGAAACACTATTGGGACCGGGTGGCACAGTCCCTTATCTCTCATCCAATTGGGGGCCAATTGACCCTTGATTTTATGGAGTTCAAGCTGGAAGGAGCATTTGAGCAATATCTGGAGATTATCACAAACGCCCAGGATAGGAAACTCTTCATGCAATTCCGATTTGGTTCCCTCCCTCTCAATACCTTTGTTGCTTCCTGGTCCCAGCACTCTTCTGCATCTGCGATCTGCACCGGCTGCTCTCTTGCAGCCGAGTCCATCAGTCACATATGTTTTGCATGCCCTAGGTACCACCATTTGAGATCCAGGTGGATAGCTCCTATCTGCAAACAGTTAGGTACCCGCTGTCACAGTGATGCGTTACGTATCTTAAAATCTAACTCCAGCATGCTAATTGTTTGTGCAGTTGCAAAATTTCTAGGTAAAATGTGGATTAGTAGAAGGCACACATTGACCATGCAACTGACGTAACCCTTTTGCATTTTAATATTTCTTAAATGATTTTATATAAGTAGCTATTTATTAACTTAGATTTGCACCAAATATGGAATTGTACTGCATGACTTGTCATGCCACTAACTCTTACGGCATAGACTTTTGCTGTTACGCTTCCTGTTCTTGATTATAATTGTTTTGATCGCTCTTATTATTGTATTAGATAGTTTGTACCGAAGCAGCTCTTGGACCTTTGTAATCAATCTTCGGATCCTTTTGCACTTTAGGCACTGGCACTTTCAAGGTCCTTATTTGTCAATTGGGGGGTCAGGCAGACTTTACTAACTCTAGGCTCCTGTTTTTGTATGATGGTTATTAATTTATTATATCGAATGCACATGCACTTTTGTGGACGCTTTTTCTCCCCCGGAGCTTTAGGAAGTCTGGACTCCAAGAAGGAAAATCCACATGTTGTTATTACGGACTGTTTTTTTAAAATCGATTGTTTGCTATGTCTGTACTGTATTGTATGCATGTGATACTTTTATGGCCGCAATGGCCGAAATAAAGTTATTGACTGACTGAGATTGGGTGAAGATTGATAGAACGACTCAGGAACTGAATGAATCAGTGCATGCATATTATGAAAGGCTTCTTCAAGTGTTTAAGCAGTTTAGTGGTATAGAAAATGTCACTGAAAAGGACATGGGACATTTTGTATGTCGTTTTGTTTATGGCTTGAGACCAGAAATAAGTGCCATGATTCAACAACATTTAATATGTTGGCAGAGTAAATCAGTTGATGAGATTCTTCGTTATGCGAAGTATTGTGGAGATGACATAGAGATGAGACATAAGAAATTAAAGGAGAAACTGATGTTAGCACAAATGAGAGCAGCCAAGAAAGGAGGATATCTGAGTGGAGATGCGATTGATGATGGTCAGTCTACAACTGGTATGAAAGGTTTAGTTTCAAATGGCAATACAGTGACACAAATGATTCCAATGGGTCAAGGAAAAGGTAGAGGAAATTTTGCAAACATAGAAGATTTACAACAAAAACGTCCTTGTTTTAATTGTGGCAAGTTTGGACATTGGCATCGCGAGTGTAAGATGGTGTTGAATAATAATGTGAACTCAGGTTCATTTGATCAGGGACAAGAGCAGACGCAGAGTCAAAATCAGAACTATCAAGTGCAGACGAATCAGGTGCAGACTCAGAATCAACAAGTGCAAATGACAAACAGGGAACAGAATTTGCAGATTCCACAAGATCCAATGCCTAATAATAATGTGAATGGTCAAATGCAAAGACAAAATGTAAATACTGGTTTACGTACAAACGCTCAAACAAATTTAAATGTGCAGGTTGTTTCGCAGTATGTTTTGCAGATGGATGGGAGTGATTCAGATTCATCACAATGACGGTGCCTGAGGGGGGTGGAGGAGTGCGTTCTTGGCGCATCTCTAGTGGTAGATCAGTTGGGTCCATATGTGGATGGCGAGGTTGATGGTAATGCAATTACTTTCCTTGTAGATACTGGTGCTACCCGTTCCACTGTGAGAACTGTGGAAATTCAAAACCTACCCCTCTTGGGAGAAAATAGCCAAGTTGTCGGGGTATCAAATAAACTAATTAGAACACCAATAACTAAGCCAATGAAAGTTCAAATTGGGAATTTCAAGGAATTACACAAATATGTTTTGTGTGATTCAAGTCCTGTTAATTTACTAGGTAGGGATCTGTTATGTAAAATGAACTGTTCCATTTACTGTACACCAGATGGAATAGTGTTTCACACAAAAGATGACTTGGCAGTAGGTGGTCACAGAGTGTCACCAACGAAATTACAGTTTTGTAAGACTAAAGTGCTTTATCTTGGACATATTATTGAAAAGGAAAATCAAAAAGTTTCTCAGGATCAAATAAATGCCATCATGCGAATGAATCCACCAAAAACACAGAAAGAAGTTTGAATGTTTTTGGGAATGGTTGGAATCTGCAGACAGTGGATTATGAATTTTTCACTGATTGCAAAACCACTTCAGAGACTGACACACAAAGATGTGAGAGATCCAATACATCTTGATGAGGAATGCATGAAGACATTCCTAGTGTTGCGAGACAGTTTATGTCGAGCACCAGCATTAGGGATGCCAGACTTTGAGAAAGAATTTGCGTTGTTTTGCAATGAGCGTGAGGGTTGCGCACTCTCAGTTCTAACGCAAATGCACGGAACAGCACGAAGACCAGTGGCATATTTTTCTGCTACTTTGGATCCCGTCGCTGCAGCATTACCAGGATGTTTAAAAGCAGGTGCTGCTACTTGTGTGAGTCTTGAACAATGCGAGTCAATTGTTATGGGACATCCATTGAGAGTGTTTGTTCCACATTCAATTGAGATTCTGTTAACGCGCACTCGAACACAACATTTGACGAGTAGCTGTTTGACAAAATATGAAAAAGTGAATCTAGGTGCTGAAAATGTGACAATAACGAGGTGTACTAGCTTAAACCCAGCTACGTTATTGCCAACTCCAGACTGTGAGGAAGTTCTTGATGAAGTGGATCATGATTGCCTGGATGTGACAGAGTTGTGCACAAAACCAAGGCCTGATATAAAGGATACACAGCTTCCTGAATCTGATGTTGTTTTGTTTGTAGATGGCTCATGTTTAAGAGATTCGGAAGGTTGCTTGAGAGCTGCCTATGCAATTTGCACAGTAGCAAATGTGATTGAAGCATCATGGTTGAAAGGAGTGAGTTCCGCACAAGTGGCTGAATTAAAAGCGCTTACCAGAGCTTGTATCTTGTCAGACAAATGAGGGTTACAATCATTACGGATAGTGAATATGGCTTTGGTGTCGTACATGACTTTGGGCAGTTGTGGTCCCAACGTGGATTTTTTTACCTCTTCGGGTTCACCGATCAGAAACGGAGAGTGTGTAAAAGATCTACTGAGGGCATTACAGTTGCCAGCACAAATTGGGGTGGTGAAGTGCAGTGCACATAGATCTGGTTGTGAGTACACCACACTGGGTAACAGATATGCAGATGAAATTGCAAAATTTTGTGCTTTGAATGCATATTCGATTAATGTGAAACCATCAAAAAATGAGCAAATTGAACAAACAGAATGCAAATTATTGTTCACATCTGTTGAGACGTGATGAAGTGAGAGATTTTCAAGAAGAGGCAAGTGACTCTGAAAAAGAAGGGTAGATTAAATTGTGTTGCACTCGCAGGTTAGATGATGAGGTCTGGGTGTACACTGATGGGAGAATAGTTATGCCAGACAGTCTTCTTTCTCAGATGGCTAGAGTCCATCATGGGCTGACACATATTGGAAGAGATGCAATGATTAGTTTGTTTCAACAGACATGGTTCAATCCCAGATCTCAGAGTGATTGCAGAGAGTCTCTGTCAGAGATGCACAATTTGTCTGCAGCAAAAACCCAGGAAGAAAGACAGTGGTTAGCATGGGACGAATTGGGAAAGCAGCTGGTCCATTTACCAGAATGTAGCTAGACTTTATTGAGATGCCCCCTTGCAATGGATTAAAATATGTCCTTGTGGTTGTCCGTTTGTTTTCTTGTTGGATTGAAGCATATCCAACAAGACGTAATGACAGTTTAACAGTTGCTAAATTGCTTCTTAGAGAGATTATTCCTAGATTTGGTTTTCCAGTCATGTTGGAATCAGATAGAGGGACACATTTTAATAATGAAATAATTTGGATGCTTTGTGCAGCATTACAAATTGAGCAAAAACTGCACTGTGCTTATAGAACTGAGGCTTCAGGTGTAGTTGAGTAAGTCAACGGCACAATAAAATCAAGGTTGGCTAAAGTTTGTGCTTCCACATCATTGAAATGGCCTGATGCTTTACCATTAGTGTTAATGAGTCTAAGAAGTATCCCAGATAAGAAAACTGGATTGTCCTCCTACGAAATCATTATGGGCAGGGCTATGAGGCAGCCAACAGTTCCAGCGAATCAACTAATGAACATTACTGATGACTTGGTACTGGATTATTGTAAAGGATTGGCTGATGTAGTGCGTTCTGTGTCTCACCAGGTTGGAGAAGTTGCGACAACAACACAACGGGAACAAGGCCACGATCTAAGCCCTGGAGACTGGGTTGTGGTGAAGAAACATGTCAGAAAGTCCTGTTTAGAACCTCGCTGGCATGGTCCTTACCAGATCATACTGGTAACTACGACAGATGTCAAGTGTGGTGGTTTACAGAATTGGGTTCACGCAAGCCACACAAGAAAAGTCCCAAGTCCGCTTTAGAACGAAGAAACTGCTGAAGAAGAAAGACGTGAACAAGGAAATGTTCAGGAGCAGGTTGAAGTTGGAGTAGAGTGGGCACAAGTTACTGGGACGAGTGAAGGTGAAGATATCATTGTTGTTGTTGATGGTGAGAACAGGGTGATTCCTTCAGCCCCCACAGTTGGAAAAGACAAGAGAAAAAGGAACTCATCTGAAGAAAGTTCAGAAACGAATGATAATGGAAAAAGGGCAAAGAAGGGAGACAAGTGGTCAAAAGGAGTGGAAAAGCTGAAATACACTGTCAATAATAAAGTTCCAGAAACAATACTTGGAGTATCGAGTCAATCAGAGCAAAGTGAAACAGAAGAAGAGAATCAAGTATGAAGAACAAAAAGAGTGAAAGTACCAAGTAAGAAATACTCAGCACCAGAATGGACTTATGTGGTTGTAGCTGCAAATGAAAGTGTTTCAAATAATGATTGGGAAAAATAATTTCAAAAATTCAGTGTGAAGAAGGACAACTCTAAGCCACCACAAGTGAACTTGCTAATTTGAAGAGGGTGTTCAAAAGAGAGAGGAGATTTATGCGATAAATTTCCAGAAGAGTTTCCGAAGCTGTGGATTTTGAAGAGGAGCTCAGGGCTCAGGTCTTTGTTATGGAGTGCTCAAACTAAACTAGCCTAGTGAAATTACTAATTATTTTGAAGTACATTTTTTAGATAGAATCTTTGTCTAGTTTTTGTCTACTTTTTCCTTTTTTACATAATTTTTAAAGATGATTAGAACTGAGACTGGTAAACGGAATCAGGGAATGGGTAGGCGGAAATGCTTCAATGTTTGTGTTTTCTGTGTTTTATTAACAATGTTTGTATGGTTGGTTTTAACATTTGTGTTACCACGCTTTATTTTTATTAATATAGTAAATACTACTACTAGTAATAAAGAGCATGTGACTTTGGTTACTAAAAGTGTTCTGAAAGAAGATTTAGAGATTAAAATGAAAGAAATAACCGGTAGTGTTTTGCATTTGGATAAATCTATTAGTGATTATTCGTTAAATGTCTTTACAAAATTGCTTTATGAGTATGTGGATACTATGGATGCGAGAGATTGCTATGTGTGCATGCAATTACCTACGTCTGTGTCTGAGGGTGCAACTTACCACTAACATATGGTATATCGTGTAGTGTACTAACTAGCTTATTTTATGCTAAAGGGGCTTTTCAATATTTTTATTCAAATTATGATTTAGTGTTTTCAGAAATTCCTATTAGAAAAAATATGAATATAGTATATAGTGCTAGAGATGCAGAATATTTGGGAGAATTTTTTCATACTATTAAAACGATAGATACAGTTTATGCACATAGGCATAATTTAACATGTAGGTTACACAGTGTAGAGATTGATTTTATAAATTCTGTAGAAGATAGACGTAGAGAGTTTAAACGCAGGGCTGCTGAACAGAAGAGTAAAGATCTTCCATGGGCACATAAAGAAGGAAATTATCTGAAGACTGAGACTTATGCTGCAATGGCTCTGGATTGGCCCCATAGGGGAAAGCTTTGCATACTAAGGCAGAAAACAGATTATAATAACCATTTCATTGGTTCCAGTGAATGTGAACACACTTTCTTAATTACTGGTGGTTGGGGATTAAAGGGTGGTACAGATCCTGTTTACCCTGGGGTGTATTTCATTTGTGGTAAAAATGCCTAATATAGGTTGCCACCGCATTGGAATGGATGTTGTTATATGGGAATTGTCTTTCCTAAAATCTACCATGTGAATGATGAACACAGAACCAATGAAAAGCAACTAACACGAAGCAAAAGGGGTTTGAGTACTGCTGAAATAAATGAGGATATATTTGGTGCATTGATACCTTCAGTTGGGGTTATTCTAAATTCACAGAAAATTCGAAAATTGTCTACAGTGGTTGATCGTTTATCTACGGATACCGCTGGAGGGTTCTTGATGGTTGATACTGAAATGGTTGCTATGAGGACCATGGTTTTACAAAATAGACCGGCCTTAGATGTATTATTGGCAAAGGAAGGCGGAGTCTGTAGTATGTTAAAGATTCAACAATGTTGCACTTATATCCCTGATAAAAGTAAGGATTTGGAGGGATATATTAGTAACATTACTCATTTGCTTGATGATTTGTCAAAACTGAAGGCTGATGGTGCATGGGAGAAAATTGGTAAGAGTATTTCTTCCATAGGTAACTGGTTTTCTAATTTGTCTAACAGCTTATTAGGGAGGATACTAACACTGATAATTGCTATTGCTACAAGCATACTAATGATAATGCTGCTTTATAAGTGTAGCAGGAGTAAGCCTACTGAGAGAAAGCGACGAGCAAGGAAAAGGAAAAGAGAAGAAATAGAAATGGAAGATCGAAGAGGGATTTATTACGATGCCTGGCAGGATATAGAGGGTGTTAGGCTGAAACAGATGAGAACCACTGCATTCTGATTGTTCATTATCAGATAGTAATCTGATATGGATTGGTGTGATGGTTTGGGATACCATCAAATGGGGGATTGATGGAGCATGATTTTTGCTAATAAAATCTGCTTGGGAAAATCAACCCATGTGTGTGTTTTAATAAATTACTAACATGCATGAAAAAACGAAATAACTAAAACATGAAGATTTAGATGGTACGACCGAAAATGTGCAAAGCTGCATGTATTTTTAAGAGTCAGAATAACACATGTAGAATGGAAGTTTTCTTTATAGGGTATATGAATAATAATAGAATGAGAAGAAATTATTAATTTGCGTATCTAATATTAATGTTTTTATGTTTCCTGAACTGCAGGAATATTCAAGCATAAACATGGAGAAGCTCATTTATTCTTCGTGAAAGTAGTGTAGGTCTAGAATTGTAGAGATTAACTTCTCTTTCTGTCTTTCCTTGCACATGCAGGCTTAAGCAAATGTATTAGTTAGGGGATGTGCTTCCATGCTCCTTCGTTTTTTTCTTCATGCCGTTTCCTGATGTCCTTGCAAAGAATAACATTTACATCCTTAGAGAGCGGAGAATAGTACGACTCTTTCCTGTCTAGGCGAGGAATTAGAATTAAACTGTTGCCATGTAGTTACAAAATATGTAAATTGTAGTTTTCTTCTTCCTTTCTAGGAAGTTATACAATTTTAAACAAAGCCTGTTTAGAGAAATTTGTAAAGTCATCGTTAGGAGATGTTTGCCTCTCCTAGTTCTGACCAATCAGAGAGATTTGTAGGATTTAGGAGAGTTTCTAACCTAGTGTAACAAAGTTGCGAAGTCAGTATAAAGACGCTGGTGGGAAAATGATCATCGGCTCGTTCACATTCTGGTGACCTGTCCTGCATCCGTGGTATGCTGTATGCTGTGCTATGCTGATTCCTGATCTGACTGGCAATCCTGACTACGGAGAACCTTTTCCTAGAGATTTTGCACATTATCGGCTGGTGATGTTGCCTACACTTTTCTCCTATGGCCGTGGAGATAGTTTTCTAGACTAATTGCACGCTGTGCATAAGTTTTCTCTAAATTACCGAGAGGTAACTGAACTGTGATTTTCCCTTATGTTTCCTTGTTTCTCTCTCCCTCCCATTTTCTCACCTGAATTTGATGATCTCTGAATTACGCTGCTTAAGATGACTGTGATCTTTTACCTGTGAAACTATGAGCAAAGTTTTCTTTATGATTTGAATTTGTGTAGTATGACCATTCATATTTTCTGAAATAGTACCAAAAAAGGTGCCTAGAAAGAAGTGTCTGTTGTTATTTCCTGAGTCATGACTTATTTTTAGGATAACATTTCTCATATTATTGATGTAATTGTGGTGTATTTTATGGTATAGCTGTTTCTTCATTACAGGTCCTCATGAAGGAATGGTTCTCTGATTTCTCTACTTAGTCCCTTTTAGCTCTACCAAAGATCCATTGGAGGACCTTTTATACTGCTGACAGGAATGATAATGACTTATGGGCCCGTTATTATAGTATTTATGCTTCCTTAGATATTGTAAAGGTTGGTGTGGGATATTGTATGACCCCCCACCGCTTCTGCTGCATCACCCTCCTGGACCAAAGGGCTCCTACGTCAATTGGGCTGGGAGCATTACTGCCATGGCTGGAGTTTTATCATGACAGGGAAGTGGCTTTGAGATTATAGTGGGATTTTCTGGAAGGTTTCATGGTGGGATACCAAGGACCCAGGGCTAGGAGGTGGGCTGACAATTTGCGGTCAGCCATGGTTGTCACCAGTGTGGTAATTCACAAGTTGCAACGGGAGGTTTCTGAAGGCAGAATTGTGGGCCCTTTCTGAGTGTGGCCATTGCCTGATTTGATTGTTTCTCCGCTGGGTGTGGTACCCAAGAAACAAGCTGAGGAATTTTGATTGATTCATCATTTGTCTTGGACTGAGAGGTCCTCAGTGAATGACTTTATTACCACAGAAGATGCAAGAGTGGAGTATGCTTCAGTTGATGATGCGATTGATCAGGGCGTGTGAACAGGGGTCGGAGCTTGCGAAATGTGACATCAAGTCGGCATTCCGGCTTTTGCCTATCCACCCGGAGGACTTCCCTTTATTGGGGATATATTTGAATTGGAGGATTTATATTGACAGAGCGCTGCCCATGGTTTCCACCATATCCTGTGCTCTCTTTGAGACTTTCAGTACCTTCTTGCAGTGGGTCTTTGTGAGAGATAGCGGACATCAGAGTGTGTCTCACTACCTGGATGACTTCATTTTTGTAGGCAGAGCAGGGTCAGGGGATTGCATAAGTGCACTATGCCATTTCGAGGTCATAACGGCAGCTTTTGGGGTTCCGTTGGCGCCTGAAAAAAAAGAGGGTCCCTCTACAATTTTGACTTTCTTGGGCATTGAGTTGGACACAGTTTGCATGATTGCTATGCTGCCCAGGGACAAGGTGATGGAGAATCACGCCTTCCTTGAAGAGGTATTGGGGGTGAGGAGATTGGAACTCAGGGAGGTGCAGAAGTTGCTGGGTTTCCTGAACTTTGCCTGTAGGGTCATGTGGGGTGGCATGATATTTTGCAGACGATTGGGTTTGGCAATGTTGGGGGCTGGTCTGCTGCATCACAAGATATGGATTTCCATTGGTTTGAGGGCAGACCTGCAGGTTTGGAAGTCTTTTTTGCAGGATTTCCATGGAGTCTCCATGCACTTTCTTGAAGAGGCCACGGCGTGGCAGATACAGGTATTCTCCGATGCTGCAGGGGTGCAGGTTAGTGCTGTGAATCTCTAGATCGTGTTTCTCGATATTATCCTTCATCAGTAGAGATAAAAAACGAAATATCATCTGGGGTTGCTGAGAAAGCTGCCACAATTCTTTCAGGTCTCAGTATCTCTCACTAGCGCACAGGTGTGTCTCCAAAAGCTCGTCAGCTCAATGGCTCAAGGGAGCCTTTTCAAACAGAAGGGGGATGGGAGCACACTGCTTCACCTCACAGCACACCCCTTAGCATCATGGTAAATGCAGTTCACTTTAAATGGTTGCTAGAATTTTTGCTTAAGTGTTTCACCAAAATTGATGCAGGTTAGTGCTGTGAATCTCTAGACACATGTGTTTCTGGATATTATCCTTCATCAGTAGAGATAAAAAAGAAAATATCATCTGGGGTTGCTGAGAAAGCTGCCACAATCCTTTCAGGTCTCAGTACCTCTCACTGGTGCACCGGTGCATCTCCAAAAGCTTGTCAGTTCAATGGCTCAATGGAGCCTTTTCAAACAGAAGGGGGATGGGAGCACACTGCTTAAGCTCCCAGCACAGTTCACCCCTTAGCATTATGCCAAATGCAGTTCACTTTAAATGCTTTCTTGATTTTTTGCTGAAGTGTTTCACCAAAGTTGATGCAGGTTAGTGCTATGAATCTTTAGACACGTGTTTCTGGATACTATCCTTCATCAGTAGAGATAAAAAACAAATATCATTTGGGGTTGCTGAGAAAGCTACCACAATCCTTTCAGGTCTCAGTACCTCTCACTGGCACACAGGTGCATCTCCAAAAGCTCATCAGTTTAATGGCTCAAGGGAGCCTTTTCAAACAGAAGGGGATGGGAGCACACTGCTTCAGCTCCCAGCACAGTTCACCCCTTAGCATTATGGTAAATGCAGTTCACTTTAAATGCTTACTTGAATTTTTGCTGAAGTGTTTCACCAAAGTTGGTCACTATGTTTTCATTTTAAATACACATGGATCATCATAGGTAGAATGTGTTAAAAAATCATGTTTTTTAAGTGCAATATCGCAAAAAAATTAATAGCGGTTTTTAATTTGGTTTTATAGTTACCCCTGACGAAGGGCTGTTCAGCCCGAAATGCATTGGGTTAAAGCAGATTCAGCTGCCCAGGATGAATAATGTTTACCCACATGCTATAGAAAAATGCCCGGATAGGCATATCTAAAGCATTTGAAAAGATTGGGGAACACAGTTATGTGAATGAAAATATGGAAAAAAAGATGAGAAACTTATGACATCATATGTGGTTTAAAACGGATTAAGGATCAAAGTACGATGGAGTCTATTGAATAATGTCTGCATTGGCTGTGCGACTGGTTGGAGCGCAATGGCGCGCCACATGTCATATTATTGATCATTTGTGCCACTGCGGAAGGGCACTACATCAGTCTACACGCAAAAATATTTCTTGCCTCAGAGCAGTTGGGAAACGGACTGTTCAACATTAGATGTGCATTCTGTCACTTTAAATGAATGCTGAATTTATTCTGCCTCCCTCAGTCGTTTGCACCCAGGAGGAATAAGTGGATGAAAGAATGGAAGAAAAATATAATACATCATGTAAAGGGGTGCTGGGAGAACACCGAATTCATGAGCGGGAGTCCATTTCTGTTTTTAGGAACTGCTAACAAGTCTTCATTTGACAACTTAAGACTTTTTTTTTTTTAAAAGCAACTTTATATAGATGAGCATTTGACATTTGGCATAAGTAACTGCAAAAAACCAGATTATATTGTTTTCAATTATAATATGTAAATGGTTGGGTTTAAACATGGAGGGTGGATGTTCAATGATGAGCATGCATTGGTTAGTGGGATTTGTATTTTCTCTTGAGTGAATGTTTGAACAGGCAATTAGAGCCAACTGATAGGTGGGAAAGCACACAAGGGGCGTTTAAGAGGCAAACATCGGGTTGGATAATTGGGATCACGAGTTTAGTAGCAGCTTGCCTTTTGTAATCTCGCACGAAGGTGCAATAAGTAGGAGATGTGTTGGTTTAACTTCTGGGGACAGCGTTCTACATTTGCAGGCACAAAAAAAAAAAAATCAGTTTGATTGTATTGGGGAAGCCATCACGTTATGGGTGTTGGGAGTAATATACATTGGGTGGCAACAAGGTTGATAAGAGAAGGATTTGGTTGAAGTGGATCATTTTTGTTTTATGTTTTATATTTGAAGTAATGGTTGGGTTTGCATTTAGCATGGGCACTATGTTTTCCTTTTATATACACATGGATCATAGTGGGTAGAATGTGTTAAGAAATCATATGCTTTAAGTGAAATGTTGCTATAAATTAATAGCGATTTTTAATTTGGTTTTATAGCTACCCCTGACGAAGGGCTGTTCAGCCCGAAATGCATTGGGTTAAAGCAGATACAGCTGCCCAGGATGAATAATGATTACCCACGTGCTATAGAAAAAGGCCGGGATAGGCATATCTAATGCATATGAAAAGAATGGGGAACATGCAGCCTTTTATGTGAATGAAAACATGGAGAAAAAATGGGAAACTTATAACACCATATGTGGCTTAAAACGGATTAAAGTGGATTAATCAAATTACAATGGAGTCTATTGAGTAATGTCTGCATTAGCTGTGCGACTGGTTGGAGCACAATGGAGCGCCACATGTCATGTTATGATTCATAAGATTGGCAGGTGGAGGTCCAAGTGCTGCAAGAGATATGTGCGTAAATGAGTGAGGGCTTTTGGAGGGAGCCCCAGGGGGTCTCGGTACGTATTCTAATGTTCTTCTTTTATTCATAGGGTGCATATGCGGCCCTGGGAGAGACAAAATGGTTATGTGGTTAGTTGGACACTTTTTTATTCACTAGACAGAGAAGTATGCTGCATGTCAGATCTATGGAAGTAACCTAGGATTGCCCAGCAGTCTGCACAAGGTGCTCTGGTGGGCAAAGAGTGGGATGAGATGGGATAACCTGCTGCCATTCTTAGCAACAGTGGTTGCGAAATGGGGTGTCCAGATATGCTGTTGCTCCATCTTGGGGAAAATGACTTGGTGCAGCTCTCTGCGCTCACCCCACTGCAACACATACAAAGGGACTTGGCTTTGATTCCAGAACAATTGGCGGGGGTCTGCATCATATGGACTGAGTTAGGGCCCAGAAGGAAACGCAGGGGTGCATTAAAGCACGGGCCATTGACAGGGCCAGAAGGAAGTTGAATAGGCCAATGAGGGATTTTTATGGGGCGAATGGCATCTCATTCTTGTCTCATGGAGGGATTCAGGAAGGTGAGGCAGTTCTGTACCGATAGCTGGGGTACATCTTTCTGAGATGGGCAATGCATATTATATGATGGAACTGCGAGATTTTCTTGGGGGTTTATGGAAGGAGACAATTTGGTGGTGGTGAGCGTGCTTCCTTTGCTGGTTGCATTAGGTTTGTTGCATGTGGAGCAGAAAAACGCCTTTCCGGGTTTCGCTGGGTGGCAGGAGAGTTGGGGGGTAGGGAGTCAGATGCTGGCCTACCCAGCCCTTGTGGTGGGAGGGGGTGTATGCAGGCAAAGGATGACAGTGTGCAGGATGCCCTGGGATAGGGCAAGGAAGTTTTCCCCATTGGAAGGATGTTTGGGGAAAAGAAGGGAGAACGAGTCTAGGGAGGGGAGGAGCTCATGGGAGTAAGAGATGTGAGGAAGAGTGAAGCATCTGGATGGGTGAAAATTAGGGGAAAGTAAGAATGAGGGGGAATATAATAAGATGTTGGTTATGACTTTGGTTCACTGACAAAATATCGATGTCAAAAATATAGCTGTACAAAATATTGATTTTTATATACATATAAATTAAAATAATATATATTAAATATATTAAATAATAAAATACATTTTTTTTAAATAAAGTAGATTTAATATACGTTTTAACAAATATAACAAATAAACTTAATTAAAAAAGTTAAACACACATACATAATAATAAATATATATATACATATGTATATATTTACTTTAAAACAATTATTAAACTATTAATTTTAATTTATTTTATCATTTTAAAATTATATTAAAATGTACAAATATATATATAAAAGGTTTGCGTCAACGGGAAACTCGCTTCATTCTGGCCCTCGATACAAAAATGCCCAATGGTCTGAACACAAGTGAAGACATGCATAACTTCCTGCATAACTTCCTGTAGTCTTTTAGTCTTTTAGTCATTTGCACCATACACTTGTATCATGATTAAGACATCTCAATGCATTGTTCAAGTGATTGTTCTGAGTCTCTCCCACATCAGTGAACTTATTTATATACTATGTCTATACTTTTTGCTCTCAGTTTACAAATAGGGTTTTATAATTTTTCTGTGAACTCTCAAAATTTCTTTAATAGCACTTGCACTTTAATATTATTCAGGCTTGAATAATGAGTATATGCTGCTATTGATTTTGTCAGTTGCACAGCACTATTTTTGCACAGGTATTGCTTGTTTTGCACATAATCACAGTATTTCGATTTTACAGACTGGTTTTAATCAATGCATGAGTGTGACCCTCGAATTGATTTGACTGAGCAATATATTGGATTTCTCTACATGTGTACATTTATGAATTTTGTGTGCATTATTACGTTTATTCCAGGCACATTACGACTGCTGATTAATATTGTTTGATGGAATAAGCAAGTCAAGATATTTGGTACCTGTTCTGAGGTTAGAAGAACATGGATGCAATAACAACAATTAGTTTTGTACATTATTTTTTGAATTGAGTTTGTATTACAGTAGTATTGACTACGTATTATAAGACATACTCCAGAAAGGTTCCTGACAAATATTGCACTAGCACTTTATTTTTGAACCTACTTTTAATGTACCATTTTTAAATGGTGAATTATCGCCTGGTATTGTATGACCTCTGTCACATTTTGTACTAATGATTTATAAGACTGTTAATAGTCAGTATTTTAGGAGCCATTTAGTTCAGTATTGTTTGTGTTTTTGCATATTTGCACAGTTATGGTGTTTTTACATCATAGTATTTATGCCTGTTGGTGTTTATATACCATCTATTCATGTAGTTGTATATCTATAGCATATTTGCACTTCATCTATTTACACATGTTTTTCAGAACCTCATAGTCCTTTATTCTTTGCTCATCATTTATGCCTGTTGGTGTCCTGATATCTTCGATTCATGCATTTGCACTTTTTATTGCATATTTTGCACTTTAGTTATTCTCACATGATTTTTAGAACTGCGTGTGAGCATATATATGTGTAGTTCTTCAATGTGATGTTTAATTTGTTGGCTCACTAGGATCGGATCTTGAGTCATTTTCCAGTCTGTTTCCTATTTTGACTAACGTGGCGATTTGTTCTTAGAGCCATTAGTGCACTTTCTGCTATTCCCAGTGTAAACGCGATGGGTTTGCGAATTCAGACGAGAAAATTAAAAAAAAGGAGCGCTTTGTTTTCTATAAGCCCCTGGGTGGGCCAGGTCCCGGGGGTAATCAGTTTTTAATTTGCGGGGGCCTGCGGGGGCCCCCGCAGCCCCGGGGACCACCACCCCCCTGAGGCATTTGTAATTGAAAGGGGGGGGGCTCGCTGCCCCCCCAAGCCCAGGGGACCACCACCTCCCCAGGGTTTTATTAAATAATGAGGGGGGCCTCGTGGGACCCCCAAGCCCCGGGGACCACCACCTCCACGGGGCTATGTAAATGAAGTGAGGGGGGCCATGTGGCCCACCTCGTGGAGCCGTCGATGGCCCTGGGGACCGCCACCCCCCAAGGCTGGCTCCTGTAATGTCCTGGGTGCCCACCCCCGGGACATTGCTGTATGCAATGACAGGGCGGGAGCCGTGTGGCTCCCGCCCTGTCATTGCAAACACTGCTTTGCTTCTTGGAAGCGAGAGCAGGAAACCTGCTCTCGCTTCCAAGAAGCAAAGCAGTATTGGTTCTGGGCAAGGGGAGCTGCATGTTAGCAGCTCCCCTTGCCCAAAAGCAATGCCGGCTCCCGCAGGAGGCGGGGAGCCGGCTGGGACCGTGGGGGCATTGGGGCTCCCCCACGGTACCCAAGGGTATGCCTTGGGGGATGGGGTCCCCGGGGAAGAATTAAACAATATAGAATGGAGGGCATTTTTTTTATTTTGCGCGCCTGGAGTCGCGATTCCATCGCTTCCAGCGCGGCCCCCAGTGTAAACGCGATGGGTTCGCGAATTCAGACGAGAAAATTTAAAAAAGGACTGCTTTGTTTTCTATAAGTCCCCGGGTGAGCCAGGTCCCGGGGGTAATCAGTTTTTAATTTGCGGGGGCCCGCGGGGGCCCCCGCAGCCCCAGGCACTGCCACCTCCCCGGGGCATTTGTAATTGAAAGGGGGGGCTCACTGGCCCCCCCAAGCCCCGGGGACCACCACCTCCCCAGGGCTTTATTAAATAATGAGGGGGGCCTTGCGGGCCCCCCCAAGCCCCGGGGACCACCACCTCCCCGGGGCTAAGTAAATGAAGTGAAGGAAGCTGCGTGGCCCCCCTCGTGGAGCTGTCAATGGCCCTGGGGACCGCCATCCCCCAGGGCCGGCTCCTGTAATGTCCTGGGGTGCCCACCTCCGGGACATTGCTGTTTGCAATGACAGGGCGGAAGCCGTGTGGCTCCCGCCCTTTCATTGCAAACACTGCTTTGCTTCTTGGAAGCGAGATCAGGAAACCTGCTCTCGCTTCCAAGAAGCAAAGCAGTATTGGCTTTGGGCAAGGGGAGCTGCATGTTAGCAGCTCCCCTTGCCCAAAAGCAATGCCGGCTCCCGCAGGAGGCGGGGAGCCGGCTGGGACTGTGGGGGCATTGGGGCTCCCCCCACAGTACCCAAGGGTATGCTTCGGGGGATGGGGTCCCCGAGGCAGAATTAAACAATATAGAATAGAGAGCATTTTTTTTTATTTTGCGCGCTTGGAGTCGCGATTCCATCACGTCCAGCACAGCCCCCGTGTAAAAGCGATGGGTTCGCGACTCCAAGCAAAGTTGTACAAAAAAGAATATGTATGTTTTTAATATGTAAGATTCACTGTTGGGTTATAGGGTGGCTCTAAAAAGAGCCCTTGTGTTTATTATGAGTTTCTTGTAGCTACATGTAAGTGCAGATGCAGAGCTTTAGGTTGTTGAGAAAGACTCTGTTTCCGTCGTCTGTAAAGTGTACTCCGTCACTCCTGTAGATGCCCTCCATATGAAAACGTAGATTGTTGTTATAAATGGAGCCCATTCTATGGTCTCTAAGATAAGCAGAAACAGCTTTATTGACATTTTTTCTAGCTTTCTCAATCTGTGGACAGAATTGATTTGACCTCTTCCATTTTTGTCTTTGGCATATGTTAGAGTATACAAAGACAGTTTGAGGTAAAAGCAACATCAATTGTGCAAAGGTGTCCTTCATTAGCATTTCCAGACGTACCCCAGTGACTGTGCCTAGGTCATTGCCACCACAGTGCACAATCATGAGGTCAGGGGGTTGGAGATGCAAAGAGGTTTTAACCAAAGGCATCCGTTGGTGCCACTTTAATCCTCTCTGTGCAATCCATTTAATGTCCACATTTTTCAAAGCTAGGTCTTTGTCAATACCTCTGCGTTCAGCATACCTTTTGCACCAGAAAATATAGCTGTGCCCAACAATCCACACTGTAAGCATTTTGAAGGGATGTCTGGAAGTAATGAAAAGATGTCTGTAGCTGAGGTAGTCAGTTGGTAGAATGAGAGGTATCTAAAATGGTGGACAAGATGCTGTTTTTTAAAAAGTAGAGAATTGATTGGGTGTTTAAGAACATTGTACATTCAAAAATAGGGTGCATTTAACTTTTTTTTAAAAGCATATTTCTTGTTGGTTAGTAAAAAATGTTGGAAAGGTACAGTAGAAAGGATAAGCTCATATTTTGAAATGTCAACCACACCTGCTGTTTGCATTTGCAACATTGTGTGGGGAACTTGAAAATATGGTGAACTTGTGACCTGTCAGTTCAGTTGAGTGTTCCATGAACTGTTACTATGGAAACTGGGATTAAGCAGAATGGGGGTAGGGTTAAAAGTTAACTGTGGCATTAAAATGTGAATTTGTAATTTATATAAAAGTAATATGTTATTACAGTTAGGGGTGGGTGGAATTTGCGTAGTCGCGTTACGCAAAGTTCCGAGAAGATGTAAAAAATCTCCGCGAGCTACACAGAATTCCGCAAGCACGCGGAATTGCTTGTTCCGCCCGTTCGCAATGCGTTTTTCCTGTTCGGGGACGCTATTTGCGTGCTCGGGGGGTAAATATCTCACAAACTTGCCCATGCGGTCGCCAATTGGCGCGGCCATCTTGTTTCACTTGTCCCGCCCATTCGCGATGCGTGTTTCCTGTTCGCAAACGCGGATGTCCTATGGCGTGTCCGAATGACGTGTTCGCGATCGCACACTCTCGCGGGATCGCGCGGCCGGATAGGAAAACTCGTCAGCGAACGCAGGGATCCTGGTAAGTCGCTACCGCGTGCGCGAACACGCATTTTGAAAGCGCGAACAAGGAAAAAGTTCCGCTACGCCGCGGATCGCGGAATTTTCAGCAATTCCGCGTTCTCCGTGGAATTGCCAAAATTCCGCAAATTCCGCGAGCGGAGCGGAATTTACCGCCCAGGCCTAATTACAGTGACATTTCCCAAGTCAGTGCTATCTTTAAAAGTGGTGTATTATTAAAAAATAGTGGTAAATTTATGTGGGATATATTTTTGAACTCCCGTATAGATTTGCGGTTCCATCTCTTTGCTGCACGGTGGAGTCGCGACTTCAAAAAAAATCCAGAAGCAGTTTGGGTACTTTTAGAAGTCTGTTGGTAAGGGTTGATATGTCTAATCAATAGAAATGTGTTTTAGAATTTGAAATAATCTGGGAAGCAATGTGATTTTTTACTTACATGTATATGTCTGGAGAAAGAGAGGGAAACTTTGCCATTACTGGTTTTGCCTTGCTGAGAGCAGTGCATTACATTGATTGTGTGCATAAGAACATCCATTCTGAGTTTCTGATATTTCATATTCTACAAATCAATTTGGAAGGTGAGTTATAAATTTGTGAGGTGTATTATGTGTTACCTTTATTTTTAAAGGTAATACATTATTCATGAACTTTGATGTTTGAAATATATTATTAAATGTAGAGATGTTTATTATAGTTTGTTGTAATGTAGTTAAATGTTGTTTGAAATAGATTTTGTATAGTATTATGTGTATATTGGAATATGGATTACTGATTATGGTAGTTTGTTTTAGTGTGTGGATATGTATATTTGTAGTAAACTGCATAATTTTAGCTGTTCCTTTAAGTTTGGAGGTGGACTCTGTCAAATATTAAGGTGTGCATGGAGTTCTGTCTCATGTATGTTTCTACTTGTATATGTATTTTCATATGTCTTATACATTTTATGGTGCATGATGTATAAGAAAGAGCTGTTGTTGCTTTTTATGTGGTAGGGTCAAGAGTGTGAGTACTAGTAGAATGGTGAAGATGCAGCACAAAACTGTGCTTTGAAGGATGCACACATAAGGTATTATTAATTAGGCTTCTTTTTTGTAGTTTGTACAAAGGTATAGTTGAATGATGCCGCATAATTTTAGATAGAATGGTGAAGATGAAGCACAAATGTGTGCTTTGAAAGATGCTCATGTAAGGTGTTATTAATTAAGCTTTTTTTCTACTCTGTACAAAAGTATAGTTGAATGATGCCGCATAATTTTAGATAGAAAGGTGAAGATGCAGTATAAAAGTGTGGTTTCAAAGATGCTCATATAAAGTGTTATTAATTAGGCTTCTTTTTTTAGTCTGTTGAAAGGTATAGTTGAAAGATGTCGCATATTTTTTGATGTTTGGTTGAAATTGTAAATTTGTTCATTGAATTTTTAAGGTTTGGATAGTGTTATGATACAGATATGTTTATGTATGCTTTTAGTAAGATGGTGAAACTTTTACTAAAGATATGGGAAGAATTCCTTATTTGTGTTTGGGTATATTGTACCTCAGTAGTCCTGCAATCATGCAAGAAGTACACATGCACTTCTAAAATCAGCCAGTCACTTGCTATATAGTCATGTAAATCCCCAGACATTATCCCTGCAGTCATGCAATCGCCGACGTGTTACTAATGTAGTCCTTTAATCCCCTTGTACTCTTTCAACCACATACGCACTTTTCTTGTACTTATGTAATCACTCAGCCACTAGTCATGTAGTTTTAAAATCACCCAGTCACTACTTTTGCACTCCTGTAATCAGTCAGGCAGTATTTTAGTAGTTCAGTAATCACCCAGGCGGTACTCATGAACTTATAAAATCACCCACTCTCTTGCTATCTACTTCAGTAATCCCCCAGATATTACCCTTGCAGGCATGTAATCATCCAGGGTCTAGTTATGTTCTTTCCCTACAGTCATGCAATCATGCAGGCTGGACCTATGCAGTCATGTAATAACCTACACACTACCCTTGCAGTCGTAGAATCACCCATGCCTTTCTGTTGCATTCATGTATTCACATAGGCAGTACTCAATGACTGATGAATCCCTTCAACTGCTATTTATACACTTATCCATGCACTGAATGTGTATGTTTGCACTCATGAAATTAGCCAGTTACTTTTCATCTTGTCCTGTACTTACCCAGAGAGTTCCCTTGCTGGCTACAATTACACAAGGACTACCCATTGAGTATTGGAATTACTTAGTGAGGTCTATTACGTGTCTTAGTTTCTAGGTTTCAACATGTTTCAGAAATATTGTATACATATTTCTTTTACATATCATCATGGTTTGATAACATAGAGAGATATGTATGCGTGCTTTTAACAATTTGGAGACACTTATAGTTGAGTTATGTAATAGTGTGCTGCTTCATTTTTGACTAGGCCCAACTCTCATGCAATTATAAAAACACCCAAATACTCACCATGCAGTACCTTACTTGCCTCTTTTTCACCTATATTGTGTGTTTCTGCAGTTCTCTTGTATCCTTCTGCACTTCACTTGCCTCTTTCTGTAACTGTCTTGCCTTTTTCGGCACCTCTCCTACCCCTTTCTGTAGTGCTGTTACCTATTTTCCACCTCTGCACCTCTTTTGCTTCATTCTGCTCTTCACTTGCCTTTTTCTGTACCGCTCTTGCCTGTTTGTGCACCTATGTTGGTTCTTTCTGCACTGCTCTATCTTCTTCCTGCACCTCTGTTCCAAATTTCTTCAGTTCTTTTTCCTTTTTTCTGCACCTGTCTTCCCTCTTTCTGCACCTCTCTTGCCTCACTCTGCCTACCTGTTCCTCCTTTCTGTACGTCTTTTGCCTGCTTCTGCAACTCGCTTGCCTCTTTCTGCACCTCTGTTGGTTCTTTCTTCACTGATCTGTCTTCTTCCTGCACCTCTGTTTCAAATTTCTTCATCTCTCTTGCCTTTGTTTGCACCCCTCTTCCCTCTTTCTGCACCTCTCTTGCCTTACTCTGCTCACCTGTTTCCTCTTTCTGTATCTTATTTGCCTCTTTTTGCACCTCCGTTGATTCTTTTGCACTACTGTTGCTTCTTTCTATCACCTCTCTTGCAAATTTCTGCACCCCTCTCATACAGTTATAAAAACACCAAAGTAGTCGCCATGCAGTCTTACAATGATGCATGCACTAGATATGTAATGCTGTAATCATTCAGATATTACTGTTGTATTTTTTTTCTGCACCACTTTTCACTTATTGTGCAGCTCAGGTGTAATTGTTACCATATTCAGAAAATCATATATGCATTTCTTTGTAGCTTTTAAAATAGAAAGTGTTTCTTTAGTAATAGATAAATATATATGTATATAATTATTTTAATAATATTAAATTATTTTTAAAATTATTTTTTTTCAGATATTCTGCATTATTATTAAGAAAGAATAACCATGACAAGAAAAGCGCAAAGGAAAAAACAACAAAGAAAACAGGACTATTTAAAGCAGAAAGAAACGCAGGAATTAGATGAACTACAACATGTGGCAAAAAAGAAAAAGTCTTGCGGTAAGAGAACAAAGGAATTTATTAAAAGAATTTCAAGGAGAGGAAAGGATTTTGGAAATGATGAAAATAGAAAGAATACTTGTAGAATGAAAAAGAATGAAATGAAAAAAAGACAAATTAATAGAAATTCAGGAAATGAGAAAAAAATCTATGTTGAAAGAAGAATGAAACAATTTTATGATATTAGGAAACGTATGTATAAAAGTAGAGTACTACAAAATTTGTTGAAACATGGCAAGAAATATAAAAGAAGATCTGCATGTTATAAAAAGAAAAAAAAGATTGAAAGTATAGTCGAAAAGGCTTTTGAATTGAAAAGAAGATTGTTCATTTTAGTTTTAAAGAGAATGCGAACATTAGATAAACCAATGCATTCTATGAAGAACAAAACTAAAAGGAAAAGACTAATCAACAGAACTAACTTTTGTAAAAAACAATTTGGGTGAATGGAAGCATACTTCTAGTTCAGAACCTTTTTTTAATGAAGAGAACTATTTTCAAAACAATACATTAGTTCACACAGTTGATACCAGTGGTCGTGCTTCTGAAGTGAAGAACGGTTGTGCAATTGACAAAGAAAAGATGGTTCCTAGAAATGTGGAAGAAGTGATAACTGAAGAAGTTCAAGGGAGACGTACACAAGCTCCAGTGTATACGTGGGATTGTAGTAGTATACGACAGGAGTCTATTGATATTTTACGAAATTTCTTACGACATTATATTAAAAAAAGTATTAAACAAAAGATTAAGATGTTGCAAGGACTAGATCCTTGTAAAGTGAGAAAAAATACTGGCTTGCAAGGTCATTCTCTGGCTTGTCTTTGTAGAAAAGTATGTCAAAGTGTTTTTCATCATTTGAGAATGTTAGCAGTACATCACTCTGCAATGCGGACGTTAGTAAGAAGATTGTACTATGTAAAAAGTCCTGCATTATTTTTAAGTATAATAAACACTGCTCTTTTGCATGGGACAGTATTGGATGTAAAAAAAGTTTGTGATGATATAGAGTTTTGTTTCTTTAGTACTGGAGAAGAGTGTACACAAAGTGAGAATTTGATAAGTGTAGGTGCTGAAGAGGAGGTGGAAGATAGTACTACTGAGAAGTTTGTATAAGAAATTACAAAGTTTAAGGTAATTTGTTCTGAAAAACCAAACTATGTTTGTATTTGTTGCCGACGTACTCACTATAGAAATCAAACAAGGAATGTTGATCTGTATTTAAAAAGTGAAAAGGAAAACAATGATAAGTGGCAGGAATTTGGTGCTTATTTGTTAGTGGAAAGTCGATTTGAGTTGGGTAGTGATCAACGTATTTGTAAATATGGTTACAGCAAACTAGAAGAGAACAAAATGCCAGCTAGAGCTGTACATAATAACCTAGAGTTGGTAGCTATTCCTGTGGAACTGGTAGATTTAAATACGTATGAGTCCATTCTGATTTAATCTCTGCACCCGTTTCAGGCTATTGTTCGTATGGAGCCTAAAACAGGTAAGCTGCCTCCATCAGATTTACAAAGAGGCTTAAAAGGAAGAGTGGTGTATTTACCTTTAGATTTAAAGAAAAATATTGAAACTATTGGTGTAGAGAAAGAGGAAACTGAACCTGTAGTTATTCTAGTTAATGGTGTTCCTACGAAGAGTCGGAAAATATGGCAAGAATTAGTAGATGTCACCAAAGTGCAAAAGGCTACGTTATATCTCATAAAAAACAATCTTTATTACAAAAACGTGTATGTGGAAGAAGAAGAAATAGTTTTAGGAGTTGATAGCGAAATTTCAAGAGGCCAAATTGAAAAAGTAGACATCTCCAAAAGTGAAGAAATTTATGAACATTATAGTGTACATCCTTTACATTCAAAGGAAGTGATTGGAAATACTATTGAATTATTCCAAATGAAGAAAGCAAAGGGAACTCCCATGTGTGTTTGGGAAAGAAGTTTGGAAGCTCGTTGTTTTCCACAGCTCTTCCCCACTGGAAAAGGTGGACAATATGACGAACGACGAGTACAGATTCCAGCGTCAGAATATCGTACAACAAGATTGTACTCAGAAGATCCAAGATTTCGACAATGTATTCCATATATATTTCATCTTTTGTTTGAAAGTGACTTGTCTGGACTTTCATATGCAGTGAACCACATATTAAAAACAGGAGTTCATCTTCAACATGTTTCTGCAAAGGAATTCATGGACAAAGTACAACAGAGAGACGATCATTTAGAATCTCAATTGATTAATTTGATGGCCTGTCAACGTGGTACTAATGTGTATTGGTATCGTCGTCACGGAGAACTTAAATGTATGTTAAGGAACTTAGGAACCCCTACATGGTTTGTTACACTAAGCTGTGCTGAATACGCATGGGACGATTTACTTCAGTTTCTACGAGAAGCAAATTCAAATATTAAAAACATTGATTTCAAGACAGCTGGAGAACTGTGTTCCTTGGATCCTGTAAACGTGTGCAGATATTTTAATCATAGGTTTCAAGCTATGATGTCTTTTATCTGCAATAAAAACAACCCACCTCTTGGAGAAGTTATTGATTTCTTTTGGAGAAAGGAGTACCAAGCAAGAGGTGCTCCTCATATACATATGCTTTTATGGATCAAGGATGCACCTAAATTTGGAACTGATTCTGATGAGACTGTTTTATCTTTCATTGAAGACTATGTTACATGTGGAATTCCAAAAACAGGAGAAGAAAATACCTTAAGAGAACAAGTTTTACGGTTTCAAACTCATCGATGTGGGAAATATTGTCGATGGAAATACAAGACAAAGGAAATATTTTATACAAAATGTCGTTTTGGACTCCCACATCCAGTAATTTCCAAAGGAAGAGTCAACAGTTTCATGTCAGCAGTGAGGCATACTATAACTCGAAAATCTCCAAAGAATACTTACAATATAAAAAGAAGTGAAAATTCAAAGTATATTAATGATTATAATCCAGTAATTTTGACGATGTGGAATGCAAATATGGATATCCAGTATGTTGCAGATAATTCGATTGCTGTTGCTCGCTATGTGACGTCATACATAGCAAAATCTGAAAAGACGGAGTTGAAAGAAATGTGGGAAGAAATTTCACAAGAGAAGACTCTTAGTAACAAATTGTACAGCTTTAGTTTGAAGATGCTTTCCCATCGAGAGATTGGATCCTACGAATGTTCGGATCGGTTGACATCTACAAGTTTATATTCAAAGTCAAGAGGAATAATTTGGGTAAGTCTAGGTCTTTCTGCAACACGAAATCGAGTATTGAAATCTGTACAAGAAATTGAATACTTAGCACTGAATGAACCGGAAAGTACAGATATTGTTAAAACAAATATGTTGGATACGTACTATCCTAAAAGAAGAAAAATATGAAGTCATTGGCTGTGATGGATGTTTGGTGAAACATACCAAAGGAAATCTCATTAATCACAGGAAACTCAGTTGCGAAACTCCAGATAAAAGGGAATTTTACTATTTAGCACTTATGCAACTGTTCAAGCCTTGGCGTACTGAAATGGAATTACTTGGAGATTTTCAGTGCTATGAAGATTCTTTTAATGCATGTAAAGATAGCATTGAATGCACAGTTTTTCCAAATTATCTACAAATGTTGAATGAAGATTCAGCAAGAAGCTACTATTGCAGCTGAAATTGCTAGAGACAGTTAAAGTTCTGCTCCACTGAGTCAAGATCCACTAGGAGAACCAATTCTTGAAAATGAAGCAGCAATCGCCATGAGTGAAGTAGAAACGGCAATGCATCAAGCTCAACAGGATATTATGGAGTTGGGAAACTTGGAAGAACAACTAAATATTGAACAGAAAGAAATATATCAGCAAGTTACACAACAGATAGACCATGGTTTACTTCATGAAAAAAAGAATGCAACTGCACATCATTTAAAGCTATTCGAATGTATATCAGTGGTCAAGCTGGTACAGGAAAAAGTTTCTTAATTAAAGTTTTGACCAGTTATCTACAGAAAACCACTGAATCACATTTATCTTGTGTTGTAACCGCGCCAACTGGGTTAGCAGCACACAACATTAAAGGGATTACATTACATCATTTACTGATGCTACCTGTTGAACATGAAAACAAGTTGGAATATCACAAGCTATCTGAAGAAGCTTGTTATGAAGTTTCAAGAGTACTAAAGAAAATGAAACTTCTGATCATTGATGAGGTGAGCATGGTGTCAAACTTAATGCTTGCCTTTGTACATTTAAGAATGCAGCAGATTTTAAAAACAGATTGTGATGTTTTATTTGGAGGAAAACATCTAATTGTATTCGGCGACCTACTACAACTTACTCCTGTAAAAGGACAACCAGTTTTTAAAACACTTGTACATGAAGACACCAGGAAATCTTTTTGAAGTATTGGAAATGTCAACATTTGGAATTATTTTGAATATGAAGAACTTACTAAAAATATGAGACAAGCAAGTGATGAACATTATGGAAGCAATCTTCAAGATATAAGAATTGGTGTTTTGTCGAAACATGGTAAAGAAGCTTTGCAAAGTCGACTACTTAGAAACTTGCTTCCAAATGAAAATGTTGCTCCTGAAATAATATATAAAAAAATTGGAGAAAAGAAATCTATAATTTGCCTAATGCCAACACTGCAAGAGTGTTCTACATTCAATGAAGAACTTTTAAAGCTAGAAAAACAACAAATAATAAAAATGGAAGCCATTGATAAAATAGAACACGAAGGAATTACTATTTTATTGTCAGCAAAATTAAAATCAAAATTGGATTCTTTGGAAAAATCTATATCTAAGACTGCTGGTTTAGAAAAGAATTTATATGTATGTGAAAACTGTCGGGTAATTTTACGGCGTAATTTGGATGTAGAAAAAGGTTTAGTAAATGGAGCAATGGGGAAAGTTGTTGATTTTGTTAGTTATCCAAATAGAGATGGAATTGAATTTTTGAAGATTAAATTTGATCGGATGGAAGAGGTAAAACTGATTGGACGTTGTGCTGTTCGTTTTTTGCTTGTTAAAGACTTGTATGTTCGTAGAAAACAGTTTCCTCTGTCTTTGGCATATGCGGTGACCATTCATAAATCTCAAGGTTTAAGTGTAGATAATGCTTTAGTAAATATTGGAAGTGCAGTGTTTAAAGAGGGAATGGCATATGTTGCATTGTCTCGAGTAAAAACATTATCTGGACTGTATTTGATTGATTTTGATGAGAGAAAGATTAGTGCAGATGCAAATTGTGTAAGAGAGTATAATCGGTTAAGAAGACTATATGCTCCCAATTTAGGTGAATATCCTGTATATGAAAAACGTGTAGTATGTCCAAAACGAACATATGAGAAACACTGTAGTGAGGTTGGAAAGAAGAAAAATAATCAAGAGAATGGTGAGACTCCAAAGAAAATGAAAATGGACACTGTTGATGATATTGTAGGATACCAGTTAGAAAATAGTTCAGGTATCAACTGCTATGCTAATGTAATTCTGAACGTCGTGTTTTTTCTAGAAAATTTACATCATCAAATTATGGAGAATCAAGAAAAAAGATTTTGTTCTTTGTTGCATAATATTTTTGAAAAGTTGACAACCGATAAAACTAAAATCCAAACTGCTTCTGGCATTCGGCATCTTTTGGACATATGTTCTGGTTCTTCACAATTTACACTTAATGTAGAACAAGATGCTCAAGAATTTCTTATGTTTATGCTTGCAGTATTAGAAGATGAAGGAATACAAATTAAAAATCTGTTTGGACTACGTTACAGATGGGATCATAAATGTGATAGCTGTTCTTTTTCTTCCATCACTGAAATAGACACTGAACGATTCATATATTTGACAATACCAGATTGCAAAACAGTGTCTTTTAACAAATTAGTAAAAACAGCTAATCAAGATATGAAATGTACTCACTGCAAATCAGAAATGTTCTCAACATTATTTATAGAAAGATTTGGACAATATGTCATTTTAATGCTACAACGTTGTAGAGCAGATGGAACAAAATTGGAAACAAGAATTAAAAATGTTGTCGCAAGTCAAGTGTCAATTTCAGGAAGAACTTTTAAAGCAGTGGCTATTATTTTCCATGATGGACCTAGTACAACATCTGGACACTATACTGTGTATTTAAAATGCAATAAAGGATGGACACATTGTAATGACGCCCATTTAGAATTCAAATGTTGGTTGCCTTATGAATTACCAAATTCATATCTAATATTTTTGATGCCAAAGTTCTGAAAACATCATTCGGCCTATTGGGAAGATGTCAACATGAATAAATGAGTTTATTTTGGATATTTTCAATACAAACGAATTCGGTAACATCATTCGGCCTATTGGGAAGATGTCAATATGAATTAAGAAGTTTATTTTGGATATTTTTAATGCAAATGATTTTGGAAACATCATTCGGCCTATAGGGAAAATGTCAACAATTACTGTTTCAATTATCGTTTCTCTTCTTTGATATTGTATTTAGAATATGTGTTTGAAAGAAGCAGTTCATATATTTGATCTTTGTATTATATGCAATGTTAATGAGAGTGTTTATTTTTGAAAATGTAAACAGATAGTTGAGTTTCTTGTAAATATTTTGAACACAGATTTGTTTTTTTTTAACAATCCTATTGATTGTATTTTTTTGCCCGCTGTTACATGATGATCAACATTGAAATCACTGTGTATGGTTAAATTCAATAGAATCTGAAAACAGCAAAAAAGGCAAACTGAATATGTTATGTAATTCTAAAATTATGTTGTGTTCATAAAACTATAATATTATATGCAATAACAGTATTTTTTCTTCTCTTTTACAGAAACTAATTCTAAAGTTTGAAAATATTTTAAATTTAGATTATAATAAAAAAAACTGAAAAAATTGTTTAAATGAGTTTCATATCTACTTCAATAAAGAAGGTAAGATAAAGTAATGTAATAAGGATAATGTTATGAATTAATATTTAGAGTCACTTCTATTGCAGTCATTCATTTAAAAAACAAAATAATTATCTCACTCATCAAATTACTTTACAGGAACATATGGTCTTCTTCAATCTCTGAAATATAACCTCTGTAGTTACAAAATCACCTATGCATTACCAATATGCAGCTTTGTTCACTGTGGTAGTACCTGTACAGCTCTGTAATCACCCAAGGAATACCTGTGCACTTACAAAATTACTCAGGCACAACTGTTGTATTCCTGCAATGACACAGGCACTAGTTATCCACTCATGCAATAACTCAGGCATTATCCATGCACTGTTCCAATCATCTATCAACTACCCATGCAGTTCTGTAATCATCTAGACACTACTCATTTACTCTTTCGAATACCCAGGCACTACTGATGCACTCATCTAATCCCCCAATCACTAGCCATGCACTTATCTAATCACTCTGCCAATACCCAAGCACTTATAAAATCACCATGAACTTTCCTTGCATTCCTCTAATCATCCAGTCAGTACCCATGTACTCATGCAATGACCTAGGTACTAACCATGTATTGAAGCAATCATCCAGACATTACCTATAAAGTAATGTAATTACCCAGGCATTAAGCATACACTTGTAAAATGAACCAAGCAATACCCATGCACTAAGAAAATCATGCAGGCACAGCACATGTACTCCTGCTATCACCCAGGCACTACTCAAGCAGTTATGCAATAACCCAAGCACTACCCATGCACTGCTCCAATCACCCGTGCACTACCCTATGCAGTCCTCTAATCACCTAGACACTACTCATTCACTTCTTCAATTATGCAGGCACCTCCTATGCACTCCAGCAATCACCCAGTCACTACTCATGCACTCCTCCAATCACCCAGCCAGTATCATGTACTTATCCAATTACTCCACCAATACTAAAGCACTTTTGAGATCACCATGCAGTATCCCTCCACTCCTTGAAGCATCCAGGCAGTACCCATGTACTCATGCAATGACCCAGACACTAACCATGTATTCAATCAATCATCCAGATATTACCTATAAAGTCATGTAATTGCCTAGGCATTAAGCATGCACTTGTAAAATCAAGCAAGCAATACCCATGCACTTAGAAAATCATGCAGGAACTACACATGTACTCCTGCTATCACCCAGGCACTACTCATGCACTTATGCAATAACCCAGGCACTACCCATGCATAGCTCCAATCACCCGTGCACTACCCCATGCACTCCTACAATCACCCTACCAGTACCATGTACTTTAACCAATTACTCCGTCAATACCCAAGCACTTATAAAATCACCATGTACTATCCTTGCATTCCTCTAATCATCCAGGCAGAACCCATGTACTCATGCAATAACCCAGACATTAACCTTGTATTCAAGCAATTATCCAGACATTACCTAGAAAGTCATGTAAATACCCAGGCATTAAGCATGTACTTGTAAAATCAACTAAGCAATACCCATGCACTTAGAAAATCATGCAGACACTACACATGTACTCGTGCTATCACCCACGCACTACTCATGCACTTACGCAATAACCCAGGCACTAACCATGCACTGCTACAATCACCCAGACACTACTATGTACTAATCCAATCACTCTGCCAATACGCAAGCACTTATAAATTCACCATGCAGTATCCTTGCAGTACTCTAATCATCCAGTCAGCACCCATGTACTCATGCAATGACCCAGGCACTAACCATACACTGCTACAATCACCTGTGTACTACCCATGCAGTCCTCCAATCACCTACACACTACTCATTCACTCTTTCAATTACCCAGGTAGTACCCATGCATTCCACAAATCATCCTGTCACTACCCATGCACTCCTTCAATCACCCAGCCAGTACCATGTCCTTATCCAATCACTCCAGCAATACCCAAGCACTTATAAATTCACCATGCACTATCCTTGCAGTACTTTAATCATCCAGTCAGTACCCACATACTCATGCAATGACCTAGGCACTAACCATGCACTGCTACAATCACCTCTGCACTACCCATGCAGTCCTCTAATCACCTACACACTATTCATTCAGTCCTTCAATTACCCAGGTAGTACCCATGCATTCCACAAATTACCATGTCAATACCCATGCACTCCTCCAATCACCCAGCCAGTACCATGTACTTATCCAATCACTCCGCCAATACCCAAGCACTTATAAATTCACCATGCACTATCCTTGCAGTACTTTAATCATCCATTCAGTACCCATATACTCATGCAATGACCCAGGCACTAACCATGCACTGCTACAATCACCTGTGCACTACCCATGCAGTCCTCTAATCACCTACACACTATTCATTCACTCCTTGAATTGCCTGGGTACTTCCCATGCATTCCACAAATCACCATATCAATACCCATGCACTCCTCCAATCACCCAGCCAGTACCATGTACTTATCCAATCACTCCGCCAATATCCAAGCACTTATAAATTCACCATGCACTATTCCTGCAGTACGTTAATCATCCAGTCAGTACCCATATACTCATGCAATGACCCAGGCACTAACTATGCAGTGCTACAATCACCTGTGCACTACCCATGCAGTCCTCTAATCACCTAGCCACTACTCATTCACTCCTTCAATTATCCAGGTAGTATCCATGCAGTCCAGCAATCACCCTGTCACTACCCATGCACTCCTCCAATCACCCAGCCAGTACCATGTACTTATCCAATCACTCCGCCAATATTCAAGCACTTATAAATTCACCATGCACTATTCTTGCAGTACGTTAATCATCCATACAGTACCCATATACTCATGCAATGACCCAGGCACTAACCATGCACTGCTACAATCACCTGTGCACTACTCATGTGGTATCCAATCACTCCAGCAATATCCAAGCACTTATAAATTCACCATGCACTATCCCTGCAGTACTTTAATCATCCAGTCAGTACCCATATACTCATGTAATGACCTAGGCACTAACCATGCACTGCTACAATCACCTGTGCACTACCCATGCAGTCCTCTAATCACCTACCCACTATTCATTCAATCCTTCAATTACCCAGGTAGTACCCATGCATTCCACAAATCACCATTTCAATACCCATGCACTCCTCCAATCACCCAGTCAGTACCATGTACTTATCCAATCACTGCGCCAATACCCAAGCACTTATAAATTCACCATGCACTATCCTTGCAGTACTTTAATCATCCAGTCAGTACCCATGTACTCATGCAATGACCCAGGCACTAACCATACACTGCTACATTCACCTGTGTACTACCCGCAGTCCTCTAATCACCTACACACTACTCATTCACTCTTTCAATTACCCAGGTAGTACCCATGCATTCCACAAATCACCCTGTCACTACCCATGCACTCCTCCAATCACCTAGCCAGTACCATGTACTTATCCAATACCCAAGCACTTATAAATTCACCATGCACTATCCTTGCAGTACTCTAATCATCCAGTCAGTACCTATGTAGTCATGCAATGACCCAGGCACTAACCATGCAGTGCTACAATCACTTGTGCACTATCCATGCAGTCCCGTAATCACCTAGCCACTACTCATTCACTCCTTCAATTATTCAGGTAGTATCCATGCAGTCCAACAATCACCCTGTCACTACCCATGCACTCCTCTAATCACCCAGTCAGTACCATGTACTTATCCAATCACTCCGCCAATACACAAGCACTTATAAATTCACCATGCACTATCCTTGCAGTACTCTAATCATCCAATCAGTACCCATGTATTCATGCAATTTTCCAGGCACTAGCCATGCACTACTACAATCACCTGTGCACTACCCATGCAGTCCTCTAATCACCTAGACACTACTTATTCATTCCTTCAATTACCCAGGAACCATTCATGCACTCCAGCAATCACCCTGTCACTACCCATGCACTCCTCCAATCACCCAGCCAGTACCATGTACTTATCCAATCACTCTGCCAATACCCAAGCACTTATAAATTCACCATGCACCATTCTTGCAGTAGGTTAGTCATCCAGTCAGTACCCATATACTCATGCAATGACCTAGGCACTAACCATGCACTGCTACAATCATCTGTGCACTACCCATGCGGTATCCAATCACTCCAGCAATACCCAAGCACTTATAAATTCACCATGCACTATCCTTTCAGTACTTTAATCATCCAGTCAGTACCCATATACTCATGCAATGACCTAGGCACTAACCATGCACTGATACAATCACCTGTGCACTACCCATGCAGTCCTCTAATCATCTACACAGTACTCATTCACTCGTTCAATTACCCAGGAACTACCCATGTACTCCAGCAATCACCCTGTCACTACTCATGCACTCCTCCAATCACCCAAGCACTACTCATGCACTCATGGAATCACCCAGGCACTACTTATACACTACTCTATTCACCCGTGCACTACCTGCAATTACCCAGGCACTACCCATGCACTATGCTTTTACTCCTCCAATCATCTAGGCACTACCCATGCAGTCATGCAATCACCCAGGAACTACCCATGCACTTCTCCAATCACTCAGGCAGTACCTATGCACGCGCGACATCGCAACTCACGTACGTGACATTAGGCGGGGCCGGCACCACGCACCGGTCGCTTATGATACGCGCAACGTACACGACTTAACCAATATGGCGGCGAATTACTTGAATTCGCGCATTGATCGAGACAGGTGCACAATGGGTGCGCGAATAATTTTTTAATTAAAAAAAAAATGTATATTTTAATTTTAGAAAAGAAAAAACATAAATTTTACAAAAATAACATTTCTTGCACATTATACTTAGATATTAGCATTAAAAAAACATTTGAAATTTAGTAAAAAAAACATACGTTTCAGGAACATTATAGTTAGAAATTAGCATTAAAAAACTTTTGAAATTCACTGAAAAAAACAGATTTCAGGGACGTTATAGTTAGAAATTAGCATTTTAAAAAACCTTTCAAATTCACTGAAAAAACCATAGGTTTCAGGGACGTTATAATTAGAAAATAGCATTTAAAAAACCTTTGAAATTCACTGAAAAAACCACCGGTTTCAGGGACGTTATAGTTAGTAATTAGCATTTAAAAAACCTTTGAAATTCACTGAAAAAACCATAGGTTTCAGGGACGTTATAGTTAGTAATTAGCATTTAAAAAACCTTTAAAATTCACTGTAAAAAACACAGGTTCCCGGGACGTTATAGTTAGTTGGACATTTCACTCGTACAAAACCAGAGAAATTCGGCAGTTATAGTTAGTAGAGCTAACTATAACTCGCGCCCCGCAATGCACTGCTAATGACGTCACATATTACATCATTCATGACATGGTCAGTGACATCACTGATGACATCACTGATGACATCTCAAATGACATCACTGATGACATCATCCACATGATAATCTGATGCACCTCCTCACACCCTAATTTAACCTTTCATACACCCACTCTAAAATACAGACTACCATTTTCGAAACCATAGACACACCAATACCAGTTACTACATACCCACTCACTGATTCCTAGGTCTACACACACATCCACTTATTTACCCATACAGTCATTCATACATGCAGTCACTCATCAATACATCACTATCATATGCACTCATACACCTATACAGACACTCACACATTGCCACTCACCCAAAGAGTTAGTCACACATCTAGTCAGTCATGCAAAAAATCAATCACACTTCTATTTACTCACCTATACAGTTATACACACACCACCTCACTTATTCATACATACACTAACACATAGTTACTCTCTTATACAATCACTGATACAAGCACACACTCATCCATACAGGCACTCTCACAATCACTCGCTCTCACATATAGTCATTCATGTACTCCAACACTCACATATACTGCCTTTCACATATGTAGTTACTCACACATGTACCACTGAGACATCCATTCACTCACCAACACAGCCATACACACACTCACCCACCCATACAGCCCCTCGCAGATGCACTCGAACCCATACACCCAGTGAAACACCCACTCACACATCTATGCACAGAGTCACACACTCAGGCACCCATACAGATACTCAGACAACCAATCAATAACCCATATAAACAGTTATGTAGCTACTCGCCAACCCATGCAACCGCTTACACACCAACTGACAGACTGATACAGACATTTACACAGTTTAGTCACTAACCTATGCATTCACTAAGACACGTTTAATCACTCACTTATACAGCCAGTCACACACCTAGTAAAATATCCACTCAAACACTTAAACACCCACTTACTCTTCAATACACCTTGGCATATATATATATATATAAAACACACTTAAACCTTTTAGAAACACACAGTCACTGGATGATGTCATCAGTGATGTTATCAGTGATGTCATTTGAGATGTCATCAGTGATGTCACTGACCATGTCATGAATGATGTAATATGTGATGTCATCAGCAGTGCATTGCGGGGCGCGAGTTATAGTTAGCTCTACTAACTGTAATGGCTGAATTTCTCTGGTTTTGTACGAGTGAAATGTCCAACTAACTATAACGTCCCTGAAACCTGTGGTTTTTTCAGTGAATTTTAAAGGTTTTTTAAATTTAAATGCTAATTACTAACTATAATGTCCCTGAAACCTATGGTTTTTTCAGTGAATATATATATATATATATATATATATATATATATATATATATATATATATATATATATATATATATATATATATATATATATTATCTACTGGCGGTCGCCAGTAGATAGTTATAGTTAGGACCTATTTTCCATAGGAAATTCACAACATTCTATTTCAAATAACTTTGGCGCCGGTTGACGAATCTTCGTGAAATTTTCAAAACTCATGGGGCGCTCCGGTCCGCTCCTATTCTGAAAGTTTCGGGGTGAAGCGGGGGCCGAGAAAAATATATATATATATATTTATATATATATATATATATATATGTTCCCAAAAGTGCCCTGACACGAAGACGCACTCGCAGAGGACGATTCAACAGAAACATTTAATCTTCGAAACCGGCATTTCCTCTCGGATTCCATTCTTAGCCTGATGCGTTTCGGAGCTGGCTACTCCTTCTTCATAGGCATTTCTGGAAAATCACAGATGCAGTGACATACCCTCTCTCCTTTTCTGCATGATAATTAAGAAATTGCCTTCCGGTAGGCCTCTCAGGTGAGTTACGAAATTAGTGCATGCTGGGAGTTGAAGTGTGCAACGCCGATTCTTCCTCTTCAGTGGGTTCTGTAATTTGCCACAACAATCATAAAACCATTTTCACAGCCCTCCAGTGGGCCTCAAAGAGTAAATCCGGTTTTGCATTTAAAAGTCTGCTGACAGACTCCAAACAATTCAAAGCCTCTGCAGCCCCAATTTACATTTGCATGGTGGTGCAGTCTTCCACGGCCGGACTGCCGTGATTAATATTCCCAAAAGTGCCCTGACACGAAGACGCACTCGCAGAGGACGATTCAACAGAAACCTTTAATCTTCAAAACCGGCATTTCCTCTCGGATTCCATTCTTAGCCTGACGCGTTTCGGAGCTGGCTGCTCCTTCTTCATAGGCATTGCTGGAAAATCACAGATGCAGTGACACACCCTCTCTCCTTTTCTGCATGCTAATTAAGTAATTGCTTTCTGGTAGGCCTCTCAGGTGAGTTACATCCGAGTGCAGCTGCCTGCTCGCCCGGTAGGGATGAACCATAGAATGATTAATTGGTGGGCCATTCCCTTCCAGCGACTTATGGGTGATGCACAGAGCCTTGAAGTTGACTCTCTCTGGAATAGGGAGCCAGTGGAGGGAATGCAAGGCTGGATTCGCGGAATGCCGATTCGAGATCCCCATGAGCATCCTTGCTGCGCAATTTTGCACAATCTGGAGTTTCGCGATTGCCGAGCTCGGCGCACCTAGGTATAAGGCGTTGCCATAATCTATCCGAGATAGGATGAGTGCCTGGATCATCAGCTTTTTGGCCTGGAAGGGAAGAAGGGGGAGCACTTTGCGAAGCATCCTAAGGATGCCATAACAAGAGGCAACAACCTTTCTGGCCTGAACTTTAAAGCTGAGGTCCTGATCCAGCCAAATACCCAGGCTTTTTATCTCGGTCTGAGGGGCGGAGACAGGGCCCATACAAGCTGGCCACATTCTATCTGCTTTAGAGCAGAGAGGATTGCCAAGAACCATCAGCTCAGTCTTGTCGCCATTCAATTTTAGATGTGACAGATTCATCCATTTGGCGACTTCCTCAAGACAGGGACGAAGGCCATTAGAAGCCTGGTCGGGGTGATTCAGTGCGATGACCAGTTGGGTATCATCCGCGTATGTCACTATGTGAACCCCAAAAGGAAGCACAATATCCGCCAGCGGAGCCATATAAACATTAAAAAGAGTGGGGCTCAAGGACGAACCCTGGTGAACTCCACAGTGTAGGGGCAGAGATTTTGAAATGGCCTCACCCTCAAACACCTGGAAAAATCTTTCCTCCAGGAAAGATTGCAGCCATGTTAAGGCTGTACCAGACACCCCCAAACCTCTAAGACGGTGGACCAGAATTCGGTGGTTGACTGTATCAAAGGCTGCGCTGAGGTCCAGAAGAATCACAGCAAAAGACCCTCCTGCGTCAAGAATCTTTCTAGATTCTTCGACAACCGCCTTGGCGCGGGCGAAAACCAGTTTGAGAGGAATGGAGAAGGTCATGGGATTCCAGGAACATAGAGAGTGTAAGGTTGACGTGTTTCTCTGCGAACTTACTAATCCCGGGGAAGAGCGAGATGGGGCGATAGTTGCCCAAAGAGTCCGGGTCCAGGTTAGGTTTTTTCAGAAGGGATTTCACCATTGCTCTTTTCCACATGGGAGGATCCATGCCCATGTAAAGTGAGGCGTTGATCAAGTCAATTATGATTGGGGCAACTATATTGGCTGCCTGCTTCAGAATATTGGTTGGAGCTGGGTCTTTTGGCGACCCACTCTTAACAAGCGCCAATATGGCCTGGAACGATTCCCGGGTCATTGGGGGAAAGGCCTCCAGGGAGTATTCCCTTTTAAGCGGGCCAAAGTCCTCAAGATAGAAATTAATGTAGCTGTCAACCGAAGGGAAAGATGAGTAAATGTTTTGGATTTTGTTGTAGAAATAGTCTGCATGTTCATTGCAGCGACGACCTGATACATCAGGTACGTCTGGAGGGAGGGGGGCTTTAAGTAGATTTTTCACGATGCGAAAGGTTTCCCGTGGGGAATAGGCGGCTAGGGAAATCCTTTCCTCATAATAAGAGGCCTGGGCTCATTTGATTTCTGTCTTATATGTTCTAATGGCCTCCCTATAATCCAATTTCTTGCTAGGGAGTTGAAGTGTGCAACGCCGATTCTTCCCCTTCAGTGGGTTCCGTAATTTGCCACAACAATCATAAAACCATTTTCATAGCCCTCCAGTGGGCCTCAGAGAGTAAATCCGATTTTGCATTTAAAAGTCCACTACACTGCTGACAGACTCCGAACAATCCAAAGCCTCTGCAGCCCCAATTTACATTTGCATGGTGGTGCAGTCTTCCACGGCCGGACTGCCGTGATTAATGTTCCCATCATAAAGACTTACCATTAGGAAGGCACACCTGAGGCCTTTAACTCTTTTAGCACACAGGGACTGTGGTTGTTTGACATCGCTGCACTTTCACGTATGCCTTTGAAGAAGAAGCACGAAGCTTCGAAACGCGTCAGCAAAAGGACATTAAATCCGGGGTGAAACGCCGACTTCATCTACAAATAAAAAGGTTGTTACCTCTCTGCTGTGGAGTGCGTCCTTAACTCTGGGCAGACATTGGTAACAATAAATCACGGCGGTTCCGGCCGTGGAGGATTGCACCGCTCTAAAATGAATGCGAGGCCTTAGGATATGGAATTATTCCAAATCTAATGATGGCATAGCAGAGCAATAAATAATGAAGGTGGAATATCGCTCTGGGGCCCACTGGAGGGCTTGTGTACTACTTGGTCCTACAATGACCGTGAACTGTTGCAGAACCTACTGAAAGGTGAAAAATTATTTAAAAATGAATTAGTTGTCCCAGTATGCATCGTAGAGACTTACCATTAGGAAGGCACACCTGAGGCCTTTAAATCATTTGGGCACACGGGGACTGTGGTTGTTTGACATCGCTGCACTTTCATGTATGCCTTTGAAGAAGAAGCACGAAGCTTCGAAACGCGTCGGCAAAAGGACATTAAAACCGGGGTGAAACACCACCTTCATCTACAAATAAAAAGGTTGTTACCTCTCTGCTGTGGAGTGCGTCCTTAACTCTGGACAGACATTGGTAATAATAAATCACGGCGGTTCCGGCCGTGGAGGATTGCACCGCTCTAAAATGAATGCGAGGCCTCATGATATGTTATTATTCCGAATCTAACAATGGCACAGCTGAGCAATAAATAATGAAGGCGGAATATCGTTCTGGGGCCCACTGGAGGGCTTGTGTATTACTTGGTCCTACAATGATCGTGAACTGTTGCAGAACCTACTGAAAGGTGAAAAATTATTTTTAAATGAACTTCTTGTCCCAGTATGCATCGTAGAGACTTACCATTAGGAAGGCACACCTGAAGCCTTTAAATCATTTAGCACACGGGGACTGTGGTTGTTTGACATCGCTGCACTTTCAAGTATGCCTTTGAAGAAGAAGCACAAAGCTTCGAAACGCGTCGGCAAAAGGACATTAAAACCGGGCTGAAACGCCGCCTTCATCTACAAATAAAAAGGTTGTTATCTCTCTGCTGTGGAGTGCGTCCTTAACTCTTGCCAGACATTGGTAACAATATATATATATATATATATATACCAATAACATAAAATCTGTTTTAAAAAAACAATCTATTATAAGTTAAAACATTAAACTATTTAAAAATCTTTAAACTTAAATTTACCACTACAGTCAGTGCAACAGTAGGGAAAGTGTTGGATAGCAGAGGGGTAAAAATTACTATTTCCACTCCAGTGAGTGCAACAATAGGGAAAGAGTTGGATAGCGGAGGGGTAAAAATTACTATTCCCACTCCAGTGAGGGTAACAGTAGGGAAAGTGTTGGATAGCGGACGGGCAAAAATTACTATTCCCATTCCAATGAGTGCAACAATAGGGAAAGTGTTGGATAGCGGAGGGGTAAAACTTAGCATTCCCACTCCAGTGAGTGCAACAGTAGAGAAAGTGTTGGATAGCAGAGAAATAAAATTTACTATTCCCACTCCAGTCAGTGCAACAGTGGGGAAAGTGTTATTGGGGAATCAGTGGAGAGGTGTGGTGCAGCGGCCAGGGCAGCTGACTTCGGAGCACAGGGTTCACGGTTCGATCCCCGGTTCCGGCGGCAGCTCAGCTCAGCACCATGTGACTCTGGGCAATAGCTCACTTAGTTTCCACTCCGGCCCCCAGCGCCTTGAGACCCGTAAGGGTGAGTAGCTGTGCTATATAAAAACGGACTTACAAAAACGGACTTTAGATAGCGGCGGAGTAAAAATTACTATTCCCACTCCAGTGAGTGCAACGGTAGGGAAATGGTTGGATAGTGGCAGGGTAAAATTTACTATTCCCACTCCAATCAGTGCAACAGTAGGGAAAGTGTTGGATTGCGAAGGGGTAACAATTAAGATTCTCACTCCAGTCAGTTCAAAATGAAAAGCAAACAAAATATTAACAACAACAAAAATATTTAAAAAACAAAATAAATAAAAAATATATAAATATGCTAAAAGTTAAAATACAAATATATTTATTATTACAAATAAAAAAAACATATAATGTTAAACGCATATGACACATACCTACAAATATTGTATTAAATAAAATAAAAAATAATTTCAAACAAATATTTTTAATTAGAACTTATTTAGAAACAAAAACATTGATTATTACATACATTTACTGTTTTTTATGTCCTACCCCATAACATCACACAATTCATAACCCACACCTAAATGTAAAAAAATGTTACTTACATAATTAACATAATTAATTACCAATTAAAGAAATATTATTAATTAAAAAACAAATTAAAACTCATAAAAATGTCTAAACTTCCCCACTTTACCCCTATAAACCCCATAAACCACAGCTAAAATTAAACTGTAAAAAAATTAATTTAAAAAGCTAATAGTATTTAACTAGTAATTTTAAAGTAAGTAAAATTAATTTACTCCCCACCCTATACCCCTATAAAAGTAAAACCCACACACAAAAAAATATAAACAATTACCCTAATTAAATATCAATTAATTAATTAAAAAGCTAATAGTATTTAACTAGTAATTATAAAGTAAGTAAAATTAATTTACTCCCCACCCTGTACCCCTATAAAAGTAAAACCCACACACAAAAAATATAAACAATTACCCTAATTAAATATCAATTAATTAAATATCAATTAATTAATTAAAAAGCGAAAAGTATTTAACTAGTAATTATAAAGTAAAATTAATTTACTCCCCACCCTATACCACTATAAAAGTAAAACCCACACACAAAAAAATATAAATTACCCTAATTAAATATCAATTAATTAATTAAAATTAATATTAATGATCAACTAATTATTAATTAAAAATAAATTACTTCCCACCCTTTACCTCTATAAACCCCACAACCTACACCTAAAAAAATTAGACAATTACCATAATTAATTAGCAATTAATTAATTAATGTTGATTAACAACCAATTATTAATTAATTAATAATAAATTACTTCGCACAATTAACACTATAAAATCTCAATTTAATAAATATTAATAAATAAAAATAATCATTAATTTATTATAATTAAATTACTTCCCACCCTATTCCCCTATAAACCCACAACCCGCTACGGAACTAAAAAACACAACATTTAATTAAAATAAAATTGATAATTACTAAAAATTTAACACATATATTAAAAAACATAAACAATTCATATACAAAATTAATACATCACATACATTTAAAATATATACTAAAATACATAACACTAATTAAAAAATCGATATTTTAAACAACTATATTTTTGCAAACAATATTAATGACTTCTATGTTTTTAAAAACGATATTTCTTACCTTAAAATCGATATTCTTGACCATGATATTCTTGCTGTCAATATTTCTGACTCACGATATTTAGGACTCGATATTTCTGTAGGTCGACATTTCCAACTCGATATTCTGTCTGCACACCTATCACTTTCTATGTTGTTGAACTGTTTTGAGTTATTTGCATCTTGTCCTAATAAATGGCCTTTTGAACTTTATGAAGTGTCAAGTGTGATTACGTCACAATGGAGGGTACCATGGGAAGCAGTGGTGCGGCCTATTCTTCCCATGGGATCTTTCGGGAAGGGGAAAAGACGAGGCAGGGCAGGATAGGAAGGTAGTGGATGGGGGAGGGAACTAGGAAAGGGATGATATAGGAGCGCAGTGAGGGGGTCAGCCTCTCTCTGGCTCATGCCCCTTGCGCGACAGGCTTGTCTATTGCCACCCACCCACCGGGCAGTTTGAAATCAGCGTGGGGGTAGCGTTCAGGGTCCTTTTGGATGCCATAAATAGGATGGGTTGCAGGGAAACTAGGGCAGGAGAGTGGGGGGTGGGGAGTCAGGTGCGGGCTACCCACCCCTCTGGTGGGAGGGGGTGAACGCAGGCGAAGGATGACAGTGTGCAGGATGCCCTGGGATAGGGCAAGGACGTTTTCCCAATTGGAAGGAGGCTTGGGGAAAAGAAGGGAGAATGAGTCTGGGGAGGGAAGGAGCTCATGGGATTAAGAGGTTTGAGGAAGAGTGAAGCAACTGGATGGGTGAAAGTTGGGGGGAAGTTAGAATGAGGGGAGATATAATAAGGTGTTGGTTATGATGTTCTATGTTGTTGAACTGTTTTGAGTTATTTGCAGTCCTGTCCTTATAAATGACCTTTTGTACTTTATGTAGTGTCAAATGTGATTACTTCACGATTAATGCTAAACTGCACATTTTGACTCATATCTAAATTGAGTCAAATTGCCAAATTGACTAATTATACTACCACCCACATTTTGCCATTACATTCAAAGGTCTATGATAGGATACAAGGGATATCTTTGAAGCAGATTGTTTTGTTAAAAAAGTGAAAGTAGATACTCCCTTCAAGAAAGATGAGTGGGCAGTTGTATTTCCATCTCTTATTGCAAAATTTGGTGAAACAAAAAGATTTAATTTCTTTTTAGAAATTTCTATGGACCAAAACCAAGCGGAGACATAAAATACGGGGTATTATACTATTTTATTGATTTCAAATTTGTTTCCAAACAACCTTGAAACAAATTACAACAGCCACAGTTAAAATAAACCATGGGGGCAACACTACACCCAGGGGCATATTTGTGATTCTTTCACACAGTGCAACTCAGCAGGTCACTTTGATGCTCCATGATGCAGGAAAGAGAAAGGGCATGAATGCGCCGTATTTAACATTACACCGCTCATTCCTGTCCGTTCCTAGTGCTGGTGCGCTTTTCACTGCCTAGCGCCAATGCAGGCACCCTTGCACCATGTTGGAAGGGTGTCTGCTTTGTGGGCAGGATTGCTTTTGTGCCGGAAGGAACACCTTCCTGCACAAAATCAATCCTGAGAGGCATTTTCCTCTTTCAACGTGTGCTGCAGGATGCAGCACATGTGGAAAGAGCAAAAAGCAAGGAGAAATAAAGATATTTCTCCTCGTTATGCACCTGGAGAGGTGTAGCATTTTGACACATTCCCAGGTCTACCACTAATGGTACATCTGGGAATGCGCCAAAATCCATGGGTGGATGCGTGGGAACACCCATGCTCCACCCATGCTCCACCCATGGAGCACCTCCTTACTGCATAGTAATGCAAGACAGCGGTTTGTACTGTCTTGCGTTACTCTAGATCATGGGTACTCACAAACTTTCTCTCTGGGGCCAAATTTACAGTGTGGTTTGTGGCCGAGGGCCACACCGGTGGGGGCGGGGTCAGTGGGGGGGCAGGGCTAGAGCAAAAAAAAAACCCTGTGACTATGAGGTTGAACACAGGCCCCTGCAGCGGACGCATTCGTCCACTGAGCTACCAGACCCGGCATACATACATCTATCTATCTCTCTATCTCTATCTATCTATCTATCTATCTATCTATCTCTCTATCTATCTATCTCTCTCTGTCTCTATCTACCTCTATCCCTATCTCTCTATCTATCTATCTCTCGCTCGCTCTCTCTCTCTCTCTATCTCTCTCTCTATCTATCTCTCTCCCTCTCTATCTATCTCTCTCCCTCTCTATCTCGCTCTCTCTCTCTCTCTCTCTCTCTCTCTATCTCTCTCTCTATCTATCTCTCTCTCTGTCTCTATCTACCTCTATCCCTATCTCTTTATCTATCTATCTCTCGCTCTCTCTCTCTCTCTCTCTCTCTCTCTATCTCTCTCTATCTATCTCTCTTTATCTCTCAATCTCTATCTCTCTCGCTATCTCTCCCTCTCTCTGTCTCTATCTATCTCTATCTCTCTCTCTCTATCGCTCTATCTCTATCTATCGCTCTCTCTCTCTCTCTCTCTCTCTGTCACTATCCATCTCAATCTCTCTATTTATCTCTCTCTATCTATCTATCTATCTCTCTCTCTCTCTCTCTCTCTCTCTCTCTCTCTCTCCCTCTCTATCTAACTCTCTCTCTCTATCTATCTCTATCTCTCACTATCTATCTCTCTCTATCTCTCTCGCTCTCTCTCCCTATCTCTCTCTCTCTCTCTATCTCTTTCTATCTCTCTCTCTCTCTCTCTTTCTCTCTCTCTATCTCTCTATCTCTCTCTATCTGTCTCTGTCTGTCTCTAACTGTCTCCATCTGTCTCTGTCTTCATCTGTCTCTGTCTCCATCTGTCTCTATCTGACTCTATCTGTCTGCCTCTCTCTGTCTCTATCTGTCTCTCTGTCTGTATCTCTATCTGTCTCTATCTGTCACTGTCTGTCTCTATCCGTCTATGTCTCTATTTGTCTCTCTGTCTCTATCTGTCTCTCTGTCTCTATCTGTCTCTATCTCTGTCTCTATCTGTCTCTATCTGTCTCTGTCTCTATCTGTCTCTGTTTCTATATGTCTGTCTCTCTCTCTCTGTCTGTCTATATCTCTCTCTGTCTGTCTCTGCCTCTATCTGTCTCTGTCTCTATCTGTCTCTGCCTCTGTCTCTATCTGTCTCTATCTCTGTGTCTATCTGTCTCTGTCCCTATCTGTCTCTGTCTCTATCTGTATTTGTCTCTATCTGTCTCTATCTGTATTTGTCTGTCTCTGTCTCTATCTGTCTCTATCTCTATCTGTCTCTGTCTGTCTCTATCTGTCTCTGTCTCTATCTGTCTCTATCTCTATCTGTCTCTATCTGTCTCTGTATGTCTCTGTATGTCTCTGTCTCCATCTGTCCCTGTCTGTCTCTCTGTCTCTGTCTGTCTCTGTCTGTCTGTCTCTCTCTGTCTCTGTCTGTCTCTATCTCTATCTGTCTCTACCTGTCTCTGTTTGTCTCTATCTGTCTCTGTCTCTATCTGTCTCTATCTGTTTCTGTCTCTATCTGTCTCTATCTGCATCTCTGTCTCTGCCTTTATCTGTCCCTGCCTCTATCTGTCCCTGCCTCTATCTGTCTCAGTCTCAGTCCAAACAGGAAGCTTCCCAAAAGGCCCATTAAAAGTCAGCTGTGAAAGCGCTTACAGCTGACTTTTAAAGGGCCTTTTAGGAAGCTTTCCGAAGGTGCCCTGACGTCACAGAGGCTGGCAGTAAACACAAAAGATGGCCTCAGGAGCATACGTAGTGAATACCTATTTAATACATATTCACTACATATGCTCCTGCGGTCATCTTCTGTGTTTACTGCTGCCTCACTAGAAACGTAGACACGGCAAGGTCCGCGGGCCACCAATGAAGGCCTGGCGGGCCGCTGGCGGCCCGCGGGCCGTACTATGAATACCACAGCTCTAGATTTATCCAGCCATGCAGGGCCACACAAGGTGACCTTGCATAGCTGGATAAATCTCACTTAGGTTTGCGTTGCGCTTGCGCCCGCTTGTGTGGTGCAAGGGCGACACAAAACCTTGATAAATATGCATCCAGATAAGTAAAGAAATAGAGAAACTTGTTCAGCGCTAGAAGAGAAATTAATGTTAGGTTGTCAGGATCTGAAATGAGAAGTGGTCGACAATACAGACAGAGAGAGGCAAGGAGACTCAATTACTGGCAAATTGATTCACAGAACACATACAATAAAAAGTTGTACAAACACCAACTTATATAAAGAGTGATGTTATGTTATGCGGTTTTGTAGAGCGCGCAGCTATATGCTAACAGCTTGTTTCAAAATGCAGCCGCAACAAACTGGTATTTTCTATATAACTCTTTTTTGGATCGCCTAAAATGCACATTTTGGCAACCGTTATGAGCAGTTTTCAGTTTAGCAAGTCTTAGTTACTAGGGCTTTAACTTCTTGCAATACCGAAGAGACCTATATGCACATGTGGCACCTATGAAACCCCTGAGAAATACACTTCATTAATCAAATTTGCTAAATTGTCTGTTTTCCCTTCTTCTTCAGTCTTTATAAACGCATGTAATGCTTTACAAAAACTGGTGATTATTAAATTCAGCTAAAAACCAATGCCCATGTGCAAATGCGACACAAATCTAGTTGATTATTTTAGCCAGCGCTTCTCTGGGACACAGTAATTTGCTCATCCAGTTTGTAGTAACGTAGTCCACGCTTGTAGATGTAGTTTCAGTAGGTTTATTCAAGTAGATAACAAGTAGTAGTTAAGCTCTGTAAAGCAGCCCCACCAGGAGCAGCCTGCTAGCTGCTCAGCCCTGCCACTAACTGTCACCACTCATACCCAGTCACTCAAGCATTCCACTCATGGCCCACACACCAACATTCCGCACAGAACACTCACACTGGCTGAGCAGCTAGGAACAAGATAACACAGTACATTATAACACAACATGAAGATACTACACAGTTTGATTAGTACCACAGACGTTTTGATCCAAACAGCCTCATGACATTTAGCAATTTCTCACTATATATTTAACTATGTATTTATCAATATCTGAGAGTTTTTCGCTCAGCATTGTCCTCGATTTCCATTAACACTTTAGTGAATCTGGAGCATTCTGATGCTGCTACAGCCAATACCCTCACTGCAGATTCGACACCCCGCTGCCACAGTATTTACTCCCTGAGACAAATGATGTAGAGTCTCCCTAAACAACTCGTCTCTGTGCCTGATACACCTTCAGCATTTAACCAACTCGAGTTGCCGGTGCTGGGCGCTGCCACTTCACACACTTGAGGAGGTTTGAAACGCACTCACTGGCAAAACCCCCCAGGAGAACGATACACACGACGGAACCACTATCAGTGGTGACCAACTCCAATTCCTACTCAAATCACATAATGGAACCACTACCAACACCCTCCCTGGTACTCGAGGACCCTAGCATATCGGATATGCCTTCCAATCTGCTATTGTCCATTTTTAATTTGACTAAGCACCAACTCAATGACTCTGAATTATCCATACTGAGCAAGGGGTTATCATTTGTTCCCAGCACCCACACCAATTTTCTTGATCTCCAAACTGAGGTGCTAAGATTTTTTGGGAAAATAAGGCTACATAGTTACTTTTTACTCAATCCCTTACCCCCCAAAAAATCCAACACGCCTCTGAGACCAGCGTCCATGTTCTCCCCCTCTTCCAATATGGTTCCCCCCGAAATATCCACATTTGAAAAACTGGTACTCAATGATCTCTCCAAATTGGAAAAGGGACGTCACTATGTCCCATACAACATCTCATTGGCTGAGAAAACAGCATTGAACACGCTCAAATGCAACCAGGATATTATTATAAAGCCGGCAGACAAGGGAGGTGGCATAGTGCTACAAGAACTTGCTAGCTACAAGAATGAAATAATAAGGCAACTTGAAAACACAGACCACTACTGCAAATTACCCACGAATCCAACTTTAGAGCTTCAAATATTAATCCTACAAATTACCTCATCCGGCCTTGACCAAGGTTTTCTGACTAAATTAGAACACCAATTCCTCAATGCAAAATCCCTGCGTACCCCTGTTATTTACACACTCCCGAAAGTGCACAAGAATCAAGACAACCCCCAGGCCGCCCCATTGTGTCAGGGTGCAGTTCCATTCTAGAGCCCTTGGGTCTCTATGTCGACTTTTTTATAAAAGAATTTGTGCCCACCACTTGCTGTTATGTCAGGGATAGTATGCAAATGATTTCGCTGGTGGAAAACCATTCTTTTGATCCTCTAACTGATACCCTTTGTACTCTTGACGTAGAGTCATTATATACAAACATCCCCCAAATTGACTCCTTACTGGTGATAGAAAGTATTCTTGACAGACGTCCTAGACCCCATGCAGTTCCAACTACTTTTGTATTACAACTTTTGGAAATCTGCCTTACAAGGAACTTTTTCCTGTTTGACGGGCAATTCTACCAACAAACCAAGGGAACATCCATGGGGGCCGTTTTTGCCCCCAACTTGGCTATACATTATATGGATGCCCTTGAAACCAACTGCATACTCACACTTGAGAACCCTTTCCACATTGCTATATCAATGTGGAAGCGATACATCGACGACATTTTTATGATCTGGCGCAACACACAATCCATGCTAGATCAGTTTCTTCATTGGTTGAATAATAATTGTGGTGGACTTAAATTCACACTATCCCACAGCAAGGCGGCCATCCCCTTTCTAGATCTTAACATCTCACATAAGGAGGGCCAGCTCATTATCAGCTTATTCAGGAAGCCCACTGAACGCAACACATTACTTAAATATGACAGCAACCATCCCAGAGCATTAAGAGACTCTTTACCCTATTCTCAATTCTTACGAATCAGACGCAACTGCACATTGAAAGAAGATTATTTTACAGAAGTCAAAGTGCTCAGCGGCAAACTCACTGCCAGAGGATACCCGAAAAGACTAGTACGTAATGCTCTAAAAAGAGCATGGTATTGTCCTAGAGAATGCCTCCTTGAGCCTAAACCCAAAGAGACAATGAACCGAATGGTATGTGTCACGACATCCTGCCCGTCCTCACACAAACTACGTAAAAGCATCCTCAAACATTGGAATGTCATCAATGCAGGAATACTAAACCTAGATAGACCCATCTTCGCATTCAAAAAGAGCAAAAACATCAAGGATCACTTGGTCAGGGCAGCATTACCATGTCCTCCTAGCTCCAACACACTCAACGATCACTGGGGTCTCCCACGTCTAACAGGACATGCACGATGTGGGAACTGCACTGTTTGTAAATTCACCTCTGATTGCAAAGAATTTGTGTTTGGTAACATCAAATCTGTACTTCGAGAATTTTCCAACTGTAACACTAGCAATGTAATCTACGCAATTATGTGCCCATGCAATAAGATCTATATTGGGCAGACGACGCAAAAGATACGAATCAGGATCTGTCAACACAGGAGCAGACTTCGCTGCAAGACACCTAATGCCCCATTGGTAGAAGAGTTCGATACTTTGGGCCACACTGAAGACGACATCCGTTGGACAATAATAAGTTTGGTGAAAGTGCCCCCAAGAGGAGCCGACCTCGCTCAACTACTCAACAGAGAAGAATTGAAATGGATCCTACGCACGGGGAGTATCCACACAGGTCTCAAATGTCTTGAAGACTGGACAACATTGTTGTAACTTTATTTCAATGTCCAGAAACGTCCTTAGCAACCTTCCACGCACCATTAATGATAAGACATTACTGCCTTTATGAGCACCATTTGTATCTGTTTTATGCCTTGTTCCTAACACGCTTCTGATGTACAAGCACAATTGGTTTATTTATTTAGTCTCTGGACACTCTGATAACCTTAGTGACGTGGCAGTACTAGATTTGCTCAACACCCCCCTTTTCCATCTCTGGGCTGCACGCAATTGTTTTATACACTAATTGTAGCATGTAAATAATTACAGAATGGGCATTTACCCAATGCAGATTTTATAATCATTCTTGCTACGCGTTTATATAGGACTTATCAAACCACCTCCAACGCCGGATTATCACAATTTTCCTTTGATTACAACCAGCGATGTTAAATGCTTTATCAAAGGCAACCTTCTCTGTTGCATATTTTTAAAGCCACAGTATATCCCTTTCTGCATAAGACTCCCTATTATTTTAATAGCGTGTATCTGCCACTGTAAGTCACTCGTATGAATTCATCTTCACCAAAGTCACACTTATATAAATCTTTTCCATGGTTTTCTATGATTCCTTTCTCTTGATTTCTTGATACTTTTTTTTCCATTCCAAGATGGCCGCTGAGTACGCAACCCAGTGCTTTACACACCGCACTAGGCTTTGAAAAACCGAGTGGATCACATGACCACTCTAGTTCACCACGTGACCCTTCTCTGTTTCCTTTATCATATCCAACCCTGTTCACAGATCACTCTCCCAGGATTGCACTTTGAACAACCAGGCTACCACGATTTTTCCTCGAGGTAAGCGCCCGCTCCAGCGCTCGCGCTAACCTCCAGCAGACTGCGAGTTGGCAGTCCTGTAATCCTATCCCTCTTTCAATCCTCCAGGCCCACACCGCAATTCGCGCCGAATTGGACCTACAAATCATGGCGCTGCCCGTTAGGTAAGCTTCCCCGGCTGATCTCCGCACAATATCTATCACATCCCATACCCAACCGATTACTATCGCATGTCTCTTTTCCCCTCAGGCGGCCTTATTCAAGCAACCTATCCTAAATCCTCACGTGTCCGCCTCCGTATAGAAACGATTCCGTTCTTCCGGTAAAATCCCTCAGAAGCATCCCACATCTCATCGGGACACGGCCGTGGCGCCGACCACGACCCATTTAAAGTCCATCTCACTTTGGTAAGCTGCCCTACTTTCTCATCCGTGTCCCACTGGCACCAGTTTTTACTTCCTCCACATTGTCCTCTCCCTCTTCCCCTCAGATCCATGGGCCTCAGCAGCAGTCCGGACCTTGTCACACCAGCCCACAATCTCAGGGCCTGTTTTCAGGTACCTCACTCTCCCTCTCTGGCAATAATGCACGCGCCGGTTGAAAACTGCACCTATTGATATTCATTCGACACCACAAGCACTTCTTAAACCTCCGGTTAAATTCAAAGGTTCGTGCCACCCCTGCTACATGATTTCCCGCGCTTCCCTGCTACCCTCACAACTCCTCAAATTTCGTACTTTAGGCATTCTTGACCTCTCCACGCGTAAAATACTTCAATCGGTATGATCAGGCTGTTACATTTTTTGAGCACTTTACACTGTGTGCTTAGTACGCTGCTTTCTGAAATACTATTTCTTGACTCACCATCGTGTTTATTTTCTTTCTCTCCCTTCTTCTTTTTATTTCCATGTTTAAATACAGTAATTTACAGGCAATTGTTTTCAGGCACTTTATTTCTTAGTCCTGATGATGATCCAATATCCTACAGATAAGGATCAAAACGCCGTCGACATAGTTGTCAACCTTATACACAGTGATTTCTGTATATAATTCGTGTAAAGGTGACCTCTCTATAATTGTTGTTTCCCCATCTATGTATTACCTTTTAGAAACAACCCTTGAAACTGCCTGAGCCTTTTTTACTTTCCTTGTTTGTCTAATATGTGAGTTCATGGATACAGGCTTGTATCCCACTGTTATTTTACTCACATCTGTACTCGATTGTAACTAATTTGCATATTAAATTCGCCCTTGTCCGGCTGGACACTGGCTTAAATATAGTACTGATTGGGGCTATATTTCATTGTACTATTTATTGTCCCTATTTCAGGGACCACTGTTTTTTGTAATAAGTTAATTCCCAAGGTCCCTTACCGATTCTAATTGGGCTCCCTTGTTCTATATACATACTTCACACACTTCAAGCACACAACTAGGCATACTTTTATAGGATAATTCTACTAATTCTTAAGGGATATTCCATGCATAACAAGGTCCACCGATTAAAATTATGTGGTAAACTGAGATGTATCATTTTTATCTTGTCACTTGAGTGTTTTAAATATAAGTTATGTATTCCTCCATATGGAAAGTAACATTTCCTATCATGTACATACTACACCATCACCTGCTGCCCACCATAAAACATATTCTTACTAGAATTTAGCCACAATCTAAAACTAAGGGGCATATTTACGAGAAAATGGCGCAGCGCGATGCTGCAAGCAATTTTGCTGCGCCGAGTGGCGTCATTTTCTAAGTACAGGAATGCACCATATTTACAAAAATATGGCACATATCTGTACTCACCCCTGCGCCGGCACAAAAAAAGCAGCCTAGCACCAGCATAGGCACCCTTGCACAATGCTGCAAGGGTGCCTGTGTTGCAGGGATGATTGTTGTTGTGGAGGAAGGGACACCTTCCTGCACAAAAGAAAACATCAATGGTGTTTTGCACCTTCTGTATGTGCTGCATTCTGCAGCACACATAGAAAGAGCAAACAACGAGGAGAAATAAAAGTATTTTGCCTCGTTGCGCCACTCTTGCGCCTCCCCTACGGAGGTGTACGTTTTTGGCACTGCCTCAGATCTACAGATCCCTGTAAATCTTCAGCAGTGTCAGAAAGCAATGGATGTTGCGTGGGAACGCCATAGCAATACCCATTGCAGGCCCCTTTACCGCACAAAACTGCTTCAAGGAGTACCATATTTGCAAGACGGTGTTGAGCCACGCAAAGTGGCTTAGCGCCGCCTTGTAAATATGGAGCAGGGCACAGCGCCACCGGAGCATCGCAAAAAGTGACACTCCGGTGGCGCAATGCCCTTGTAAATTTCCGCCCCAGACCGCAAATTTGTCAGCTTTCTTTTTTTAGATACTCAATCTCAAAACCTCTTCTTGTCCTACTATTCTTTGAATAACGCCATTAATTAAATGTAGAAGGTGCTTGTGTGTTGTAAAGGTGAATGTGGATAACAGTAATATTTCTTATCCTATATAATTTGTTATATTATTAAACGGTGTGGGCTTCCTTCAGCTGAAACACTCAAGGTTATTGCCTTAGGTTGCAGATGTAATGACTGAAAATTAGTGTTACTACTTGGTGGTTTATATTTTCACGAAATTTTACAGTAACGCCATTCCACATCAGCACATAGTCATACATATATTTCGATATAAGATGGTCATTATTTAATTTGATACTTCCCGAACCATCAAATATTAGGATAGCATTTGCCGTTGGAATTTTTCTGTATCACGTACTTAATTTTGAATTTTAGGACATCTCAGAATAGGATATTCAAAATATATCGGTCACAGCTAGACAAAAAAGAACAAGATCCATCCAGACGTGCACCCAAAAAGCAGCTTCAAGAATTAACTTCGAAAAATCCATGCACCATAGAAAAGAACTGTTCAGAAATGATGTTCGAACGAGAATAATGACGTACATTCTGCAGAGGGCCACTTCATATGAAAAAATGATTGGTGGATGAAGTTTCACAAGAGATCCTCACTTTATGATAACATGAGGCAGAAATTACAAAAGAACACAAACATGTAGGTGTGATGCTTAACAAGCAACTAGGGGGCTGATTTATATTTTGGCAGACAGAGTAATTACCGTTGCCATGGCAGAGTACTTTATTCCTGCCATGGCGAGGGTACTCAGCCCTGCCGCCTTTAGAGAAGTCCACAGTCCTTGCGGACATCTCTTGCATTTCATTCAACTGCTGTCGCAGCAGTTCCTAGAAAAGCATTGTACGTTTAATGGACTGCTCGATCAACAAGATGGAGCCATACATCAAACTTACAACTTTTTATTATCAAAAAAAACCCACGAAAGTAGCATTTTCTTTTTGAAAATAAGAAAAAACAATGCCACTCCTCTCCGGCACAAAAAAAGCAGCCTAGCACCAGCATAGGCACCCTTGCACAATGGTGCAAGGGTGCCTGCGTTGCAGGGATGATTGTTGTTGTGCAGGAAGGGACACCTTCCTGCACAAAAGAAAACATAAATGGTGTTTTGCACCTTCTATATGTGCTGCATTCTGCAGCACACATAGAAAGAGCAAACAACGAGGAGAAATAAAAGTATTTCTCCTCGTTGCACCACTCTTGCGCCTCCCCTACAGAGGTGTACGTTTTTGGCACTGCCTCTGATGACTCCCATGGCGAGGGGGACATTGAGCACTTTAGAATGCATCTTACCGCAAGGTTTTACCGGATGGTGAAGGGTATCGAAATTCAGCTGCATTTCCACTGAGCTAAAATAGGTGGGTGGACATATGGCCAAACCTCCGACAGCCCTTACTCTGTCGGGCTGTTGAAGGGGCTTAACCGCCATCAAACCTATGGTCTGCCCGACTCTAAAGTGGGTGGGCAGACCATTATGTTGATGGGGAGAGAACTCCGTTGCCATTAAAATGGAGTTTCCTCTCCACTATAAACAGGGCCAAACAGGCCGTACCGGGCATCAGGCGTCTCCCCAGGAAGCTAGAAGGGTGGGCCGGTCTTGCAGTGGTGGGAGCCGTTTTTGTTACTGAGGGCGGGTTTTGCAGCGGTGCTGCAATATCGGCCCATAGTAACAAAAGCAGCAGTGCTTCAGACTAGCACACTCCTCCCCCACAACCCCCAGGGCAGGTCCAACAAAATGTCTGGGGCTGCTTCGGGTTTCCAGTCCGGCCCTGCATATAAATAAGGCACGAGGTCAAAGTAAGGTGTCCCTCAAACGGTTCTAAGTCTTACGCTTTTATCTTGCTCACATTGGGCCATATTTACAAGGCACTTGCGCCCCCGGTGAGTCACTTTTTGTGATGCCCCGGCGGTGCATTTTACTGCCCCATATTTAAAAGGACAGATAAAGACACCCTGCATGGCTTTTCGTGTCCTTGTAAATACGGCCCCTTTTTACGCAGCACTTCACATGAAAGGGGTGTGCCATGGGTGATCCCACGCAACACCCATGGCTTCTGCTGCATTCCCAGATTTACAACCTTTTGTAAACCTGGGAAGGCATCAGATTGCTATGCCTCCGCAGGGGAGCCGTAGGGAGGCTCAACGAGGAGAAATGTTTTCATTTCGCATCATTTTTTCCTCTTTATATGCATGCTGCATCCTGCAGGAAACATAGAAAAAGGAAATCAATCAATCAATCAATCACAGAATTTGTAGAGCGCACTACTTACCCGCGAGGGTCTCAAGGCGCTGGGGGAGGGAAGGGGGGATGCTGCTACTGGTCGAACAGCCAGGTCTTGAGTAGCCTCCTGAAGGTCAGCAGGTCTTGGGTCTTTCGTAGGCTTAGTGGAAGGGTGTTCCAGGTCTTGGCGGCGAGGTGTGAGAAGGATCTGCCGCCGGTGGTTGTTCTTCGAATGCGGGGGACGGTGGCGAGGGAGAGGTCGGCGGAGCGGAGCTGGCGGTTGGGGACGTAGAAGAAGAGTCGTCTGTTGAGGTAGGCTGGGCCAGTTTTGTGGAGTGCCTTGTGTGCGTGGGTGAGGAGTTTGAAGGTGATCCTCCTGTCGACGGGGAGCCAGTGCAGGTTCCTCAAGTGGGGGGTGATGTGGCTGTGGCGTGGTACGTCGAGGATCAGTCGTGCGGAGGCGTTTTGTATGCGTTGCAGTCGCTTGATGAGCTTGGCCGGGGCTCCCGCGTAGAGGGCGTTCCCATAGTCTAGTCTGCTACTGACGAGGGCCTGGGTGACTGTTCTTCTTCCTTTGTCTGTCGGGATCCACCTGTAGATCTTGCGAAGCATGCGGAGTGTGTTGAAGCAGGAGGAGGAGACTGCGTTGACTTGCTTGGTCATGGAGAGCGTTGAGTCGAGGATGACTCCCAGGTTGCGTGCGTGGTCGGTGGGTGTCGGGGCTGCTCCCAGCGTCGTTGGCCACCAGGAGTCGTCCCAGGCTGAGGGGTTGGAGCCGAGGATGAGGACCTCCGTTTTGTCCGTGTTCAGCTTTAGTCGGCTGATCTTCATCCAATCGGCGACGGCCTTCATTCCGTCATGGAGTTTGGCTTTGGCGGCGAGGGGGTCCTTGGTGAGGGAGAGGATCAGTTGAGTGTCGTCGGCGTAGGAGATAATGTTGAGGTTGTGTTGTCTGGCGATGCGTGCGAGCGGGGCCATGTAGATGTTGAACAGTGTTGGGCTGAGGGACGATCCCTGGGGTACGCCGCAGATGATCTCGGAGGCTTCGGATCGGATCGGAAAGGTGGGAGGCGGACTCTCTGGGTTCTGCCGTCGAGGAAGGAGGTGGTCCATTCCAGGGCCTTGTCTCGGATCCCTGCGTCGTGGAGGCGTGCGCGTAGAGTGCGGTGGCAGACAGTGTCGAAGGCGGCGGAGAGGTCCAGCAGGATGAGGGCTGCGGTCTCACCATTGTCCAGCAGGATCCTGATGTCGTCGGTGGCGGCGATGAGGGCAGTCTCAGTGCTGTGGTTGCTGCGGAACCCTGATTGGGATGGGTCCAGGATGCTGTTTTCTTCGAGGTATCGGGTTAGCTGTTTGTTGACGATCTTCTCGATGACCTTGGCTGGGAACGGAAGCAGAGAGATGGGCCGGAAGTTCTTGAGGTCTCTCGGGTCCACCTTGGGTTTTTTGAGTAGGGCGTTGATCTCTGCGTGTTTCCAGCTCTCTGGGAAGGTCGCAGTCTCGAAGGAGAGGTTGATGATGTTGCACAGGTGGGGTGCGATGGAGCTGCTGGCTTTGTTGAAGATGTGGTGCGGGAAAGGGTCTGACGGGGAGCCGGAGTGTATTGTGCTCATGGTCTTGATGGTGTCCTCGATGTTCACGCTGGCCCAGGCTGGCAGGGGGTCCTGGTTGATGGTGTGTGGCGGGTCTGGTGTATCGATGTTAGTTGGGGTTGTCTGGGTGTTGAAGCTGTCGTGGATGTCGGCGATCTTGCGGTGAAAGAAGGTGGCGAGGGAATCGCACAGGGGTTGCGACGGCGGGATGTCGTTGGTGTTGGAGCTGGGATTGGAGAGTTCCTTCACGATGTTGAAAAGCTCCTTGCTGTTGTGTGCGTTGTTGTCGAGGCGGTCTTTGAAGGAGATTCTCTTGGCGGACCTGATGAGGTGGTGGTGGTTACGGATGGCGTCTTTGTGGGCTGTGTGGCTGTCCGGTGTCTTATCGCTGTGCCATTTCTTCTCTAGTTTCCGGCAGGTACGCTTGGAAGCTAGGAGTTCCGAGGTGAACCAGCTGGCTCTTTTGGTGGTGTCGCTGTAGGTGAGCTTTTTCAGCGGGGCGAGGGTGTTGGCGCAGTCGTCCATCCATCGTCTGAGGTTGCAGGCAGCGTCGTCGGTGTTGGATGGGTCGGAGGGAGGGCTGAGAGCGAGGGTTGCCCGGAGTTGGTCTTCGGTGACTTTGCTCCAGCAGCGGCGTGGGATCTGTTGGGTGCGGTGGTGTGTGGTGGGTTTCTGGAATCAACTCTTGTGATGTTCCTTCCTGCACAAAAACAATCTCCCCTGAAACGCAGACATCCTTCCACCATGGTGCAAGGGTGCCTGTGTTGGTGCCTGGCAGGCAATTGTGCGCCAGCGCAGGGGAAAGCACAGGGATGCAACATATTATTGTAAATATGTTGCATCCCTGTGCTTTGAAAGTGACTCAGTGTGGCGCAGCCAAATGGCTTGCGGTGACAGGCTGAGTCACTTTCTTGTAGATAAGGCCCATTGTCTCTAAAAATATGGCCTCATTTTGAGTATTCTCCTCAATAAATGTTCTTGCGTTTATGATAACAGAAGTTCAAGCATGACTTAATAGAATTTTACAGCAAAATGAGCCATACGGTAATGTTGTTAGAAAATGGAACATTAACATCCCGGGGCTGCATTATGTAAAACACACACAGTCCCTGTTTGCGCCACAGCACAGCTTTAACTTGGTGGACCGGGTGCAAACAGGTACAGTGTGCCCCCTTACAGATAGTGGGCTATCCCCAGTAATACGGTTCTAATTGCACTAACTAGTTTTCGTTATAAACTCTTGCAAAACAATGTTTTATTCACTACCTTTCTCACTGTTATTTTCGGAGTACATGTCTATTGTATTAAAGATGTGCAAAGTATCAAAACTTGTAGCACTCTACACATTAAAAACATAATAGAGCCAGCTACTTATTTATTATAGCAGTCCCTTTATGTACATATAATGACACATATCAGCCATCATTTTAAGTGGCCCATAAACTCCTATGAGCCCAGTAAGGACAGTTACGAGCCAAACGAAAGTATATCGTTTTCTTTTTCACGTGGAGATTTTGGGTGATGAAAGCAGCCAAAATCTCTTGGCTTCATTATTCTTGACTGCAAATGCAGGCGTTTTTTGCCAATTGCCTGCTCATGCAAAGTTAATGATTCTGCATGAGGAGACAATGGTTGTCCCCTTTTACCATTTCAAGCAAGAAAAATGCTGATCCAGGCACTAATTCTATCAAGGATAGATTATGGCAATGCCCTCTATTTGGGTGCCCCGAACTCAGTGGTCGCAAAACTGCAGATTGTACAGAATTGTGCAGCAAGACTGCTTACGGGGACCCCCAATTGCTGTTCAGCAAGACCCGCGTTGAGCTCCCTCCACTGGCTTCCAGTGCAGGAAAGGATCAATTTTAAGGCCCTCTGCATCGCCCATAAGTCTCTGGAAGGGAGCGGACCTTCTTTCAATAAAGCCATGATCCGCCCCTATAGGGCTAACAGAAAACTTCGCTCAGACGAGCTCCATCTAGCGTTGGTCCCTAGGATCAAGAAGGCCAGAAGTGGTGGTTGACTTTTTTCTTACAACGCCTCCAGACTCTGGAACACCCTGCCACTGTACCTTCGTAGGGAATCCAACCATTCCACCTTCTGCAAATAGTTAAAAACATCGCTCTTCCCGTAGGCTACCAATCCTCTAGTTACTCTTTCAGCGCTCGGATGCTCCCGGGTAGCCATGCGCTATATAAAAATCATTTTAATTTCATTTAAAGAAAATCGCACCTTTTCTCAAAGATGCATTTTTCTGGTGGGTTTATATCTTGTACATAGGAGCTCTGAGATGGCGGGTATGTTCCACACCCAACACTGGGGCATATTTAAAATGCCCCTGCAACACTTTTACAATGCCGGAGCGTCAATTCTGTGATGCTCAGGAGGCGCAGTGTGCCGGCTTATATTTACAAGGACAAGCAAAGCCACTCTGCATGGCTTTTCATGCCCATGTAAATATGGAGTAAGTCAATTACTTACCCTGCGTGAAAGGGGCGTTCCATTAGTGTTGCTGTGGGTGTTCCCACGCAACACCCATGGAACCTAACACATTCCCAGATTTATACGTTTTGTAAACCTGGGAAATTGGTATTTGTGTTGGTTTGTGTGGAAAAGTAATGCAAAGCAGCGTGAAACACTGCTTTGCATTACTTTGCATCAAGGGGCCATTACATGGGTGGTACATGGGCGTACCCATGCTACCCCCCATGCTTTTTTATGCTAAACCCTATTCTCAAACATCAATAGAAAAGGTTTTATTTTTTTTAATATGTTTTTATTGATTTAGCCGTTCAAACAGTACATTTCGTGCACAAGTATACATAAGAGGCATCTCTTCACGGATATAATACCATCCTAAAGGAGACAGAATAAAAAAGGGGGCAACGTATTTCCACAGCAGTCGTATCGATACTTATAGTATTGTACTGAGACGTATCCCGGGCAATCTTATCAAGAAAAACATAACATCATAACTCTAACAATCCCATCCCCCCACCCCCCGAGTCACATATGGAAAAGCTCTATCTTACAGGTACATTATAGGCCAGATACTAAGTATGTGTAGAGATCCCTTACACTGCGTCCAGGGTAAGCGATGCCTGTGGGCTTGCTACTTCCTCAGAGTTATTCTCTGCATTGTTTTGTGCCTCTACTACCTGTGAGGCAAGGCCTTCCCCCCCCCCCGTGGACATCCGTGACCATAGCATACCAAGCCATTGCATCTTCTTCTATTTTTTCATCTTTTCGGACTTGCCTCATCCGAATCAGCTCTGCCGTCGCCCATTCCCGCAGGTTCCCAATCCACTGCTTCGCCGTGGGGGGCCTCGGACTCATCCAAATAATCGCTATCCTTCTCTTAGCCAAAACCAGTCCCAGCTTAATGAATCTACGTGTAAGCTTTTTCCCTTTAGGTCTAAGGAGCAATCCCAACAAAATCCCTTTAATAGATTGAGGCAATGTCCACCCCGTCACTCGGAATAGAAAAGGTTTAGTGCAAAAATAAACACTGCTGAAAAGCAGCCGTTAAACGGAGAAATGTTTTAATTTCTCCATGCTTTTCCGACTTTGCATGCGTGCTGCACTGTGCACCACACATACAAAGCAGGAAACGCTTTTTCATGTGTCTAAGCATAGTATTTTGTACAGGAAGGATACCCTTTATGTACAAAACCTATGCTAGACTCATGCACACACCCTAGCTCTATGGCGCTAAGGTGTGTGCGTGGCACTCACCAGCTGAAGTCAGCGCCAGCGCTAGGCAGAGGGGAAAAGAGAGCCTTTTCAATGAAAATATGGCGCTCTCCTGCTCCCGCCCAGTCATGCAGCGCAGCATCTTTGGGTGCTGCGCTGCGTTGCCTGTCATATATATATATATATATATATATATATATATATATATGTGTGTGTGTGTAAATATAAATATATATATATACAGTTTTGAATTTAAAACATGTGCCTCCTGACTTTAGTACAACACTGGAATGTGTGCTCCTTAACCAGGTTACAATCCAGCTTCAAGATACCTTATGATATCCCCATCTGGTGGAGCGTTGCTGTCACACTGAACGCAAGACAACGTCAATAAAATTACTGTTAGAACCGAAATGTTCACAGAGTCAATAAGTGAATAATCATTTTCTTTGTACTGCTTCTTGTGATAAGACAGCGGCCGTATCCATTAACGTGTCAGTCTTTGCTCTCATTTTCTTCTTTATAATTGCTATTTGTATATTTAAGCGTAAACCCCATATGCAAAGCTCTGTGTTATCTCTCTGGAGCATCCTCCGACCTGCCATCGCACCCTATGGCCCGAAACTATAATTAGGTAAACGTTCCAACCCTCTAAGCACACATCTTTTATCTGCCTCTCCCATTCTCCCTTCAATTAGGTCGCTGGCTAAAAGAGAGAAAAACCTACTCTGAAAATCATGTCCTTATTCTTCTATTTTAGGTACGGGTGTGCAAGTTACATGGCTTGAAGGGCCCCATTCACTCTACTGATCCATTTCAGAGGCGGCTTAATTTACTCTGGAAGCTCTAAACTATTTGAAAAGATTTGGGACCGCTCTGCAAACTGATAAAGATGGTAAACTGGAAAAATATATTATTGGAAACTAAGGGCTACTGGCACTTTTGCACCGCGGGAACGTCATTTTTTTGACGTTCCGGTGGCGCGATGTGCCACTGGCTTATTTATAAGGCCACGTAAAGCCACGTTACATGGCTTTTCATGCCCTTATAAATATGTGCGTGAAAGGGCGTTCCATGGGTGTTGCTGGGGCCGTTACCAGCAACATCCATGGCTTTTTGACTACCCCAGATTTACGAGAAACCGTAAGTCTGAGGAAGTGCCAAAAATGTACGCCTCCCCAGGGGAGGCGTAAGGGAGGCACAACGAGGAGAAATATCTTTATTTCTCCTCGCTTTTCCTCTTTCTATGTGTGTTGCATTCTGCAGCACACATAGAAAGCGGAAAAAGCCTTTTTTGATTGTTTTTGTGCAGAAAGATTTTCCTTCCAGCACAAAAATAATCATCCCCGCAACGCAGGCACCCTTGCACCTTGGTGCAAAGGTGCCTCCGTCGGCGCACGGAAGCCCATTGTGCACATTCCTGCCCTTTTCTTTTGCCATAGGGCAGCTCAGCAGCAAGGCGTGCTGCTCTGCCCTATAGCAAAAAACCCATAAATGAGGCTCTAAATGTGATTTACATTAGTGGAGTGGTTTCCTTTCCCGCTACACTATGGGGAAGGTCTGAAGTGACTGGAGCAGGGAAATACACCAAGGGCCATATTTATGCAACGTGGCGCAGTGCAGCGCACCTTGCTGCACTGCACTGTGTCACTGGGAAAGGGCAAGAATGAGCTATATTTAAGGCATTCGGTGCATTCCTGTCCTTTCCCCCTGTGCTGGCGCACATTGGGCTGCCTAGCGCCAACGCAGGCACCATGGTGCAAGGGTGTCTGAATTACATGCAGGATTGTTTTTGTGCAGGAAGGAGCTCCTTCCTGCAAAAAAAGAATCCTGTGAGGCATTTTCCTCTTTCTATGTGTGCTGCAGAATGCAGCACACATAGAAAGAGGAATTAATGAGGAGAAATAAAGATATTTCTCCTCGTCACGCCTCTCCTGGGGAGTCGTATCTTTTTGGCGCATTCCCAGGTTTACTAGGTTTGGTAAATCTGGAAATGTGTCAAAATCCATGGGAGTTGCATTGTCACACCAATGCAATGCCCATGGAACGCCTCCCTTGCACAGAGTAATGCAACACAGCGATTTGCACTGCTTTGCATTGCTCACGATTTTTTAAGCCATTCGAAGCCATGCAAAGTGGCTTTCCGGAGCTTCAAAAATCTGACTTAGAGGTTTGCTTCATGCATGTACCATGTTGCGTGGTGCAAGCACGATGCAAACCTCTTGTAAATATGCCCCCAAGTGTTTAAAATAAACATGGCACTAAAACGGTTAAAAAACCCAGATGGAGCAATGCTTTCCACAGTACTGCATGTACTTCAAAGACTGCATACAGCGCTAGCTCCGACTCTACTGATCAGCCGCACCACTAGAAATCGTTAACATCCATTCATTACTACCATTGGGTTTGACAAATGAGTATTGAAGTATTCAGGGCCGGACTGGGAACCAAAACCAGCCCTGGCAAAGTGCTCGGCCGGCTCCCTGGGGGATTGGGGGTGCGGCAGAGCTGTTTGCCAGGGCCGGTTCCGGCCGATTTTGTTACAGTGGCCGATATTGCAGCTATGCTGAAAAACGGCCCTGTAACAAAATCGGCCCCCACCCTGGCGGCTCACCGGGGAAACGCCCGGTGCCCGCTACGGCCAGTCCGGCCCTGGAAGTATTGAAGAGAAGAAACAGTCACAGTCAGCAGCAAACTGACAACATTTCTGATCTGATGAGTTTTCCTGGCCTTATCCATCTGTTGATTGTCATAGTTGGCATTGTTGTTTCTTGTGGTGTTATTTCATGCCATTGAAATCTGACCGGTAGATTTTTTTTATATATATATATATATATCTATATATATAGATATATATATGCTGAAAATAAACACAGTTAAAACATGAGTAATTTTGAAGCTTAAATGTGCAGAACCACTGGAAATGCCAGTCATGCTGTTTCTTGAAGTGGTTTTTTTGCATGGCGTGCAATTTTGAGTTATGTGATATGCATTGTGCATTGCAAAATGTAACTGATGAATTTCAGTGCTTCTGCACGTGTGAGCCGCAAACATAACTCACTTCATTGTGTTGTTTTCAGGAAATGTATTTATTGGTATAGCAGTTAATTTATTTCCAACCCACGCTGTGCACGGCCTTCAGTGCAGGGCCTGGTCTTCGGCTGGCAGTAGCAGAGTGGGCCCCTACCTCCTGCCTTCCAGCCAGAGCCAGACACTTATGCCAGCATTTGGCTTTGCATGTGTTTTTATTCTCTAGAAGGACTGAAACGTGCGGGCCAGGCACAAAATTACTGTACTTTTTTCAAGGTTGCCTTTTATTATGCAAGTGTTTGGGCCCGCTCACTACTGCCCTGCGGTTGGTCGCCTAAACTCACAATTCAGAGTCGATTTGCGAGTTTAAGAGTTCTAAATTTATTTCTTAAAATTTCAGGTGTAATCCAGCTAATCACTTTGTCTTAAAATTTGAAAGTGTGATTGACAGGATTGACAAGTTAAATGGTAGAGATGAAAGTATAATCCTATGGCACCTTTTTAAATGCTAATTTCTCAAAGACTGCTGAACGGATTTGAAGCAAACAAAAAAGCAGTTTCTGAGTAAAGTTCTACTTCCAGGCCAAGTCTCTCTCACAAATAGTCATTTATATACTCCAACCCTCATATATACTGCCTTTCACATATGTATTTACTCACACATGTACCAGTGAGACATCCATTCACTCACCTACACACCCATACACATACTCACCCACCCATACAGCCCTTCACAGATGCACTCATGACCCCATAAACCGAGTGAATCACCCACTCACACATCTATGCACAGTCACACACCCCCCACCCACCCACACAGACACACGCACACATACAGATACTCAGACAACCAATCAATAACCCATATAGACACTCATGTAGCAACTCACCAACCCATGCATCCGCTTACACACCAACTAACAGACTGATACAGACATTCACACAGTTTAGTCACTAACCCATGCATTCAGTAAGACACGTTTAATCACTCACTTATACAGTCAGTCACACACCTACTAAATCATCCATTCAGACACTCATACACCCACTCTTTCTTCAATACACCTTGGCGTATATATAGATAACATTCTTAAACTTTTCAAAAACACTCAGTCACTGGATGATGTCATCACTGATGTCATCAGTGATGTCATTTGAGATGTCATCAGTGATGTAATCAGTGATGTCACTGACCATGTCATGAGTGATGTAATATGTGACGTCATCCGCAGTGCATTGCGGGGGAGCGAGTTATAGTTAGCTCAACTAACTATAACGGCCGAATTTCTCTGGTTTTGTACGAGTGAAATGTCCAACTAACTATAATGTCCCTGAAACCTGTGGTTTTTTCAGTGATTTCTAAGGTTTTTTAAATGCTAATTTCTAACTATAACGTCCCTGAAACCTAAGGTTTTTTCAGTGAATTTCTAAGGTTTTTTAAATGCTAATTTCTAACTATAATGTCCCTGAAACCTATGGGTTTTTCAGTGAATATATATATATATATATTCACTGAAAAAAAACACAGGTTTCAGGGATGCTATAATCAGATCGTGTCGATTTGGCCAGTTGAATTTTCTCTATCATCTCCTAAAGATATTTCTTCTTCGTCCACATGTATATTGTTTTGTATAAGATATAATGTAGCTTTTTGAAGTTTGGTGACATCTACTAACTCTTGCCATATTTTCCGACTCTTTGTTGGTACACCATTAACTAGAATAACTACAGGTTCACTTTCCTCTCTATCTACACCAACAGTTTCAATATTTTTCTTAAAATCTAAAGGTAAATACACAACTCTTCCTTTTAAACCTCTTTGTAAATCTGTTGGAGGCAGCTTACCTGTTTTCGGCTCCATAAGAACAACAGCCTGAAACGGATGCACAGATTGAATAAGAATAGATTCATATGTATTTAAATCTACTAGTTCTGAAGGAATACCTACCAACTCTAGGTTATTATGTACAGCTCTAGCTGGCATTTTATTCTCTTCTAGTTTGCTGTAACAATATTTACAAATATATTGATCACTACCCAACTCAAAACGACCTTCCACCAACAAATAAGCACCAAATTGCTCCCACTTATCATTGTTTTCCTTTTCACTTTTTAAATACACATCAACATTCCTAGTTTGACTTCTATAGTGAGTACGTCGACAACAGATAGAAACATAGTTTGGTTTTTCAAAACAAACTAAACTTTGTAATTTCATCTGCAAACTTCTGAGTACTACTATCTTCCACCTCTTCTTCAACACCTACACTTATGAAACTCTCACTTTCTCTACACTCCTCTTCAGGACCAAAGAAACTAAACTGTATTTCATCACAAACTTTTTTACATCCAATACTGAACCATGCAAAAGAGCAGTGTTTATTTCACTTAAACATAATGCAGGACTCTTTACATAGTACAATCTTCTTACTAACTTCCGCATTTCTGAGTGATGTACTGCTAACATTCTCAAATGATGAAAAGTACTTTGACACACTTTTCTAGAAATACAAGCCAGAGAATGACCCTGCAAGCCAGTATATTTTCTCACTTTACAAGGATCTAGTCCTTGCAACATCTTAATCTTCTGTTTAACACTTTTTTTTACCATACTCTCGTAAGAAATTTCGTAAAATATCAATAGATTCCTGTCGTATACTACAAATACTACTACAATCCCACCTATACACTGGAGCTTGTGAACGTCTCCCTTGAACTTCTTCAGCTATTACTTCTTCTACATTTCTAGGAACCATCTTTTCTTTTTCAATTGGACAACCATTTTTAGCCTCATAAGAACGACCATTGGTATCAACTGCGTGAACTAATGTATTTTGTTGAAAATAGCTTTCTTCATTAAAAAAAGGTTCAGTACTAGAAGTGTGCTTCCATTCACCCCAAATGTTTTTGCAAAAGTTAGTTCTATTGACCAGTCTTTTTCTTTTACTTTACTCCTTCATAAAATGCATTGTTTTATTCAATGTTGTCATTCTTTTCAAAACTAATTTAAACAATCTTCTTTTTAATTCAAAAGCGTTTTCAACTACACTTTCAATCTGTAGCTTTTTCTTGTAAAATGCAGATCTTCTTTTATATTTCTTGCAATCTTTCATTCAATTTTGCAGTACTCTAATTTTAAACATTCGTTTCCTAATATCCTGATATTGTTTCATCCTTCTTTCATCATAGATCATTTTCCCAAAACATGATTTTCTATTAATATCTCCTTTTTTGTTTCCTTCTGAATGGTTGTACTACTTTTCTTTTTCTTTTCTCCATTTTCTAAATTCGTAATCTTCTTTAAAACTCTTTTAACAAATTCTTTAGTTCTCTTACCAGAAGCCTTTTTCTTCAATGTCACATGTTGTACTTTGTCTGATTTCTCCTTTTCTGTTTCTTTTAAATAGTACTCTTTTCTTTCTTTTCTTTTCTTTTGATCTTTTCTTTCCATACGCAATCTTTATTAATAATAATGGTGAGTATCCGAAAAGAAAGAAAAGTTTAAATACTTTCAATAAATCATTTAATATTAATAAAATAATTATATACAAATATTCTCATATATAAATAAAAAATATTTTTAATTGCATTCCAAAAGTATGTCAGACACTGCAGACATAGGTCCAGAAAGAGGCAAGAGGGGTGCAGAAAGACGAAGACGGCGTGAAAGATACATGAGGGGTGCAAAAAGAAGCAACAGAGGTGTACAAAGAAGCAAGAGGAATGCAGAAAGAAGCAACAGAGGTGTAGAAAGAGGCAAGAGGGGTGCAAAAAGAGAGGAGAGGTGCAGAAAGAGCCATAAAAGGCACAGAAAGAAGCAAGACGTGTACAGAAAAAAACAAAAAAAGTGTAGAAAGAATGAACAGAGGTGTAGAAAGAGGTAACACGGATGCAGAAAGAGGAAACAGGGCTGCAGAAAGACCTAAAAGGAGTACAGAAAGAAGCAACACAAGCAGAAAGACACAAAAGAAGTGCAGAAAGAAAGAACAGAGGTACAGAGTCCATGCGTTCTGTCTAAGTAATTGAAAGAGCGCATGGGTAATGCCAAGGTGATTGCATAAGTGCAGGGGTAATGTCTAGGAGATAGGCGGAGTGCATAAGTAAAGTATCGGTGATTGCATGAGTGCAGGAGTAATGTGTGTGAGGTTGTATGAGTGTAGTAGTAGTGCCTGGGTGATTGGAGGAGTGCAGAAATAGTGCATGGGTGATTTTATAAGTGCATAGATACTGGTTGGGTGATTCAAAGAGTACAGGCCTAGTGCCTGGGTGATTTGAAGAGTGCAACGGTAGTGCCTGAGTCATTACATAAGTGCATATGTACTAGCTGGATGATTTAAGAAGTGCTTTGGTAATGCCTGTGTAATTGTATACTACAGCAATAATACCTAGGTGATTCCATGACTACAGGGATAATGCCTGGGTAATTGCATGAGTGCAACGGTAGTGGCTTGGTGATTATATAAATGCATGAGTAGTGGATACTTGATTGAAAGACTGCATAGTTAATACCTTGTTGACTGCATGAGTGCAGCAGTAATGCCTGAGTGATTACAGTAGTTCATATGTAGTGCCTACATCATTGGAAGACTGCATGGATAGTAGTTGGGCGTTTTCATAAGTGCACGAGTACTGGCTGAATGAATACATAAGTACAAGAGTAGTGCCTGCACGATTGAAAGAGTGGAAAGATAGTAGCTGGCTGAATGAAGCACTGTATACCTAATGCGTTGGTGATTACATGAGTACAGGGGTAACATCTGGGGTATTAAAGAAGTACATAGGTAACACCTTGGTGATTGCATAACTGCAGGAGTAATATCTGGGGATTTACATGACTACATAGGAAGTGAGTGGGTCATTTTATAACTGCATGAGTACTTCTGGGATAATTTCAGGACTACTCAGGTAGTTCCTGAGTGAATAAAGGAGAGCAAAGGTAGTGCCTGAGTGATTGCTTAACAGCATGACTACTGGCTGAGTGATTACATAAGTACAAGGGTAGTACCTCTGTGATTGAAATAGTGCAACAGTAGTGGCTGGGTGATTGTATAAGTGCATGAGTAGTGGCTACGTGATTGAAAGAGTACATGGGTAACACCTTGGTGATTGTACGAGTGTATAGGTATTGCCTGGGTGATTGCATGAGTGTAGCAGTAATGCCTGAGTGATTACTACAGTGCATATGTACTGCCTGGATTATTAGAAGACTGCATGGGTAGTACTTGAGTGTTTTTATAACTGCATAACTGTTGGGCCTAGCAAAATATAGAGCAGCAGACTATTACATCACTCAAATACAAGTCTCTCCATATTCTAAGAAGCATGCATAAATATGTCTCTACGTTTTCAAACCAACATCATATCTAAAAGAAATATGTATACAATATTTTATAACTCAATGAGTACTGCCTGGGTGATTACAGAAGTACTAAAGTACTACCTGAGTGATTACAGGAGTGCAAAGGTAGTGCCTAGGTGATTTTATAAGTGCATGAGTACTTCTTGGCTGATTGCACGACTACTGAGTTAGTGCCTGAGTGAATAAAGGAATGTTAACATACTGCCTGGGTGAATTCTTATCAACATAGGTACAGCCTGCATGATTGCATGACTGCAGGAATAGTACATAAGTAGTGCCTGGGTTATTGCATAACTGCAGGGGGTAATATCTGAGGGATTACTGGAATACATAGAAAGTGAATGGGTGACTTTATAAGTCCATGAGTACTGCCTGGGTGATTACAAAAGTACTAAGGTACTACATGAGTGATTACATGAGTGCAAATGTAGTGCCTAGGTCATTTTATAAGTGCATGAGTACTGGCTGAGTGATTACATCTACAAGAGTAGTGCCTGCATGATTGAAAGAAAGGAAAGATAGTGGCTGGCTGAATGAAGCACTGTATGGTTAATGCATTGGTGATTGCATGAGTACAGAGGCAACTTCTAGGGGATTAAAGAAGTACATAGGTAACGCCTGGGTGATTGCATGACTACAGGGGTAATATCTGGGGATTTGCATGACTACATAGGAAGTGACTGGGTGATTTTATAACTGCATGGGTACTGGCTGAGTGATTACATAAGTACAAGGGTAGTACCTCCGTGATTGAAATAGAGCAACGGTAGTGGCTGGATGATTATATAAGTCCATGAGTAGTGGCTACATGATTGAAAGAATGCATCGGTAATACCTTGGCGATTGCATGAGTGCATAGGTAGTGCCTAGGTGATTGCGTGAGTGTAGCAGTAATGCCTGAGTGATTACAACAGTGCATATGTACTGCCTGGATCATTAGAAGACTGCATGGGTAGTACTTGGCTGTTTTTATAACTGCATAAGTGTTGGGCCTAGCAAAATATAAAGCAGCAGACTATTACATCACTGAAATACAAGTCTCTCAATATTCTTAGAAGCATGCATACATATGTCTCTACGTTTTCAAACCAACATCATATCTAAAAGAAATATGTTTACAATATTTTATAACTGTATGAGTACTGCCTGGGTGATTACAGAAGTACTAAAGTACTACCTGAGTAATTACAGGAGTGCAAAGGTAGTGCCTGGGTGATTATATAAGGGCATGAGTACTTTTTGGCTGATTGCACGACTACTGAGTTAGTGCCTGAGTGAATAAAGGAGTGTTACCATACTGCCTGAGTGAATTCTTATCAACATAGGTACAGCCTGCATGATTGCATGACTTCAGAGATAGTACATAAGTAGTGCCTGGGTGATTGCATAACTGCAGGGGTAATATCTGAGGGATTACTGAAATACATAGAAAGTGAATGGGTGACTTTATAAATCCATGAGTACTGCCTGAGTGATTACAAAAGTACTAAGGTACTACCTGAGTGATTACAGGAGTGCAAGGTTAGTGCCTGGGTGATTTTATAAGTGCATGAGTACTGGCTGAGTGATTACATAAGTACAAGAGTGGTGCCTGCATGATTGAAAGAGTGTAAAGATAGTGGCTGGCTGAATGAAGCACTGTATAGTTAATGCATTGGTGATTGCATGAGTACAGAGGTAACGTCTAGGGGATTAAAGAAGTACATAGGTAACGCCTGGGTGATTGCATGACTACAGGGGTAATATCTGGGGATTTACATGACTACATAAGAAGTGACTGGGTGATTTTATAACTGCATGGGTACTTCTTAGATGATTGCAGAACTACTCAGGTAGTGCCTGAGAGAATAAAGGAGTGCAAAGGTAGTGCCTGAGTGATTTCTTAACAGCATGACTTCTGGCTGAGTGATTACATAAGTACAAGGGTAGTACCTCCGTAATTGAAATAGAGCTACAGTAGTGGCTGGATGATTATATAAGTGCATGAGTAGTGGCTACATGATTGAAAGAGTACATGGGTAATACCTTGGTGATTGTATGAGTGTATAGGTATTGCCTGGGTGATTGCATGAGTGTAGCAGTAATGCCTGAGTGATTACTACAGTGCATATGTACTGCCTGGATTATTAGAAGACTGCATGGGTAGTACTTGAGTGTTTTTATAACTGCATAACTGTTGGGCCTAGCAAAATATAGAGCAGCAGACTATTACATCACTCAAATACAAGTCTCTCCATATTCTAAGAAGCATGCATAAATATGTCTCTACGTTTTCAAACCAACATCATATCTAAAAGAAATATGTATACAATATTTTATAACTCAATGAGTACTGCCTGGGTGATTACAGAAGTACTAAAGTACTACCTGAGTGATTACAGGAGTGCAAAGGTAGTGCCTAGGTGATTTTATAAGTGCATGAGTACTTCTTGGCTGATTGCACGACTACTGAGTTAGTGCCTGAGTGAATAAAGGAATGTTAACATACTGCCTGGGTGAATTCTTATCAACATAGGTACAGCCTGCATGATTGCATGACTGCAGGAATAGTACATAAGTAGTGCCTGGGTTATTGCATAACTGCAGGGGTAATATCTGAGGGATTACTGGAATACATAGAAAGTGAATGGGTGACTTTATAAGTCCATGAGTACTGCCTGGGTGATTACAAAAGTACTAAGGTACTACATGAGTGATTACATGAGTGCAAATGTAGTGCCTAGGTCATTTTATAAGTGCATGAGTACTGGCTGAGTGATTACATCTACAAGAGTAGTGCCTGCATGATTGAAAGAAAGGAAAGATAGTGGCTGGCTGAATGAAGCACTGTATGGTTAATGCATTGGTGATTGCATGAGTACAGAGGCAACTTCTAGGGGATTAAAGAAGTACATAGGTAACGTCTGGGTGATTGCATGACTACAGGGGTAATATCTGGGGATTTGCATTACTACATAGGAAGTGACTGGGTGATTTTATAACTGCATGGGTACTTCTTGGATGATTGCAGAACTACTCAGGTACTGCCTGAGAGAATAAAGGAGTGCAAAGGTAGTGCCTGAGTGATTTCTTAACAGCATGACTACTGGCTGAGTGATTACATAAGTACAAGGGTAGTACCTCCATGATTGAAATAGAGCAACGGTAGTGGCTGGATGATTATATAAGTGCATGCGTAGTGGCTACATGATTGAAAGAATGCATGGGTAATACCTTGGCGATTGCATGAGTGCATAGGTAGTGCCTAGGTGATTGCGTGAGTGTAGCAGTAATGCCTGAGTGATTACAACAGTGCATATGTACTGCCTGGATCATTAGAAGACTGCATGGGTAGTACTTGGCTGTTTTTATAACTGCATAAGTGTTGGGCCTAGCAAAATATAAAGCAGCAGACTATTACATCACTGAAATACAAGTCTCTCAATATTCTTAGAAGCATGCATACATATGTCTCTACGTTTTCAAACCAACATCATATCTAAAAGAAATATGTTTACAATATTTTATAACTGTGTGAGTACTGCCTGGGTGATTACAGAAGTACTAAAGTACTACCTGAGTAATTACAGGAGTGCAAAGGTAGTGCCTGGGTGATTTTATAAGGGCATGAGTACTTTTTGGCTGATTGCACGACTACTGAGTTAGTGCCTGAGTGAATAAAGGAGTGTTACCATACTGCCTGAGTGAATTCTTATCAACATAGGTACAGCCTGCATGATTGCATGACTGCAGAGATAGTACATAAGTAGTGCCTGGGTGATTGCATAACTGCAGGGGTAATATCTGAGGGATTACTGGAATACATAGAAAGTGAATGGGTGACTTTATAAATCCATGAGTACTGCCTGAGTGATTACAAAAGTACTAAGGTACTACCTGAGTGATTACAGGAGTGCAAGGTTAGTGCCTGGGTGATTTTATAAGTGCATGAGTACTGGCTGAGTGATTACATAAGTACAAGAGTGGTGCCTGCATGATTGAAAGAGTGGAAAGATAGTGGCTGGCTGAATGAAGCACTGTATAATTAATGCATTGGTGATTGCATGAGTACAGAGGTAACGTCTAGGGGATTAAAGAAGTACATAGGTAACGCCTGGGTGATTGCATGACTACAGGGGTAATATCTGGGGATTTACATGACTACATAAGAAGTGACTGGGTGATTTTATAACTGCATGGGTACTTCTTAGATGATTGCAGAACTACTCAGGTAGTGCCTGAGAGAATAAAGGAGTGCAAAGGTAGTGCCTGAGTGATTTCTTAACAGCATGACTTCTGGCTGAGTGATTACATAAGTACAAGGGTAGTACCTCCGTAATTGAAATAGAGCAACGGTAGTGGCTGGATGATTATATAAGTGCATGAGTAGTGGCTACATGATTGAAAGAGTGCGTGGGTAATACCTTGGCGATTGCATGAGTGCATAGGTAGTGCCTAGGTGATTGCGTGAGTGTAGCAGTAATGCCTGAGTGATTACAACAGTGCATATGTACTGCCTGGATCATTAGAAGACTGCATGGGTAGTACTTGGCTGTTTTTTGTAACTGCATAAGTGTTGGACCTAGCAAAATATAAAGCAGCAGACTATTACATCACTGAAATACAAGTCTCTCCATATTCTTAGAAGCATGCATACATATGTCTCTACGTTTTCAAACCAACATCATATCTAAAAGAAATATGTCTACAATATTTTATAACTCTATGAGTACTGCCTAGGTGATTACAGAAGTACTAAAGTACTACCTGAGTGATTACAGGAGTGCAAAGGTAATGCCTGGGTGATTTTATAAGGGCATTAGTACTTCTTGGGTGATTGCACGACTACTGAGTTAGTGCCTGAGTGAATAAAGGAGTGTTAACATACTGCCTGGGTGAATTCTTATCAACATAGGTACAGCCTGCATGATTGCATGACTGCAGGGATAGTACATAAGTAATGTCTGGGTGATTGCATAACTGCAGGGGTAATATCTGAGGGATTACTGGAATACATAGAAAGTGAATGGGTGACTTTTTAAGTCCATGAGTACTGCCTGGGTGATTACAAAAGTACTAAGGTACTATCTGAGTGATTACAGGAGTGCAAAGGTAGTGCCTGGGTAGTTTTATAAGTGCATGAGTACTGACTGAGTGATTACATAAGTACAAGAGTAGTGCCTGCGTGATTGAAGAGTGGAAAGATAGTGGCTGGCTGAATGAAGCACTGTATACCTAATGCATTGGTGATTGCATGAGTACAGAGGTAACATCTGGGGGATTAAAGAAGTACATTGGTAACGCCTGGGTGATTGCATGACTACAGGGGTAATATCTGGGGATTTACAAGACTACATCGGAAGTGTCTGGGTGATTTTATAAGTGCATGGGTACTTCTTGGGTGATTGCAGGACTACTCAGATAGTGCCTGAATGAATAAAGGAGTACAAAGGTAGTGCCTGAGTGATTTCTTAACAGCATGACTACTGGCTGAGTGATTACATAAGTACAAGGGTAGTACCTCCGTGATTGAAATAGTGCAACGGTAGTGGCTGGGTGATTATATAAGTGCATGAGTAGTGGCTACATGATTGAATGAGTGCATGGGTAATACTATGGTGATTGTATCAGTGTATAGGTATTGCGTGGGTGATTGCATGAATGTAGCACTAATGCCCGAGTGATTACAACAGAGCATATGTAGTGTCTGGATCATTAGAAGATTGCATGGGTAGTACTTGGCTATTTTTATAACTGCATAAGTGTTGGGCCTAGCAAAATATATAGCAGCAGATGATTACATCACTGAAATACAAGTCTCTGCATATTGTTAGAAGCATGCATACATATGTCTCTACGTTTTCAAACCAACATCATATCTAAAAGAAATATGTATGCAATTTTTCTGGAATATAGTGAAACTTAGAAACTAAAACATATAATAGAACTGCCTGGGTGATTACTGAACTACTAAGATACTACATGAGTGGTTACAGGAGTGCAAAGATAGTGACTGGGTGATTTTAAAAGTACATGAGTACTGGCTGAGTGATTACATAAGTACAAGAGTGGTGCCTGCGTGATTGAAAGAGTGGAAAGATAGTGGCTGGCTGATTGAAGCACTGTATACCTAATGCGTTGGTGATTGCATGAGTACAGGGTTAACGTTGGGAAATTAAAGGAGTACATAGGTAACACCTGGGTGATTGCATGACTACAGGGGTAATATCTGGGGATTTACATGACTACATAGGAAGTGACTAGGTGATTTTATAAGTGCATGGGTACTTCTTGGCTGATTACAGGACTACTGAGGTGCTGCCTAAGTGAATAAAGGAGTGCAAAGGTAGTAACTGGGTGATTTCATAACACCATGACTACTGGCTGAGGGAATACATGAGTACAAGGGTAGTGCCTCCGTGATTGAAGGACTGCAACGATAGTGCCGGGGTGATTATATAAGTGCATGAGTAGTGGCTACATGTTTGAAGGAGTGCATGGGTAATGCCTTGCTGATTGCATGAGTGCATAGATAGTGCCTTGATGATTGCATCAGTGCAGCAGTAATGCCTGAGTGATTACAGCACTGCATATGTAGTGGCTGCATCATTGGAAGACTGCATGGTGAGTACTTCGATGTTTTTATAACTGCATGAGTGTTGGGCCTAGCCAAATATAAAGCAGCAGATTATTACATGACTCAACTATAAGTCTCTCCATATTGTTTCAAGCACACATACATATGACTCTACCTTTTCAAATCATCATCATAGCAAAAAGAAATATGTATACAATATTTCTGGAATATAGTGAAACCTAGAAACTGAGACATGTAATAGATCTGCTTGAGTGATTGCATAACTCCATGGGTAGTGCTTGGGTGATTATATGAGTGCAAGAATAGTCACTAGGTAATTGCAGGAGAATATGAAAAGTGACTGACTAATTGCATGAGTGCAGATATAGACATTGAGAGCACGGATAAGTGTATAATTAGCAACTGAAGGCATAGATGAGTCATTATGTACTGCGTATGTGAATAGATGAGTGCAACAGTAGAGCCTGCATGATTCAATGACTGCAAGAGTAGTGTGTGGGTTATTACATGAGTGCATAGATACACACTACATGATTACATGACTGCAGAGGTAGTACATAACTAGTGCCTGGGTGATTACATGACTACAGGGGTAATATCAGGAGGATTACTGGAATACATAGGAGATGAGTGTCTGATTTAATAAGTTCATGAGTACTACCTGGGTGATTACAGAAGTACTAAGATACTGCCTGCGTGATTACAGGAGTGCAAAGGTAGTGGCTGGGTGATTTCAAAAGTGCATGAGTACTGGTTGAGTGATTACATAAGTACCAGAGTAGTGCCTGCGTGACTGAAAGAGTGGAAAGATAGTGGCTGACTGATAGAAGTACTGTATATCTAATGCATTTATGATTGCATGAGTACAGGGGTAACGTCTGGGGGATTAAAGGAGTACATAGCTAACACCTGGGTGATTGCATGACTACAGGGGTAATATCTGGGGATTTACATGACTACATAGGAAGTGACTGGGTGATTTTCTAGGTGCATGAGTACTTCTTGGCTGATTGCAGGACTACTGAGGTACTGCCTGAGTGAATAAAGGAGTGCAAAGGTAGTGCCTGGGTGATTTCATAACACCATGACTACTAGCAGAGTGATTACATGAGTACAAGGGTAGTGCCTCCGTGATTGAAGGACTGCAACGATAGTGCCTGGGTGATTATATAAGTGCATGAGTAGTGGCTACATGTTTGAAAGAGTGCATGGGTAATACCTTAATGATTGCATGAGTGCATAGATAGTGCCTAGATGATTGCATTAGTGCAGCAGTAATGCCTGAGTGATTACAACACTGCATATATAGTGCCTGCATCATTGGAAGACTGCATGGCGAGTACTTGGGTGTTTTTATAACTGCATGAATGTTGGGCCTAGCCAAATATAAAGCAGCAGACTATTACATGACTCAACTATAAGTCTCTCCATATTGTTACAAGCACACATACATATGAATCTACCTTTTCAAATCATCATCATATCTAAAAAAAATATATATACAATATTTCTGGAATATAGTGAAACCTAGAAACTGAGACATGTAATAGATCTGCTTGAGTGATTGCATAACTCCATGGGTAGTGCTTGGGTGATTATATGAGTGCAAGGGTAGTCACTAGGTAATTGCAGAAGAATATGAAAAGTGACTGACTAATTGCATGAGTGCAGATATAGACGTTGAGAGCACGGATAAGTGTATAAATAGCAACTGAAGGCATAGATGAGTCATTATGTCTGATTATGTGAATAGATGAGTGCAACAGTAGAGCCTGCATGATTCTATGACTGCAAGAGTAGTGTGTGAGTTATTACATGAGTGCATAGATACACACTGTATGATTACATGACTGCAGAGGTAGTACATAACTAGTGCCTGGGTGATTACATGACTACAGGGGTAATATCTGGAGGATTACTGGAATACATAGGAAATGAGTGGGTGATTTCATAAGTTCATGAGTACTACCTGGGTGATTACAGAAGTACTAAGGTACTGCCTGAGTGATTACAGGAGTGCAAAGGTAGTGCCTGGGTGATTCTATAAGTGTATGAGCAAGTAGACACATATCTCAGTCACAACACCAAGCACAGCTCAAAACTTCACAGAGTACACTTCAATTTTCAAACAGACACTGAAAATTATGCGGTATATATGAAATATAACGTTTTTCACATCATACAAATTACTCTAATAAATAACATCTCTACAAACATCTCAAACCTCACTTTCAGGCTACTGCTTAACCATTCTACAACTACTTATAATATTACACCTACCCAAATAGAAAGTAGGAACCCTTCACATATCTTTAGTAAAAGTCTCACCATATTACTAAAACCATACATGAATATGTCTGTACCATAACACTATCCAAACCTAAAAAAACGCAGAACAAACTTCCAATTTCAAGCAAACATCAAAAATCATGCGGCATACTTCAACTGTACCTATCTAGAAACTTAAAAAAGAAGCCTAATTAATAACACCTTATGTCACCATCTTTTACACCACACTTTTGTGCTGCATCTTCACCATTCTGCTAGTACTCACAGTCCTGAGCCTACCACATAAAAAGCAACAACACCTCTTTGTTATACATCATGCACCTCCAAATGTATAACACATATGAAAATACACATACAAGTAGAAACATACTTGAGACAGACGTCCATGCACACCTTAAAATTTGACAGACTCCACCTCCAAATTTAAAGCAACAGCTAAAATTATGAGGTATACTACAAATATACATATCCTCACACTAAAACAAACCACCATAATTACTAGTCCATATTTCAATATGCACATAATACTATACAGAATCTATTTCAAACAACATTTAACTACAATAAAACAAACTACAATAAACATCTCTACATTTAATAATATATTTCAAACATCAAAGTTCTTGATTAATTATTTAACTTGAAAAATAAAGCTTACACATAATACACCTCACAAATTTATAACTCACCTTCCAAATTGATTTGTAGAATATAAAATATCAGAAACTCAGAAAAGATTTTCTTATGCACACAATAAATGTAATACACTGCTCTCAGCAAGGCAAAACCAGTAATGGCAAAGTTTCCCTCTCTTTCTCCACACAAATACATGTAAGTAACAAATCACATTCCTTCCTACATTATTTCAAATTATAAAACACATTTCTATTGGTTAGACATATTAACTCTTACCAACTGACTTCTAAAAGTGCCCAAACTGGTTCTGGAATTTTCCACACTTCTGTCATTGGGCTATACGTGGGCTACATCTGGGTAATATTTGTGCTACATTTGGGCTCCTTTTTCACTGGTGGCCATCTTGGGAGACTTCAATTCAATTCAATAAACATTTTTTGATCTGATTTAGAAACATAGATCATAAAAGTGTACATAAAAACAGTAAATCCTCTTTCTTAATAGAATACAATGAGAATTAATTAAAACCAGTATGTAATAACGGGTGTTACAAAGCCCAGCTCAGAGCAACTTCAGGTTAACAGAATAGTAAAGTTCAATGTTTTGCAAGATCAATCTCAAGTACTTTGTGCAAAATACGCAATACGGGGTCAGAGTAAGATGCAACACTCCAATACCTGACCTGTCTGCACTATATAAAACTGCAAAATAACAAAAAAGTGTTTTGCACACTACTGTCATTGGGCTATATGTGGTTATGAAGTTTCCTAATTTCCTCATTTACTACAGTCTCGTCCGTAGGAAATGCTTTCAAGTTTTTACTTTGAATCCATCAAGAAGACATTCAGATGTGTCACACATTTGCCATAAATTCAGAATGTTAGCACTCTAGTTGCTCATTAGATCACTGCAGTAAAGCTACTGCTCACCAGGGAGTTAACTGGAAGTCTGCTGCTGGTATTGAAAGTGCATGTTTCAGTCTGCATGTCAGAATTTTTTAATGAAATAGAAGAGGATTTGAGAAGTCACTCAAAATATGCCCTAATTTTTCTTTCTGCAGCACTAACCATATTTTCTATGGCAAAATGAACCCCTCATTTTGTTCCTTTTTAAATTAAATGTTTTAAGTGTTACCAGTTTATTCCAATCAAGATGGCTTCAGGTGTGCCATAATTTTGTCATAAGTAAGACTGTTAGCGCTCTAGTTGTTCTTTAGAACACTCTGGGAACCTGCAGTAGAACACAAAGGAATCAACTGACAGGCTGCTCCTGTTGAAGTATAACAGGAAGATATTTGAGATCTCACTTAAAAAATGTCCTAATTTTTCTTTCTACAGCACTAACCATAATTTCTATGGCAAAATGAACCCCCTCATTTTGTTCCTTTTTAAATTAAATGTTTTAAGTGTTACTAGTTTATTCCAATCAAGATGGCTTCAGGTGTGCCATAATTTTGTCATAAGTACGACTCTTAGCGCTCTAGTTGTTCTTTAGAACACTCTGGGAAGCTGCAGTAGAACACAAAGGAATCAACTGACAGGCTGCTCCTGTTGAAGTATAACAGGAAGATATTTGAGATCTCACTTAAAACATGTCCTAATTTTTTTTTCTACATCACTAACCATAATTTCTATGACAAAATGAACCCCCTCATTTTGTTCCTTTTTAAATTAAATGTTTTAAGTGTTATCAGTTTATTCCAATCAAGATGGCTTCAGGTGTGCCATACTTTTGTCATAAATAAGCCTGTTAGCTCTCTAGTTGTTCTTTAGAACACTCTGGGAAGCTGCAGTAGAACACAAAGGAATCAACTGACAGTGTCTGCCCTTGTTGGATGTACATGTTTTACTGAGAATGTCAGACATCATTCTCACATGACTGAGAAAGATAATGTGAATTTACAGAAAATATGCTCTCATTTTAGCTTCTGGATCACCTTCCAAACCTCTATGGGACAAGCATGAGAAAATAGTTTTCTCTCAAACATGATTCATGATATCCCAGCAGAAGGTTTTTCACAGGGTAAAATCACCTTAGAACACACCACAATTCCTAAAATTAGTATGGTACTGATCCAGCGGAAGGCCAGCGTTGAATATTTCACAAAAACCTGAATATTTCAATGGGCCCAAATACATTTATTCAAATTGCTCATCCATACTCCCTACTCTATCCGCTGGAGGGGTCAAGTTTTATAATTCACTTAAGTTCTGATTAGTTATTTCCCTGTAACCATAAATCGGGTTAAAATATCATTTCAATGCTTAACTAATCTTCACGAATCAACACTCTTCCTCTGGTCGATGGACCATTAGTTGAGTTAGTTGATGGTGATATTAACAATTTCTTAACTAATTCACAGTTCTTAGTAAATAACCACAGACTCTGAATAAGATTCATAAGCTTTATCTAAAATATCAGTCATAAAGTTGAACGCTCATCAATACAGTTTTAACAGTGCAAACTCCATCATTCTTCAATGGGTGAGAGAAAATTTATTTAGCAAATACATTCAATTACACAACCTCATTCAACAAATCAATGCATAAGAGTGGATAGATGTAGAGACAAAAGACACATATTAACATACATTTGCAAAGAAATATGCAAATTTTAGGGACAGAATGACATTTACCTAATAGAGATGACCGGAAAACCAACCCTCTGGCCAAAGGACTGGTGGGGGTCCCCTGATTTAGAATCAGGAGACAAAGACTATAGGACAGGATCAGGACAGGGCTGATACTTACTAGACTTCTCTACAAACCCGACGCACCAGGGCGATTCCCTCTCTTACACTCTCTCCCTCCTCGATGTTCTTCCGCAATCTTTGAATCTAATCAGGCTGTCGTTTCGGATCTGAATCTTCCCAGTCTGCTCTCGCCTCTCTCTCTCTCTCTCTCTCTCTCTCTATGATGATCTTGATGCTCTCTCGAGGCAGCATACTCGTCTCTCTCAGCGTCAATGAGCACTCTCTCTCCTCTGTCCCTCGTCTCTCCCTAACTTAACTTAAGTTAGTCTAGTTATATTCTTTATTTCTACACCCACCCTCAAGAGTTGCAAATTTTACTAAAATACGGAATATGATTGGACGGGGCTAGGGGAGTTTTCGTCACACCATACTGACATATTCATTTTTGTTAATGTACTTATTGTTTGCTATCCCTTCCCCTTTAGCTCATTCATACTGTCCTTTTCCCAAGCATATATTGTTGCAATTGTAATAATACATTCAATACAGACTACATAGACGAGTGATACATGTCTTCTTTTTCTCATGTCTTCTGTCCTTGATATTTGGCATTCATTCAGGTCCTTCGGTCACCGGGTCACATCATGAATTCACTGAGCATGCACGACTTTTAGTCATTCGTCGCCATTTTCTTTCTTCGTTATGCTTTAGCAGGGCCGAATGCACACTATTAATAAAGGAATCATAAACAGATGTTATTTTCTTAAACATATAATTCTCACTGTTCACCACCCACTTCTACTCTATCCCATGTTATTATTATCTTTCTAAGCAAAAGCATTAACAACAACAGCTTTCTTTTAAATTCAAGCAAGCAGATGCCGGGCATGCGGTACCTCAAGACCGCATGTTAGTCTTTCTTGCGCCTGCGTGAGGTTTTTCCCTCTCAAAGCGAGTTAGCCACGTTATCTCTACGTAATTCAGATTTGCACATGCGCAAAGCGTTTTCGCAAATTAAAGCAGGTTTTAGTCGCATTGCATTTTATTCTTCATTAATTTAAGCATGCGTAAGCTTTTCTCCCCATGTGTCGGTGTCTGGTGTATATTAGTTTCGTCTAATCTACAGGTTTGACGATTAGTGAAAATTAATGGAGGATTACTCCGAGCAAGTTTCATTTTCTCGAATCCTTGCTCCATTAATCCCCCCTCTGATGGCATTTTTGAGCCATCATAAAATACCCATCATTACCAAGTGCCAACTTTATTCATCTAATTTTTAGAGTCTTCCTCTCTTTCTACTAATTCTTCGGTTTTCTTTTTCATGTCTAATTCTTTCATTTTATCATATAAACTTCCTTTCATTTCCTCTAACTCAATCTCTTCCCTTTTTCTCTTGCTTCCCATTCACTTATTCTTTATTTCGGCCAACATTCTTGCTCTTGTTTTACTCTTGCAACATCTATATATCATCGTTATTATCAGAGCTATTATTGCTATTGAAATTACAGGTATTAGGATCTTCCCTAATAGACTACTCCCTAAAGTGGAAAACCAACTACCAATAGTGGAAATACTTTTACTAAGTCTTTCCCAGACACCGTCAACCTCCAGTTGGGTCAAATCATCATGAATCTTTGTAATATTCTTAATATATTCCTCAATACCTTTACTTTTGTCTGGGATATATGTACAGCAATGTTGGACTTTCAACATGCCACAGACTCCACCCTCTTTTGCCAATAATATATCAAGTGCAAGTCGATTTTGCAAAACCATAGATCTAATTGCAACCATTTCGGTATTAATCATTAAGAATCCCCCAGCAGTATCTGTCGATAGACGATCAACTATTGTTGACAATTTTTGTATTTTATGTGAATTCAGTATGACTCCAACTGTTGGTATCAGTGCACCAAATATATCACCTACTATTTCTGAAAAACTTGTTCTTTTACTCCGTTTTAGTCCTTGACTTATTACATCCATTTCATTGTTCTTAGTTATGTGATAGACTTTTGGAAATACTATTCCAAAGTAACAACTACCATACCATTGTGTAAGCAACCTATAATAGGCATTTTTACCACACACGTAATAAATCCCTGGAAAAACAGGATCAGTTCCACCTTTTAGTCCCCATCCCCCCATTATTAGGAAGGTATGTTCGCATTCACTAGAACCAATGAAAATGTTGTTATAGTCAGTTTTTAGTCTATGCAGACAGAATTTTCCCAATTTTGACAAGTCTAGGGACATTGCAGCATGAGTCTCGCCTTTCTTATAGTCCCCTTCCTTATTAGCCCATGGAGGTACATGTGACTTCTGTTCAACAGCCTTCTTTTGAAAACCCTGCCTTCTTTCCTCTACTAAATTTAGAAAATCTTTTTCTTCATCACGCAAAATACATGTTAGATTATTCTTATGAGCATATGTTATGTCTATTGGGTTTGTTGTTAAGAAGAACTCACCCATGAATTCTGCATCTTTACCACTAAGCACTGGGTTCAGATTTCTTCGAATAGGGATTTCTGAAAATACTAAATCCATATTCGAATAATAATACTGCAATTTGCCTGTTACATAGAACAAAACTGGACACAACACTACATGACACACCATATGTTAAAGGAAGGTAGTGATATGTCACCCCCTCCGAGACAGACAAAGGTAATTTCATGCAAACATAACAATCACTCACATCCATTGTATCTACATATTCGTAAAGAAGTTTAGTAAATAAATTTAATGACGAATCACTATTTGGCTTATCATGATGATACATGCTCTCATCCATTTTCTCTAAATTAGTGGTAGTTGTCCTTTTAGTAACTGCATTCACTTGATCACTTGTATTAGTGTTATTTCTGTTATTATTTACCATTAGAATAGGTATCACAACAGTTAGCAATAACCACATTAACATTAGTATTAAAACTCTGCACAAACAATATTTAACACATCTTCGTTTTAAACTAGATTTCGAATGTTCAGTCACTTTTGTTTCTGCCATTTTTAGTATTCTAAAATTGTTCAATATCTAAATTATTTCTTCTAAATTCTAAAATGTATCCAAAAAAATTAAAAATATAAAAAAATCTTTGTGTGATCCCACACTTCAAGAGCTTTTCATCTTTGTTCCCCTTTGTCTTTATTTTCTTTTCTTCTTTGGTTTTGTCAATTTCCATCCTTTGAGTCAAAGTCTTTTCCCTTTAAGGTGGTCTCAATTTGCTTTCATCAATTCCTTCAATAGTGACACTTTCTTGCTCTTCATTCAGATCAAGATTTTCAAAGTCCTCGAGGATGATATATGTCCATTCAGGAGCCTTATATTTTCTGCTCGGAACTCTCACTCTTTTTGATTTTCGTAAAGATTTTCTTCTTGATTGTTCTTGCTCAGTTTGACTTGATACTTCATTTACTTGTTCTTGTTCTTTCCCTGTTTTTCTTCTTAAAACATATCTCAGTCCTTTTACTCCACTTGACCAGTGATTACCTTTTATGACCCTCTTGGTTTGTACTGCCTTTCACCTTCTTCGCCTATTTCTAGTGTTCTTTTATTTACTCTTTCTTTTAGCTGAGCTTGTGCTGGACTTCTGATTTCTTTCTTTCTATTGATTGAATTTGTTCTTGATCTTTCAGTCCTTCTTTTTCTAACTCTAATTGAGCTTGATCTGAATTTCCTGCAGTAGATTCTTCTGTTGACTGAATTTGTTCTGAACCTGTCAGTCTTTCTTTTTCTTCTTTTGATTGAGCTTGATCTGGAGTTTCTGTTTCAATTTGCTCTGGTCTTTCAATCTCTTGCTCTTCCTCGGCCTCTTCAGCAGTCTCTTGAGACCCAGTAACTGGTGCCCACCCTATTTAACTTATACTTGGTTGTTCATCATCAATGCGTTCTCCAGAGTCTGTTTCTCTGATTTCTTCGACTTCACAACTTTCAGCTTCTGGTTCTTCTCTTTGTTCTACCAGTTGCTGCTCTTGTCATTTAGGTGGACTTGGGACTCTTTGTGTATGACTGGCATGGATCCAGTTTGGCAAGCCAGCACACTTCACTGCTGTCGTCGTGACCAATATAACTTGATGAGGTCCTTTCCACCTTGGTTCTAAACACGATTTTCTCATGTGCTTCTTTACCACAACCCAGTCTCCTGGACACAAATCATGAGCTAGATTCAGCTGTGCTGTGGTTGCATCTTCTCCAACCTGGTGAGACACAGAACGTACCAGATCAGCTAGTCCTTTACAATAGTCCAACACTAGATCATCAGTTATATTCATCAGTTTGTTTCCAGGTACAAATGCTTGTCTCATTGCTCTTCCCTTGAGAATTTCATGAGGACTCAATCCCGTCCTTCTGTCAGGGATGCTTCTAAGGCTCATCAATACAAGGGGCAAAGCGTCAGGCTTTCAGTGAAGTGGATGCACACACCTTCCCTAACCTGGATTTTATTGTGCCATTGAGCTGCTCAACCACTCCAGAGGCTTCTGGTCGATAGGCACAATGTAGTTTCAACTTTGAAAGCTGTACAAATTAATCGAATTATCTCATTGTTAAAATGAGGTCCTCTATCTGATTCCAAAGTGACTGGAAATCCGAATCTGGGAATTAGTTCTCTCAACAGTAGTTTGGCAACTGTGAGGTTGTCATTCCTTCTCGTGGGATAGGCTTCTACCCATCGAGAAAACAGATACACAATGACAAGGACGTACTTCAAACCATTGCACGACGGCAGCTCTATAAAGTCAAGTTGCAGTCTTGTAAATGGTCCCTCTGCCTTTCCAATTTTTCCCCAACTGACAACCGTTTTTCTACCTGGGTTCTGCTGTTGACATGTCAAACATTGCTGGCAGAGACTCTCTGCAATTAGTTTAAACTTGGGATTGTACTATGTCTGCCTGAAGTGCCTAATCATGGCATCCCTCCCAATGTGTGTAGCTCCATGATATACTCTTGCCATTTGTGATAGTAAACTATCTGGCATTACCGGTCTACCATCTGGACACACCCATACTTCATCATCTGCTCTTCTTGTGCATCCTGATTTGATCCAGAGTTCCTTTTCTTTTGCATCTGCCTCATCCTGTAACTGTCTAACTTCATCCCATGTTTCAAAAGCAGAGAAAAACATTAGTTGGCAATTGGTAACTTCTTTTTCCAACCCTCTGTTCAAAGACATTGTATTTCGAGCACAAAAATGTGCAACTTGGTCAGCATATTTGTTGCCTTGTGTCACATAATCATTTCCTGACTTATGTGCGGCACACTTGACCACTGCAATTTCTTTTGGCAATTGTAGTGCTTCCAATAATTCTTTGACATTTTTACTATTTCTGATAGGAGAACCTGAAGAAGTCAGAAATCTCCTTTGCATCCATCATTGGCCAAAGTCATGCACAACCCCAAAACCACATTGACTATCCGTGGATATGGTTACTCTCAATTTGTTCCCAATCTTGCATGCTTCTGTCAAAGCTATCAATTCGGCTATTTATGCAGACTTGACTCCTTAGACAGGATGCTTCCAGAATAGCAGATACAGTACATACAGCATAGGCAGAACTCAGTTCTCCATTTTGTTTTCGCAAACATGACCCATCAACAAACAATACATAGTCTGATTCTTCCAATGGGACATCAAAGATGTCAGGTCGGGGCTTTGTACACATTTCTGTCACATCCAAACAATCATGATCAACCTCCTCTTTTATTTCTTCACAGTATGGATCCGGCAGCAAAGTTGCTGGATTTACTGTGGTGCATCTTATCACACTTACATTTTCAGCACCCAGGATCACTCTTTCATACTCAGTCAGCCGACTAGGGGTCAAGTGCTGAGTACGAGTCCTTGTTAAAAGGATCTCAACTGAATGTGGCACATATACCTTTAAGGGATGTCCCATTACAATCGATTCACTCTGCTCCAGACTCACACAAGTAGCAGCTACTGCTTTTTAGCAGCCAGGCAATGCCGCAGCCACTGGATCCAGAGTGGCAGAAAAATATGCCACTGGACGTCGTGACAATCCATGTCTCTGGGTTAACACTCAAAGTGCACATCCTTCTCTCTCACAACAGAACAAAGCAAATTCTTTCGTATAGTCAGGCATTCCTAATGCTGGTGCTTGACACAATCTCTCAGTTTTATGAATGCATCCTCACTTTCACCATCCCATTCAATCGGATCTGTCACATCCTTTCGTGTCAACTTCAGTAAAGGCTTTGCAAGCAATGAAAATCCACTGACGACAGTATCCAATCACTCCCAAAAACATTCGTACTTCTTTCTTAGTTTTAGGCAAACTCATTTGTCGAATCACTTTTATTCTCTCTGGTGTCACTTTTCTAACTCCCCTTTCTATCTTGTGTCCCAAATATTGGACTTCTTGTTGGCGAAACTGTAATTTCTCTGGTGACACCTTGTGTCCACCTTCTGCCAAATGGTTCATTAAGGCAATTGTGTCAGTGACACAAGCCTCTCGTGTCTTTGATGCCACCATTAGGTCATCAATGTACTGAACCAAAACCGAATTTCCTGGCATAACCAATGTTTCCAAACACCTTTTCAGGATCTGATTGAAAATTGAGGGGCTCTCTGTGTACCCTTGAGGAACTCGGCACCATGCCAAAACACGGTCTCCGAACCGGAATGCAAAAAGATTGACTATCCGGATGCAAAGGAATCAAAAAGAATGCTTGGCAAAAATCAATCACCGTGTACCAATGTGCATCCCAAGGTATCTGATAAAGGATCACTGCTGGATTTGGCACTACTGGACAACAGGGTACTACTATCTTATTAATTTTCCTTAAATCTTGCACTATCCTATACTTGCCACTAGGCTTTTTAAGCCCCATTATTGGTGAATTACAAGGACTGCCCATTATCTCTTTCAAAATACCTTGTTCAATCATTTGATCAATTTCGGGAGCAACTCCGGCTTATACTTCAGGGCTCATTTTGTATTGGGGGTGTGTTCGGATAAATTGCACCTTCTTTCACCATTATTTTAATTGGGTCTACATTTGCCATCAAACCAATTTCTGTTCCCGAAAAATCCCACACATCTGATCTCACTGTGTTTTTCAGCTCATCAGGCAAACTGTTTTCAGTAAGAAGTGAAAACATCTCATCCACTTCTGTTCCTTGTTTTGCTAGCATCATTTTGAAAGCAATATCTTCATCAGGTGTTTGGAAAGCAATACCATCAGGTGTACAATAGATGGTACAGTTCATTTTGCATAACAAATCCCTCCCTAACAAATTTACTGGACTTGAATCACATACCACAAACCGATGCATATCTTTGAAATTCCCAATATTCACTTCTATTGGTTTAGTGACTGGGGTTTTTATTTGCTTATTTGAGACTCCTACAACTTGGATAGTTTCTCCCGAGAGGGGTAGCTTTGGAATTTCTGCTGCTCTCACAGTAGAAGGGGTAGCACCAGTATCCACTAGGAAAGTGATGTCATTACCTTCCACTTTTCCATCAACAAATGGACCTGACTGATCTACCGCCAAGGATGCGCCAAGCATGCATTCTTCCTCCCCCCTCAGGCACCGTCATTGAGAAGTGTCCGAGTCACTCTCACCACTTTGCATTCAATATTGTTGAACCGTTTGTGCATTCTTACCACTCTCTCCACGAAATCCACTGTATCTCTGCACCTGAGCGTTCACATGGTTGGGCATAGGGGCTTGTGGCACCTGTAATTGTGGAGTAACTACCTGTTGCTGTTGCTGCTGGTTCACAACCACCTCATTCTGCATCTGTTGATTTAAATTTTGATTTACCCCATTACTCTGTTGAACATTTGTACACTCATTCTTCCAATGTCCATGCTTTCCGCACGCGTGACAAGGATACTTCTTTTTCGCTTCTTCTCTACTCATTCGCCCTTTTCCTTTATTTCCATTTAATCCTTGACTATTCTGATTCTGATCATTCAACTGATTATCATTTTGGGAGCCAGAATTTGCCTCTTGGTGTTCTGCTGGCTTCACTTGTGCCCACATCATTTTCTCTTTCAATTTCTTGTGTTTTGCATCAATATCATCACTACAATACTTCGCATACTTCAAGATATCATCAATGGGCTTGCTCTGCCAACAAAGCATATGTTGCTGAATCATCTGACTAATTTCTGATCTCAATCCATACACAAACCTGTACATGAAATGTCCCATATCCTTATCACCAATATTTTCAAATCCACCATACTGCTTAAATACTTGCAATAGCCTTTCGTAATACGCATGCACTGACTCTTTTGGCTCTTGAGTTGTTCTATCTATTTTAACCCAATCTGTTTCCTTTGGGGGAATTTTCCCTTTCAAGAAAGTAATCACCTGTTGATACTTTTTCATCACGTCTTCTGAGGGCGCACCTGTCTTTGCGTCCCTGGGATACTCTTCAGTTGGCCAATCAGCAGTAATTTTACATTCTGTCCACAAATCAGTTGGTACCACTATGTCAAACAGGCCATCCAAATCCTTTAATAATACTTTTGAAACTTTCACAAACCTCTCTACCTGCTTGTACCATTCAACTGGTTTCTCTCTTAATCTGGGGAAATCATTCGTAAAAGACAAAATATCCTGTCTAGACCAAGAAACATGAACATATCCACCACCAGGAACTTCTCTCATTGGACACACTCTTTCAACCTGTTCTGTCTCTCTTAATGGGAATGCAGATGTTTCCTTTGTAGCTGCCTCATCTCTTTTTCTTGTCCATCTACCTCTCCATCGGTCTGCATCTCCCCATTTCTTCAAAATATACATTAATTCTTTTACCTGTAATCTCCTTCCTGATGCATTCAAACTTTCTAAATCCTTCTCAGTAAATTCTGACCTATATGGTTTTTGTAATATTTTTGACTTTTCTACATCTATTCCAAATTCTGTAGCCACTTCTACTATCTTCTCATGAAGATTCCTTGCTCTCCAGGTTATACTTTTGCACAAAAACAACAATTCCTCATCTCCATATGAACCTAATGTGTCTGAATTTATAGTACCAATAATAATTTCTTCTAAATCCACTTTCAACTTGCCTACATCTGGATCACTGACATAATATCGTCAGTCTAAATATCGAGGTAGCAAAATATCGTCACCAAAATATCGATGGACAAAATATCAACTTCCTATCTCCATAAAGGTAAGTACCAAAATATCGAAACCAAAATATCGTTGTTAAAAATATAGTTATACAAAAATATCGATTTTTTTTAATGTCTTAAAAATAATATAAAGTTAATTAAATTATAAATATAATTAAATAAAACATAGTTAGAATTATTTAAAAAATGTTAAAATTAATAAATAATAAATGTAATGTAAAAACATATTAAACATGCATAATTATTTTTTATATATATATATATATTAACTTAATAATATTAATAAATAATTCTTACATTTAATTATAAAATGTTAAAAACATAATTTAAATTATAATTACATATATATAGATAAACCTGTAATATAAATATAAATTAATTTTCTATATAATAAATTAAATTAGTACAATTATTTTTTTTTTCAATAATATTTCACACTACATTAATTATAACAGTAGGGAAAACATTGCATAGCATAGGGGATAAAATTACTATTCCCACTCCAACAAGTGTAACAGTAGAGAAAGCATTGGATAGCGGGAAGGTAAAAATTACTATTCCCACTCCAGTGAGTGCAGCAGTAGGGAAAGTATTGGATAGCGGGAGGGTAAAAATTACTATTCCCACTTCAACGAGTGCAACAGCAGAGAAAGTGTTGGATAGCGGGTGGGTAAAAATTACTATTCCCACTCCAGCAAGTGCAACAGTAGGGAAAGTGTTGGATAGCGGGTGGGTACAAATTACTATTCCCACTCCAGCAAGTGCAACAGTAGGAAAAGTGTTGGATAGCGTGTGGGAATAATTTACTATTCCCACTCCACCAAGTGTAACAGTAGGGAAAGTGTTGTATAGCAGGAGGGTAAAAACTACTATTCCCACTCCAGCGAGTGCAACAGTAGAGAAAGTTTTGGATAGCGGGATGGTAAAAATTACTATTCCCACTCCAACGAGTGTAACAGTAGGGAAAGTGTTGGATAGCGGGTGGGTAAAAATTACTATTCCCACTCCAGTGAGTGCAACAGTAGGGAAAGTGTTGGATAGCGGGTGGGTACAAATTACTATTCCCACTCCAGCAAGTGCAACAGTAGGAAAAGTGTTGGATAGCGTGTGGGAATAATTTACTATTCCCACTCCACCAAGTGTAACAGTAGGGAAAGTGTTGGATAGCGGGAGGGTAAAAATTACTATACCCACTCCAGTGAGTGCAACAGTAGGGAAAGTTTTGGATAGCGGGAGGGTAAAAATTTCTATTCCCACTCCGAGTGTAACAGTAGGGAAAGTGTTTGATAGCGGGTGGGTAAAAATTACTATTCCCACTCCAGCGAGTGCAACAGTAGGGAAAGTGTTGGATAGCGGGTGGGTAACAATTACTATTCCCACTCCAGCGAGTACAACAGTAGGGAAAGTGTTGGATAGCGGGTGGGTAAAATTACTATTCCCACTCCAGCGAGTGCAACAGTAGGGAAAGTGTTGGATAGCGGGTGGGTAAAAATTACTATTCCCACTCCAGCGAGTGCAACAGTAGGGAAAGTGTTGGATAGCGGGTGGGAATAATTTACTATTCCCACTCCACCAAGTATAACAGTAGGGAAAGTGTTGTATAGCGTAGGGGATCAATGTAGTATTCCCACTCCTGCAATATAATTAACATTATTTAACAATTAATTAATTAAAAAAAAAATTTACCTCCCACCATATTCCCCTATAAACGTCATCACCAATATTGTAAAATATTAATGAATTAACATAATTAATTATCAATTAATTAATTAACTAATAACACTTAATAATAAAATTAATAACCATCAAATAGAAATTAATTCACAGAATTAACACTATAAAATACTTTAGAAAAATATGATATTAAAAATATTAAAAAATGTAATAAAAATTAAGGGGCACATTACGATACCCGGCGTAAATAACTCCGCCAGGCATGGAAGCGGCAAAAATCCGCCCGCACACACCGCCTGAACACCGACCACGCCATTACGATTACACAAACCGAATACCGCCATCGGCGGAAAAAGCACACAAAATACCGCCCGCCAACGTCCGAGTCGGAGACAAACCGCCCGCCACGGACGGAAACACGCACGACAACACAAAACCGCCCGCCCTCACGGCCGACACACCGCACGTGAAATTACGATCGCACCGACATGAGCGCGGAAAAACAACAAATATACCGCCCGCCAGCGCAAACAACGCCGATGAGAATCGACACGGCAGAAGCCATGGCGCCCACGTACCTGCACAGAAACCATCCGCACACAAAACAAATAGCACACAACATGGCCAACAAGTCCACACAGCAAGGCACGCACAAATACACAAGCACAGTACATATCCCGAAAACACCCCCCGGACAAACAAAAAATACAAAGGCCAGAACCCCAGACACAACACACCTGAAAACAACAGACCATGAGGACACACCCACATAGGTAAATACAAAAGCAGCACTCCCACAGACCACAACCCCTTGCTACATTGCAAACCAGAGAGGAGAGGAGAGGACACAGTGACACAGCAAGGACAGCAGCACACCACAGAAACGCACACATCACAACCACCACCACCACCACCACCACCAAACACCGGCACCACAAACCCCCTGCACATTACACAACACACACCGCACCAGCACCACAAACACCATGGCACCACAAAGAATGCCCAAGTTCACGCCCATTGAGCTGACGGTCATGGTCGACGAGATCATCAAGGTGTACCCACAAATCTATGGGAACATGGTCCAGCACACACCACTAGCCACCAGAAACAGAATGTGGAACCGGATCGTAGACCAGGTCAATGCAGTCGGGACCCTGCCCAGGAACAGAGGAGAAATTAACAAACGGTGGAATGACGTCAAGAGCCTGGTCAAGAAGAAGGAGGGCAAAAACAGAGAGCTGGCTGCCGTCACTGGCGGAGGGAATCCCGCGCTCTTCAAGACCTTCAAAGCGTGGGAGGAGAAGGTGCGAGTCATCATACATCCCGAGATCCTCGCCGGATTAGCAGGGGGAGTGGAGGCTGGTAAGTACAAACTAATGTATACCAGCACACCGCTATGTACTCACATGCACTACCACCATGCCACAGCTCCCAGGGACAAACACCCCCATGTCCAGCACACAATACACGACACACACATGTAACAGACACCACCACACACAGCCCAAACAGAACAACTGTAAGATGCGTGGGGACATGTGTACATTCAGCCAGCCACGTAACCACCAACAGGTCCCCAAATATGCCAGAAGCGCCACAACGAGCACCCACCACACCCATGTGTCCGCCACAGCTGCACAAACCAACAAGTAACAGGTAAGTGGCAGGAACACAAAGTGCAGTGGGTGGGACGGTGGACAGCCCAAGTACAACACACACCAGGCCCCTAGTCCCACAGCACAGCAAGGAGGAGCATCCCCCACACCCCACAGCCACGTGTCAGCCACCGCAGTGCACAACGACAGCCGAAAGGCAGACATCACGGTCCACAGCAATCGGTGTCAGTGGGTGTCCAGCCACCCCCACGACCCACAACACCCCCCACCCCCACAGACCTGCAACATGGAGCACCCCCGCTTAGAGCCATGTGGCATCCAGTACAGTGCACGCACGAACAACTTGCAGGTGGGAAACTGGACAGGGCTGGATTACTGGAGGCATGAGGACCGTAACACGACCAACACATGGGACATGTCACGTAGCAGACGAACACGCAGCACCGCCCACCGTCACGAACAAGTGAACAATGTGCACACGGACATGAACCACAGACTCACACCTCACATGACCCATCACAGACATAGCAACACCCAAGGAGCCACGTCTGCATACACAAGCCACACTGAAAATAGTACCACACGGCAGCCACTGTGCAACTCATCACACACAACCGAAACACCATTGAAGTCCTGTCCATGTAGCCCCTACTGCCTGTCAACCACACACCCCACAACTACGCCTATGTAAGACAAACAACACTAGACGCAACAGAGCGGAACAACAGAAATGCACACGAACACCACTGAACCCATCAAACACACAGACACACCATGCACATACAACATACCATCCATCCCATCCGTCAGCCCCAGTCTCATGAAAGGCATGTCATCCGCACAGCTGCCACACATACAGCAGTCACGCTAAGATACATGCCCATGACCAACCATGTGCCAGAAGTCAATGAAGCGCACGACACACTGTGAGCAACAACACACAACATGGGCCACACCCCCCCACGAGCACTGCAGTGATGCACATGGCACAGGGCAGCACGCACACCAAGGAGATGGGACAACTGCAATACGTTGGCTTTCACACACAACCATCACTCACTCATAACGATGCGTCCAATGCCATGTCCAGTAATCACAACAGACAGCAAATATGCAGGCCATGTCAAGCATGCACACACCTCAAACCATGCACTGTCATGCTGCCACAACACATGTCACGTTCGGCACCCATGGCTCACAGCATGTACCCCAAAAGCATATTCCCTCCCAAATGCGAATCTGGGGCATGGCCTCAATGTTGCCATATGCGTTCCTAAGCGTTCCATTTGAACCCCAAAAGCAAAGTACAAACCAGACCCAGGATGGGCCAGGAGCCCGCATACACCAGAGTCACAATGAGTAGGGGCACAGCAACACACCCATCGGCATGGCCAATCCGTCCCATGCCACATGTGCACAGCACACAGTCCCATTGCCAAGCACACACAACTACAAATGCCACAGCCACACACACGCCTCCGGGAAACCCATGTACGAGATTGCACGAACTGCCAATGTCAGACGACAAATACATACTTCGCCAGGTGCAACACAATAACAAATCTCATTCTCTCCACAGGTGACGAACTGCCGGATGCTGGGGATGGAGACAGCAGCCAGCACAGCCAGCCCACAAGCCCCCAACGAGGACACACGGATGTGGAGGATCTCACCTCCTCTTCGGACACGGACCACCAAGCAGGCCCATCTGGTGTGGCAGGGCCCAGCCGCTCCCCAGGACCCCTCCTACCCACCAACCCATCATCCAGGGCTGCTGAACAGTCCCAGCCCCCTGCTGCCACTGTCGTTGCGGCCACACCCACGGTCATTGCGGCCACACCCACGGTCATTGCGGCCACTACCACTGCCGCAACCGCCACCATCGCCGCACCGACCACCACCGCCGCCACCACCACCACGTCTTCGCTGGCACCAGCCCCAGCGCAGGTGGTGGCCCGGCCGACTGGATCCACCCTGGGAGCCACAGCGAGGACCGTGGTGAGCAATGTGGCTAGTGGGCAGGCCGGTGGCAGCAGGACTGGTAGGAGGAGCAGGGTCAGGGAAACGCCAGCCTCCCCTGGGAGCCATGCCCTGCCTCAAATGGCCAGAGTCCTTGGGGCCTATGAGGAGGCCCAAGAACAATGGGTCAGGTCTGCTTCAGACACGCGGGAGGTGCTGGGGGTGCTGAGGTCCATGGACGCCCGTATAGGTCAACTCGTGGACCTCATGGGCCAGCTGGTGGTGGCGGTGAGGACACGGCCAGGGATAGCAGCTCCCCCTCTGCCACCACCTGCCGGGGCGCAGGGTCGAGCAGCAGTGTCCAGTTCCCCTGCGTCCACAGCCAGTGAGCACACCTCAACCACCAGCAGGTCGCAAGCAGGCACCCCCCCTTGCAAACGTGGAAGGGGCCGTCCGAAGAGGAAACAGATCTCCCGGGAGGACTTCGCACGCTCCAGTCGCAAGTGAGGCAGCCAGCCAGCCTTCCGCCAGCCTTCCTTGACCAGCCACTGCATTGACTTGGACTACGATCCCACTCCACACAGCCATCTGGATGGCATGTGTGTGTTGGACTATGGACATAGAACCAGTGGGTACACCCTGAGCATCACGCAGCCATGACCGACAGCTCATTGTCACAGCACGCACCACTATTGTCATCACCTTACACACAATCACATGTCACAGTTTGTAATAAATGCACCTTTTCCACTAACTGCTGTTTGTGCCCTGTGTTTTATTTGTACGGAATACAACGGCCACCTTGGGCGGAAAGGCACCTGATGCGTGGCATGGCAATGGAATCCGGAGGGCCTGTAGGGACCTAGGGGTGGGAGACAGAACAGGAGCACATTCAATGAGTGTGTCACACACCCATCACACAGTACATGTCAACAACTACAAGCAATGTACACACATCGCACAGAGCAATAGGGCACAATGCCACAGCCACCATCAGTGGCATACTAACCTGGGCATGGAGCGTTGACACACAGCACGCAGTGAACAAAAGGCCACCCGGACACAGCACACACACACCTGCACAAATACAGACACATCAGCCGTCGTACATGGACACTCACCGTCAAGTGAAGTAGCGGGCGATGAGCTGCTGCCGCACATTCCCAGCTTCCTCCTCTCCGCTGTCCTCCTCACTCGAGCTGTCCTGGTCTGCGGGCTGGGGCCCTGGTTGATCTCCGTCATCCACAATGAGGGGGATCTGCTTCCGAATGGCCAGATTGTGCAGCATGCAGCACGCCACCACTATCTGGCACACCTTCTGTGGGGAGTACGCCAGTGCACCCCCGGTGCGGTCCAGGCACCTGAACCTGGACTTGAGGAGGCCAAAGGTACGCTCGACCACACGTCTGGTCCTCCCATGTGCCTCATTGTATCGATCGTCTGCTGGGGTGCGAGGATTCCTCAATGGACTGAGCAGCCATGCCCCATTCGGGTACGCAGAGTCACCTGGGTGTGAGGGACACAGAGAACCGTTGCTATTCCAACTGGACAGGGGACAGCATCGCACAACCAGCATGCTACACCACTCCACATACTCACCGACAATACAGCCACGATCCTGTTGCAGATTGGCCATCAGCCGTGGCAAGATGCTGTTGCGCATTATGTGTGCGTCATGGGCCGAGCCTGGGAACTTTGCACACACGTGGGTGATCACCATGTCCGCAAGGCACACCACTTGCACATTCAGGGAGTGCGTGTGCTTCCTGTTGCGGTACAGGTGCTCAGTGGCCTGTGGTGGAACAAGGCCAACATGTGTGCAGTCAATGGCTCCAACGACGTGTGGGATTCTGCCAAGGGCATAGAATGCACCCTTCACTGCCGCCAATTCACGAGCCCTGGGGAAGCGGATGTACCTGTTTCGGTACAGCATCATGGCTGCCAGTACATCCCTCAGCACCTTGCTGAACATGGGCTGGGACATCCCTCCTCCACTGCCCACTGTGTGCTGGAATGACCCAGTGGCGAAGAAATGCAGGGCAGCCATCACCTTAGCCGTGGGGGTGAATGCTGTTGGATACACCCTGCGGGGACGGAGATGGGGTTCTAACATGGCACACAGTCGATGCAGGGTTGGCCTGTCCAGCCGAAACTTCCTAATAACCTCTGTATCGTCCATGTCCACCAGCAATTGGTATGGGCGGTCAATGTTCGGTCTCCGCCTAGGGAAATTGCAGAGGACACATGTCAAAGCAACACAACACATAGCAGTTTCGCATACACATCACTGACATGACTGAGCACGCACATGAGCCACAGCCCAGCTGTCAAGCTGGGACGGCACGGCCACAATACACTTACACAGGTCTCCCAACAATGGCAATGGCTAGTGAGACATACCACTGCCATGTGCATGCACATGGGGATCTAGGCCCCAATGACTTGCGGGGCGTGCTGATGGGGACTGACTGCATATTCGTCAAGCGGCAACGCCACGGCAACATGAGTGTCTGCTGAGCATGGAACTGCTTCCGAGGCTGGATGAGTATGGCACACGACGACGACGATGTGGGCACAGGCTGAGCGGCCAAAACAAGTGGGACCTGTGGCACGAGGGGATATGAGACAGTAGTAGGTGTCAGCACTGCACCCTATGTACAGCACTGTACGGATCACACCTCCCGAAACATTGACAGGTGTCCACATTGACAGCCCCATGCCAAGACGGCTGTGTGCTTGCAGTCACACGTCACAGGTGAGAGGTTACATTGCACGTGCCAGGTGGCAGACGTACATAGTGGGAGCTGGCATGTGTGTGCATGTGTCTCCTGTTCAGGATCCACCAGATGGGCGCTGACTCTGTACTGACCATTGGACACAGCATGTTCCGTGGAAGGCTTGTGTGTGTGGGATGGTGGCACTGGATGTGCCTCCGTTGGGTGGGGGGCCATGCACAGGGCGGGTACGTCGATGATTGCGCATTGTTGGTCACGGTGGGTGCACCAACTAAGATGTGTTGCCCTGTGTTCAATTCCTATGTCCGCATGATGATGGACTGTGGATGTGGGCAGACTACACATTGGTCGATGTGCTGTCTATATGCATGTGCCTTCACACCAGGCACAGCTGCCCCTGCACATGTGACCCCTGCTGGACTCGCTGCTGGGTCTGTGGAGCTGATGCACCTTCTGTGCGTGGGGCGGACAGCTCTCCTCACTTCCCTCATTGCGCATGTCATGACTTTGCCGCAGGTGACATGGATCATGGAGGGCCCACATGTACGCGTGGGTAGGCTACACATGATTGTTCACTGGTCGCCACCCCCAGTCAGTGTTTCGAATGGGAAGGTTGTCGTGCTGGTGGTATGTTCGATGTGGCGGATGGGCGGGCCTAGGTGCGGGATTACATTCCGGACATGGGGGGTAGTTGGATTGGCGACTAGTTGCAGTACACACGGGACACGTCTCTTCCTTTCCACATCTGGGTCATCCCTTGTACTAACTGACAGTGATACAGTCATCTTCGCCCCAGCCCTCATGTCCTCCCCTCGCCCCCCAATATGCATGCTCACCTGCGAGGCTAGCGCTTGCACAGGCAGCCCCAAGCTCGCACCAGAGAGGGCAAGGAGTGTATGTGTGGGTCCAGTTGCACGAGTGGGCTGTCTCAGGGTATGATGTGTGGCGGGACGCCGTCCACCTGCGTGGTGCCCCAAATGGAGACCCGGCCTGCATGGACTATGCATCACAGTCTTCGCCTTCCGGATCCGCCACCTGCGACACCCAGTGGCTGTGGCTGCCCTTGCGGCCAGGCCGCGTCCGTCTGTGGCTGATGGCCCACACATTCACTCTTTGGCCTCTCTGGGGAGGGCTCAGGGGTGGTGGCGCACGCGCTTGCACTTAGTCGCAATGGCATGTGGCGTGGTTGGTATGATGGGCAATGGATGGGATGGTGCGAGCCACCTCCCGTGACGTCAGTGCTGCTCGTGCTGTGGTGCGTCCCCCCTACACTTCCATTTGACTTTTTGCCATGCTAGACGTTGAGGTTCTATTGCCTGCGTGATATGACCAGGAGGAGCGCGAGGAGACCTCTCACACACCATGCTCCACTGCCATCCCGTGCCCTGTATCGCCTGTGCGGATTGACTATGTTGGGGTTACACCTGGTCGACTGGGGCTGTGTGTGCCTTGTCAAGGGGCATGGCGGGCGCACAACAGGATCCAGCTTGTCCACAGAGGGTGGGCTGAGGTGCGCCTGGTACCGCTTTGTACGTGTGCCCGGCTGCTGTGCACACACGTGTTCACTCCCCCCGACAGGTGTCCTCTCACAATGCCCAGGGAAGCGGTGGTGTACTGTTCATGACCCCTCCCAACACGGCGTGCTCCAACTTGGCATGTGCGCATCTACCCGTCGCACCCACCCACCTGAGCACTGCGTCCATACGACTTCACACGACACATGTGTGTCTTCCACAGTAGTGCTACTCATTTGCGTTGACATCCAATACCAGTGGACTACATGGTCATGTCACGACTGCCGTGTACTTCACATACTCTCATCCTCTCTCATTCGTACTTGTGAAATGAGTCAGCGGAGACAGTTTTGGTTTCAAACATTATATTGAGTCTTCTGTCCTCTGTGATGCAGTATAGTGGACACTACTGGCAGCGGAATACATGTTGAGGATATACTGAGCATGATTGCAAATGGGATAGGGTGTGGGGTTACATGTGATTGGCTGTTGCATGTGGGATGTGGGCTTCAGAGTGACATCTGCTTGGCCAAGGCTGTGCTAATGTACATTTACGTATAGCTGCGGAGCTGCGGACTTTGACACAGACGGTATACATGTAGCCTACCAGACCGCTTGGCATCATGGGCACAGTCCATCTCAGTTCCATGTGACAGGTTTGCTGCGGTTGTTCCTCATGCACGCGTGCATGTGAGATGACATCAGGGCATGTGCTTGCGTGCATGCAGCGGCGTGCCACTTGTTGTTGCACTGTGGTGGTTACTGGACATGTCAAAGTCACTGGGGTCGTGTTGTTGTTGTATGCACTTGTCGTCCATGCAAAGGTCCTGGTATGGGATTCCCGGGGCGGGGGTGGGAGGGGTGCAGCACCCACAGACTCCAGGCGACCTATTCATGTCCACTGAGCGGTGTGTGTGTCCATGGGCGCTGGATCCATGTCGTGTCCTGGTTGTTCGTGCAGTTCCGTCCATGTGGGTGCGATACACAGAGCCCATGCCACTGCCTCCCACGATGCATGCGGTGTTCCTGGATGTGATGGGGAACAGTGTGCATGTCCCGGTCATATCCGATGTCATGGCGATGTCGTTGATGGTGTGGTTACAGTTGCCGGTCATTTGGTATGGCTGTTGTGGTGGTGACTGGCCAGTCCGTGCGGAATCTAAGCATGGGTGCGGGGTTGGACATCATAGGTCACTCGGGGAACCTGCGTTGTGGTCCGACGTATTTACAGGTTGTCAGGTATGCGATGCCGTCCAGCAGGGCTTCCATGTCATTGGTGGTGTACATGTTTGCCAGCCAATGAAGCGGATGGTGGCTGTCAAGGTGTTGTTCGTAGGTTGTCCCTTGGAGGACCATGATGGGGCATGCTGGGTGACATTCGATGTAGCTGTTATCGATGATCCGTCGTGTGGAGGCACAGTGGTCCCATTTCAGTGCGGGTGCGATGTTGGCCACATACGCCATGCCCCCATAGGCAGAGCAGGCCCTGTCGTGTGCGTCCAGGGGGAGGAGTAGTGGTAGCAGGTCCGCCTTCAGACATGCCGGGTTGGAGAGGCATATCTCGACGGGATGCTGGTAGGGACACCTCCGACAGTAGAAGACGGGCATGACGCAGCTGAACAATGTGATGCGGTAAGTCAGTCGGTAACTTACGTTCAGCAGGGACAGGAGATCGCATCCCAATGTATGGCACAGGTTGGTTTTGTACAGCTTGAGCTGTTCGGCGTAGTTGGGTAGGTGTGTTGCGGTTGCCATTTCGCAGCGGTTCGTTGAGGTGGCGTGCTCCGGCTGTGTGTGCAGTCTGCAATGTGCACGCTCCGGGGTTGCTGTGAGCTCTGTGTAGTCGTAGGGAGACAGGACTTGTGTTCTGTTGGCTTGTTTGGAGGACACGGGCCCTCTTCCCACATGCTTCTCAGACAGTTCAAGGTCAGTGCTGTGTGACTCCTTCCAATTAACTTGCATGTGGCCGACATGGGGGAGTGTTTTCTTCTTTCTTCCCCGTCCGTTGTGTGCTTCTGTGATATGCGCTATCTGCCCTGTGGTCGGTCTCCTCGGCATGCCTGTGTTGGTCTATTCTTGGACAATGGCTGTATTCACCGGCTTCTGTCGTAGGGCTGTGGTTTCGGAGTTGGAATGGAAGGTCATTCAGTGCTGTCTGCTCTCCCTTGTGTGGGCGGCAGGCTGCCTTTCCGCTCTGCGTTGGGCCTTGTGTGTGGATGTTATTCTTGGGCCACCTGTTGTCGGTCCCCGGGCTCTTTGGTGTTCCGTTTTATATGTCTTGTTCATATGTGCAGGGTGGTATGGGTGTTTCTGTGTGGTACTGGCGTTCCTCTTCCCGAAGGGGCCCTGCTTCTCCTAGTTGGTGTTGCCGCCGCTGTGTGCTACGCCATGTTTGTTACACTGGGGTGTGTCCTGCTGTTGCGTGTCTTCACTGACATGTGTGCGTCGGTTGTGTGGCGTTGGGTGTTGTCCGTGAATTGGGCGTTGGGGACATGTCTGTGGCCGGCCTGTCACGTGTCATGTGCGTTCGGGGTGGGGCTGATGTGTGTGCTGCTTGGTTGTGTCCCTGTGTCTGTGTGCGACGCATGCATGGCGCTGCGGTTGGCCTCTGCGTTGTGCGCATGTGTGGCGGCGTCATCGGCGCTTTGGGGCCGTGACGGGGTGGTTGGTTCCTAGTCCCAGGTGGTGTGTACACATGTGTTCTGCGATGTTACGATTTGGCCTGTGTGTCATATGTGGATGCGATGGTGGATGTGTTGTGTACACGCGCTGGTGGGGGTTGTCCGCTTTTTCCGCCCTTGCACTGTGTGCGCTGTTTGCGTGCACTTGTTGTGTGTGTGCCTACCTGCGTCTCCGCGGTACGTTGCGTCCTTGGTGGTGCATCAGCAGAAGCATGGGGAGGGCCTGCAGTGCTGGATTCATGCTCGGGGAGCCGCTTCTTCGTTGTCCGTGCTCTGCGTCCGTGTTACCGCCTCTCTTTCACGTGCGGTGTCTCTTAGCCGTGGGAGCCGTTTGTTTGCGGCATCGTAATTTATACGCCGGGCGGGACGTGTTTCGTCGGACGGTGTGTGTCAATTGGGCTGCGCCGCTACGTGTGCGGACGCACTTTGATGGCGGACGGTGTTGCTGGCTTGCCGGCGGTGTTTGGCCTACTTTTCGCATCGTAATTGGGCGGGCGTGTGGACTGCTGCGTGCCGGCGGTAACTGGTGGTTTTTGCATCCGCCAGCACGGCGGTTGTGCTTCCGCCCGCCATCGTAATGGGCCCCTAAATTACTTCCCACCCTACTCCCCTATCAACACTCAACCCACTCCTAAAAAAAGTACACAATTAACATTTTAACAAATTAATTATTTGTAATTAATATCAAATTAATAACGAATTAATAACTTTTTTATAACAATTAACATATGTACCAATAAATTATTAATTAATATTACTAACTTTATAATTAATTAATAATTAATTAACACAATTAACAATATAAATTATTAAATACAAAAATATTAATTAATTTATTAATTAATTAATTTAAATTAAATTACTTCCCACCCTATTCACCTATAAACCCACAACCCACTACAGAATAAAAGTACGCAAAAATAAATTAACATATAATTAATTAATTCAAAAAATTCTTAATTAATATATTGTAATTAAATTACTTCCCACCCTATTCCCCTATAAACCCACAACCCGCTACAGAGCTAAAATAAGCAAAAAAAATTTAACATAAAACTCAGTTTAAAAAAATTCTAACATACATTATAAAAATAATATATACTTTTAACACATATACTAACATTTAAAACACTAAAAATATCGATATTTTTAACAACGATATTATAACTGACAATATTACTGACTTCGATATTATGACAAACGATATTACTTACCTGCATGTCGATATTCTGTACCACTATATTTTTGACAGTCAATATTCTGTCCACTCGATATTTTGAATTCGATATTCTGTCCACTCGATATTTAAAAGTTGATATTTAGACTGGTTACCCCTACATCTCTATTTGGTGTTTGGGGTTTTCTCTTGTCTAATCCTTTTGCCCACTCCTCTAGGTCTTCTGCTGAAAATCCTTTAGAGTGCCCTGCTACGGGAGTGACAATCGGTTCTTTTCTCGTTGTATTTACTGGTGAAATTCTCTTCGGGGTTTCAGTCACCGTTTCAAGATTAGGGAGATCTAGTAACGAGATATTTGCATCACTCTCACTGGTTTGACCTTCTAACATTACTGCCTCTTTCCTAACATTATTCTGTGGGACTGTCACTGTTTGTAATCTTGGGGTATCTCGTTTATCACCATACAATGGAATAACAGGACCAATTGTTACTGGTACTGTCAAGGCTTCAGCATTTAAACCTAACTGATTTATTTTCTGAATTATCTCTTCTTTTGTCTTATTCAACGCATCCCTTTCTTTTTCCTGTAATACTCGGGTGACTGTTGGATCATATAAAACCTGTGGAACTAATGGAGTTCCCATCATTGGTGCACTTGGAGTTGTCTCTCTAGCATTTTCTTGATAAGGTGGAGGTCTTTTAACTAAAATGTCCTCTAATAACTCATCATCAGATTCATCACATCCTGTTCGTGTCATACCTATGTGTTTCAATTTTTCTTTACACTTACTCCCTACTTGATCCTCAGCCATCAACACTGGATACAAGCCTTGTGTTACTACAGCTCTCCTCCATCTTTTCATCTGATCTCTTCGAGTATCATACGGATATCTGGGAAAAAATCCTCTATTTATTCTTCTACCTCCTCTGTATTTATCTCGTTCGAATGCCTCAACTTCCCATTGCTCCAAAGCTACATACTGCGTTAACCTAGGACTTGGTTCTAATGAATTCATCCGATTTCTCAAATTCTGAAGAATCCTTACATTAAACATACCATGTTCAGGGAAAGCTAGAACACCATCACCTTTCGTATACTCTACCCAATTTTCCAACCAGACACAAGTATGGTATCCTTGTTCCATCATCATAAAGGAAGCAGGTGTGTCAGGAGGTGGCATAAGAATTCCTTCTCTGGTTATCACACTTTTATCTTTTTTAAAGAAACTTTTGATTTTATTAATCAGCTTCATTCTTCTGATCCCTGTGACTAATTGTTTCAGCAGGCAAAACCTAGAGACTCTTCCGTATTTTTCACGTATCCTATTTGCCAACACTTGTCCTATACCAGCGCGACTCACACCAACAGTCCAATCAGGGCTCACTACGTATTCTCTTCCGCAACCAATACCAGCGCGGTTCTTGTCTACCAGTCAATCAGAGCTTTCAACACACCCACTTGTCTGACCAATGCCAGTGCGGCTCTTTGTGACGTCAGTATAACTCCTGCTACTGACCCTCCCTTTACAATCTGCACTTGTTACACGCCCGCTGTCTCAACCAATACCAGCGCGGCTCTTTGTGATGTCAGTATGACTCCTGCTACTGACCCTCCCTTCACAAGGTAATACGACAATGTATTTTCTAATTCTTTTTTTAATAATTTTCTGTTAGTAACAACGTAAAAACAGTGCTACTCTGTCTGCTCCGCTAATCCAAAGATAGTTTATTCACTTAATTCAAAGAGAAAGTACTTCCTTACACTGCGAGTAAAAACCACTGTTTACCCTTCACTTAAGCTCGGGGAGGACCTATTACTCCTCTAGGGATACTCCTCCTTTGGGTAAGGCCAAAGTTTCACAGGTGGACCCTTCGATATCACTCACTCTCTGCTCTTATACGATATAGTCCCTAATATAACACCTACAGCCCTCCGTAGCTTTTAGGTATTATGACAACAGACGAGTAACCTTCTGCAGTGTGACTTCCTTACCACACTCCATTCCCGGGATTCCCAGGTATCTCTGTACCTGTACTTCCAGACAACATTAAACGCAACACTAACTCTTAGTGTTAAACATGTAGTTAATGATCAATAATCAATAGTCAATAATCACCAAACTAATCACTAATAACCATATCTCTGCTACCAGAAAAACTGATCCAGCGGAAGGCCAGGGTTGAATGTTTCACAAAAACCTGAATATTTTAATGGGTCCATATACATTTATTCAAATTGCTCATCCACACTCCCTACTCTATCCGCTGGAGGGGTCAAGTTTTATAATTCACTTAAGTTCTGATTAGTTATTTCCCTGTAACCATAAATCGGGTTAAAATATCATTTCAATGCCTAACTAATCTTCACGAATCAACAGTCTTCCTCTGGTCGATGGACCATTAGTTGGGTTCATTGATGATGATATTAACAATTTCTTAACTAATTCACAGTTCTTAGTAAATAACCACAGACTCTGAATAAGATTCATAAGCTTTATCTAAAATATCAGTCATAAAGTTGAACGCTCATCAATACAGTTTTACAGTGCAAACTCCATCATTCAATGGGAGAGAGAAAATTCATTTAGCAAATACATTCAATTACACAACCTCATTCAACAAATCAATGCATAAGAGTGGATAAATGTAGAGACAAAAGACACATATTAACATAGATTTGCAAAGAAATATGCAAATTTTAGGGACAGAATGACATTTACCTAATAGAGATGACCGGAAAACCAACCCTCTGGCCAAAAGACTGGTGGGGGTCCCCTGATTTAGAATCAGGAGACAAAGACTATAGGACAGGATCAGGACAGGGCTGATACTTACTAGACTTCTCTACAAACCCGACGCACCAGGGCGATTCCCTCTCTTACACTCTCTCCCTCCTCGATGTTCTTCCGCAATCTTTGAATCTAATCAGGCTGTCGTTTCGGATCTGAATCTTCCCAGTCTGCTCTCGCCTCTCTCTCTCTCTCTCTCTCTCTCTATGATGATCTTGATGCTCTCTCTCTCGATGCAGCATACTCGTCTCTCTCAGCGTCAGTGAGCACTCTCTCTCCTCTGTCTCTCCCTAACTTAACTTAAGTTAGTCTAGTTATAGTCTTTATTTCTACATGTCCCACCCTCAAGAGTTGCAAATTTTACTAAAATACGGAAAATGATTGGACGGGGCTAGGGGAGTTTTCGTCACACCATACTGACATATTCATTTTTGTTAATGTACTTATTGTTTGCTATCCCTTCCCCTTTAGCTCATTCATACTGTCCTTTTCCCATGCATATATTGTTGCAATTGTAATAATACATTCAATACAGACTACATAGACGAGTGATACATGTCTTCTTTTTCTCATGTCTTCTGTCCTTGATATTTGGCATTCATTCAGGTCCTTCGGTCACCGGGTCACATCATGAATTCACTGAGCATGCGCGACTTTTAGTCATCCGTCGCCATTTTCTTTCTTCGTTATGCTTTAGCAGGCCCGAATGCACACTATTAATAAAGGAATCATAAACAGATGTTATTTTCTTAAACATATAATTCTCACTGTTCACCACCCACTTCTACTCTATCCCATGTTATTGTTATCTTTCTAAGCAAAAGCATTAACAACGACAGCTTTCTTTTAAATTCAAGCAAGCAGATGCCTGGCATGCGGTACCTCAAGACCGCATGTTAGTCTTTCTTGCGCCTGCGTGAGGTTTTTCCCTCTCAAAGCGAGTTAGTCACGTTATCTCTACGTAATTCAGATTTGCACATGCGCAAAGCGTTTTTTCAAATTAAAGCAGGTTTTAGTCGCATTGCATTTTATTCTTCATTAATTTAAGCATGCATAAGCTTTTCTCCCCATGTGTGGGTGTCTGGTGTATATTAGTTTCGTCTCATCTACAGTTTTGATGATTAGTAAAAATTAATGGAGGATTTTTCGGAGCAAGTTTCATTTTCTCGAATCCTTGCTCCATCAGTACCATCAACAAATGAATTCTAATGTAACTAAAGTCTGTTATCACCCTTTATAGTTCTCCTTTTGGTGACCCTCAAAACCTTCTATTCATTACAATGCATTTCAATGGGGTGCTATCATGTATATTGGTCCCAAGATGGCTGCCAGCAATTCCAGGATGAAGTGCTGACAGCCAATCAGATCTCACGATGGGATGTGTGGTTAGGCTCCGCCCAGATATCGATATTTTTTTATTTTTGAATTTCTTAGAAACTACTAAATGGATTTACACCATTTAAAAAAAAGCACGCTTTCTAGACCAAGACCTACCGTTTTACCAAATTTGGTGTAATTCCTTTGAGCAGTTTGGCCTGTAACCTGTTTCAAAATTCCTAAGGAAATTAACATGGGGAAAACGCGCTTTGGGACCCCCTTTTTTCTCAGCCCGCGCTTGACGAATCACCCCAAAACTTTCAACTCAGGAGCTGACCAGTCCGCCCCTTAGTTTTGAAAATTTTGCAAAGATTCGTCAACCAGCGCCAAAGATATTGGCAAAAGAAAAAATGCTTTTTGAATAGAAACAAGGTCCTAACTATAACTACCTACTAGCATCCGCCAGTAGGTTATATATAACTATAATGCTGTGACAGGCAAAACGCGTCTCTCTTTGCTGGGTCGGAGGAGGCATAATTGAATAAAGAAGCCTTTACCTTAATAGCCCTTGAGTGCGTGCTCTTTTCCTGAAGAGGAGCAGAGGTTTTTGTTTATATATATATGTATATATATATATATAGATATTACCTACTGGTGGTCGTCAGTAGGTAGTTATAGTTAGGACCTTGTTTCTATTCAAAAAATGTTTTTTCTTTTGCCAATATCTTTGGCACCGTTTGACGAATCTTCAAAAAATTATCAAAGCGCATGGCACACTCACTTCAGCTGGTGTGTTGAACGTTTCGAGGTGATTCGTCAAGCAGGGACCGAGTAAAAGGGGGGGTCCCAAAATGCTTTTTCTCCATGTTAAGTTCCAGAGGAAACTGTTGATGCAGCTACAGCCCGAACTGCCGAACGGAATTACACCGAATTTGGCAGAACGGTAGCTCTTGGTCCAGAGTGCACTCTTTTTGTTAAATGGTGTAAATCCGTTCAGAAGTTCCTGAGAAATGTAAACATTTCTCAGATATACAAATATTGCCACTGAAGATCCGCGAACCCTCCCGAACTCGAGTCTGCGATCTGCTTGGCTGCCAACACTTCAAACCAGGAAGTGTTGGCAGCCATCTTGTGACTCGGTTAAACTGAGTCACAAGAAAAAGATTAAAAAACATTAAAAATCAAGAAAAGTGGGCAGGGTAGAAACACCCTGACCCCTTAGACCTGCTTAGGGGCCAGGTCCCAACAAAGCATTTTAAAAAGATTTGTCTGGATTCACGTTAAATCCACGAATCAGGCAGACATTTAAAAAAAAAATGAAGCATGGGCTCCCGCTCTTCATTTTCTTTAAGCCCCAGGGTGGGCCAGGTCCTGCGGCCCCCCCAGCCCCGAGGACTGCCACCTCCCGGGGCTTATCCATTGAATGCAGGGGGGCTATGAGGCCCCCCCACAGCCCCGGGGACCACTACGTCCCCAGGGCTGCTTTGCAAATTGGAGCGGGGCACGCAGTCCCCCCCTCCTGGAGCTGTAAATGCCCCTGGGCACCGCCACCTACCAGGGCCAGCTCCAGCAATGTCCCGGGGTGCCCACCCCGGGACATTGCAGTTTGCTATGGCATGGCGTGAGACCCCCTACCCTTTTTTATTATTATATAAGAAAAAATAAGGCCTGCCCCCGGGGGATGGGGTACCCGGGGCCAAAATTGGCCTCAGGAAGGGGGCCGCGCGGGCCCTCTCCCCCCAAAAAATCAGGGCTGGCACCTCCTAGCGCGCTCTTGGTTGGGGGATGAAGTACCCCTTTTCTGCGGAGGGGCCTTAGGGGCCAACTAACCCACCTATTACCTCCAGTAAGCCCCACACCGTTGGATTGCTGAGAGGTGGTCGGGGGCCATGCTCCTTTTTCCACCAGTCTGCAAACGCACCTCTCAGCGCACTGCTGGTGGGTTGTGATGAGGTCCTCTTGCCTCCTGAGGCCCTCAGGAGTAAAGTAGATTTCATTCCCCAAGCAGCAGCGAGCCAGAAGGTGTGTTTGCAGAGTGGTAGAGAAAGGGGGCACGGTCAATGACCACCTTTCAGCAATCCAGCTGTGTGGGGCTTACTAGAGGTAACAGTAGGGCTAGTTGGCCCCCAGGCAGCCTCAAGAGGCAAGGGGACTTCATCCCCCAACCAAGAGCATGCCAGGAGGCACATTTACAGAGTGGTGGAGAAAGGGAGCATGGCCTGCGACCACCTCTCAGCAATCCCACTGTGTGGGGCTTACTGGAGGTAAAAGGTAGGCTAGTTGGCCCCTAAGGACCCCCCAGCAGTGAATGGGACTTCATCCATCAACCAAGAGCGTGCCAGGAGGCTCATTTGCAGACTGGTGGAGAAAGGGGGCATGGCCTGCTATCAGAACTTAGCAATCCTGCTGTGTAGGACTTACTGGAGGTAACAGGAGGGGTAGTTGGCCCACAAGGATGTCCTTACCTCCAGTAAGTCCCACACAAAGGGAATGCTAAGAGGTCTTCGGAGGCCATGCCCCCCTTTCTCCACCACTCTGCAAACGCACCTCCTGGCGCACCACTGGTTGAGCAATGAAGTCCACTTTACTCCAGAGGGACCTTGTGGGCCAAGAAGCCCTGCTGGTAGCTCCTATAGTTCAATGCAGTGGAATTCCTGAGATCTGGTTGGAGGCACAGCCCCTTTTTTCCACCACTCTGCAAATGCGACTGCTAATTAAAAAACCTTAGAAATTCACTGAAAAAAACACAGGTTTTAGGGATGTTATAGTTAGGAATTAGCATTTAAAAAACCTTAGAAATTCACTGAAAAAACCACAGGTTTCAGGGACGTTATAGTTAGGAATTAGCATTTAAAAAACCTTGGAAATTCACTGAAAGAACCACAGGTTTTAGGGACGTTATAGTTAGTTGGACATTTCACTCGTACAAAACCAGAAAAATTCAGCCGTTATAGTTAGTTGAGCTAACTATAACTCACTGCTGATGACGTCACATATTACATCACTCATGACATGGTCAGTGACAATCACTGATGACATCACTGATGACATCTCAAATGACATCACTGATGACATCACTGACTTAATATCTGATGCACCTCCTCACACCCTAATATAACCTTTCATACACCCACTCTAAAATACAGACTACCATTCTCGAAACCATAGATGCACCAATACCAGTTAGTACATACCCACTCACTGATTCATAGGTCTATACACATCTACTCACTCGCAGATACAGTCACTCATACACGCAGTTGCTCATCAATACAGCCTCTGATATATGCACTCATACACCCATACAGACACTCACATACTGCCACTCATCCACAGAGATACTCAAACACATAGGGGTCGATTCCGATTCGGGCCGGAAAAAGCACCGACCGACTCGGAGCCGGAAAAATTACCGACCGACACGTACCAGTGGCGCCCGACACGCCAAGTACGATGCAAGCCGCGATAAATCCGACCGACACGTCAGGAAACCAAGCCGACCGACCGAGCCGCTCGGAAAATAGCAATCCGGCCGGAAAACACGCGAATCCAACCGACCGACACGCACCCGGAACAAATCCGACCGAATCGTACCCGCCAACTCCAACCCGCAAAGTACGATGCAAGGCGCGAAAACCCGACCGAGTCGGACGGAGGACAAGCCGTACGACCGACACGCATACAAAACCGAGCCGAAGCAACACAATACACCGCGACCGACGCGTACGCAGCATACAAAACTGCACAAACACAGCGTGAACGAAACGGAGAACACCGTACGAGACCAATGCAGGGTCCGACTCGGTCACAAGAACGTTTCCAACATACACAAACAGCACAAAGGAAAAATCACCCAAAAAAGGCCAAACAAGCAATTAGCAAGCCAATAAATACTGGGGGGTGGGGACAGAGAACAAAGACACACCCACAACTCCACCTATATAAAGGACACAAATCACTACCATGAGCCTTTGCAAATGCCATTCCACTGCCAGCACCCAAGAGAAAGCAACCACACACCCACAGCTCACCCCTCACACAAGCCACACACCATCAGCACACCAACAAATACCTACCTCACATACACCCAGCAAAACACACACTCACACACCCTCACCTGCACACCAACACACACATCACTCACCATCACCACCCATCACCATGCCCCCCAAGAAGAATCCCAAGTTCCTAGATTGTGAATTGGAAGTCCTGGTAGACGAGATCCTCAGGGTGGAGCCACAGCTGTTTGGCACTCTGGTCCAACAGACCCCCATGTCGCAGAAAACCAAGATGTGGGAGAGGATCATCAACAGGGTGAACGCACAATCACCATGTCGGCGCACAAAGACGGACATCCAGAACAGGTGGTATGACGTGCGCAGGAGGGTACGGGACCTGCTGAAGATAGACTACATCAACAGCCAACATACCGGCAGTGGCCCTCCTGCCAAGCCAATATACCTCAGGCCCTGGGAGGAGAAGGTGCGGGCCATCCTTCCGCCAGTGAGCGTATATGGACTAGAGAACATCCCAGAGCCTGGTGAGTACACAACAAATGTACACAATAAACTGCCACAAAACACACACATCACTGTCAAGGGGAGAGTCAAACCATGCACACATAGCAATTACACAGCAACTAGAACAGAATCATCCCAAAATGTGTATGTCAGTCAGATAAACACAACACATGCCATCAAAAAAGTCACATCCAACTGTGCCAACACATGTACAAACACAACCACAACTACAGCTAGGCAGTGGCACAAATAGAACTAACACACACATCCACACATGTAGCCACCACAACAACACCAACACACAGTGAAGACCACCCAAAGGAAGGAATTCTGTGTATGCTGGCCAAGTCAGTGTAGCCAATAGCATCATGGGAGTCGCAGTCACACATATTGCCCCCCCCACAACTGTCCCATCAACACCACCCTGAACCATGCTCACATCACAGGGAGTGGAGAAGGACTCACAAGATGGCTGACACTGGCTACTGCTGTGGGGAGCACAAGGCCCTGCTGCCAACTGTGCACCAACAAACAGCAGGACACCACTGACTGACATCCTGAGAGACAACTTACACTCCCTGCAATGCAAGCACAGTCCATGGTGGGATATCTGGCTGGCTGGGTGGGAAGGGGACTTGCAGCACTGACCATAGTCACCAGCACCTCCCCTCACACCCCCCCAACACAAACTCCACAGTACCCACCTGGTAGAATGCAATGCCCTCCATCCTAACACAAGATCCCACAAAGCACCACCACCCTGGGTTATGTTGTGTGAAGCACAGGGACACTCTTGGGACTCTTAGCCAAACAACTGCCAGGACAACACTCCCAGCCATCCTGTCAGCACAGCCAGCCCACCCCACAGGGAAGCAGAGTCAAAAGGAAGGAAGCATGGGCATGCTGGGAAGGGGGTGGAGGCAATAGCATGATGGGAGTCGTAGTCACAGACATTGCTCAGCCTCACAACTGGCCCATCAACACCACCCTGAACCATGCTCACATCACAGGGAGTGGAGAAGGACTCACAAGATGGCTGACACTGGCTACTGCTGTGGGGAGCACAAGGCCCTGCTGCCAACTGTGCACCAACAAACAGCAGGACACCACTGACTGACATCCTGAGAGACAACTTACACTCCCTGCAATGCAAGCACGTTCCATGGTGGGATATCTGGCTGGCTGGGTGGGAAGGGGGACTTGCAGCACTGACCATAGTCACCAGCACCTCCCCTCACACCCCCCCCACACAAACTCCACAGTACCCACCTGGTAGAATGCAATGCCCTCCATCCTAACACAAGATCCCACAAAGCACCACCACCCTGGGTTATGTTGTGTGAAGCACAGGGACACTCTTGGGACTCTTAGCCAAACAACTGCCAGGACAACACTCCCAGCCATCCTGTCAGCACAGCCAGCCCACCCCACAGGGAAGCAGAGTCAAAAGGAAGGAAGCATGGGCATGCTGGGAAGAGGGGTGGAGGCAATAGCATGATGGGAGTCGTAGTCACTGATATTGGTCACCCCCACAACTGTCCCATCAACACCACCCTGAACCATGCTCACATCACAGGGAGTGGAGAAGGACTCACAAGATGGCTGACACTGGCTACTGCTGTGGGGAGCACAAGGCCCTGCTGCCAACTGTGCACCAACAAACAGCAGGACACCACTGACTGACATCCTGAGAGACAACTTACACTCCCTGCAATGCAAGCACAGTTCCATGGTGGGATATCTGGCTGGCTGGGTGGGAAGGGGGACTTGCAGCACTGACCATAGTCACCAGCACCTCCCCTCACACCCCCCCAACACAAACTCCACAGTACCCACCTGGTAGAATGCAATGCCCTCCATCCTAACACAAGATCCCACAAAGCACCACCACCCTGGGTTATGTTGTGTGAAGCACAGGGACACTCTTGGGACTCTTAGCCAAACAACTGCCAGGACAACACTCCCAGCCATCCTGTCAGCACAGCCAGCCCACCCCACAGGGAAGCAGAGTCAAAAGGAAGGAAGCATGGGCATGCTGGGAAGGGGGTGGAGGCAATAGCATGATGGGAGTCGTAGTCACAGACATTGCTCAGCCTCACAACTGGCCCATCAACACCACCCTGAACCATGCTCACATCACAGGGAGTGGAGAAGGACTCACAAGATGGCTGACACTGGCTACTGCTGTGGGGGAGCACAAGGCCCTGCTGCCAACTGTGCACCAACAAACAGCAGGACACCACTGACTGACATCCTGAGAGACAACTTACACTCCCTGCAATGCAAGCACGTTCCATGGTGGGATAACTGACTGGGTGGGTGGGTGGGTGGGAAGGAGGTCTGGCTGTCAACCAAACACAATCAATGCAGACCATGTTCACACCCCAGAGAATACATAGAAATGCCCAAATAATGCAGGACAATGTGCCACACCAATATCAACCCCTGACTGTGACGACTTAGGACAATACAATGTACAGGCCCGCACCCCGAGGCACAGTCACAACTGTCAGGTGTGTCAACCACTGATGCCTGCAGAAACATGACATACATTGTTTGTGTCTCCCAAAAACAGGTGATGATAGGGACACAGCAGCAGACGCTGAGGAGTCCCAGTCCCAGGCTCAAGAGGATGCCGAGCTCACTGGCGTCGTACAGCCTCTGTCCTCCTCGGACGATGAAGAACAACCTGGCACATCTGGTGCAAGTCAACATGCTGCACCAGCAGGACCACCAGCTGCAGCACCAGCAGGTCCACCAGCTGCACCCCTGCACCCACCCCTCCAACGACTGTCACCACGAATACCATCCCTGCCGACATGGACAGAATAAGGAACAACACCAGCGCAGTGACCCTGGACCAACCTGGGGCCATGGACACCACCACCACCACCACCCCCAAGGTGGACCAGGGTTATCTGTGCGTGCAACTGCACACACTGCACATGTCAGCAGGGGTGGTGGGAGGGGTGGGAGACAGAGGTCGCTGCTTGCAGACGTTGCTGGTGTGCATGAAGACCCACAACTGGTACGCATAGCTGATGCGTACCAGTCCAGCACCGGAGAGCTCAGCCAGGTAGTGGGGCTCCTCAGAGACATCAAACAGCAGCAGGCTGCCCATCATGCCCGCTTGGACTCCCACATGTCCCACGTGGAGTCACACATGTCACGTGTGGACTCCCACATGTCCCGCGTGGAGTCCAAGTGGGATGTACTACATGAGATGACGGCGGTGCACAGGGACATTTTACAATGCCTCCGCCAGATGAACAGCAACCAGTCCACACCTCCCTGTGTGCCAACAACATCTGGTACAGAACAAACTGCAACTGCCACAGGGAGGGAGGAGGACTCTGGCGGAGAGTCCCCTGCACCGCAGCAGCCTGCACTTGAGGGCCCCCCCCAAGAAGAGGGGTCATCCGAGGAGGGGAAAGTGAGAGGCTGATGGCCAAGCGCAACTCCCAGGAAGCCTGAACCTGTTCTGGATTTTCGCCTTTGTGCACAGACTGTTCACCCTGTTGATGGCAACACTACTCCCACACATTGCATGGGGAGTACAAGTTGGAACAATGTGTCAGACAACTGTGGCCCCGATACTGGGGATCCTGTGTACCTGGACTTTCAATTCATCTAGGAACTTGGGATTGCAAGATTCATGTACAGCACAATCCATCCTATGCACTATTATCACAGATGTATCACAATAAACACACTAATACACCATACTTGCCTCTGTCGTGATTCCAACGTGGGTGCTGTTATGGGGATGATGAACTGCAAAATTACACTGTGTATGCGAACTGCAACAGCAAGGACAACACAGGCATGTGAGTACAGGCAACGTGACACATATGAGGGAGACACACCACCAGGGCTACACAACACATACACACCTAGGCCATCTGACTCATTGCCTACACTGATGTTGCCAGGGAAGACGGTGCAATGCACAGACACCACACCCATTCCCAGTTGTAGTCAAGTAGCCCACAGGTGCAGTAAGCAAATGGCAGTCAAATGTGTGACCACAGACAACGCACATCACTAAGTGAAGCACAGGTTTATTACACAGTAGCAACATGCCGTAACCACTACAGATGCAAGGTAACCCCACCTGGTAGCGGGCACACAGTCAACAACTGTAGACAGAAGGAAGTCCATGGGTGTGGCGCACATCACCTGTAGGGACACAACAGCTACCAGCCTGGATGTGCAATCACGTCGTCGGTGGACACAGTTGACCAAACGAATCTGAAAGTACCCTGTGAAGGACAGAAATGACACACAGTCAAAAGCAATGCAGTACAGGACAGAACAGCAAAACTCATGCACAATACATGTTACAAGATACCCACCCAGAACCAAGTTAGCATGTCAACACTGTTGGGGAGTACAGCCCACCTGTCACCACACATCGCAACACACATCCTGTCAAGTAGCCCATGGACACACTCCAACAGCACCAGAGCACCACCCACACATCATGCCAACTCACATCATTCACATGACACCTCAGGTTACTCACATTCAGCTAAAGAAGTTGGTGATGAGCTGTGTGCGGACATCACCATCACCATCATCATCATCATCGTCACTGGCATCGTGGTCCAGGCCAGGATCCTCCACAGGTGGCGGATGTTGGTCATCGTCATCCTGGATGAGAGGCAACTCCTTCCGCACTGCCAGGTTGTGGAGCATGCAGCAGACGATGATAATCTTGCACACTTTCGCAGGGGCATATGGGAGGGACCCTCCGGTCTTGTCCAGGCAGCGGAAGCGGCTCTTCAGGAGACCAAAGGTCCGCTCAATCACTCTCCTGGTCCGACCATGTGCCTCATTGTAGCGCATCTGGGCAGGTGTCACAGGGTTCCTGAGGGGTGTCAGCAACCACGGCATGTTGGGGTATCCCGAGTCACCTACGGACAGACAAGTGCACATCAGCTGACTTGGAAAAGTGGGCGGAATACTACAGATCAGATCACACACAATGGCACAAAGTCAGTACACACCGACAAGCCAGGCACGCTGGTTCTGCATCTGTGCCATCAACCTGGGGATGCGACTACTCCTCATCACAAAGGCATCGTGTGCTGAACCAGGGAAACGGGCACACACGTGTGTGATGGTCATGTCTGCAAGACACACCACCAGTGCATTGACCGAGTGGTAGTGCTTGCGGTTCCTGTAGGCCTGCTCCTGGGCCTGTGGTGGTACCAAAGCCACATGTGTCCCATCAATGGAGCCAATGACATGCGGCATCCTCCCCAGGGCATAAAAGTCACTCTTCACGTCAGTGAGTCGTCGCAGTCTAGGGAAATAGATGTACCGGTTCAGGAAGAGCAACATTGCCGCCAAGAAATCGCGGAGCACACGGCTGAACATGGTCTGTGACATCCCACCAGCAGACGCCACAGTATGTTGGAAGGTACCGGTGGCAAAGAAGTGTAGGGCTGCCATCACCTTCACCTTGGGGGTCAGCGCTGTAGGATACGGCCGGCCAGGCTGCAAATGTGGGGACAACTGCACTGCCAAATCCTCAATCAGCTGCCTGGTGAAGCGGTACCGCCGGATGCTGTCCCGTTCCACCATCGTTGCCAGGTCTGGGAATGGCCGATGGACAGCAGGAGCCCTGCAGTGCAGAGGAGAAGTAAGCAAGATCGTCAGTCACCCCACATATGCGGCATTGAACACACTCAAGATCCCAACATACATCATCATGAGGCACAACTACATGAAGTGTGCAGTACCGGAACGACATGTATGGTACATACATGGCCAACATCTGTCAACACGGTCCTACAGGTGGCATCAATTTGTCCCAGGTTGGCCCATTGGATATCATGATGCTGTGTCACAGTCACCCCCCAGTGACATGTGAGGACAGATGTGCCCCAGGCACCACAGCTCAACGACAGGCACATTCCCAGGGACCCTGTAATGCCACATGGACACTGGCATCACCTGGAGTATCATGTGTACACCACAACAAAACAAACATGACCCCCACAGGTAGTGGCTACACTTGCCATGGCAGGAGAGCCATGGACGTCTGTGACACACACGCACAACATCAGAGTCCATGCACACACAACGTGGATGTGGAGACTGTCTCCCATTGTGCACATGAAATCAGAGACATTGTAAACACTACATGCACAAAGACTGTGGAGGGCCATCACTATTGTGCCACTGGGACACCCTGGCTCAAACATACCGTCCCACATGGGACTCACGGGGTATGTGACATGACATACACAAACACCACTGTGAAATGTGACCATGGCACATGCACAGATATGAACAGTTGCACATCACAGTGGTCACGTACACGTAACACCCAGGATCCTGTCCCCATCAACACGTGCACAGCCTGGGGGTGGCTGCCCACAGGTGACACCCACAGGACAACATGTACACCAACATACACACAATAGGAAATGCAGCCTTACATGCCTTATGATAAGGTTTGGACAGGCTGTCGTGATGTAGGTGTGCCCCTCACTCCCTGGGAGCTATCTGTGGCTGGCATATGTCCATCTGAGACAGGCATGCTGACATATGCCAGTCACATGTACAGTGATGCGTTGAACAGCAATGGACCGATCGGTGTCTCCGGCCGGCCCATTGCTTTCAATGTGTGCGGGTACGCGTTGTACCCCTGTGCGCGTTGAACAGCAATGGACCGATCGGTGCCTCCGGCCGGCCCATTGCTTTCAATGTGTGCGGGTACGCGTTGTACCCCTGTGCGCGTTGAGCAGCAATGGACCGATCGGTGCCTCCGGCCAGCCCATTGCTTTCAATGTGTGCGGGTACGCGTTGTACCCCTGTGCGCGTTGAACAGCAATGGACCGATCGGTGCCTCCGGCCGGCCCATTGCATTCAATGTGTGCGGGTACGCGTTGTACCCCTGTGCGCGTTGTACCTCAATGGACCGATCGGTGCGCACCCATTGACAATGGGCTTGCCTGGCAACGGACGCGTTTCGAATTTCGAACGAGTCGGTTGCTGGAAAATCAGTTGGTCACCCACAACAATGTTGCAAAATCATGTATGTCATGAAGTTGAAGTTTTGAAGGATGCTGTGGGCGTGTTTTGGTGCTGCTATTCCATGGATTGGCCAGATTCAGAAGATGCAAACGACTTGGACCTATCACTTTGGACACAAGGGACAGTATCTGCCTCTCCAGCACATATATATTGCTGCATGTTCCCCTGAGAGCCCACTTGCCTGCACTACATGCTCCAGGACGACATCTGCCACTGCACTGCTGCTGTCTCTGCCCCTCTGGACCCTGCAATGGCACGTACTGTGGAGAGAGCCCCAGCCTTCAGCCTTGAGGAGAACCAGGCCCTGCTGGACAGCCTACTTCCACAGTACAGCAAGCTGTATGGGACACCAGGGAGCAGGTGAGTGTTCTGTGCACTGCCTTTCTGAATGTGCATTTTGTCTGACTAGCAAGGCTGAGAGTCAGCACACCACTGGCTAGCAGGCTCACTGAGTAGTTGTCACCCCCATAGTGTGTAGTGACTTGCACTGGACAGGTATGGTGCAGTGACAGTGCTTCTGAACAGGGTTTTACTCCCCATGCAATGATACCATGTAGTGACTTCTGGAAAACTGTCCATGGGCAGCCGTGCACTGCCTGGGTACACCATGTGCCCCTGTGATTGCGACATGTATATGCAACTGTGTCATGCACGGATATGTTGCATGTGTAGTAATGGCCTTATCACTTTGTCATCCTGACAGGCTTCTGCCCATCGGAAGCATGAGATCTGGAAGGACATCGTCCGGGCTGTCCGGTCCGTGGGGGTCTACAAGCGCCGGATCCGCAACTGCCAAAAGAGGTGGCAGGACCTTCGGGGCTGGACCCGGAGGATTGCAAAGGGTCCAGCTGAAGCTGTCGCCTCCTCGCAGGAGGGGCGGAACACGGACCCTGACCCCCCACATGCTCAGGATCCTGGCGGTGGTCTTTCCAGACCTGGATGGGCAGCTGAAGGCCAGAGAGCAGCAAGGAGGGGGTGAGTCAAAGACTGCACTGTGTACTCTGTCTAACATGCTATGTGCCCTCCTCGGGCCAGGTTGAACTGCCACAGTACAGCAGTCATGTTGTCCAGGAGCCATGTCCCTCTATTGTGCACTGCCCACTCCTCATCTGATACCCAGGTGTGGCCCTTACATGCAGGGAATTCTGTCACTTAGGACTGTGTCCTTGCAGTTTGCTTGACTCAAGGTGGGAGACAGCATCTGTTTCCCTGACTCTGTGGTGGGCATCATGGGTGGGTCCATTGCTTACACAATGCCTGTATTCTGACATGTATTCAGCGTGTTACTTTGATCTGTGGTCCAATTGCTGAGCTGATCCACCACATGTGGCTGGGGTACCTGGCACACACCCATGCTGCGGGTGGGAACAATGTTTGGGCCCCAGGAGTATGTATATGACGTGTGTCACACATACTTAGCCAGCTGCCTACAGTCCAGGGCTCATCCCTCATTCATGTGGGGCTGGACAGTCATGCCTACTCCAGGCCATGCAATACACTCTGTACTCCCACTCCCGTGTATCAGCGGACACATTGTGCACAGTGATTTGACCCCTCAGGTGTCTGCCTCTGTGTCAGTGTGCTGTGGATTAGTCGCCAGGACTGCTGTGGAGTTTCTTGGTAGGGGCTCAGCATGCCACTGGAGATGTGACCATAGGAGACGATACTTGTGTGACACATAGGTGTCTGATCAGCTGCCCATGCAGAATGGGGCATGTAAATGTGAAGTTCAGGCAGCTGTTCCCCATGCACAGCAGAGTGTGAGGGGCTCAGGTTCAGAGGGTAGTGTCACAGGTCTCCCATATGTCCAATAGGTATGACCTGGACAGATGAGGGTTAAGAGGATGTGTTGTGGGGGATGTACATGTGCACTTGTGCAGCTCCAGGACTTGCATTCCCCATGACCTACTATTGTGACACAGTGCAGAGTGTTGTTGTCTGGCTGCAAAGTCATACATCACTGAGACAGTGATGTATGACTTTGCAGTCATGCCTCCGCCATGGCATGTGTCTACTGATTGGTGATCCTGCAGGGGAGTGACATGTGCTACATGCACACCATAGTGGCGCTGGCTATCAGGACATGGGTGCATCATGGTGTCTGTCGCTGGTATGCATCACATGCATTTCCTATTTGACTCTGGGCATCCCTTACATCCGTAAACCTGTACTGACTCAGTGGCAAGAGCTGTGATGTGTCCACACCGTGTCCTCTGCACTGTCCAACTACTGTGTACTTGGTGCATGTGTCAACACTGGGGTGTTGCAATCCAACAGACACCAGACAGATGGGTGCAAGGCCATCTGGGATGTGAGTGCCATGCTTGGCATCAGACTGACAATTGACTTCTCCTGTTCAATTAGTGCACTTTTAGCAATGTACAACTAATGATGCCAGGGCTTGCTCTGTGATGTGCTGTGCTCACAGTGGTGTGTGCGTTATGTGCAGGTGACTGATGTCTGTCTGTTTCCCCATTGTTTGCAGATACATCCACGGCCACGGAAGGGGACAGCTCCACGGACCAGGAGGAGCCGGAGAGCCAGACTGGGTCAGCAGCCGAGGAGTGGTCGGAGGGACCCAGTGGCACGGAGGGCGAGGGGAGCCACACCGAGGAGTCCTCAGCAGCATCCACCTCAGCTGAGGACCAGAGCAACTCGGAGGATGACTCCCTTGTGGAGGCGGGTGTCAGCAGCCACCACACCCCAGCTAGTGTTGCTGTCCCCGCCACCACCAGCACCACCACCGCCCTCCCATCGGCTCCCATTCCCCAGGTCCGTGGAGGCTCCCATGTCCGGGAGCGTGTCTCCTTTGGGCCAGGCACCGCACCCCCTGCCCCTGTGTCCCCTGCTGCCCTGAGTGAGGAGTCTGTGTACCTCCTTCGCCAGCTCCATGTAGGGCAGACAGCCATGCTGAGTGTCCTCCATGCGCACACCGCGCTGTTGACTCAGCTGGTGTCGTTCATGGAGGGCATCTCATCGGGCATGTCTGACCTACAGAGGGGCAATAGGTCCATGGACTCCTCCCTGACGGCAGCAGTGTCCCTCCTCAAACGGTCCCTCACCCCTCCTGCCTCTGCTCCATCCACACTCCCCAGCACCTTACCCATCCCAGGCACACACACACTGGCACAGGCACACACCAGCACACACACATCCAGCACACTGACACACACGCCAATGACAAAACGCACACGCACGCACATTCAGGGGACTGAAGCCAGACTCACAGGGGATGGGGCCCTGGAACACACACACGCATCCACATGCACTGCGCAGTCCTCAGTTCCCTCTCCCTCCAAAGCACCCTCCCTTGCCTCACCTGCAACCCCAAAGTCACAGCAGCTCTTCCTCTGTGACCTCGGCCTCTTCCCCACCGATGAAGCTGCTCCAGCATCCCGGGGGAAGAGGAAGCCCACCCACACGGAGCAGAGTGCCCTCGCCCCCGGACACCCTCCCCCAGGCGCAGACGGACTGAGGCCCCCACCCGCAAGTCCCCCGGAGTGCTAAGAGCAAGACCCCGCCACCGCCCTGCAGCTCAGGCACAAGGTCTCCGTCCTCCATCCCTCAGGCCCCCACTGCACAGGTGCCCCCACCACACCCTGCCCCAGGTTCCCCCACCCACAGATATACCATCCCCAAGATGCTCCGGCCTTCTCCCCTGCCACTTGCTCTCCCAGCACCACACCCCCGCTGCGCTTGTCTGTGCCACTGATGTGGTGAGGGTGTCCTCCCCTCTGTCCAACCCACCTTGCCTGTTCCCCATTCTCCTCCCCTGGAGGTAGGCACTGCAGTGGAGTCCACTACCGCCCTGTCTGACTTGGGCACTGCAGTGGCGGACCTGTCCACCCCATCTGCAGGGTCCACTGCAGTTGTGCCGGCACCCACGACATCTGTGTCATGCCCCCAGTTGTGCCGGCACACACCATGTCAGACACCTCCACTGCAGTTGTCAGTGGCTCTCCAGCACCCACCACCCCTTCCCTGACTCCCCTGGTGAGCCCTGATCCTGTCCCTGCGGTGCCTGGCCTGCCCCCGGTTGCCCCTCCTAGTGGATTGTCCCTGGTATTGTGCAGGCATGCGTAGGGTGACATCTGCCAGTGTCACCCTGTTTGAACTTTGACAATGGACTGGCCATTGGCCTTTGCTCTAATTTCTTCTGGACGTCGTTATCAAACAACACATATGCTGAATAAAGCAACTTTCTTTTCTCTAGTGCTCATGCTTCAGATGTACATGTTGTTGGTGCAGCTAACCATGCCCTTGCTGCAGTGATGGTGATATCTGGTCTCATGATTATGAAGTGTTACTGTGCAGGAACCCATGTGGTCCAGGGGGAATGTGTCCTATCATGTGGTGTATCCATGTCATCAATAGCAGCATCTGAGGGTGTCATGTGTTCAGTATTTGGCAATGGGTTTCCTACTTACATTGGCAATTTCATATCTGTGGCTTCCACCCCTGCACATCTGTTGTGCCTGCCATCGTTGCATTTGTCTACTTCCCTGACCGTGTTGCCATCTCCAGTGGACATGCAGGTTTGGGCATCAATGGGGAGGGACTCATCCGTGTAGTCAGTGCAACATTGCTATACAAGTGTGTTGGATCTGTGCTGATGATTCCGTTGGCACATCCATGACCAGGCTGATGTGATGGGAGCCCTCATTTGGTGCTAATTGTTGATTGTGTGACCAAGTGCTCAGCTGACATGATGGGGCCCTACTGAGGCAACATATGGCACAGCTTTCCTCACACAGGAGTGGAGTCCCCTCATGGCAGTGTGTACACGTGTGACATTGCCTGCGCCCAAGGTGTGTGTTGTATGTGCATGTCTGTGTGTTCACTTCCATTCATCTGCGCATGCTGTGATCCCTAGTGTTGTACCTGTTTGTGATGCTTGCTGACTTGAGCTATGTTCCCCCAAAGTCTTCTCCCTGTGTTCTCTGTGATGTGGGTGCATGGCACATTACTGGTCATCAGGGTGTCACCCATAGGTGTGTTTGCTGTCAGGGCAGAGTTTGTGTGCAGACGCAGATGGGTCACAGTCAGGTTTCCCTTTGGCACTTGTTGTTTGCCCCTGTCATGTGATTTCCAGTTTGTGTTATCTTTCAGTGATTGTGACACGTTGTGTGTGTGACTGCTGGCACTCCTTAGGGTCCGGGCTGCAATGTTGGTTGTTGTCTATGTGTGTTCTTTGTGGGTGACCTTGGCTTCTTCATTGGTGTGTGACTGTGGCTGGGATCCCATTGGTCGGTGTGGTATTGCCGTCATGTCCATGTACAGCGTAGTGTGCAGTGTGTCAGACATTCAGGAGTCTTGTTGAGTGTCCATGTGTGATGTGTTTCTACACCTTGGTTCCCACCCACCACCCTGGAATAGTCATGGGTGCATGTGCAATGTCACCAGTGCATGTGTACTTCACTGCTGCACATTGTTGGAGGTCGAGGGGTGTGGTCTTGAGTGTGTGCAGATGAGAGTTGTTGCCCGGCTAGGCCCCTGCCTCCATGTTGGCCTTGGCTTACTGGCCATGCTGATTGATTTGTGCTTGTGTAGGTGTGATGGTAGTTTGTTGCTCAGGACACCTGACTGTGGTTCACAGTGTGAACGACATTTAGCTTTGTCATCACAGTGGTATTTTTATTCAGCCCAGGGTCACCACATTGTGGGGGCCCTGGGGGTGGTGCTGTGGTGTGTCTGTGACTTGCTGTGTCAGTTGTTGTTCCTACGTGCCTGTGTGACATGTGTGTTTTGTGCTCCCTCTCACCTGTCAATGCCTGCTTGCCCACATAGGGGATTTGGATCCATGAGTTACCTTAGTGTGGCAGTGTATGCACATCTGTATGATTGGTATTCAGCTCTCCTCATGTGTTGTGTTGTTGCCTGGGGACACTGGCACCCCCACCCCTCACCTGCTGTGTATGATGACAGTGTTGGTCTGCCTGTTTGTGTTTGTGCATCTGCACCACTGCATTGGCATATCTTGGGTGTGCCATTGGCTGTATGTTGTTTGGTGTGTTTCCCCTGCTGTCCCTGGGACTCCTAGGTCATCGGTCAGCACAGTGATCATGGTTTGTGTGTCCCATTGCTGCCATGGTATGGTATCTGTTCACCTCACATCTGCTGTCTCCACAGGGTATCTGCATTTGTGTGCCCATTGGTGCAAATATGTGGTTCTGCATTCTGATGGTCACTTCTGTCATTGTGTCATTGATGACTGTTGACGGTCTCAGCCCCCATGGGTGTTGTTTGTCTGCACATGGCCAAAGGAATGTTTCATTTGCACTGCAGTATTTGGCTCCCCCAATTTATGTTGCAATGGGACACATACACTACTTTGCCACAGATGAGTTTTTGGTTCTGTGACCAGGAATGATCCATGCAGTTTGGCAGTTGCAGCTCTTTCTTTGTCAACAATTACCTTTTGGTCACTGTGATGATGAGGGTGTAGACCCCATTGCCACAATGGTCAAAATGTGCTTCAGCTATGGACCCCACACTTGCCTTTTGGTCACTGTGATGATGGGGGTTTAGTCCCCATTGCCACAATGGTCAAAATGTGCTTCAGCTATGGACCCCACACTTGCCTTTTGGTCACTGTGATGATGGGGGTTTAGTCCCCATTGCCACAATGGTCAAAATGTGCTTCAGCTATGGACCCCACACTTGCCTTTTGGTCACTGTGATGATGGGGGTTTAGTCCCCATTGCCACAATGGTCAAAATGTGCTTCAGCTATGGACCCCACACTTGCCTTTTGGTCACTGTGATGATGGGGGTTTAGTCCCCATTGCCACAATGGTCAAAATGTGCTTCAGCTATGGACCCCACACTTGCCTTTTGGTCACTGTGATGATGGGGTTTAGTCCCCATTGCCACAATGGTCAAAATGTGCTTCAGCTATGGACCCCACACTTGCCTTTTGGTCACTGTGATGATGGGGGTTTAGGCCCCATTGCCACAATGGTCATGGGCTGCTTAGCATTGTGGGTGCCACACACATATATGTGTGGCACATGTGCTAGGGGGTCACATTGTATGTTCAAAGTCATGTTCGGTGTTGTAGGCATTTGACACAGCCTGCTCACACGCTTGTCATGGTGGTGGGGGGATGTCTTAATCTTGCATTCCCTAGGTTGTGGTGTGCTTGTTGTGTCATGCATTGTCCATCCTATGAGTGGGGGTGGTAGTAGTGGTAGGCATCCAGCCCCCTGGCTAAGGGTGGTAGTAGTGGTAGGCATCCTGCCCCCCTGGCTGAGGGTGGTAGTAGTGGTAGGCATCCTGCCCCCTGGCTAAGGGTGGTAGTAGTGGTAGGCATCCTGCCCCCCTGGCTGAGGGTGGTAGTAGTGGTAGGCATCCTGCCCCCCTGGCTAAGGGTGGTAGTAGTGGTAGGCATCCTGCCCCCTGGCTAAGGGTGGTAGTAGTGGTAGGCATCCTGCCCCCTGGCTAAGGGTGGTAGTAGTGGTAGGCATCCTGCCCCCTGGCTAAGGGTGGTAGTAGTGGTAGGCATCCAGCCCCCCTGGGTTGGGGTGGTGGCGCGCATTCAGGCCCCTGTGTGCATATGTGGCATTGGTGATGAGCATCCCGCCCCTATGGTGCTGCTGTTGCTGGTGTAAGTATATTCAGATTCCCAGTGTATGTGTGTGATGTGTCGTGTACGTGTTGTATGTGTTTTGTGGTTGGTGTCTGACTTACCTTCTGCGCCGTACGCGTCCGTGCCTGTTCCGGTAGTAGATGTAGAATATTGGTATGATCGGGACGAAGGGATTCATGGTTGGTTCGTGTCGTTCGTCCTTCTCGTTGCTTCGCGTCGTCCTCGTCGCTTGGCTTCGTCCTCGTCGCTGCCGCCTCGTCCTCGTCGCTTCGCGTCGCCCTCGTCGGTGCCGTGTTCGTCTCGTAGCCGCGGATCGTGTTGTGGCGCGATTCGGAGCTTATGTGCGCCTCTCCCGGATGCTTTGACGTGCCGTGCGTAGCGACGGGTTCGGCGCGTACGGAAAGCGCATCGTACTTGTCCGGCCGGACGGGGCTGCATTTTCCCTTCCGTGCGACTCGATTCGGCGCTTCCGGATTCGCCTCGGTCGGAGAACAGGACCTGGTTTGGGTGAGTACGGCTCGGCCGGAATTTTTGCTGTTGTGCGCATCGTACTTGCTCGTTCGGTGTGCTGTACGGATCGGTCGGGAAACTGGCTTTCGCATGGCTTTTTTCCCGACCGAATAGTATTGGGTGCGCCTCCGACCGAGATCGGAATCGGCCCCATAGTCAGTCACCCAAAGACTCAATCACACTACCACTTAATCACCAATACAGTTATACACACACCACCTCACTTATTCATACAGATACTAACACATACTTAATCTTTTATACAATCACTGACACAAGCACAAACTCATCCAGGATCACTGACATAATATCGACAACAAAAATGTCGACCTACAAAAATATCGTGACAAAAATATCGTTGTCCAAAATATCGACCTCCTATCTACATAATGGTAAGTACAAAAATATCAAGAAAAAAAATATTGTTGTTAAAAATATGGTTTTTAAAAATATCGTTTTAAAAATAATATAAAATAAATTTAATAATACATATATTTTAAAAAAAACATAGGGGGTCATTATGATGGCGGGCGGATCGCCCCCGCCGGGCCGGCGGTAGTCACCGCCAGCCTGGCGGGGGCGATCCACCCGCCATCCACACAGCAAAGACCCCCCACCATATTATGATGGCTCGGGGGTCCGCGGCAGACGGAAAGACTGTCCGCCGCTTTTCCACCAGTCGACCGGCAGAAAACAAGGATAATATGGTGGCGGTGTCTCCAAGACACCGCCATCCATATTATGATTACAGCGGAGATCGGCCTTTCCATGGCGGCATTGCCGCCATGAAAAGCAAACGGTCTTAGCATTTGGGGGCTCGTGCGGGCCCCCAGGATGTTGGGGGGTGGGGGTGCACATGGGGGTACGCATTTGTATGCACAAGGTGGCAGGCACCGCGCGGTGCCTGTCACGTTGTGCATGCAAATGTACGACGTGCATTCACAGCATTGTGGCGGGCGGTGGGGTGAGCACCGCCCGCCACAATGCTGGGAATAGGGTGTCTCACCGCCACGGTGGCATCCTAATGTCAGGTGCGGGACCGCCGCACCCCTTGCGGACGGTCCCGCATTCCGTTACGGTGGCGGGCGGACAAAGTCCGCCCGTCATCGTAATGACCTCCATAGTTAGAATTATTTTTTTTTATTTTTATTATAAGTAATAAATATAATGTAAAAAAAAAATAAACATACATATATATAACATATAATATATATATTTACTTAATAATATTAATAAATAATTATTCTAATAAATTATAAAATGTTAGGAACATATTAAAAATGATAAAAACATATATATACATACACCTGTAAAATAAAAATAAAATAATATTAAAATATGTATATAATAAATTAAAATATTAAACTATTTATATTTTTTTAAAACCACATTTTACACTACATTAACTGCAACAGTAGAGAAATTGATGGATAGCGAAGGGGATAAAATTACTATTCCCACTCCCAGGAGTGCAACAGTAGGGAAAATGTAGGATAGGGGAGGGGAATAATTTACTATTCCCACTCCAGGGAGTACAAGAGTAGGGAAAGTGTTGGATAGCGGAGGGGAATAATTTACTATTCCCACTCCAGCAAGTACAACAGTAGGGAAAGTGTTGGATAGCGGAGGGGAATAATATACTATTCCCACTCCAGCAAGTACAACAGTAGGGAAAGTGTTGGATAGTGGAGGGGAATAATTTACTATTCCCACTCCAGGGAGTGCAACAGTAGGGAAAGTGTTGGATAGCGTAGGGGTAAAATTACTATTCCCACTCCAGGGATAGCAACAGTAGGGAAAGTGTTGGATAGCGTAGGGGTAAAAATTAATATACCCACTCCAGAGAGTGCAACAGCAGGGAAAGTGTTGGATAGTAGAGGGGATAAAATTACTATTCCCACTCCATCGAGTGCAACAGTAGGGAAAGTGTTGGATAGCGAAGTATAAAAATTACTATTCCCACTCCTGGGAATGCAAGAGTAGGGAAAGTGTTGGATAGCGGAGGGGAATAATTTACTATTCCCACTCCAGGGACTGCAACAGTAGGGAAAGTGTTGGATAGCGGAGGGGATAAAATTACTATTCCCACTCCAGCAAGTGCAACAGTAGGGAAAGTGTTGGATAGCGTAGGGGTAACAATTACTATTCCCACTCCAGCAAGTGCAACAGTAGGTAAAGTGTTGGATAGCGAAGGGGAATAATTTACTATTCCCACTCCAGCAAGTGCAACAGTAGGGAAACTTTTGGATAGCGGAGGTCAATAATTTACTATTTCCACTCCAGAGAGTGCAACAGTAAGGAAAGTGTTGGATAGCGTAGGGGTAAAAATTACTATTCCCACTCCAGGGATAGCAACAGTAGGGAAAGTGTTGGATAGCGTAGGGGTAACAATTACTATTCCCACTCCAGCAAGTGCAACAGTAGGTAAAGTGTTGGATAGCGAAGGGGAATAATTTACTATTTCCACTCCAGCAAGTGCAACAGTAGGGAAACTTTTGGATAGCGGAGGTCAATAATTTACTATTTCCACTCCAGGGAGTGCAACAGTAAGGAAAGTGTTGGATAGCGTAGGGGTAAAAATTACTATTCCCACTCCAGGGAGTGCAACAGTAGGGAAAGTGTTGGATAGGGGAGGGAAATAATTTACTATTCCCACTCCAGCAATTGTAACAGTAGGGAAAATGTTGGATAGCATAGGGAATAAAATTTACTATTCCCACTCCAGAGAGTGCAACAGTAGGGAAAGTGTTGGATAGCGGAGGGGATAAAATTACTATTCCCACTCCAGGGAGTGCAACAGTAGGGAAAGTGTTGGATAGCGGAGGGGTAAAAATACTATTACAACTCCAGCAAGTGCAACAGTAGGGAAGTGTTGGATAGCGTAGGGGAATAATTTACTATTCCCACTCCAGCAAGTGCAACAGTAGGGAAAGTGTTGGATAGCGAGGGGAATAATTTACTATTCCCACTCCAGCAAATTAATTAGCATTAATTAACAAACAATTAATTAATTAAAAATAATTTACCTCTTACCATATTCCCCTATAAATGACACCACCAATGTCGTAAAGCATGACACAATTAACATAATTAATTAACAATTAATTACTCAATAACAATTAACAAGCTAAAAACAATTATTAATAAATTAATTCACACAATTAACACTATAAAACAACATTAAATAAATATTATATAAAAAATATTAATTAATTAAATATAATTAAATTACTTCCCACCCTACTCCCCTATAACCCCACAAACCGCTCCTAAAAGAATGACACAATAAACATAATTAACAATTAATTAATAATTATTAACAACCAATTAATAAATAATTAATAATTAATTAATTTCCACAATTAATAATACACAATATGAAATAAATATTAATTAATAAAAAATATTAATTAATTAATTATAATTAAATTACTTCCCACCCTACTCCCCTATAAACCCACAAACTGCTCCGAAAAAATGACACAATTAACATAATTAACAATTACTTATGAATAATTAACAACCAATTAATAACTAATTAATAATAAATTAATTCCCACAATTAACAATATAAAATATTAAATGCATAAATATTAATTAATAAAAATATTAATTAATTAATTATAATTAAATTACTTCCCACCCTATTCCCCTATAAACTCACAACCCGCTACGGAACTAAGGTGCATAATGTAATTTTTAAAAAAATAATAACTTCTAAAAATTAGTAATAAATGTATTATAATTAAATTACTTCCCACCCTATTCCCCAATAAACCCACAAACCGCTACGGAACTAAAATGCAAAATTTACTTAAAAAAAAATAATAACTTCTAAAAATTTAACACATATATTAAAAAACAAATGCCATACTTACACAAAAAAATAGAACACATACATTTAAAATACACACTAAAATACATAACACTAACTAAAACAACGATATTTTTGCAAACGATATTAATGACTTCGATATTTTTAAAAACGATATTACTTACCTGAAACTCGATATTCTTGACAACAATATTCTGACAGTCGATATTTTTGTAATACGATATTTTGCACTCGATATTAGTGCAAGTCGACATTTACAACTCAATATTATGTCTGTTTACCACTCACACAATCACTCGCTCTCACATATAGTCACTTATATACTCCAACATTCACATATACTGCCTTTCACATATGTAGTTACTCACACATATACCACTGAGACATCCATTCACTCACCAACACAGCCATACGCACACTCATTCACCCATACTGCCCCTCGCAGACGCACTCATGAACCCATACACCCATTGAATCACCCACTCACACATCCATGGAGGGAGTCACACACCCCCCACCCACCCAAACAGACACTCAGGCACCCATACAGGTAATCAGACAACCAATCATTAACCCATATAGACACTCATGTAGCTACTCACCAACACATGCAGCCACTTACACACCAAATGACAGACTGATACAGACATTTACACAGATTAGGTATTCACCCATGCGTTCACTAAGACACGTTTAATCTCTCACTTAAACAGTCAGTCACGCACCCACTAAATCATCCATTCACTCATACACCTACTCATTCTTCAATACACCTTTGCGTATCTATAATTAATATTCTTAAACTTTTAAAAACTACCCAGTGTCTGGATGATGTCATCAGTGATGTAATCAGTGATGTCATTTGAGATGTCATCAGTGATGTCATCAGTGATGTCACTGACCATGCCATGAGTGATGTAATATGTGACGTCATCAGCAGTGCATTGCGGAGGTGCGAGTTATAGTTATCTCAACTAACTATAACGGCCGAATTTCTCTGGTTTTGTATGAGTGAAATGTCCAACTACCTATAACGTCCCTGAAACCTGTGTTTTTTTCAGTGAATATATATATATATATATATATCCATCAGAAAAGCTCCCAAATGAGGCGCCACACCCAGCGTGCTTTTAACCATTTATTGGTCGGACTGCAGAGAACAACAGCAATGCCCTTCCAGCAAAATACAGTCACCATACGCATTTCAGGCTTTCCGTAGCCCTTGTTCACTGGCATAAGAAAAGGTAACAGCAGCAAAGTTATCAGTACACTTGTGACTCTTAAATAGATACCGCCCCAATGGGCGTGTCAGTTCATTGCATTCTGGTCTTTGCAGTTTAATTATTTCTCCAAGTAGATGCCGCTGTGTCCCCAAGTGTCTTTACAACCCCAATGGGTTTGCTGGAAAAAGGTAAGGCTGGGACCCTGCTTACTTGCATCCTTCCAACGGTTCACGCCGTTCATTCCGTGCCTTTAATCACCGGCGTTTGATCTGCCCTGTTAAGCAGCGGGGCGCCTAGCGGCCAGAGCGGGCCGCTATAAATCCATCAGAAAAGCTCCCAAATGAGGTGCCACACCCAGCGTGCTTTTAACCATTTATTGGTCGGACTGCAGAGAACAACAGCAATGCCCTTCCAGTAAAATACAGACACCATATGCGTTTCGGGCTTTCCGTAGCCCTTGTTCACTGGCATAAGAACAGGTAACAGGAGCAAAGTTATCAGTACACTTGTGACTCTTAAATAGGTACCGCCCCAATGGGCGTGCCAGTTCATTGCATTCTGGTCTTTGCAGTTTAATTATTTCTCCAAGTAGATGCCGCTGTGTCCCCAAGTTTCTTTACAACCCCCAATGGGTTTGCTGGAAACAGGTAAGGCTGGGACCCTGCTTACTTGCATCCTTCCAACGGTTCACGCCGTTCCTTCCGTGCCTTTAATCACCAGCGTTTGATCTGCCCTGTTAAGAAGCGGGGCGCCTAGCGGCCAGAGCGGGCCGCTATAAATCCATCAGAAAAGCTCCCAAATGAGGCGCCACACCCAGCGTGCTTTTAACCATTTATTGGTCGGACTGCAGAGAACAACAGCAATGCCCTTCCAGCAAAATACAGTCACCATACGCGTTTCGGGCTTTCCGTAGCCCTTGTTCACTGGCATAAGAACAGGTAACAGCAGCAAAGTTATCAGTACACTTGTGACTCTTAAATAGGTACCACCCAAATGGGCGTGTCAGTTCATTGCATTCTGGTCTTTGCAGTTTAATTATTTCTCCAAGTAGATGCCGCTGTGTCCCCAAATGTCTTTACAACCCCAAATGGGTTTGCTGGAAACAGGTAAGGCTGAGACCCTGCTTACTTGCATCCTTCCAATGGTTCCCGCCGTTCCTTCCGCGCCTTTAATCACCGGCGTTGGATCTGCCCTGTTAAGCAGCGGGGCGCCTCGCGGCCAGAGCGGGCCGCTATAAATCCATCAGAAAAGCTCCCAAATGAGGCTCCACACCCAGCGTGCTTTTAACCATTTATTGGTCGGACTGCAGAGAACAACAGCAATGCCCTTCCAGCAAAATACAGTCACCATACGCGTTTCGGGCTTTCCGTAGCCCTTGTTCACTGGCATAAGAACAGGTAACAGCAACAAAGTTATCAGTACACTTGTGACTCTTAAATAGGAACAGCCCCCATGGGCGTGTCAGTTCATTGCATTCTGGTCTTTGCAGTTTAATTATTTCTCCAAATAGATGCCGCTGTGTCCCCAAGCTGTCTTTACAACCCCCAATGGGTTTGCTGGAAACAGGTAAGGCTGGGACCCTGCTTACTTGCATCCTTCCAACGGTTCACGCCGTTCCTTTCGTGCCTTTAATCACCGGCGTTGGATCTGCCCTGTTAAGCAGCGGAGCGCCTCGCGGCCAGAGCGGGCTGCTATAAATCCATCAGAAAAGCTCCCAAATGAGGTGCCACACCCAGCGTGCTTTTAACCATTTATTGGTCGGACTGCAGAGAACAACAGCAATGCCCTTCCAGTAAAATACAGTCACCATACGCGTTTCGGGCTTTCTGTAGCTCTTGTTCACTGGCATAAGAACAGGTAACAGCAGCAAAGTTATAAGTACACTTGTGACTCTTAAATAGGTACCGCCCCAATTGGCGTGTCAGTTCATTGCATTCTGGTCTTTGCAGTTTAATTATTTCTCCAAGTAGATGACGCTGTGTCCCCAAGTGTCTTTACAACCCCCAATGGGTTTGCTGGAAACAGGTAAGGCTGAGACCCTGCTTACTTGCATCCTTCCAACGGTTCACGCCGTTCCTTCCGCGCCTTTAATCACCGGCATTGGATCTGCCCTGTTAAGCAGCGGGTCGCCTCACGGCCAGAGCGGGCCGCTATAAATCCATCAGAAAAGCTCCCAAATGAGGCGCCACACCCAGCGTGCTTTTAACCATTTATTGGTCGGACTGCAGACACCAACAGCAATGCCCTTCTAGAAAAATACAGTCACCATACGCGTTTCAGGCTTTCCATAGCCTTTGTTCACTGGCATAAGAACAGGTAACAGCAGCAAAGTTATCAGTACACTTGTGACTCTTAAATAGGTACCGCCCAAATGGGCGTGTCAGTTCATTGCATTCTGGTCTTTGCAGTTTAATTATTTCTCCAAGTAGATGCCGCTGTGTCCCCAAGTGTCTTTACAACCCCAAATGGGTTTGCTGGAAACAGGTAAGGCTGAGACCCTGCTTACTTGCATCCTTCCAATGGTTCACGCCGTTCCTTCCGCGCCTTTAATCACCGGCGTTGGATCTGCCCTGTTAAGCAGCAGGGCGCCTCGCGGCCAGGGCGGGCCGCTATAAATCCATCAGAAAAGCTCCCAAATGAGGCGCCACACCCAGCGTGCTTTTAATCATTTATTGGTCGGACTGCAGAGAACAACAGCAATGCCCTTCCAGCAAAATACAGTAACCATACGCGTTTCGGGCTTTCCGTAGCCCTTGTTCACTGGCATAAGAACAGGTAACAGCAGCAAAGTTATCAGTACAATTGTGAGTCTTAAATAGGTACCTCCCCAATGGGCGTGCCAGTTCATTGCATTCTGGTCTTTGCAGTTTAATTATTTCTCCAAGTAGATGCCGCTGTGTCCCCAAGTGTCTTTACAACCCCCAATGGGTTTGCTGGAAACAGGAAAGGCTGGGACCCTGCTTACTTGCATCCTTCCAACGGTTCACGCCGTTCCTTCCGCACCTTTAATCACCGGCGTTGGATCTGCCCTGTTAAGCAGCGGAGCGCCTCGCGGCCAGAGTGGGCCGCCATAAATCCATCAGAAAAGCTCCCAAATGAGGTGCCACACCCAGCGTGCTTTTACCATTTATTGGTCGGACTGCAGAGAACAACAGCAATGCCCTTCCAGTAAAATACAGTCACCATACGCGTTTCGGGCTTTCCGTAGCCCTTGTTCACTGGCATAAGAACAGGTAACAGCAGCAAAGTTATCAGTACACTTGTGACTCTTAAATAGGTACCGTCCAAATGGGCGTGTCAGTTCATTGCATTCTGGTCTTTGCAGTTTAATTATTTCTCCAAGTAGATGCCGCTGTGTCCCCAAGTGTCTTTACAACCCCAAATGGGTTTGCTGGAAACAGGTAAGGCTGAGACCCTGCTTACTTGCATCCTTCCAATGGTTCACGCCGTTCCTTTCGCGCCTTTAATCACCGGCGTTGGATCTGCCCCGTTAAGCAGCGGGGCGCCTCGTGGCCAGAGCGGGCCACTATAAATCCATCAGAAAAACTCCCAAATGAGGCTCCACACCCAGCGTGCTTTTAACCATTTATTGGTCGGACTGCAGAGAACAACAGCAATGCCCTTCCAGCAAAATACAGTCACCATACGCGTTTCGGGCTTTCCGTAGCTCTTGTTCACTGGCATAAGAACAGGTAACAGCAGCAAAGTTATCAGTACACTTGTGACTCTTAAATAGGTACCGCCCCAATGGGCATGTCAGTTCCTTTCATTCTGGTCTTTGCAGTTTAATTATTTCTCCAAGTAGATGCCGCTGTGTCCCCAAGTGTCCTTACAACCCTCAATGGGTTTGCTGGAAACAAGTAAGGCTGGGACCCTGCTTACTTGCATCCTTCCAACGGTTCACGCCATTCCTTCCGCGCCTTTATTCGCCGGCGTTGGATCTGCCCTGTTAAGCAGCGGAGCGCCTCGCTGCCAGAGCGGGCCGCTATAAATCCATCAGAAAGGCTGCCAAATGAGGTGCACACCCAGTGTGCTTTTACCATTTATTGGTCGGACTGCAGAGAACAACAGCAATGCCCTTCCAGTAAAATACAGACACCATACGTGTTTCGGGCTTTCCGTAGCCCTTGTTCACTGGCATAAGAACAGGTAACAGCATCAACGTTATCAGTACACTTGTGACTCTTAAATAGGTACCGCCCCAATGGGCGTGCCAGTTCATTGCATTCTGGTCTTTGCAGTTTAATTATTTCTCCAAGTAGATGCTGCTGTGTCCCCAAGTGTCTTTACAACCCCCAATGGGTTTGCTGGAAACAGGTAAGGCTGGAACCCTGCTTACTTGCATCCTTCCAACGGTTCACGCCGTTCCTTCCGTGCCTTTAATCACCGGCGTTGGATCTGCCCTGTTAAGCAGCGGGGCGCCTAGCGGCCAGAGTGGGCCGCTATAAATCCATCAGAAAAGCTCCCAAATGAGGCTCCACACCCAGCGTGCTTTTAACCATTTATTGGTCGGACTGCAGAGAACAACAGCAATGCCCTTCCAGCAAAATACAGTCACCATACGCGTTTCGGGCTTTCCGTAGCCCTTGTTAACTGGCATAAGGACAGGTAACAGCAGCAAAGTTATCAGTACACTTGTGACTCTTAAATAGGTACAGCCCCCATGGGCGTGTCAGTTCATTGCATTCTGGTCTTTGCAGTTTAATTATTTCTCCAAATAGATGCCGCTGTGTCCCCAAGTGTCTTTACAACCCCCAATGGGTTTGCTGGAAACAGGTAAGGCTGGGACCCTGCTTACTTGCATCCTTCCAACGGTTCACGTCGTTCCTTCCGTGCCTTTAATCACCGGCGTTGGATCTGCTCTGTTAAGCAGCGGGGCGCCTAGCGGCCAGAGCGGGCCGCTATAAATCCATCAGAAAAGCTGCCAAATGAGGCGCCACACCCAGCGTGCTTTTAACCATTTATTGGTCGGACTGCAGAGAACAACAGCAATGCCCTTCCAGCAAAATACAGTCACCATACGCGTTTTGGGCTTTCCGTAGCCCTTGTTCACTGGCATAAGAACAGGTAACAGCAGCAAAGTTATCAGTACACTTGTGACTCTTAAATAGGTACCGCCCAAATGGGCGTGTCAGTTCATTGCATTCTGGTCTTTGCAGTTTAATTATTTCTCCAAGTAGATGCCGCTGTGTCCCCAAGTGTCTTTAGAACCCCAAATGGGTTTGCTGGAAACAGGTAAGGCTGAGACCCTGCTTACTTGCATCCTTCCAATGGTTCACGCCATTCCTTCCGCGCCTTTAATCACCGGCGTTGGATCTGCCCTGTTGAGCAGCGGGGCGTCTCGCGGCCAGAGCGGGCCGCTATAAATCCATCAGAAAAGCTCCCAAATGAGGTGCCACACCCAGCGTGCTTTTACCATTTATTGGTCGGACTGCAGAGAACAACAGCAATGCCCTTCCAGTAAAATACAGTCACCATACGCGTTTCGGGCTTTCCGTAGCTCTTGTTCACTGGCATAAGAACAGGTAACAGCAGCAAAGTTATCAGTACACTTGTGACTCTTAAATAGGTACCGCCCAATTGGGCGTGTCAGTTCATTGCATTCTGGTCTTTGCAGTTTAATTATTTCTCCAAGTAGATGCCGCTGTGTCCCCAAGTGTCTTTACAGCCGCAAATGGGTTTGTTGGAAACAGGTAAGGCTGAGACCCTGCTTACTTGCATCCTTCCAACGGTTCACGGCGTTTTTTTCGCGCCTTTAATCACCGGCGTTGGATCTGCCCTGTTAAGCAGCGGGGCACCTCACGGCCAGAGCGGGCCGCTATAAATCCATCAGAAAAGCTCCCAAATGAGGCGCCACACCCAGCGTGCTTTTACCATTTATTGGTCGGACTGCAGAGAACAACAGCAATGCCCTTCCAGTAAAATACAGTCACCACACGCGTTTCGGGCTTTCCGTAGCCCTTGTTCACTGGCATAAGAACAGGTAACAGCAGCAAAGTTATCAGTACACTTGTGACTCTTAAATAGATACCGCCCCAATGGGCGTGTCAGTTCATTGCATTCTGGTCTTTGCAGTTTAATTATTTCTCCAAGTAGATGCTGCTGTGTCCCAAAGTGTCTTTACAACCCCCAATGGGTTTGATGGAAACAGGTAAGGCTGAGACCCTGCTTACTTCCATCCTTCCAACGGTTCACGCCGTTCCTTCCTCGCCTTTAATCACCGGCGTTGGATCTGCCCTGTTAAGCAGCGGGGCGCCTCACGGCCAGAGCATGCCGCTATAAATCCATCAGAAAAGCTCCCAAATGAGGCACCACACCCAGCGTGCTTTTAACCATTTATTGGTCGGACTGCAGACACCAACAGCAATGCCCTTCCAGCAAAATACAGTCACCATACGCGTTTCGGGCTTTCCGTAGCCTTTGTTCACTGGCATAAGAACAGGTAACAGCAGCAAAGTTATCAGTACACTTGTGACTCTTAAATAGGTAACGCTCCAATGGGCATGTCAGTTCATTGCCTTCTGGTCTTTGCAGTTTAATTATTTCTCCAAGTAGATGCCTGCTGTGTCCCCAAGTGTCCTTACAACCCTCAATGGGTTTGCTGGAAACAGGTAAGGCTGGGACCCTGCTTACTTGCATCCTTCCAACGGTTCACGCCATTCCTTCCGTGCCTTTATTCACCGGCGTTGGATCTGCCCTGTTAAGCAGCGGGGCGCCTCGCAACCAGAGCGCGCCGCTATAAATCCATCAGAAAAGCTCCCAAATGAGGTGCCACACCCAGCGTGCTTTTAACCATTTATTGGTCGGACTGCAGAGTACAACAGCAATGCCCTTCCAGTAAAATACAGTAACCATACGCGTTTCGGGGTTTCCGTAGCCCTTCTTCACTGGCATAAGAACAGGTAACAGCAACAAAGTTATCAGTACAATTGTGACTCTTAAATAGGTACCTCCCCAATGGGCGTGCCAGTTCATTGCATTCTGGTCTTTGCAGTTTAATTATTTCTCCAAGTAGATGCCGCTGTGTCCCCAAGTGTCTTTACAACCCCCAATGGGTTTGCTGGAAACAGGTAAGGCTGGGACCCTGCTTACTTGCATCCTTCCAACGGTTCACGCCGTTCCTTCCGTACCTTTAATCACCGGCGTTGGATCTGCCCTGTTAAGCAGCGGGGCGCCTCGCGGCCAGAGCGGGCCACTATAAATCCATCAAAAAAGCTCCCAAATGAGGCACCACACCAAGCATGCTTTTAACCATTTATTGGTCGGACTGCAGAGAACAACAGCAATGCCCTTCCAGCAAAATACAATCACCATACGTGTTTCGGACTTTCCGTAGCCCTTGTTCACTGGCATAAGAACAGGTAACAGCAGCAAAGTTATCAGTACACTTGTGACTCTTAAAAAGGTACCGCCCCAATGAGCGTGTCAGTTTATTGCATTCTGGTCTTTGCAGTTTAATTATTTCTCCAAATAGATGCCGCTGTGTCCCCAAGTGTCTTTACAACACCCAATGGGTTTGCTGGAAACAAGAGAGGCTGGGACACTGCTTACTTGCATCCTTCCAACGGTTCACGCCGTTCCTTCCGCGCCTTTAGTCACCGGCGTTGGATCTGCCCTGTTAAGCAGCGGGGCGCCTCGCAATGAACTGACACGCCCATTGGGCCAGTACCTATTTAAGAGTCACAAGTGTACTGATAACTTTGCTGCTGTTACCTGTTCTTATGCCAGTGAACAAGGGCTACGGACAGCCCGAAACGCGTATGGTGACGGTATTTTGCTAGAAGGGCATTGCTGTTGTTCTCTGCAGTCCGACCAATAAATGGTTAAAAGCACGCTGGGTGTGGCGCCTCATTTGGGAGCTTTTCTGATGGATTTATAGCGGCCCGCTCTGGTCGCGAGGCGCCCCGCTGCTTAACAGGGCAGATCCAACGCCGGTGATTAAAGGCGCAGAAGGAACGGCGTGAACCGTTGAAAGGATGCAAGTAAGCAGGGTCCCAGCCTTACCTGTTTCCAGCAAACCCATTGGGGGTTGTAAAGGCACTTGGGGACACAGCGGCGTCTACTTGGAGAAATAATTAAACTGCAAAGACCAAAATGCAATGAACTGACACGCCCATTGGGGCGGTACCTATTTAAGAGTCACAAGTGTACTGATAGCTTTGCTGCTGTTACCTGTTCTTATGCCAGTGAACAAGGGCTACGGAAAGCCCGAAGCGCGCATGGTGACTGTATTTTGCTGGAAGGGCATTGCTGTTGTTCTCTGCAGTCCGACCAATAAATGGTTAAAAGCACGCTGGGTGTGGCGCCTCATTTGGGAGCTTTTCTGATGGATTTATAATGGACCGCTCTGGTCGCGAGGCGCCCCGCTGCTTAACAGGGCAGATCCAACGCCGGTGATTAAAGGCGCGGAAGGAACGGCGTGAACCATTGGAAGGATGCAAGTAAGCAGGGTCCCAGCCTTACCTGTTTCCAGCAAACCCATTGGGGGTTGTAAAGACACTTGGGGACACAGCGGCATCTACTTGGAGAAATAATTAAACTGCAAAGACCAAAATGCAATGAACTGACACGCCCATTGGGGCGGTACCTATTTAAGAGCCACAAGTGTACTGATAACTTTGCTGCTGTTACCTGTTCTTATGCCAGTGAACAAGGGCTACGGAAAGCCCGAATGGCGCATGGTGACTGTATTTTGCTGCAAGGGCATTGCTGTTGTTCTCTGCAGTCCGACCAATAAATGGTTAAAAGCACGCTATGTGTTTCGCCTCATTTGGGAGCTTTTCTGATGGATTTATAGCGGCCCGCTCTGGTCGCGTGGCGCCCCGCTGCTTAACAGGGCAGATCCAACGCCGGTGATTAAAGGCGCGGAAGGAACGGCGTGAACCGTTGGAAGGATGCAAGTAATTAGGGTCCCAGCCTTACCTGTTTCCAGCAAACCCACTGGGGGTTGTAAATACACTTGGGGACACAGCGGCATCTACTTGGAGAAATAATTAAACTGCAAAGACCAAAATGCAATGAACTGAGATGCCCATTTCAGCGGTACCTATTTAAGAGTCACAAGTGTACTGATAACTTTGCTGCTGTTACCTGTTCTTATGCCAGTGAACAAGGGCTACGGAAAGTCCGAAACGCATATGGTGACTGTATTTTGCTGGAAGGGCTTTGCTGTTTTTCTCTGCAGTCCGACCAATAAATGGTTAAAAGCAAGCTGGGTGTGGCGCCTAATTTGGGAGCTTTTCTGATGGATTTATAGAGGCCCGCTCTGGTCGCGAGGCGCCCCGCTGCTTAACAGCGCAGATCCAACGCCAGTGATTAAAGGCGTGGAAGGAACGGCGTGAACCGTTGGAAGGATGCAAGTAAGCAGGGTCCCAGCCTTACCTGTTTCCAGCAAACCCATTGGGGGTTGTAAAGACACTTGGGGACACAGCGGCATCTACTTGGAGAAATAAACTGCAAAGACCAAAATGCAATGAACTGACACGCCCATTGGGGCGGTACCTATTTAAGAGTCACAAGTGTACTGATAACTTTGCTGCAATTACCTGTTCTTATGCCAGTGAACAAGGGCTACGGAAAGCCCGAAACGCGTATGGTGAATGTATTTTGCTGGAAGGGCATTGCTGTTGTTCTCTGCAGTCCGACCAATAAATGGTTAAAAGCACACTGGGTGTGGCGCCTCATTTGGGAGCTTTTCTGATGGATTTATAGCGGCCTGCTCTTGTCGCGAGGCGCCCCGCTGCTTAACAGGGCAGATCCAACGCCAGTGATTAAAGGCGCGGAAGGAACGGCGTGAACCGTTGGAAGGATGCAAGTAAGCAGGGACCCAGCCTTACCTGTTTCCAGCAAACCCATTGGGGGTTGTAAAGACACTTGGGGACACAGCGACATCTACTTGGAGAAATAATTAAACTGCAAAGACCAAAATGCAATGAACTGACACGCCCATTGGGGCGGTACCTATTTAAGAGTCACAAGTGTACTGATAACTTTGCTGCTGTTACCTGTTCTTATGCCAGTGAACAAGGGCTACTGAAAGCCCGAAACGCGTATGGTGACTGTATTTTGCTGGAAGGGCATTGCTGTTGTTCTATGCAGTCCGACCAACAAATGGTTAAAAGTACGCTGGGTGTGGCGCCTCATTTGGGAGCTTTTTTGATGGCTATATATATATATATATATATATATATATATATATATATATATATATATATATATAGAGAGAGAGATTTTTTAAACCAAAGGATAAAGTGAAGTTATAATTAGGAAAACTTTTTTTTTATTCTTTATATACAAAGCCAACTTACACTCTACAAACTGGAGAAAATATAAAGTTAGAGTTATAACTTATATTTCTAATTTAAGTACCACTAGATAGAATTTACATTTAGAATGTAGGCACCACCTTCCATTTAGATGTCGCACGCCTCAGCACACATTCTTCCTGCATCAATCGCCGCACTACATTAACTATACTTGCTGCTTCTCTATGCACTTGTTATACCCTTGCATATTATGTAACTTATAGCATGTGAAATCATAGAATTCATCAGAAGACTTATGGGATCCAAAACAACATAATTTCTCAGGATGCTGTGCGTGGCAAGTTATAAATGAATAAAAAAATTATATTATAGGTAATGTAGTGTTGCAATTGATGCAGGAAGAATTTGTATGGCGTGTGCGCAATGAATAGTAAATTGAAGGTGGTGCATAAATTATACATGTAAGTTCTATCTAGTGGTGCATAATTTAAAATTTCAAGTTATAACTATAACCTTATAGTTTCTCCAGTTTGTATATTTAAGCTGGGTTTATAAATAAAGAAAAAAAAAAGTTTTCCTAGCTATAAATTAGATTTAACCTTTGTTTATTTCAACACATTTAAAAGGTTTTTATTTGGGAAAGGCAAGATGGCTGCTGTGTAGGTGCTGTAGGAACCACCCATCTACTGCTCCGCAGTCTATGAGGAGTTTCTGGCAGTTTTAAACCACATTGATGATCCTTGTGAAGAAATCATCCACCCCAAGATCTAAGTCGGGGGAAAGACAGACTGGCTTCGGCAGATTAACTTACCTGCTAATACGTGCCATCTGGAGGACCGTGGCCGGCTGGCTTAGCGGCGGAGATCGGGCCCGGCATAGCAATATGCCGCCAAAATAACCTAAACCCCTGAGGGACCGTCCGGAGAACAACGCTTCTGGAATTGCCGGGAATCAGCGCGGACCTCCTACTGCCCGGAAGACGCCTGCCGTAGTGAAGTCTGGAGACACTACGCCCGCAGCTGGGCGCAAGGAGGTGGAGGCAGCGAAACAGAGGCCTAGGGAGCAGCGTCCCACTGAGGATGCGGAGACCTCCAAACACCGAGTCATTCCAGGGATGTTTTCCGGCCGTAGTAAGGTGGATGGCAAAAGGGAGGCTGTAGCTGGCGATACTGTCTCGCAATTGGCAGCGGTGAACACCGAGTCTCCTCCCGTGGATGCTGTAAGTACGAGACTGGCTGTTATGGTTAAAAGCGATGCAGCATTGGGGGGAGCAGGCAAAGGTAAAGGCAAATTGCTAACATTAATGATCTAAGCAATAAATATGATGATGAGGAGAAAGAAGAGAAGGCACCAGAGGGGGCTTCAGCAACCAGCCCTAATTGGTCCCAGACATTATGCAAGGTCGGGGGAACCCCAGAGGGGGGGAGAAGTTTTTTTCACTTATTGAGGACTCTGAGCTGTCCAATATTAGCAGGAATGATGGATCGACCCTGGATAATTCAGATGCGGATTCTGACAGTTCACTCTCCAATCCTAGTACCCAGAAACGATTGTCTGCCCAAAGAAGGAGGAGAAAGAATAAAAGTGGAAAGGAAACCGGGGTAATACAAACAGATTCAGATCATAGTTGTTCCAGCCAACTGAAATGGGATTATTCTTCTTCGCATTTTTTGATTGAGGAGGAAGGGCCAGGTGGTGGTGAAGACGGCGTGCATGGCTCAGAGAAAATTCTATCTGAATCTCACGCAGAATCCTCTCACTCAATGGGGTTAATATATTCCACCCTCAAGCAGATGCAAGTAGAAGCAAGACAGGAGCACAAAAGGGCTCACCTGGCAACAAAGAAGCTCCAAGGCACTATCAGGAAGGTTAACAAGATTTGCACAGAAGTTGCAGAGCGGACAACTGCACTGGAGAACAGAGTGGTGGCTTTGGAGGCGGGAGCTGAGACTATCGTACAGCAGGCCGCGACCAATGAGACCAGGATGATGGACGTAATGTGGAAGTAGGATGACTTCGAAAATCGCCAACGGCGTAATAACCTTAGACTTTTGGGTGTACCAGAAAATGCGGAAGGAGAGGACATCAGAGGGTTCGTGCTACGTCTGCTAAAAGGAGGCTTCCCGGAGTTGGCACACAGAGACTGGGACACGGAGGTGCAGAGAGTGCACCGGTTCCCACTTATGCTTAAAAAAAAGAAAGGACAGGAAACCAACGAAAGGCCCAGAGCAATCTTAATATTTTTGGGAAACTTTCTCCTTAGGCAAGCGGTATTTGACAAGGCAACACCCTAAGCAAGACGTTCGGCCAAAGGACATACCTTCTTTGTCAGGCCAGATTTCTGCCACATTGCTGTGGAAAGAAGGTGGAGGCTTAGACAGCTAATCATGCCTTTTCAATAGTTAGGGTGTGAGGTTTATCTCCTTAGCCCCGCACGTCTTAAGGTTATTCACAAGGGGGTCATAAGAGTGTTCTCCTCAGAAATACAAGCACAAGATTACCTTCGGGAGATCTCTGAGATAGGGAAGTAGAAGGAATCTAGAGGGAGGTGGAATTACATCTGTTTATTAGGGCTGTTTAGTCTGATATCTCTCTCGTGGCTGCCTTTTTCTTCCCTCTATCTGTATTATGTTCTAGCAGTTATTTATTATTATGGAGTGTTCTTCTTTGTTTTTTTCACGGACCTTGCGGAGCGATAATGATTGGTGGTGGGAAGCAGTACTATACAGGAGGCATCACAAGGGTCCATGGACCTATGCTGCCTAGCGATGGGTTTGAGGGTTGTGAGGGAGTGGGGGGTGGGTGATGAAAGAGGAGGGAAGCGGGGGTGGTCCAGGCATCCGATTTTAATGAGGAGGGGTTGCTAGCTATTATAATTTGGCAGAGATTTTTAAGAAAAATCATAGAAGGTAATGGGCAAGCTTAGAATTGCTTCTGTTAATATTTGTGGATTAAATAGTCCCCTCAAGAAACGTAGGATTGATAAGGACATTAGGCATCTAAAGGCCGACATAGTGTGTCTACAAGAGACACATGTTATAGCAGGCAGGCCGAAAGTGGCAGAACTTGCAGGCTATCAGCTAGTCTCCAGTACAACCCAGGGAGCACGTACAAGAGGAGTTGCCATTATGGCTCGCGAAAACACATTTAGTTTTTCACGATCTAAATCTGACCAGATGGGCAGGTGGGTTATTACTCAATGTTGTGTTCAGAATAATCCGTTTACACTATGTTCAGTATATGGCTCTGTGTTAGATGATTCTTCCCTGCTTGACTAGCTGAATATAGAACTAGTAGGCTGGCCACTTCCTCTAATTTTATGTGGGGATCTCAATATTAATTTGAATTCCAACTCTGTTAGGTTGGGAAAGAGGTCTTATCATGGCCGTAAGCCAAAGGTATTTCAATCTTTTGCTAATTTATGTACTACTCATGGGTTAACAGATGTTTGGGCAGCGCAGGAACCACAGGACTCTGGATTCACGTTCTTTTCTGCTACGCATCAAACGCATGCCAGACTTGACTATTTTTTGTGTCCCAGGGGATATTGTCAAAGTGTCGGTTATTCAAATTTCCCAGCATTATGTCTGATCATAATCCGCTGGTTTTAGAATTCTCAGTACAAATACAAAACCCCCCGACGTCCCGCTGGACCTTTGACAGAGCACTTCTTTATGATAAAGAATATGTTGATCACATGAAAAATTGGATCCCTAGATTTATAACTGAAAATAGAGGGAGTACAAGGCTGGATGTAGTATGGGATGCTCTGAAAACAGGGGTAAGAGGGGAAACTATAAGATATGGCTGGGCATCTCAGAAGAAGGAGAAACAGCATATACAGGAATTGTACACAAAATTACTTGAAGCAGAAACTCAGCTGGTCGGGGTAATTAGGGATGGGAAGATCTGGGACAAGCACAAACAAAGGTGGCTTTATTAAAGTCGTCAATACTGGATATCTCGGCCAAAAAAGCAGCAGGGAAATACATAGCTTGGCGGACTAAAATGTATGAGTGCAGTGAAAAAGTGGGGCGCCTGCTAGCTGTACGCACTAGACAGCGGATGATTCAGGGGACAATTGCAGAAATTATGGATTCTCTGGTGGGTTCGGTTACGGAGCCTTTGGACATACAGGTAGCATTTCAACGATTTTATCAAAATCTATACACTGAGGAAATCAAAGGTGGGGAAAGAGAAATAGAGGATTATTTGGTCGATCTACCTGGGGAGATCCTTTCGGTCAAAGAAAGGGAAATATTAGAGGCTCCTATCACGGTAGAGGAAGTTTGGGGGGTGATTCAGGCGCTTGTGAATGGAAAGGCAGTAGGCACTGACTCTATACTGGGAGAATTCTACAAAAAGATGGCTCCCTGTCTACAAGATTTAATGAGTGATGTTTTCCTGGAGGCTCAAGTAGGCCAGGGGTTGTCGGACTCTTGGAGATCCACTAATATAGTGGTTTTCCCCAAAAAGGGCAAGCCGGCTCAGGAGCTGGGCTCCTACCGCCCAATCACGTTAATTAATAGTGATATTAAGGTGTACGCAGGGATATTTGCTAAACGTCTGGCGGGGGTAATAATGAAACTGGTCTCTCCAGTACAGCATGGTTTTGGTCCAGGCCGTAGTACCATTGACCATATCCAACGGACAATTGCGCTTTTTGATGCCGCAGGAATTGCCGGAGACCCTATGGCACTAATTCTGCTAGACGCAGAAAAAGCCTTTGATAGGGTCTCCTGGCCATTCCTTTGGGCAATCATGAGGAAAAAAGTGCTTGGAAAAGGCTTTATTAAGGCCATTGCAACAATGTATAAAAACCCAATAGCTAGAGTTGCAATAATGGGAGCGGTGTCAGACCCGCCAGGGTTGCCCCTGTTCCCCCCTATTGTTCGCAATATATATCGATCCACTAATCAGGAAGATCGAAGGGAATAGTGGAATTGTGGTAGTACATAGCAATGGGGGGGAAACTAAGATCCGTGCTTATGCCGACGATCTGGCAATTGTTGCCCCCAGTCCGATGGGTGCATTGGGAGAAATCGCAAAAGAAGCTAAAAGTTTTGGTCAGATCTCGGGTTATAGGTTAAATCAAAGCAAGACTCAAATTTTGATCAGCCCCCCTGCTGATCAAAATTTGCAGCTTAATGATCCATGGGTAGTACAGAAGGCAACATACCTAGGGGTGGAGCTCTTAGCAGACGTGGCAAAAATTGTCGAAGCAAATTTAGATCCGCTCCTCCCAAAATTTAAAATGGACTTTGCCCGACTGAATAATCTTAAACTGACACTGGTTGGAAGGAGTAATGCTATCAAAATGCTGTTTCTCCCCAAAAGTTTGTATTTATTTAGGGCCATTCAGCTAATTATAAATAGCTGTTGGTTTAAATCCATGAATCAGATATTATCGAGATTTCTGTGGGCAAATTACCGCCCTAGGAGGGCGCTAAAATTCTTGACACTCCCAAGGGAAAGATGAGGTTGGGGTGTCCCCAATTTACAGTTATATTTTTGGGCTGCGATATTATATAAAATGAATGATCTGCTCAATGTTCGGAAAGATAGCTCACAAGACGAAACTCCCATTTCAATATATGAGTTGTTACTAGGTAGAGAGGCTAATGGGTGTCTATTGCGACATACTGAATTCAATTATTACAAAAGGGTCAAATTCAAGACCCTTTGGTGCGCGTTTAAAGTCTGGACTGCAGTCCGTAAAAAATTCGGTTTGGGACTGTTTAACGCTTACACCCCGTTATATAAAAATAAGTCTCTTCCTGATATTTTTAATGATGGTTACATGAAAGGGTGGTATGAAAAAGGAGTAAGAACTGATAGGGATGTGATGGATGAAACCGGGGTTATTTCGTTTGATCGAATTAGAGATAGGCATGGACTAGAGAATAATCCATTTTTCAAATATCTCCAGATAAGAGATTTTCTGGTTAAAAAGGTTAAGGGTCACTGTGGCTTTGCCAGAGTGGCATTAGTGGAGGGGCTACTCAAAGGATCATTCACACTTGGCAGGATTAATAAGCTACTGAATGAAACAATGGTGGATGATTTAACTAAGTATTATGATTATTGGCAGGAACATCTACAAGTGGGATTTGAGGAAGTTGAGATTCGCTACATCTAGCCCGAACATATCTAATTGCGGCCAATCTACAGCTCCAGTGCTTTAAAACTTGGTTTAATTTATATACTACCCCAGCCAAGATCGCAAAATGGGGTAGATTAGCTGGTTCATCTTGCCCTCGCTGCGGTTTCTATGCTGCTGATAGTAAACATATGTTTGCATCATGCCCTAGATAGGATGCTATTAAAAGAAATGTGGGGGCTATTTTAGAATCTCAAGTTGGACAGAAAGTAGATATGTCGACACAATTGATTTTACTAAGGGTGGGCGACTCCTCCTTTTCCGGGCAGATGCAGGTATTTCTGTTTATTGCTATGATGGGATTCAGGCTGTGTCTAGCCACTCACTGGCTCGACCCTGTGCCTCCAACCAGCCAGCAGTGGCTGGGTAGATTTTTATCGGTCTACGTTTGGAAACAGCAGTCTACGCCAGGAGGGGGCGCAAAAAAGAGGGTCTGAAATCTGGGCAAGATGGTCTCGGGATGTAGAAGAGGGAGAATCATGAAAAAAATGAATCAATGTAAATGACATGCTAAAGACCTTTAGGTGGGAAGGCATACAGGGGCCTCTCTTGGAAAGGGGTAGCAACAGTATTAACAATATGTATTTTCAACTATTTATTGATTTTCTTTATTTTAGTTTATGATGGATATCAGTTCTGCAGTGAAGTGATAACTGGATATGTGATTATCAGTTTTTTTTTTCTTTATTCTCATCACTGAATTACTGGGCTCAATTTCTGGAAAGCGCTGGACCAATGGGCAGGGTGAGGGGGGTTTCGGGAAAGGGGGAGGGCTAGGTTCTTTTTCTGTTCTGTATTATCTATACCGGCAAGCATGTATGTTTTATGAAAATGTAATAAAGACTGTTAAAAAAAAAAAAGGTTTTTATTTATTGATAAAAATGTGTTTCAAATCATAGTGTCAAGTGTTGTTAAGTGTAGTGTCGTAGAGTATAGTATTGGACAGTGCCGTACAGTGTACTGTCGTAGAGTCTAGTGTTGTGGAATGGAATACAGGGGAGTGATGTACTGTTGCATATTGTGGAGTTAAGTGTTATATAGTGGAGTGGTGTGTTGTATAGTGGAGTGGAGTATTGTAGAGTCTAGTGACATGTAGTACAGTGAAGTGGCATGTCCTACAGTACAGTTGAGTGTTGTCAAGTGGAGTATCATCGACTGTAGTGTTGTGCAGTGGAGTGTCGTGGAGTGTCGATAAATGTCATAGAGTTGAGTAGAGGATTGTAAAATGGCATAGAGTGGAGTAGTGTTGCACAGTGCACTGCAGGGTCATGCAGTTTAGTACAGTGTCGTTCACCACATAGAGTGTAGTAGAATGTTGTAGAGTGCAGTTTTATAGAGTACAGTAGAGTGTTGTAGAGTGGAGCAGGGTACATTGGAGTGTCGTACAGTGGTATACAGTGGGCTACACTGTCATAAAGTGTAGTTGAATGGAGTAGCATAGCGTGGAGTGGACAAAAGTGTCATAAAGTGGAGTGGCATCTCATATAGTACAGTGCCATGGAGTGTTTCACACTATAGTGGTGTGCCATACAGAGGAGTAAAGTGTTATAGAGTGGAGTGGCATGTCATACAGTGGAGTAGTACGCCTGTTGCAGAGTGCGTGAAACTGTCTTAGAGTGGAGTAAAACGTAGTGACATAGAGTGGACTACAGTGCTGTACAGTGGAGTGGGGGTTGAGCACACTAGAGTGTGGTAGTGTGCTACAGTGGAGTGGCATATAGTGTTGAGAGTGTAGTGGCATACAGTGCCAGTGAGTGGAGTGGTGTACAGTTGAGTGGCATACAGCTGAATAATGTAGAGTGGAGTGTCGTAGAGTGAAGTGGCGACCAATTTAATAGCATACAGTGGAGTGGCATACACTGGAGTGGTGTAGAGTGGAGTAGCTTATAGCGGAGCTGCATAAAGTGGGGTGTCATTGACTGGAATGGTGGACAGTGGAGTGGGGTAGAGTGGAATAGTATACAGTGGAGTGGGGTACAGCGGACTAGTGTACAGTGGAGTGCATAAAGGAGAACAGCATACAGTAGAGTGGTGGACAATGTAGTGGGGAAGAGCAGAGTGGCACGAAGTCGAATAGCATAGAGTTGATTGGTTTAGAGTTTCGTAGAGTACAGTGGCGTAGAGTGGAGCGGCGTACAGAAGAATAGCGTACAGTTGAGTGGCGAAGAGTGAAGTAGCATGGAATGGAGTGTGGTAGAGTGTAATAGCATACAATGGAGTAGTGTAGAGTACAGTGGCATAGAGTGGAGTGGCGTGCAATGAAGTGAGGTACATTATAATGGCATATAGTAGAATAGAGTAGAGTGGAATGTCAGAGTGGAGTGCCATAGAGTGGAATAGCATATAGTAGAGTGGCATATAGTGGAGTGCCGTAGAGTGGAATAGCTTACAGTTGAGTGGCTTACAGTGGAAAAGCATACAGTTGAGTGGTATAGAGTGGAATGCCATACAGTGGAATAGCAGAGAGTGGACTGGCATACAGTGGAGTGGCATAGAGTGGAGTGGCTTAGAGTGGAATAGCATAGAGTGGAGCAGCGAGAGTGGAGTTGCATACAATGGAATAGTGTAGAGTGGAGTAGCGCCGAGTGGAGTAGTGTGGAGTGGCATGGCATAGAGTGGAGCAGCGTACAGTGGAACGAGGTACATTATGGTGACATACAGTAGAATAGGGTAGAATGGAGTGGCATAGAGTGAAATATTGTACAGTTGAGTGGTGTAGAGTGGAGTGCTGTAGAGGGGAAAGGTTTATAGTGGAGTGGCGTACAGTGGAGTGGCATAGAGTGGAGTGGTGAGAGTGGAGTTGCATAGAGTGGAATAGCATAGAGTGCAGTAGCGTAGAGTGGAGTAGTGTACAGTGGAGTGGCATAGATAGGAGTGGCATTGAGTAGAGTGGCGTAGAGTGGCATCGCTTAGAGTGGAGTGGTGAAGATTAGAATGGCATATAGTGGAGTTGGGTAGAGTAGAGTGGCATAGAGTGATGCGGCATATACTGATGTGGTGTACAAAGAAATAGCACATAGTAAGTAGGCGTGCAGTTTCAGTGGTGTAGAGTGGAGCGGCAGAGAGTGGGAGAGCATAGAGTGGGATATCTTAGAGTGGTGTATCGTACAGTGGAGTTGCGTACAATGGAATAATGTGTAGTGCATTGGCATACAATGTAGAGGCATAGACTGGAGTGTCATACAGTGGCGCAGCATACAGTGGAATAGCGTAGAATGGATTGGTGTACAGGGCAGTGGCATAGAGTGGAATAGCATAGAGTGGAGTGACATACACTGGAGTAGCGTAGAGTGGAGTGAGGTACAGTGTAGTGGTGTACATTGGAATAGCATAGACTGGAGTGGCATAGAGTGGAGTGTTGTAGATTTGAATACCATAGAGTGGAGTGTTGTAGAGTGGAATGGGGTAGAGTGGGGTAGACTGTAGTGTCGTACAGTGTAATAGCGTACTGTGGAGAGACGTAGAGTAGAGTATTGTAGAATGGAGTTGAGTACAATAGAATAGAGTAGAGTGTAGTGGTGTAGTGGTGTAGAAAGGAGTGACGTTGAGTGGAGTGGCATACAGTGGAGTAGCATACAGTGGAGTGGAGCAAAGTGGAAAAACATTGAGTTTACTGGCGTACAGTGTAGTGATATAAAGTGGAGTGGCATATAGTGGAGAAGCATAGAGTCTGAGTCATCCTACCACCTTAGTACCCATGAGCCCGGGACTGACTAGCTATAGTGTCTCACTTGCCCTCCTACTCACTCACAGAGGAACAAGTGATTAGACACCCCAAAACACAACACTCCTGACCCTCTCAGGAATCTCAGTGACAGGGCATACCCTTTCACTCTTACACTCGTACTTGTCCACAATAACATTTGGCAGACACGAGAAAAGTTAAAAATATTTATTTTAAATAGCATGCTCTAGTATGCAGTATACGTGCCACAATAAGTAAGAAGATGCCTAATACAAATACAGTCAGCATAGTAAGTAATTCATAAATCATAAAAGTGCTGTCATGATATTATACAGGGTAAACTAACCCCCCCCCCTTCTACAGAAGCAAAGAAATTATACATCAGAAGATTCCTGGGGGTTTGCAGTGTACCCCGTACCTTAGCATGCACAGATGAAAGTTCTACATATCAGGTGTAGTCGCGATCTCTTCTCTGAAAAATCTCTCTCCAAGTGACATGCTGTAGTTGATTACAATAATATTTTTTTTCTTTTTTCTCCTTGTGTTGTTTCAGATGGTGAGGCTTCTGTCTAAATGCGTAAGACTCCAAGGGTGCAAACATAAGCCTTCTATGCACTGCAACAAAAGCACATTGCGTCTAAAAAGTGAAATCTTGCATGGCCTAATGCTTTTAACGCGCAAAGAAGGACTCCTGATAACACAAATTCCTGCCTGATTAGCTTCCTAGTCTAGGCTCCCAGTAAACCAGCACAGTATATATATCAGAAAGCTGTATTCAGATAGCCAACTTCCTGGGCTGCGCTGGGATTTGATTCCCTGAAAATGTCCTGTGGCCATTGCCCAGAAGATGTGACCAACAGCACTGGTGCTGTTAGAAGGCTACTCCCCCAGTAGGAAACTTCACCCCTACTTCTCCTTTTATTTTAGTGTCAACAACATAACAAGCCAGTGAGGGCCACATGCACTACTATTCTGTTGCATTCAGATTTGGTTCATTGGTAGCACCACACCACAAGGGGGGAATTTGAACTTACTATTAACAGATCAGATTGTAGCTATTTAGGTAATAAAACATTACTAAAAAAAGCCAACATTATTAAATCACACTACATCTTTTCCTTGAATAAAAGTAGGTTTTATTCCTTATGTTCAAAATCAGATAGTGAACTGCACCAGTGCTTAATTTGTAAATAAATAAATATAAATAACTATAAGGGTCCCAAGTTTTTCTTTGTGGCCCATTGCTAGTGCCTCTGATTGACAGGGTTGTCAAATACCAAGGATGCCTAGTATTTATTCCACCTCGACTCTTTTTTTATCCACCTCCCCACATTTATTGCCTCACTCTTGCGGGTTCATTCTCATCGCCATCCATTCTTCTACCTTTATCTCTGTTTTCCTATTTTTTCCATGCTCTTTCTTTCTCCCTTTTCTGCTTTTCTCTCGCTTGTTCTAGGTCAGTGTTAGGTGATAAAAAATAAGACCCGATCCCCAATAATGAGTGTCGGTGCCCAGCCCCTGCACAAATCAACCACTTACCTATTCCCACTTTCTATCCAGGACGCAGCATAAAATGCAATGGGGTTTCCCTTTGCTGCCCCGCAGAAGGAGGGAGCTAAAAACAGCGATGGGCCTACAAGAGGGCTGCTCTTGTGAACGAAATGAAATAACTCTGAAGAGTGAGGAAAATGTTTAATTGGTCTTTTTCTGCTGCAGTCTCCCAAGACATTATTGATTTCCTGTAGAAATGGCGTCTGGGTGTGGGTGGGGGAGTAGGGAGGGGCTATCTTTACGTCTGTATTCCTAATCTTCTTTGAGTGTCTGGGGTGTTAGACATTTTATCTACAAGATGGCTGGTAGAAAAGAATTTTTTTTTTGCCTCAGCTTGCCCCTTCCAACACGCTCTGATAGATTTCAACCCACTCCGAGATCTGTTGGACAAGGGTGCTCAATTTATCTTTCAGCCCAGGCACTTTCACACCTCCCTCTGTCCACTCAACCACTTTTGGTCCTTTCTTTATGATAATAAGAAACAACATTATGACCCTCTCTAGTCTGGTCCAAGGTGTGATGCATAATAGGATTCGAGATAGTATTATCTTTTTCTGTGAAATTTCAAAGTGGACGTAAGAGAGAAGGGGAAGCGATTACTGCACAATGCCTTCGATGATTGGAAACAAAAAAAGGACACACAATCTGGTAATAATCTCAAAGCATTGTTTCGTCAGACTGTGGATGAGGAGGGCCTGGTTGGTTACCATCTCGTGAATGCTATTTAGTGTATATGCCTAACACACTACATACCGTTTTTCTTTCTTTTCAGGGGCACCAGACGTTGTCTAACACTATCCAAATATACTATTTCTTTACCAACCTAAGAAAATGTACTATTTTCACACGGGTTTATGACTGAGATTTTCAGGTGGAACACGTTTCTTTTTAGTGGGGTCCAATGACTAAATTGCCAAAAAAACAAAGCTTTAGCAAAAATACATATATGGAAGTTTTATTTTTCATTAGTTTGGGCAACACAAGTATAAGTAGTTAAGAGAGAGAGAAAGGCAGGTAAAATTTTGAAGCAGAAACATGTCATTAAAAGTGGGAAAGCAGCCAAGCGTTTTACAAGAAATAAAAAGCAGGCCTTGCGCCTATTCGAAATTATACAGTGGTGTCCAAATTGGATTGCAATGGAGTTGCATCTATATAACGTTTCACACCATATTGCGTGGTACTTCAACACATTTTCGGACAGGCAGCTCGCTACACTGTGGAGGAGTGTTAGATCTGAAGGATGTTCCTTTGTTGTGTAAACAATTACTCATTTAAGAATGGCATTTCTGGAAGTTTCACCCCTACTGGTTTTGTGAAAAGCTGAAGGACTTATCTAATGTATCACAGAAGTTTGGAACAAACTGTTTCTGTTCCGACAATGTAAGATAAAGAAGCCTGCTGCACTTTCTCTAGTAGTGCACCTAGAAAATGAGCTTTTATAAAGTAGCAAATTTAGATCAAAATAACCACACATTAAAGCTGACATTTACCTAGAATTCAAGATGGAGAATGCACATTAAAGGAGAACATAGAGGAAATGTGCCTTGCCTAAACGTGCAAATGTTATCGAGCAGTATTATTATTTATGCAGAAAGCTTTCATTTCTATCGTACTTTACCTAGGCCCGAGTAGTCCTCATTTATTCTTTCTTTCCTTTTTACATTGAATAAAATAGATTTCTTCTTAGAAAATACTGACTAAGCTGAATTAAACCATAGTCCTTACTGTGAAATGTGCTCTTTTAAAAATGTATTTCTTTCTTTCCTCACACCATATGATTTCATCCATATGATTTCATCTATTTAAGATTCATTCCTCTATGCTTAGCACAGAATGTTAGAATAAATGACAGTGTATTAAAATTAATAATATTCAGCAGGAGCTTAATTCTCATGATGTAACTAGGAAATTGTGAATAAAGAATGTTTCATTTGATAGAATAGTCCATTGATACACAATGGAGCGCTGAACAGCTAGCAGAGTAGGTTTGCAGAGGTTCTCATGAGAACCTCATCGGTATGTAACAATCATATGAATGCTTAGCAACCATTTAGATACTGTCATGTCATCCTGTGTGTTTACCATGGGGATTGAAAAGAGAGGCGACAGACCATCGGAGCATTCATCCCGATTGTTTCAACATGATTTTACCGGTAGAAGCATGAATCAAATGTTTTTAGGTTCATAATACGTGTTCCCAGCTAGAGAGGCAAGTCTCCTTGTTTTCACTTCTATACCTTGAACACTTACAAGTGTTTTTCTCTCTTTTACTTGATGGCTGTGAGCTACTGCTGAAGGTGATTGTTGTTGCCTGACATTTTGATGGTGACTACTTCTTTTCAAATGTCATAAGCTACTGCTGTGACTATTTTTCCTTACCCTGATTTAGAAAGTTGCTACTGCGACTGAAAGAGACTCGGCTGAGTTTCTAGAACTACTCTTTATAGTCAGTTCGTCCTCTTATAGATTTTTAACCTCAAGCCCCAAAACTCTTACTCTTCTCCAAATAACTCTTCATGGGTTCTATCATACTTAGAACTCTTTAGATTAGATTAGGAACTGTTTCTTTATGGAACATGCTGTTATTTAATTGTTAATTTCCTAATCTCATTTTATTTGATGTTTCTGTAAACAAGTTTATTTTGACTTATTCAATAAAGAAATGGGAAACCAATATTAAACTTTAAACAAAGACAATAAAGGTTTAGAAAACCTTACCAAACCTCTCATCATTGACTCCTAAATTAAAAGTAAACGATTAATGTGATTGAGATGATTTGATTTCATGCTCCATTCTAAACCGGTGGCAAGCATCTATCGACCTGAGGAGAATTGGCACAGAGGTGGAGATCCCTTGATAGTAAGTTACTGGTTGAATTGATAAATAAAACACTCGCTTTCCACGCTATCCGTTTCTGGTAGCAGAGTGAAGGTTCACACCCTGAATGGCACTACAATAAAATAGTACCCAAAATTAAAATACATTTCCCAATTCCTGAATCCAATGTCCAGAAATTGAAGATCCAACACAGCAGTGTTAGAAGTAGCTACAGTTGAAGGTGTGAGTATTAATAGGGGAATGTGTTGATTGGGTGGCTGTGCTTTGTTTTTTCCAAATAAGTGTCTGGGTTAAATGAGTGAGTGAGAAGAAAAGAAAAGAAAAATCGATGAGTTGTTGAAGAAATAGATTGTAGATTTCAGGCTCGTTGAAGTCGAAAGATCTAGGGATATTGTAAAATAAACAAAAATTTTGTTGCAGAATTTATGGTGTAGTGCATGAGGTACCATCACCTATACCATTGACGTAGAGATACTAAACATTGTTGTGTTTGATTAACATTGATCACTGTTAGTGGAAACTAATTACGCAAACAGGGGAAACTTCGTTGGTTTGGGTGATTTCATGCTGGTTGAGATTTCACTGCGGTTGCAGAAGAATATTCTTGAATGATTGTAATACTGTTGTTTCTATTAGTAGAGCAAACAAGAAGAGATTTTAAGGTCATTTGTTAGAATTGTGTGAATTTGGAGACATTTGTAAAGGAGGGTGAACTGCTGCAAGGAGCGAGATTCAACGTCATATTGTTCCGCAATGGGATTGGTCAGTTGGTGTGTTTCGCGGTGGGATTGGTTGGTGAAGTTGTAGAGCTGCTCTGATATTGGATTTTCAGGGAAAATGTAATGTGTTTGGATTTGTTAATAAGAAAATGTGAAAATAATAGTTGAAATTTTATTGGCCCATTGAGAAATTGGCATATACGGAACAAAGTCAAAACATTCTGATGATCTGTGCTGTTTCAAGTTGACATATCACTATGAAATGTTTTAAGGATTTTAAGAATTGAGAGGGGATATTACTATTCCATTACGCAAAGATGAGGGTACACCTGCATACATTATGGCTACTGAGCAAAGTTTAAGCACTTGTCTTTGGCTTCACCAATGGAGTAGGATTACAGATAAGGAGGGGGCTGTGAGTTTTCCTAGGTATGCGGCATTTAACACTAGAATCTTGAATCATTTAAAAGGAAAATTATGCTAAATGAAGCCACCACCCAGACCCATTCAATATGAGGCTTTTAATGCATGGGAAAAAATCTCAAGGGAAAAAGAGAGAGAAAAATATCAGAGGAGGACCAATAGAGCAGTGAAAAATTATGCGAATGCTCAGTGGGATGAGGAACAGTGTAGATGTAGAAAGCAATTATAGAAGGAAATAGATTGTATCCAGTGATTACATCAGAGGCTGCTAAGAAGGGAAGTGAGAAAGATTCTACAAAGAGAGAAGGGGATGAGTCACACACTGATTCAGGTGATGACATTTTGGAACAGATGTTAACTTCAAGACCTTCACCACATACAACCACTACTGAACAAAGAGAATTCGGCATTAGTACCAGTCCATCAGTGCCTACCGCTCCTGTAAGTCTAGGAGTAGTAAAAATCGATTGACCCTTACAAATATTGCAAATTGTTCCACCAGTAGTGGCTCGACCTCAGATTGCAGTTCCTACTGCAACTAACATCGCTGCAGTGCCTAGTATAGCATCGGTACCTGTTGTCAATGCTCAAGCCATACCCAGAGCACTATCAAGTGCTTCTCCACTTGTGGAGTTGAGGTCAGAAATTCAACTAGTTGTTGGAGGCTTACCTGCAACAGGAATTTTACAGACTTCCCAAAATTCACATATAGTTGCGTGGAAACCACCACAAATAGTGCAATCACTAATAGATGGAGTGACATTAGTTTTCACAGCCGCAATGTCACCAGGAGATATATATGCAGCTGAAGAAGGCTATATACCAGCATGGTAAGAAGAAGCAGCGGGAATAAGAAAGGCAGAATGTACAGAGACACAAGAGAGATCAGAGAGTGAGAGGGTAAAACCATTGAACATTTCAAAACTGAAGGAAGAATTAGAAGAAATAGTAATGGGATGTTTGGACTTCGAACACCTAGAGCAATATCAAAGGAAAGAGTTAATCTACCTGAGCAAGGAGATTACAAGGAAAGCAGCTTCAGCTCATGACCGATTAATGGAATTAGCTCAAACATATGAGATTGATCTAAGCAAGAAATTTCACTTGCAAAGAAGCTATAGAGTCCAGTTAGATGACCCAGCAATAGAAAACATGAGGGTTTCAGGAATGCGTTTGCACATTACAGAATTAGTTAAATGTATTCGCAAATGGAGCAAGACTGAAAAATTAGAGATCAGATGGGCAAAGAAACATGAAAAGAAAAGAGAGAAGCAGAAATTGCAGGGAAGCGAGATGAAGGAGGTGAGGGAGATGTGACAGCTTACCCACTCAGAGAAATAGCAGGAGGAACGTATGTACATGTTCCCTGGAGTCGAGGTGATTTGGCTGCATTTAAGAATCATTTTCCCAAATTGAGAGGCAAGCTAGTGCAATGATATTCATAAGTCAAACGATTCATAAAGATTTCAAAGGTTCTGTGGACAGATCTGAATACCTTTTTGATATTGTGGTGCCTGCTGATTTATGGGTTGAATGTAAGACCGCGGTACAATGGCCGAAAGAGGAACCAGCAAGGAAGACTAGAACGAATGCACCATCTAATTTAGTGATGGAGAATTATGTGGCAGAGATTACCTTATTGAAAGGTAGAGTACCTCTAAGAGATCTGGATTGGCTAAAATTAAAAGAACCACCAAAGAGCCAAAAGAGACTGTACATAAATATGAGAGATTGTTGTAGGTGTTTCAGCAGCACAGTGGAAGTAAATATCTTAAGGAAAGGGATATGGGTATTTTTGTATCCCAGTTTGTTTTCAGTTTGAAACCAGAGATCTGTACGTACATTACGCAAAGTGTGATCTGTTGGCAAAACAAATTTCTCAACAAGATCCTGCGATATGCAAAATACTGCAGTGACAAATTAGATCTGAAGCAGAAGAAAATAAAGGAGAAATTCATGTTAGCACAGACCAAGCTGGCTCAGAAGGGTTTTCAGAATCCTTAATTTGCAGGAAAACAAGGGAATATGCAAGAAGTTGCAGTGCCACAAGCTGGTTTTCAGGGAAATCAAGGAGAATTGAACGTGTCTCAAGGTAGAGGTAGAGGTGCTCCTGTGGGTACAGGTTGTGGATCAAATATTGCTGCTATAAAAATGATTACCCCTTGTCATATCTGTCATAAAATTGGACATTAGAAGAAGGAATGTTGATATAATCCTGTTAATGCTGGTGGATATGTACAAATGTCAAGAAGTATACAATTTCAAAACCCGTCTGCTCAACAGGTACAAATGCACTTGCAGGGACAAATTACGATGATGCCAGTTTCACCAGCTCAAATGAATGTCCCTAACATGGGAAATCCTATATTTAATTTGAATCAGATGCCAAAGATGAATACAAATTCATTTCAAACTGCAATGCCACAATTCCAGAATTCAAACCAAAATGTTTCACAGCAATTTCTTTGTTCGAGTTTGATGGTTCAGGTTCTGATGCTTCACAATGAAGGTGTCTGAGAGGCGAGGAAGATTGTGTACTTGTCACAGTCTTAGAGGTAGACCAGCATATGTAGATGCTGAGGTTTATGGCCACCCGTATCATTTTTGATAGATACTGATGCTACCAGATCCACTGTGAGAACAGCAGAAGTTCCAGACCTGCCTCTCTCGGGGAAAACAATTCAAGTCGTAGGAGTAATGAATAAACAATTCATGAACCCAGTTTCTGAAAAAGTCTGAGTAAAGATAGGTTAATTCAAAGAGAAGCATAAATTTGTTGTATGCAATTCCAGTCCTGGAAATCTGCTAGGGAGAGATTTGCTGTCCAAATTAAATTGTGCCATATACTGCACCTGAGTTGGTGTGGTATTTCAAACACATGATGAGAATATGGGTTTTAAAATGATTAGGCAACAAAAAGAAACTGGAATATTTCCATTACCGACTAGTTACCTGAGGATCTGAAAGAGACAGTACACAAAGAGGTTTGGGACTTCAGAGAAAAGGACGTCGGACTTATTAAAGGTGTAGAATCAGTCTGAATAAAAGTAAAAGCGAATGCGGTCCATCCCAGAACCCCACCTTATGATTTTACCCCCGAGACAATTGCAGGAATAATGCCAGTAATTGATGATATGTTATAAAAAGGAATATTGAGGGAATTGATTGGAAGTCAATGTAACTTTCCAATTATGGGCTTACAAAAGCCCAAAGAAAAATTCCGGATAGGGCTGGTTTTAAGTAAAATTAATGAGATTGTGGTCCCTTGTTTTCCTGTGATACCGAATCCAGTCAACATCCTATTCCAAATTCCTTGTTCTGCAAAATGGCTTACTGGCATTGATCTCTGCCAGGCATTCTTTTCTGTCCCCTTACACGAGGAGAGTCAGTTTTTGTTCTCATTCATTTTCCAGCAGAGGACATTAGTATGGTGTTGTGTCCCACAAGGGTATACAGACAGTCCTTCCATATTTAACCAGATCTTAAAGAGAAACTAAGAGCTCTTGCAAATGCCATAGAAGTTTACCCTTGTCCAATACATAGATGACTTGCTCGTGGCATCAGAGACACAAGAAGCCTGTAAACCAGACACCATTGCTCTATTGAATCACCTGGCTTAAAATGGGCACAAATTGCCTCCAGGGAAACTGCAGTACGGTCTAAAAGAAGTTCAATATCTGGGACACATCATTGTAAAGGGAGCTAGGAAGGTGTCCCCAGAGAGAGTGGAAGCAATCTTGCAGATAAACCCACCATAAAATCGAAAGGAAGTCAGGATGTTTTTGGGAATGATAGGCTACCGTAGACAATGGATACCAAACTGCCATAATGGCAAAACCTCTACTGAGGTTGACACACAGAGATGTGTCTGATCCGATTCCATGGAACAGCGCATGTACAAAAGCGTTCCTAGAGTTGAAAGAAAAATTGTATTGTTCCTCGGCACTAGGAATGCCTAAATATTCAAAATAATTTATACTATTTTGCGGTGGGAGAGATGGGTGAGATCTCTCAGCATTGACACAAACACATGGTGATGCCTGGAAACCAATCAATAACTTCTCTACTACTCTTGACCCCATAGCAATAGGTCTTCCAAGTTGCCTTAAGGTGGTGGCGGTGGTAAGTACTTGTCTGGAACAGAGTGAGAACATAGTAATGGGATACCCATTAAATGTTATGGCCCCACATTCTGAGGAGCTGCTATTAACCAGAACAAAAACACAGTACATGACCCACAAAAGATTGGCACACTATGAGCAGAAACTAATTCTTTCAGAAAACATAACATTGAAAAGATGTATTGTACTGAATCCTTCAACACTGTTACCTGTAAATGATGCTGATTTTGATCAAATTGAAGATGACTGCCTAGATATCACAGATTTATGCACCAAGCCCCAAGCAGACATTAAGGGTGAACCTCTGATTGAGCCCGATCATGCACTGTTTGTGTATGGCTCATACTTAAGAAGTAATGATGGCACACTGAAAGCAGCATATGCCGTGTGTACTATAAATGATGAAGTTGAAGCCGCATGGCTTCAAAGAGTCACAAGTTGCCGTATTGGTTGCTCTTACCAGAGCATGCAATTTAACTGCACAAATGAGAGTCACCATCTTTACAGACAGCTAGTACAGGCTTGGTGTTGTCTATGATTTTGGGAAGTTATGGCCCCAAATGGGATTTATTACTTCTATAGGTACGCCGATCCAGAATGGAGCCTATTTCAAGGATTTATCGGATGCTTTACAAATGCCAGGAGAGAGTGCAGTGGTCAAATGTGCAGCACATCAAAGCGGGAATGGGTATGTTGCCATGGGCAACAGATACAAGGATTTTGTGTCTAGGTGTTGTGCTTTGTTAACCTGCACATTCAATGTAGGGTTCACATGTGAGTCCGGGGAAGAGAGTCCATTCACAATGTTGATGAAAGTCTCTGACACTTGCAACGAGTTGAAAAGGGTTCAGAAAAATGTGTCTGAAGCAGAACAAAATGGTTAGGTAAAGGCAGGTTATGAGAAAAACGCAAATGACATTTGGATGTCAGCAGATGGAAGACCAGTATTGCCAGACAGCTTGTTTTTTCCAATGACACAATCCTACCATGGATAAACACATTTGGGTAGGTATTCAATGGTGAGGCTTTTCAGACAGAGTTAGTATAGCCCCAGATTCCGAATGTTAGCAGATAAAATTTGTCACAGATGTGTGATATGTCAACAGTTGAATGCAGGGAAAATAACGCATGGTACTTTGACACACATAGGGAGATCAGGTGGTCCTTTCAACAGGATGCAGATGGATTTTATCAAGATGCCTGCTTACAGTGGGCTGAGATATATCCTGGTCATTGTGTGTAGCTTCTCAAGATGGGTGGAAGCCTACCCAACTAGAAATGACAGTCTGACTGCAGCAAAACTGTTCTTATGTGAACTCATACCCAGATTCGGCATGCCGATTTCTCTTGAGTGAGATAGAGGAACTAATTTAAATAACGAGGTCCTAAAGATGATCTGCACAGCCCTACAAATTGAACAAAAATTACATTGCAGCTATAGACCCGAGGATTCGGGAATAGTAGAACAGCTAAACTACGCCATCAACTCTAGATTGGCGAAGGTTTGTGCTTCAATGTCTCTGAAATGGCCAGATGCATTGCCTTTAGTGTTGATGAGCATTCAAAGTACTCCAGACAGCAAAACAGGATTATCACCCCATGAGATTCTGATCGGTAAGGCAATGAGATTACCTGCCAATCCCACAAATAATCTCTTAAATATCACTGACGATATTATCCTTGACTACTACAAAGGATTGGTTAATGTTGTTCATTCTGTTTTTCATCAGGTTTCAGCTCCAACACAAGATCCTCATCAAGAACACTGCCATGGCCTAAATCTTGGTGACTGGGTCGTGATCAAGAAGCACATTAGGAAGACTTGTCTTGAACCCAGACGGAAAGGCCCCTTCCAGGTAATTTTGACTACAAATACTGCTATTAAGTGTGCTGGGATTCCCAGCTGGATTCATGCTTCACACACTGAGAGAGTGAGCAATCCAGAAGAAGTGTCTGTGGTTTATGATCCTGAACAACGAGTAAAGGTGACTGTACCAACAGTTGAGAGGCCACCTAGACCAGTAGCACCTTTGCCAGTTCAACAGCAGGAAGAAGAGAAGGGTGAAGATCCACAAGCAGAAAGGCAAGTTCCAGACACTGAAATTGCACAGAGTGGTGTTGAGATCTCTAATGAAGTGGAAGCAGAGACTGACCCACAGAGCCAAAGTGCAGTTGAACCTGTGTCTGCCCGAGAGGAAGATTCAGGTGAAGGAACCAGTATGGATTGAGGAAGATAAATTGACAAACTGAATGGCCACAAAACTAACAGACTGAGAATCTAAGAAGAAGTACTTCAATAACATGAATTCCGGAGACAATATCTGAAGAAACTGAATTTAGTGATGAAAGTAGCACTGACCCAATTCAATAAAGACTGAGAAGATCCAAAAGAGCACAGTTGCTTTGTTGCAGGTATTCTGCACCTGAATAGTCATACTACGTGAACACTGCTTTGAATGTCACATTGGAAGAGTTGTACAATGTGAATCCATAACTGTTTGAACCTCCTTGAGATCAAATAAAGAGACTATTGGTAAAAGAGCTGAGCACATTAAGGAAAATCAAGTCCACTCAATAAGAAAAGAACAAATACGAACATGTGCCTTTAGACATTTGTTGTTTTGATTTTCTATTTTACAGAAGATCAACCCAGGTCCGAGTCTGCTTCAGAAGAATAGGAATAACATTTTAGAAGAATACGGAGTAGGGTTACTGATTGTCTTTTTAGAAAAAAGTTCAGAAGATTTTTTGTACTAGAATCTACTGTGAGCTGCTGGACTCAAGTGTATTAGATCTGACTCAAAGACAATGTGTTGTATTAGAAATAAGTGGCGTAATATTGATAGGGTTCTACTTAAATACAGAGTCAGAGTACACAGTGAAGAATGCTGCTAATCGCATATATCAATAAAGAAGAAACATTTCATTCGTTATAAAAATTATGGTTTTTCCACTTATGTTTATTCTAGGTTAGTACAAAAATATAACTGATGCCATGAATGCAAAGCATTGCTATGTCTGTGTACACTTTTGAGTATTTCTTTTCCAGTCACGATTTAATCCTTTCTAGTGTGCCTTTAATAGAAAACATGAATTTACACTCACAAGCAAAAGACATGGGCACTGCCTGTTATTATTCCTTTCCACATAAACCTATAGATAGTGTTAAATCTTACAAGGAAAATGTAACCTGCTTGATGCAACCATTGGAGAAAATATACATAGTGACTTTAGAGGAGAAGTACACTAACATGACACAAACTAGTGACAAAATTAACAATATTTTAGAGAATGCTTAGAAAAAGAAAGAAAACAAATAGCATTTACAGAAGACGGACACCTAGGAGAAATAGATGCACAGGAATTAGCAGCTGTGAACATGCATTTCAATTAATGGGAGGGATATGGCAAATTCTACAGGTAGATGAAAATACAATTCCTGGAGTTTATTACATTTGTGGACAGAATGCTTACTTTTTGTTTCCAGGCAATTGGGAAGGTATCTGCTATTTAGGCATACTAATTCCAAAAATGTTTTACGTGAAAACTCGAGATGCTTTAACTATGACACCAGCACACAGACAGAAATGTAGAGCAGAAACTGTAGCAGGAGTAGTTGGAGATATCTTTGGAGTGATCATTCTACCTGTAGCCATCATATTAAATGACAAAAAGATTAGAAAGCTAGCAACGGTTGTCAACAAAATGGCAACAATCACTTCAAGAGCTTTGCTTGTAATTAACATAGAACTAATCCCTATAAGGTCTATGGTACTCCAAGTCTGATTTGCACTATAAATTTTACTTGCAGAGAAGGGTGGAGTCTGCAAAATGCTCAAATGAACTCACTGCTGTTCTTACATGCCTGACAAATGTAGAAAGATTTGCAAATAACATATCAGGTTTAGAATCTGAATTACATGAATTGGAAACACCAAGGGGCCGATTCCGATTCGGGCCGGAAAAAGCACCGACCGACTCGGAGCCGGAAAAATTACCGACCGACACGTACCAGTGGCGCCCGACACGCCAAGTACGATGCAAGCCGCGATAAATCCGACCGACACGTCAGGAAACCAAGCCGACCGACCGAGCCGCTCGGAAAATAGCAATCCGGCCGGAAAAACACGCGAATCCAACCGACCGACACGCACCCGGAACAAATCCGACCGAATCGTACCCGCCAACTCCAACCCGCAAAGTACGATGCAAGGCGCGAAAAACCCGACCGAGTCGGACGGAGGACAAGCCGTACGACCGACACGCATACAAAACCGAGCCGAAGCAACACAATACACCGCGACCGACGCGTACGCAGCATACAAAACTGCACAAACACAGCGTGAACGAAACGGAGAACACCGTACGAGACCAATGCAGGGTCCGACTCGGTCACAAGAACGTTTCCAACATACACAAACAGCACAAAGGAAAAATCACCCAAAAAAAGGCCAAACAAGCAATTAGCAAGCCAATAAATACTGGGGGTGGGGACAGAGAACAAAGACACACCCACAACTCCACCTATATAAAGGACACAAATCACTACCATGAGCCTTTGCAAATGCCATTCCACTGCCAGCACCCAAGAGAAAGCAACCACACACCCACAGCTCACCCCTCACACAAGCCACACACCATCAGCACACCAACAAATACCTACCTCACATACACCCAGCAAAACACACACTCACACACCCTCACCTGCACACCAACACACACATCACTGACCATCACCACCCATCACCATGCCCCCCAAGAAGAATCCCAAGTTCCTAGATTGTGAATTGGAAGTCCTGGTAGACGAGATCCTCAGGGTGGAGCCACAGCTGTTTGGCACTCTGGTCCAACAGACCCCCATGTCGCAGAAAACCAAGATGTGGGAGAGGATCATCAACAGGGTGAACGCACAATCACCATGTCGGCGCACAAAGACGGACATCCAGAACAGGTGGTATGACGTGCGCAGGAGGGTACGGGACCTGCTGAAGATAGACTACATCAACAGCCAACATACCGGCAGTGGCCCTCCTGCCAAGCCAATATACCTCAGGCCCTGGGAGGAGAAGGTGCGGGCCATCCTTCCGCCAGTGAGCGTATATGGACTAGAGAACATCCCAGAGCCTGGTGAGTACACAACAAATGTACACAATAAACTGCCACAAAACACACACATCACTGTCAAGGGGAGAGTCAAACCATGCACACATAGCAATTACACAGCAACTAGAACAGAATCATCCCAAAATGTGTATGTCAGTCAGATAAACACAACACATGCCATCAAAAAAGTCACATCCAACTGTGCCAACACATGTACAAACACAACCACAACTACAGCTAGGCAGTGGCACAAATAGAACTAACACACACATCCACACATGTAGCCACCACAACAACACCAACACACAGTGAAGACCACTCAAAGGAAGGAATTCTGTGTATGCTGGCCAAGTCAGTGTAGCCAATAGCATCATGGGAGTCGCAGTCACACATATTGCCCCCCCCCCACAACTGTCCCATCAACACCACCCTGAACCATGCTCACATCACAGGGAGTGGAGAAGGACTGACACTGGCTACTGCTGTGGGGAGCACAAGGCCCTGCTGCCAACTGTGCACCAACAAACAGCAGGACACCACTGACTGACATCCTGAGAGACAACTTACACTCCCTGCAATGCAAGCACGTTCCATGGTGGGATATCTGGCTGGCTGGCTGGGTGGGAAGGGGGACTTGCAGCACTGACCATAGTCACCAGCACCTCCCCTCACACCCCCCAACACAAACTCCACAGTACCCACCTGGTAGAATGCAATGCCCTCCATCCTAACACAAGATCCCACAAAGCACCACCACCCTGGGTTATGTTGTGTGAAGCACAGGGACACTCTTGGGACTCTTAGCCAAACAACTGCCAGGACAACACTCCCAGCCATCCTGTCAGCACAGCCAGCCCACCCCACAGGGAAGCAGAGTCAAAAGGAAGGAAGCATGGGCATGCTGGGAAGGGGGTGGAGGCAATAGCATGATGGGAGTCGTAGTCACAGACATTGCTCAGCCTCACAACTGGCCCATCAACACCACCCTGAACCATGCTCACATCACAGGGAGTGGAGAAGGACTCACAAGATGGCTGACACTGGCTACTGCTGTGGGGAGCACAAGGCCCTGCTGCCAACTGTGCACCAACAAACAGCAGGACACCACTGACTGACATCCTGAGAGACAACTTACACTCCCTGCAATGCAAGCACGTTCCATGGTGGGATATCTGGCTGGCTGGCTGGGTGGGAAGGGGGACTTGCAGCACTAACCATAGTCACCAGCACCTCCCCTCACACCCCCCCAACACAAACTCCACAGTACCCACCTGGTAGAATGCAATGCCCTCCATCCTAACACAAGATCCCACAAAGCACCACCACCCTGGGTTATGTTGTGTGAAGCACAGGGACACTCTTGGGACTCTTAGCCAAACAACTGCCAGGACAACACTCCCAGCCATCCTGTCAGCACAGCCAGCCCACCCCACAGGGAAGCAGAGTCAAAAGGAAGGAAGCATGGGCATGCTGGGAAGGGGGTGGAGGCAATAGCATGATGGGAGTCGTAGTCACAGACATTGCTCAGCCTCACAACTGGCCCATCAACACCACCCTGAACCATGCTCACATCACAGGGAGTGGAGAAGGACTCACAAGATGGCTGACACTGGCTACTGCTGTGGGGAGCACAAGGCCCTGCTGCCAACTGTGCACCAACAAACAGCAGGACACCACTGACTGACATCCTGAGAGACAACTTACACTACCTGCAATGCAAGCACGTTCCATGGTGGGATAACTGACTGGGTGGGTGGGTGGGTGGGAAGGAGGTCTGGCTGTCAACCAAACACAATCAATGCAGACCATGTTCACACCCCAGAGAATACATAGAAATGCCCAAATAATGCAGGACAATGTGCCACACCAATATCAACCCCTGACTGTGACGACTTAGGACAATACAATGTACAGGCCCGCACCCCGAGGCACAGTCACAACTGTCAGGTGTGTCAACCACTGATGCCTGCAGAAACATGACATACATTGTTTGTGTCTCCCAAAAACAGGTGATGATAGGGACACAGCAGCAGACGCTGAGGAGTCCCAGTCCCAGGCTCAAGAGGATGCCGAGCTCACTGGCGTCGTACAGCCTCTGTCCTCCTCGGACGATGAAGAACAACCTGGCACATCCGGTGCAAGTCAACATGCTGCACCAGCAGGACCACCAGCTGCAGCACCAGCAGGTCCACCAGCTGCACCCCTGCACCCACCCCTCCAACGACTGTCACCACGAATACCATCCCTGCCGACATGGACAGAATAAGGAACAACACCAGCGCAGTGACCCTGGACCAACCTGGGGCCATGGACACCACCACCACCACCACCCCCAAGGTGGACCAGGGTTATCTGTGCGTGCAACTGCACACACTGCACATGTCAGCAGGGGTGGTGGGAGGGGTGGGAGACAGAGGTCGCTGCTTGCAGAGGTTGCTGGTGTGCATGTTGACCCACAACTGGTACGCATAGCTGATGCGTACCAGTCCAGCACCGGAGAGCTCAGCCAGGTAGTGGGGCTCCTCAGAGACATCAAACAGCAGCAGGCTGCCCATCATGCCCGCTTGGACTCCCACATGTCCCACGTGGAGTCACACATGTCACGTGTGGACTCCCACATGTCCCGCGTGGAGTCCAAGTGGGATGTACTACATGAGATGACGGCGGTGCACAGGGACATTTTACAATGCCTCCGCCAGATGAACAGCAACCAGTCCACACCTACCTGTGTGCCAACAACATCTGGTACCGAACAAACTGCAACTGCCACAGGGAGGGAGGAGGACTCTGGCGGAGAGTCCCCTGCACCGCAGCAGCCTGCACTTGAGGGCCCCCCCCCAAGAAGAGGGGTCGTCCGAGGAGGGGAAAGTGAGAGGCTGATGGCCAAGCGCAACTCCCAGGAAGCCTGAACCTGTTCTGGATTTTCGCCTTTGTGCACAGACTGTTCACCCTGTTGATGGCAACACTACTCCCACACATTGCAGGGGGAGTACAAGTTGGAACAATGTGTCAGACAACTGTGGCCCCGATACTGGGGATCCTGTCTACCTGGACTTTCTATTCATCTAGGAACTTGGGATTGCAAGATTCATGTACAGCACAATCCATCCTATGCACTATTATCACAGATGTATCACAATAAACACACTAATACACCATACTTGCCTCTGTCGTGATTCCAACGTGGGTGCTGTTATGGGGATGATGAACTGCAAAATTACACTGTGTATGCGAACTGCAACAGCAAGGACAACACAGGCATGTGAGTACAGGCAACGTGACACATATGAGGGAGACACACCACCAGGGCTACACAACACATACACACCTAGGCCATCTGACTCATTGCCTACACTGATGTTGCCAGGGAAGACGGTGCAATGCACAGACACCACACCCATTCCCAGTTGTAGTCAAGTAGCCCACAGGTGCAGTAAGCAAATGGCAGTCAAATGTGTGACCACAGACAACGCACATCACTAAGTGAAGCACAGGTTTATTACACAGTAGCAACATGCCGTAACCACTACAGATGCAAGGTAACCCCACCTGGTAGCGGGCACACAGTCAACAACTGTAGACAGAAGGAAGTCCATGGGTGTGGCGCACATCACCTGTAGGGACACAACAGCTACCAGCCTGGATGTGCAATCACGTCGTCGGTGGACACAGTTGACCAAACGAATCTGAAAGTACCCTGTGAAGGACAGAAATGACACACAGTCAAAAGCAATGCAGTACAGGACAGAACAGCAAAACTCATGCACAATACATGTTACAAGATACCCACCCAGAACCAAGTTAGCATGTCAACACTGTTGGGGAGTACAGCCCACCTGTCACCACACATCGCAACACACATCCTGTCAAGTAGCCCATGGACACACTCCAACAGCACCAGAGCACCACCCACACATCATGCCAACTCACATCATTCACATGACACCTCAGGATACTCACATTCAGCTAAAGAAGTTGGTGATGAGCTGTGTGCGGACATCACCATCACCATCATCATCATCATCGTCACTGGCATCGCGGTCCAGGCCAGGATCCTCCACAGGTGGCGGATGTTGGTCATCGTCATCCTGGATGAGAGGCAACTCCTTCCGCACTGCCAGGTTGTGGAGCATGCAGCAGACGATGATAATCTTGCACACTTTCGCAGGGGCATATGGGAGGGACCCTCCGGTCTTGTCCAGGCAGCGGAAGCGGCTCTTCAGGAGACCAAAGGTCCGCTCAATCACTCTCCTGGTCCGACCATGTGCCTCATTGTAGCGCATCTGGGCAGGTGTCACAGGGTTCCTGAGGGGTGTCAGCAACCACGGCATGTTGGGGTATCCCGAGTCACCTACGGACAGACAAGTGCACATCAGCTGACTTGGAAAAGTGGGCGGAATACTACAGATCAGATCACACACAATGGCACAAAGTCAGTACACACCGACAAGCCAGGCACGCTGGTTCTGCATCTGTGCCATCAACCTGGGGATGCGACTACTCCTCATCACAAAGGCATCGTGTGCTGAACCAGGGAAACGGGCACACACGTGTGTGATGGTCATGTCTGCAAGACACACCACCAGTGCATTGACCGAGTGGTAGTGCTTGCGGTTCCTGTAGGCCTGCTCCTGGGCCTGTGGTGGTACCAAAGCCACATGTGTCCCATCAATGGAGCCAATGACATGCAGCATCCTCCCCAGGGCATAAAAGTCACTCTTCACGTCAGTGAGTCGTCGCAGTCTAGGGAAATAGATGTACCGGTTCAGGAAGAGCAACATTGCCGCCAAGAAATCGCGGAGCACACGGCTGAACATGGTCTGTGACATCCCACCAGCAGACGCCACAGTATGTTGGAAGGTACCGGTGGCAAAGAAGTGTAGGGCTGCCATCACCTTCACCTTGGGGGTCAGCGCTGTAGGATACGGCCGGCCAGGCTGCAAATGTGGGGACAACTGCACTGCAAAATCCTCAATCAGCTGCCTGGTGAAGCGGTACCGTCGGATGCTGTCCCGTTCCACCATCGTTGCCAGGTCTGGGAATGGCCGATGGACAGCAGGAGCCCTGCAGTGCAGAGGAGAAGTAAGCAGGATCGTCAGTCACCCCACATATGCGGCATTGAACACACTCAAGATCCCAACATACATCATCATGAGGCACAACTACATGAAGTGTGCAGTACCGGAACGACATGTATGGTACATACATGGCCAACATCTGTCAACACGGTCCTACAGGTGGCATCAATTTGTCCCAGGTTGGCCCATTGGATATCATGATGCTGTGTCACAGTCACCCCCCAGTGACATGTGAGGACAGATGTGCCCCAGGCACCACAGCTCAACGACAGGCACATTCCCAGGGACCCTGTAATGCCACATGGACACTGGCATCACCTGGAGTATCATGTGTACACCACAACAAAACAAACATGACCCCCACAGGTAGTGGCCACACTTGCCATGGCAGGAGAGCCATGGACGTCTGTGACACACACGCACAACATCAGAGTCCATGCACACACAACGTGGATGTGGAGACTGTCTCCCATTGTGCACATGAAATCAGAGACATTGTAAACACTACATGCACAAAGACTGTGGAGGGCCATCACTATTGTGCCACTGGGACACCCTGGCTCAAACATACCGTCCCACATGGGACTCACGGGGTATGTGACATGACATACACAAACACCACTGTGAAATGTGACCATGACACATGCACAGATATGAACAGTTGCACATCACAGTGGTCACGTACACGTAACACCCAGGATCCTGTCCCCATTAACACGTGCACAGCCTGGGGGTGGCTGCCCACAGGTGACACCCACAGGACAACATGTACACCAACATACACACAATATGAAATGCAGCCTTACATGCCTTATGATAAGGTTTGGACAGGCTGTCGTGATGTAGGTGTGCCCCTCACTCCCTGGGAGCTATCTGTGGCTGGCACATGTCCATCTGAGACAGGCATGCTGACCCATGCCAGTCACATATACAGTGATGCGTTGAACAGCAATGGACCGATCGGTGCCTCCGGCCGGCCCATTGCATTCAATGTGTGCGGGAACGCGTTGTACCCCTGTGCGCGTTGAACTGCAATGGACCGATCGGTGCCTCCGGCCGGCCCATTGCATTCAATGTGTGCGGGTACGCGTTGTACCCTGTGCGCGTTGAACTGCAATGGACCGACCGGTGCCTCCGGCCGGCCCATTGCTTTCAATGTGTGCGGGTACGCGTTGTACCCCTGTGCGCGTTGAACTGCAATGGACCGATCGGTGCCTCCGGCCGGCCCATTGCATTCAATGTGTGCGGGTACGCGTTGTACCCTGTGCGCGTTGAACTGCAATGGACCGATCGGTGCCTCCGGCCGGCCCATTGCATTCAATGTGTGCGGGTACGCGTTGTACCCCTGTGCGCGTTGAACTGCAATGGACCGATCGGTGCCTCCGGCCGGCCCATTGCTTTCAATGTGTGCGGGTACGCGTTGTACCCCTGTGCGCGTTGAACTGCAATGGACCGATCGGTGCCTCCGGCCGGCCCATTGCATTCAATGTGTGCGGGTACGCGTTGTACCCCTGTGCGCGTTGAACAGCAATGGACCGATCGGTGCCTCCGGCCGGCCCATTGCATTCAATGTGTGCGGGTACGCGTTGTACCCCTGTGCGCGTTGAACAGCAATGGACCGATCGGTGCCTCCGGCCGGCCCATTGCTTTCAATGTGTGCGGGTACGCGTTGTACCCCTGTGCGCGTTGAACTGCAATGGACCGATCGGTGCCTCCGGCCGGCCCATTGCATTCAATGTGTGCGGGTACGCGTTGTACCCCTGTGCGCGTTGTACCTCAATGGACCGATCGGTGCGCACTCCATTGACAATGGGCTTGCCTGGCAACGGACGCTGTTGAATTTCGAACGAGTCGGTTGCTGGAAAATCAGTTGGTCACCCACAACAATGTTGCAAAATCATGTATGTCATGAAGTTGAAGTTTTGAAGGATGCTGTGGGCGTGTTTTGGTGCTGCTATTCCATGGATTGGCCAGATTCAGAAGATGCAAACGACTTGGACCTATCACTTTGGACACAAGGGACAGTATCTGCCTCTCCAGCACATATATATTGCTGCCTGTTCCCCTGAGAGCCCACTTGCCTGCACTACATGCTCCAGGACGACATCTGCCACTGCACTGCTGCTGTCTCTGCCCCTCTGGACCCTGCAATGGCACGTACTGTGGAGAGAGCCCCAGCCTTCAGCCTTGAGGAGAACCAGGCCCTGCTGGACAGCCTACTTCCACAGTACAGCAAGCTGTATGGGACACCAGGGGAGCAGGTGAGTGTTCTGTGCACTGCCTTTCTGAATGTGCATTTTGTCTGACTAGCAAGGCTGAGAGTCAGCACACCACTGGCTAGCGGGCTCACTGAGTAGTTGTCACCCCCCATAGTGTGTAGTGACTTGCACTGGACAGGTATGGTGCAGTGACAGTGCTTCTGAACAGGGTTTTACTCCCCATGCAATGATACCATGTAGTGACTTCTGGAAAACTGTCCATGGGCAGCCGTGCACTGCCTGGGTACACCATGTGCCCCTGTGATTGCGACATGTGTATGCAACTGTGTCATGCACGGATATGTTGCATGTGTAGTAATGGCCTTATCACTTTGTCATCCTGACAGGCTTCTGCCCATCGGAAGCATGAGATATGGAAGGACATCGTCCGGGCTGTCCGGTCCGTGGGGGTCTACAAGCGCCGGATCCGCAACTGCCAAAAGAGGTGGCAGGACCTTCGGGGCTGGACCCGGAGGATTGCACGGGTCCAGCTGAAGCTGTCGCCTCCTCGCAGGAGGGGCGGAACACGGACCCTGACCCCCACATGCTCAGGATCCTGGCGGTGGTCTTTCCAGACCTGGATGGGCAGCTGAAGGCCAGAGAGCAGCAAGGAGGGGGTGAGTCAAAGACTGCACTGTGTACTCTGTCTAACATGCTATGTGCCCTCCTCGGGCCAGGTTGAACTGCCACAGTACAGCAGTCATGTTGTCCAGGAGCCATGTCCCTCTATTGTGCACTGCCCACTCCTCATCTGATGCCCAGGTGTGGCCCTTACATGCAGGGTATTCTGTCACTTAGGACTGTGTCCTTGCAGTTTGCTTGACTCAAGGTGGGAGACAGCATCTGTTTCCCTGACTCTGTGGTGGGCATCATGGGTGGGTCCATTGCTTACACAATGCCTGTATTCTGACATGTATTCAGCGTGTTACTTTGATCTGTGGTCCAATTGCAGAGCTGATCCACCACATGTGGCTGGGGTACCTGGCACACACCCATGCTGCGGGTGGGAACAATGTTTGGGCCCCAGGAGTATGTATATGACGTGTGTCACACATACTTAGCCAGCTGCCTACAGTCCAGGGCTCATCCCTCATTCATGTGGGGCTGGACAGTCATGCCTACTCCAGGCCATACAATACACTCTGTACTCCCACTCCCGTGTATCAGCGGACACATTGTGCACAGTGATTTGACCCCTCAGGTGTCTGCCTCTGTGTCAGTGTGCTGTGGATTAGTCGCCAGGACTGCTGTGGAGTTTCTTGGTAGGGGCTCAGCATGCCACTGGAGATGTGACCATAGGAGACGATACTTGTGTGACACATAGGTGTCTGATCAGCTGCCCATGCAGAATGGGGCATGTAAATGTGAAGTTCAGGCAGCTGTTCCCCATGCACAGCAGAGTGTGAGGGGCTCAGGTTCAGAGGGTAGTGTCACAGGTCTCCCATATGTCCAATAGGTATGACCTGGACAGATGAGGGTTAAGAGGATGTGTTGTGGGGGGGATGTACATGTGCACTTGTGCAGCTCCAGGACTTGCATTCCCCATGACCTACTATTGTGACACAGTGCAGAGTGTTGTTGTCTGGCTGCAAAGTCATACATCACTGAGACAGTGATGTATGACTTTGCAGTCATGCCTCCGCCATGGCATGTGTCTACTGATTGGTGATCCTGCAGGGGAGTGACATGTGCTACATGCACACCATAGTGGCGCTGGCTATCAGGACATGGGTGCATCATGGTGTCTGTCGCTGGTATGCATCACATGCATTACCTATTTGACTCTGGGCATCCCTTACATCCGTAAACCTGTACTGACTCAGTGGCAAGAGCTGTGATGTGTCCACACCGTGTCCTCTGCACTGTCCAACTACTGTGTACTTGGTGCATGTGTCAACACTGGGGTGTTGCAATCCAACAGACACCAGACAGATGGGTGCAAGGCCATGTGGGATGTGAGTGCCATGCTTGGCATCAGACTGACAATTGACTTCTCCTGTTCAATTAGTGCACTTTTAGCAATGTACAACTAATGATGCCAGGGCTTGCTCTGTGATGTGCTGTGCTCACAGTGGTGTGTGCGTTATGTGCAGGTGACTGATGTCTGTCTGTTTCCCCATTGTTTGCAGATACATCCACGGCCACGGAAGGGGACAGCTCCACGGACCAGGAGGAGCCGGAGAGCCAGACTGGGTCAGCAGCCGAGGAGTGGTCGGAGGGACCCAGTGGCACGGAGGGCGAGGGGAGCCACACCGAGGAGTCCTCAGCAGCATCCACCTCAGCTGAGGACCAGAGCAACTCGGAGGATGACTCCCTTGTGGAGGCGGGTGTCAGGAGCCACCACACCCCAGCTAGTGTTGCTGTCCCCGCCACCACCAGCACCACCACCGCCCTCCCATCGGCTCCCATTCCCCAGGTCCGTGGAGGCTCCCATGTCCGGGAGCGTGTCTCCTTTGGGCCAGGCACCGCACCCCCTGCCCCTGTGTCCCCTGCTGCCCTGAGTGAGGAGTCTGTGTACCTCCTTCGCCAGCTCCATGTAGGGCAGACAGCCATGCTGAGTGTCCTCCATGCGCACACCGCGCTGTTGACTCAGCTGGTGTCGTTCATGGAGGGCATCTCATCGGGCATGTCTGACCTACAGAGGGGCAATAGGTCCATGGACTCCTCCCTGACGGCAGCAGTGTCCCTCCTCAAACGGTCCCTCACCCCTCCTGCCTCTGCTCCATCCACACTCCCCAGCACCTTACCCATCCCAGGCACACACACACCGGCACAGGCACACACCAGCACACACACATCCAGCACACTGACACACACGCCAATGACAAAACGCACACGCACGCACATTCAGGGGACTGAAGCCAGACTCACAGGGGATGGGGCCCTGGAACACACACACGCATCCACATGCACTGCGCAGTCCTCAGTTCCCTCTCCCTCCAAAGCACCCTCCCTTGCCTCACCTGCAACCCCAAAGTCACAGCAGCTCTTCCTCTGTGACCTCGGCCTCTTCCCCACCGATGAAGCTGCCCCAGCATCCCGGGGGAAGAGGAAGCCCACCCACACGGAGCAGAGTGCCCCTCGCCCCCGGACACCCTCCCCCAGGCGCAGACGGACTGAGGCCCCCACCCGCAAGTCCCCCGGAGTGGTAAGAGCAAGACCCCGCCACCGCCCTGCAGCTCAGGCACAAGGTCTCCGTCCTCCATCCCTCAGGCCCCCACTGCACAGGTGCCCCCACCACACCCTGCCCCAGGTTCCCCCACCCACAGATATACCATCCCCAAGATGCTCCGGCCTTCTCCCCCTGCCACTTGCTCTCCCAGCACCACACCCCCGCTGCGCTTGTCTGTGCCACTGATGTG